>CP124718.1:81270000-82520000 GCA_031232105.1 Capsicum rhomboideum | reverse complement strand
CGAACTATCCTAGTTTCTATCACTATCGGCTCACGTCTATCCATAACTGGTTCTTCAATTCTTATGGGATCACCCCGCATGCCTTCGTCAGCCAGTTCGACTTGCGAGATTGGGTAATCTACAGCCTGTCTCCTCAATCTATGGAAGTATCTTTCAGGTTCAGACTGCGGGATTACCAAATCTTTGTTCCTTGCCAACGTTCATATGCAGTAAGACTGCAAAATAGAATAGCTAAGATCAAGTTGTCAAAACTTAGATGAAAATTAAAGTAAAAACGTCAATAATTGAAATCTATCTATTTGAAAGTCCCCGGCAACGGCGCCAAAAACTTTTTGCGACCCAGCTATACACCCAAGTGTACGTGATCGTTCAAGTAATATAATGGCTCCTTTAAAAGAGCTAAATATCGAACCCAAGGGACTTTCGTCAACAGAAATCAATTTTAGACGTCAAACAGTAATTAAGAACTAGTGTTGCAAAAAGAAAGAGGGATTTGTTACTAAAAATTAAATGATTGCGGACTATGAACTACTATCTTCGCAACCGTAACTTCAGTTTTTGCAAATATGATTTAAAAGTCAATAAAAAATAAATTTCCAGGGTCAAGGCACTCCGAATGTCATCTCTTGAGCGTAATTGTTACTGGTTTAAGCGATTTGAGTCGTTTATCTTGGTTAATGATCACGAGGTTAATGTTACAATTATATTCGTCTCCAAACTATAATCTTCTACTAGAAATTGGAAACCTAACTACATCATTGAGCGTTGATAAGTTTAACCAATTCTAATGCCTTTAAGCTATCTTCTCGTAATTGAACAAGCACGGCGGATTAGGTACCTCTTGGTCCTAACCGCATATCAATCTCTTAGAATCCCTTCCTAGAGAAAAGATCACGCTCCTTATATTCTACATTCTATCTCTTAGTTTCTCTCTCGAGCTCACCTCAAGACAAGGGATTTATTTCAATGGTGATCAAGCATTAAAATAGTAAAATTAAGAATACAAGAATAACCAATTTATGATAAACTTCAGCCAAAACCAATAAAATCAACTCAAGAGATTCATGTTCAGAGCCTCAACCCCAAGAATGAGGGATTTTAGCCACTCATAACTTCAATTAACATCATAAAGTAATAAAATACCATAACAAGAAATAAAAAACTGAAAAGAAGAAGAATGAAACCTAAGTTCAATGGCAAAAAATGCCCAAAGTAGTCTAGTGAAGATGGAATTATGATACAATAACCCAAAAGCCCTATTTATAGACAAAAACTCGGGGCAAAAATTTGCCAAAAAATGGCCCGGCACGCCCTTGGGCGCGCCTGGGACTTAGGAAATTTTTTACCTCTGATCTGGCATGCTTGAGTGGCTTGGCACGCCCTTGGACACGCCCCCTGCTGCCTACTTGGGTGGAAATTTCGCCAAAAGTGTACTGGCACGCCCCTTGGCGCGCCAGGCCCTTAATTTATGATTTTCTTCCTTTCGTTGACTTTTCTTTGCGAATTTGGTTGGATTCTTCAAGTTCAAATCATTGGCTTGCCTCTTATCTTCAATATACTTCGCTCGTAGCTCCTCCAAGCCTCGCTTTCCACACCAAAAATGCTCCAAATAGTCGCAAATTCCACCTACAATAGTCTAATCACATTTGTTAGCACAATATCACATATTCCATCAAAACCATATAAAATACATACGTATTGCTCTAAAAACTAAGGTAAACATGGGTTAAAGTCGACAATAAGGCATATAAATACGCCTTAGATCAACAACCAACCATGCTAATAGAAAAGGAAAACCAACCAACCATATATCCATCTAAACCAAATGTACAAGAATTGCAAGAAAGGCGATACTAACTAAATAACGCTAGCCTAGCCATCTATCAAGTAAGAATAAATAAATTTCAAAATAATGAAAATAATAGCAATAGTATGAATGGTAAATGGCACAAAAAATGAACAACAACAATCAATACCACCCTAGCACCATAACAAGGCCAATATGCCTAAGAAAAAGGGACTTTAACCTAAATGATACACCCCAAAGAAATTACCACACTTATCCACTCAATCCACTACTAAAATAAATTATCTACGAGGGTAGCCAAACATGTCCAAATCTACCCCAAATAATCCATATAGTAATATTAAGGCATGTAACACCAATGGGTATGAAAACCCCAACTCTATTCAAATAGACACCAAAAGATAGTAAATCAAAATCGTACCTATACAATGGAATTCAAAGTAATGGTCCCAAACCTACCCAAAGAAGTAAGAATCTAAACGCGTCCAACCCGGACCGAGCATCTGAACGATCAATAAAAATACTAAGACATCGTCTCTAGCTGAAGGTGCCATAACACTAGAAGATTGATCTGGCTGCACTGACTCCCTAATAATCCCACACTGGGGACACTCTCTAGACCAATGATTGGTCTCTCTGCAGTTGTAACAAACCCTTGAAGCTTTAACTTGGCAAGAAACACTAGCTGACCCCAACTAACTGACCTACAGACACTTGGGGAACTCCCTAGACTAATGACCAATCTCACTATAAACAAAACATGCCCCTGGGACTCTCTGATGCACTAAACCTGCTGACCCAGAATGATCGTCATGGCCTAAATACCTAGATCGAATACCTCATAATACCCGACCAGAACTCTATCCACTATGGTCACCATGATCTATCTGAGAGTCACCCATAATATGAGGTGCTACCTATATAGACATGATAGGCTATAAGTGATGTTGACCTCTACTGAAGGGGCCCTACCTCGAGATGGAGTACCACTAACATTGTATAGATGATATGGCCTCTTACCGCCACCTCCACATGTCTCAATGAATGCCCTATTTGTAGTTCACGTGTGATCAAATGCTCTAACACAAAGAAAAATGGTAAAGTCAATCCTCTAACAAATCCCTGCACCAACTCATACTCCATAGGAAATAATATAGGAGTATGTCTGGCCCACTTGAGAAATCCAATCTCATACTCAGAAACTGACAGAGAACCCTGATGTATACTAATAAACCCAACTCTAGCCTGAGAACCACTCGATGTATCGAGTACCACCTCTTAATGTGAATTATCTGCAAAAAGGCTCAAAATCCCCAACATTGTATCCTGACAAGCTGAGGTAGTCACAACCCCTGACGGAACCTAGGCTGGCCCTAGACCTTTTGGCTGACCCTGAATATCCTCAATATTAATCTCCAACTCCCTAGCCAGATGCTGAACAGAAACTCTGGTAACACGTGCAGAAGTCCCATTCACATCAATCGACAACCTCGTGTTATCTATATGGGAAAAGTGGAGTCAAGAGAAGTACTTAGAGGTTCATAGAAGTACGGACACACGACAATAAATCAAGGAATAGGATTTCCTAAGAATGTCCTATAGCATCCAAAATATAGCATACAGACGTCACCGCACCGATCTACAGGACTCTAGTAGGCACTTAGCTTATGTAACAACAACACTGGTGAACCTATGCTTTGATACCAATTTGTCACGACTAAATTTCTTAGGTCATGATGGCACCTACCATAACCCGTAAGTAGGTAAAACAACTTGTAGTCCGAAAGAACTAGTAACAGACTAATAAGAGAAGCCAAAGCAGAACCAAATAAAAGGGAAAGAAGACAAGAACAAAGTAAATAATTCTCAAAAACCTGGTGAAGGCAGTACAAGAGCTCCTAATACTATTGGAGTGCAAAGTATAATACAGAGTAGTTATATACAAAGCCTCTCTGAAATACAAAACAAAGATCAGTCTAACAATAAGAGGGAGAGCAGGACCAACTCTGAACGTCAGGAGCTCACCCTAAATCTCTGATCCATGGCTGCTCCGCACTGTGCATAAATCAACGGTGAAAACTCGTACTATGATCTGTAGGCTGCAGAAGTATAGTATGAGTACGACAAACATGGTACTTAGTAGGCATTAACGAACTGAGCTCTAAAGATAATGCAAGTATAAATAACATGTAAAGTATGAAAATAAGCTATAGTCAACTATTTAAGAGATGAACACAATAATGCTAATGGAAAAGTAAGGGTAAAAAATCTGATACTACCAATAATCTGGGATGAAGTATAGTTCCATAAATAGCTAGTCCGCATATGATAGTATAATTAAGGAAAAATTATACAATGTACAATAAAAGTTTGAAGGAAGGGATATACAAAAGTTATATATAATAGTAATACTAAGAAAGCGTACATATATAACAATGTTATGAAGGACACCGAATAGCTATCATAGGAGTAGCTAAACCTAAAAGTGCTAACCTGAGGTAGCTGGCCTAACAACCTAAGCTTCACAAGGATCACAATTTCAAAAAGGGAGCTAACTCTAGCATAATCAGGGTCCCTAACCGAAATGCATAATCATAAAATGATATAACAATAATAAACCTCACCATACTATGAGAAAAGGGATCAGAAATGTACCGACAACCTCGGGTACAAAACCATAACTGACCTGCCACGAGCTATGCAATAATAGCAAAGCAATAAGTAATCGAATAGCCTGGATAGCCAACACCTTAACCGGGCCCCCATAATCCTGGAAGGTAAAAGTAAACACTCAACAAATAGTAACAATAACCTGTACCAAATAATTACTGGTGATAGGCAATGCATATAATGAATGAATGCAAGAAAAATCCAGTACCATCTATCAACCAAGTGTCATAACGTACCAAGTATATATACACCTTCTTCAACTCGCCGGCTTGCAAGGAAGGACCTATGAATCTCACCTCTTCCGGTACATAGCTCGGACAAAGGAACCCATAGGGGACTCGAGATGTCCCTATATTTACGGCCTGGTCTCGAACTAGGAAATCTAATAACTATCATAACCAATTTATATAACTTCTGCCGAAAAGACCTTTAATGATATTACTGATTATGTGAATAAGGTAGAAGGGGTGAAGCAAGTTATTCATGCAAAGGTGTTAGCAAAGAAGTTCAAGAATGTGGGTAACTTTAGCGGTTCTTATTCTAAGGGTTATAGCCAGCAAGATTATCCAACTCACCCCATTCAATCAGCTCGGCCAACTTATATAGGTGGTCAGTCAAGGACTATTCAGCATCCCTCAGTTGCTAAAGACCGAAGGGCTTTGTATTCTTCGGCCAAAAGACCTTCTATTGAGCGAGATTGTTAAACTTGTGGTATTGTGGGGTAGTTTCAGAGTGTGTCCTCAGAGATAGGTTGATTTACTGAACCAATATTAGGTTAAGGATGTGGTCCTGCTGTTAGAGGTGTTAGAGATAATTGTAATGGTAAAGGTCGTCCACAGGGTAAGCGGGGAAATAATCAGGGAGGTCATGCTGAAAACTGAGGTAATGGTATTGCAGCGAAGGGTAGAGCGTAGCCTGCTAAGGAGGTTGCCCAGTATGATGACAAATCTCACTATTATGCCTTCCGAAGTAAGACCAAGGCCGAGGTATCTGATGTCATCATTATAGGTACTATTCTCATCTTAGACTAGATGGCCACTATTTTGTTTGATTCGGGTTCCACTTATTGTTATTTATCTATTAGATTTGCCTTTGGATTAGACATGATATGTAATATACTTGACTCTCTTGCTTATATGTTGACTCTGGTTGGAAACTTTGTTGTCGTGACCCATTTGTATCTTGCATGTTCTTTATTGTTCATAGGTTTCCAGACTTATGTAGATTTGATTATTTTGGATATACATGACTTTTACATTATCCTTGGTATGACTTGGCTATCTCCGTATCATGATGTTTTAAATTGTAATGCTAAGATAGTGACCTTAGAGATTCTCAAAATGGATAAGTTAGAGTGGAAAGGTGTGTATAAGCCTATGCCAGTAAAAATTATATCTTTTATTTGAGTTAAGAAGTTAGTTGAAAGAGGGTGTTTGGCTTTTCTAGCTCATCTCCGGGATGTTAGTACAAAGTCCCATTCTGTTGAGTCAGTCCCCGTGGTGTCAGAATTTCATGAGGTGTTTCCCATAGATTTGCCTGGTAAGCCTTCAGATCGAGAAATTGACTTATGTATTGATTTTAAGACAGGAACTCGACCCATTTCTATTCCTCCCTATCAAATGGCTCCGGTTGAGTTTAGGGAACTCAAGACTCAGTTATAGGAGCTGCTTAGTAAGGGATTTGTTCATCCTAGTTCTTCTTATTGGGGTGATCTAGTGTTGTTCATTAAGAGGAAGGATAGTAGCCTAGGAATGTGCATTGACTACAGGTAGTTGAATAAAGTTACCATTAGGAATAAGTATCACTTACCACGAATAGATGATCCTTTTGACCAGTTATAGGGTGCTTCCATTTTCTCCAAGATAGACTTGAGATCGGGTTATCTCCAGTTAAAAATTTGTCTTGAGGATATACCCAAGAAAGCCTCCAGGACTCAGTGATACAAATTGACCCACGAAGATGGAATTGAAATATGAAAGATAAAGGCAAGAAATAAAAGATAGATACAAAAAGAGGAAATTGTAAGCAAGAAAAGGGTATATTAAACCCTAATACCTCAAATGATAAATCCTACAATGGCACCTAACTCTTATGAATACCTCAACTATATTGATCTCCTTGCAACCCATGTTTCAAAATGAAGTTTCAACACAAGCTTTTCGAAGCTCACAATTCTCTCACAAGAGGAATCTATATTCATCAATAATCATAAACTAAGTTAATGAAATAAAAGACTAGCTATTTATAGTGTATGGCTAAGCAATTACAAATAGGACCAAAAGTGACCTATTAAAGAGGAACTGCCTAGTTTGGCGACACCAAGCTCCATTGCCAAAGTCAAGGGTGATCCGCCCTTGTCCCTCTTTCATCACCAAAATAGACGGCTTGTCCTTTGGCTCTTCCTTCGCTTTGTTGAACCTTCTATACACTAAGCTACCTTCCAAAAACGATATTGGTCATTTGGGATCTCTATCTAAGTGTTGTTGATCTTCAAGCCTCTATTCCAAGCATCCACCTAGCTTTTAAGGTAACATGTTTAGCATCTAGACAACATGTCCTCCAACTCCTTAACTCGGCTTTGAATGTACGACTTTCAGGAAGCTCGGATGGCATCCATGGCTCCTAGGATAATATCATCCTCCCATTCTTGAAAAGGATTCATCCTCAATTCCAAACCTTGCAAATCCATAGGGACAATAAGCAACAACAACATCCTCATGGCTTGAGGGTTAGCGCTAGCAAAAACATTTTATCACCATGCCAAGGATGCACACACTTAACATATACCCTAGGATCCTTTGTGCTCAACATAAATAATTTATTGAAAAAAGTACAAAGGATCTAGCTTTGTGAAATACCAAGAAATAGGAAACCACAAAGGTCATAATAGCATCAACAAACCATAAAGGCAAGATCACCTTAATTTTAGGAACCATAAGACATAATTGTTTCTTTATTTGTCCAAGAGAACACACCAAAAGTGGTGCCACCAATGGTTTAAAAATCCATAAGGGTTTCCCGAGGTCAAAGATGTGAAAGACCCATCTTGCATTGTCACTTAAACAAGTGGACCGGCCAAAGGAATCCCTACCTCTAAAGAAAATAATTCCAAAATTAGTAAGGACATCATCATAGGCAAAAAGGTAGTATAGAAAGGAACCAATCATAGAAGTCTCATCCAAGGTGTATCCATCTACAAGAATTCCACTAGGCTCAAGAGATTTAGAAGACAATACACACAATGATGGAGTGAAAGCATTTAAGCATACTTTACTCTTCCTTTCTAAGAAATTCTTGCTCATATAAGATGTAGATTCAATATGGTCATCAATAGCATCATATGTAAAAAAGTAATAAAGAAAGGTGATAAGGACACTATTGTCATCTAAGGTGCTCTCAAGGGTAGAAACACACAAAGAGAAAGAAAGGCAAGGCATTTCTACCACATAGTATCTCCTTTATTAAAGAAACTTCCCAATGGAAGTGAGTTCACCAATAGAGTCAAGATATTAGAGGGGATGAGGAACCTATTAGAAACCAAACTAATCCAAAATGAGCGATTCTCCCAAGAAGTTGGGTTCCCTCTATTAATAATGTTAGACATGCTCCCGAAAGTTTCATTTGACACTTCAAGTTGTCAAAACCAATGAAGGTAACAAGAAGTCTTTAACAACCATGGACTCCCCCACAAATAAGTAATCAACATAACATCCACAAGTTGTGGTCTACACAACTTAAGCACAAGTGTGTCAGACAAGGATTTAAGTACGTAAGCAACATCCAAAAGAGGAAATGGCACCTTTTCCTTAAGGTTCATAAGAATTATACCACCTATGAGTAGGGTTTCATCAAATGCAAACACATCTTGCTTGTCGTCTTGACCAAGCACCAAGGGTATATTTCACAACTACCACATATCCAAAGGTCACTGGGGTCAAATGGGTAGAAAGTCCAAAGACATAGGTCAATGCAATACCCATTCATCCCAATGGTACTTTTATCACAAGAATTCATAATCTCAACACAAATATAAGTACTATCATGAGCATATAGAGAGTACAAAAAGGTGTCACGAAAATTGATTTCATCTGCGGCGTCCTAAAGGGCATGCTCACTACAATGGTCAAGAACATTTTCAAGAGTATGGTCAAGAATTGGAACACTCAAAGAAGAATAAACAATTGGTAAACAAGGAACACCTTCCAATTCTTCACAATCCTTCCCCATAGGAGTACTTTTATCTTCCAAGAAGAGATTTCCATCTTTAAGAGGAATGTTGTCACACCATAGTGGGTTGTTATATAGAGTATAGCTCTCAAGAAAAGCTACATCGTCAACATGATCCACACTACTAGTTACTTTATTTGGAGTGATTTCAATATCCTATAACAAAATATTGTACTTAAAGATAGAAGGATCAATCCAAGAAGGAGTATTGACACATTTAAGTACATTCTCAACAAGATAATTATTATTCAAAGTATTTTTAATCACATGATCACCTCTATGAGCAAGGTAAGTAATAGAATCTCCATCAAAAGACATGCTCAAAGAGTCATTCCTATTCAAATGATCAACATTATCAACATTATCACTATCTTGAGGTTCACTTAGTACATCACAAACATCCTTAAGTAGTGGACTAGATTCACTGGAAATTTGATCAACACAATTTTCACAAAACAATGTACTATCATTCAACATAATGGCTTCAACACTAGGTGGACTCAAATCGATCATACAAGATGAGTCAATTCGACCATCAGTAGAATCAACTAGTGTATCCACACTCTCAATATGTACATTATCAATACGAGGTAAATAATCATTAGGCTCACATGTAGATAATCTATCACTCACACTTTGTTTATTAGGCAATTCTAAAGTGTTAAGTTTAGCTATTGTATCTTGAAGTTGGCAAGAAAAATCATCTTTACCTTGATCCAAAGCTCTTAATTCTAAGAGGTAGGAAGCTTGTCCATCATATCTGTAGATGCTAACTCCTCATTGGGAACTTATGTTCCTTCATTCTTCATGATTGTACCTACACAAGTGTCCTCACTAACAGAAGGACAAAATAAATGGTTAGATTGAATTTATGGAAACCCCCTCACTTCACTCCTCACAACCTCTCCTTTTTTCTTTCTTTGGTTGCCACTTTGCACTCCCTTACTCCTCTCAATCTTGTATATTTTGCTTTTGTTAGATTTGTGGCAAGTGTCCAAATTTCTTTAAGGATTTGGGTGGGTAGGTTGAAAGAGTTGATTTCCCCATTGGTCCACTACAATTTTGGTCCAATTTTGCTCATTTGGAAATCGATGTCTTTCAAACCAATTAGCACACAAATATAAATGACCAAATTTCATGGGCAAAAAATACACAAACCATCATCATAATACCCATTATGGGTAATGGAAATCTTCATACACTCGAGAACTCTATGACCTTGCAAGAAATATGGACAATGCCTTGACACTCGAGGTATCCTCAAATAGTTGACCATAGGGGGAGTGATATAGTTTGCATAATACCTATCATCTAAGACAAGATCAATATTAGAGTCTCAGAAATATCCAGCTTTATTTTGAGGACATGCCTCCTCAGATCAACATTATAGAACCCCTTGTACCCTTCCATTACATACTTGGACTTTAAGAACTTTTTCTTTTCAGTCAATGTCGAAGTGTGGTATCACCCCAAATTCATTGAAATCTTTCATAGGAGTACCACCAACTCAACACAAGCCCTTGAAGATGTTTACAAGCATATGTGACTTGTTCGACTTCACTCAAATCATGGGTTTGGGAAACCCGCTCATATTTCCATTCCTAATTAAGATAGTCCTCGGGTTCACTCTCTCCACGGAGGATAGGAAGAGTGACTTTGATAGCATCAAGACCCCTATCATGTCTCTCAAATTTTCCTTGGTTCCTACTTTTCTACATTTGTGCACTAGACATTGGAGACACACACTCTCTTCTATCCGTTTGATGACTTCTACTTGAACTATCATAACCAGTTGCACCGTTTAGACTAGGATAAGATGTACCACAAGACCAAGAATTCGAACCTTAACTCGTCTTATGGACATTCGCACCATAATTTATACAAGGTTAATAGGAGTAAGTAAACCTCTCATTATCTTTATTCTTTGGGTAGGAAGTGTAAGACTCCTCGCATGCTCCATTATCGTCATAAAAGCCATCACAAGGCTCGTCATCCTCTCCATACTCACCATAAGATCTAGAGTCACCATTTGCCTTGTAACACCCTGTGTTTTGAGGTCATCATTAGTCTCATGTCGAAGGCTTACAAGCCTAAATTCTATAAGGTTTACTAACACCGCACACGTTCAAAATATTTGTCTTAAATTAGCATTTGAAAAAAGAGAAAAAGAAGGTACTTTTATTTTGATCCAAAAAATTGTCGTAATATTTATGAAAAGCTATTTAGTTGTGATATGATAGTGTATTTATTTGTTTTATAAGAGTTTGTAATTTGTTAATATTTTAATGGAGTTAGTAAATTTATTTATCTCAAAACAATTACTTTTGTATGGGGTAACATTTTCCTTAAATGAATTATTATTTATTATTTATAGAAGAGAGTAATTATATATATGTGTAGGTGCATGACCACTTGAAGGTCATTTGGATATGTGGAGAAATGGTGGCAACTATTTAAAGATTACTACATGACATTGAAATGAGATCACTTTTTAAGGTATTTCATAATATATATGGTCATTTTATTTGGACCATAAAGGGAGGTACAACATCACAATATATATATTGATTTTAGTAGGACCCATAGAAGTGTATCTCTTTAAAGAAAAATAGTAGAATTTGGCACTAGCTTTTGCTCAAAAAGAGGCATGTGGCTGTGTTTGTATCTCAAGTTGTATTAGAACATGGGGTTCTCTAGGAGTATTTTGGATCTTAAACCATATTATTCTTGGTCTCATATTCATATAAAAAGTAGGAAGAATTGTTTTTCTTTTTGTTAGAGAGGTCGTGTAGGATAACAAAAGGAGATTTTTGGGTGTTTCACCTTCAACATATTATTGTTCCTTGGGTTATTGGAGGGATACAAAATTCTTTTTTGTTAGGAATCTCTCGAGATAAAGTCTCTGAAGCAACGTATGTCAAGGCTTTCCCTTCTCTTTTGGCATGATCTTGTAATCCGATAAATTCAACTCTAGCGGGCTATAGATGAATTACTTGTAGATGTGTCGAATTGGGGGTTGTTTCATTTGAAGTTATCAAAGTACTACCTTATTGAGAACTCATATTAGGTATGGTACAGATTCCATGTATAGTTGTAATTAAAGAACATATACTCCAGCTGGCACCTGACTTTTAGCTATTTCTAATTTTTATATCCTTGTATTCTTAGAAGTGATCTTTATCTTTTAGTAACATATGATACATGTTACAAAAAGAGGAGTACGTATCTAGTTGTGCTTGGTAAATACTTCGCTTGACATTTTCATGCATAGTCCTCTGTTGTTGGTAACTAGTAGACCAATTAAGGCATAGTCTGGTGGGTTGGAGCCTGTGACGCAATTTATTATTTTTATCATGATGCCCACAATAGCTATGCTATAAATTCATTGAAATAATTTATACATAATAGATTATGGTGTCGTGGAGACCGAGTGTGTTGCCTATGAGGATAGATATGGTATCCTACAGGATGTGTGTTGCTGTGTACAGGGGTATATGGCATTGTATTTGGGAATACAATCATTGGCGTGAGTACTCTATCAGTGAAATCTGAAGTCTAAGTATGTGTGACCCTTGGGGAAAGAGCTTTGTCTAAGTTGAAATCCTTATCGTATAGTCACTTGAAATTAGTTAGAAAGTTGTTTGAGGGGTAGAGGTTACTCAAACTATAGGGACTGAGTTTGGTCATAGCTGTTATATACTTCAAGTAGAGAGTGCCACCGTAGAGTCTTTTGTAGAAGTTATAGCTTGGTGTTATCCCGCTAGGAATCGAAAGTAAAATAGGCAACTCATACTCGGGTAGCATAAATGTTGTGCCTAATTGAAAAGTAAAGAAATGGATAAAGTCTAGTCATAAGGATATTTCATATGCGATCAACACTACCATCAAGGAAATTGGGGGTTCAGATATTTGATAAGGTCTATGTAAGTAACTTAAACACGTTTCGAAATTACGCAGGGTTTAGTAGACATAGCATATCTCATTGTATAAAGCTTAATTTAGTGCCAAAATATGTTTTATAAATATAGAACAAAGATCTACAACTTATTTTTTTATGACAAATACTGGTTTTGCTGTTATGAACTCGAAACAGGGGACGCAAGAGAGGACAATTTCTGTCCAGCTTACCGATTTAGAAACTCCTTATGTTCTACTGCTAGTAATTTGGTGATATATATTATTGTACAAAAGGTATAATTCAGTGATTTTGGACTATTTTCACCCCCAAGGCCAATACCTACAACTTTCATGAAGGCTATAAGGTCCAATTTTACCGTTTACTAATTCAAAACTAAGTTACAACATGAGGCAGTTGGGCTGTCCAGATTTCTGTTTTGGGATTTAATGTAAATTGTACTCACCTTTGATGCTTTTGTTGTTTCATATCAACACTTTAAACTAATGTATGTTAAATAAGTACTTGATTTTTTATCTAAGGTATATATATATATATTCATGTACGAGCTAAAGGAAGTTGTTGAGGAACTTGAAACAATTGTTTGGGCTACGATTTGAGCTCTTCAAGCTATGATTGGACTGAATAAGTGTTAAAAGACTAAGGTTTGTGTATATACTTGAACTTGTAACCTTGTTACCTGCTGGTGTATTTTAAATGTTATCTTGGTACCTTCGTTACCTTCTCATTACTTTATATCATCGTGTCCGTATTCTTGAAGTCTTGCAAGACACTTATTTAATTCACCCACTTGTACGTATTGCTTGATCACTTGGCATCCTTGTTGGGACTTTGTCCTTCTTGTGGCTGTGACTTTGTCACTATTGGCATGCCTCTTGATTCAAATCTTTCTCCATGTTGACTATGGATTTGTGGTTTGTCTTAATTATGGAAGTTATCCATTCTAAGTATGAACTAGAAAGCCATTTTTAACATGTTTCTTGATTATCTTGATTATTGGGTTTTGACCCTACTTGATACACGGTTTTGACCCTTCTGGATATAGGACTTCGATCCTTCTTGATATTTGATTATACTTGGCGTGACGAAATGATAGACATATTGGGTGATACATTTTACTTGACCTCTTTTGAATAGTTCTTGGAGCTTTCTCTACACTTGAGTCTTTAAAATCGAATTTGATACTTTTACGAATGAGGAGTAAATTTTAATATGATTCTTAATTCTCTCTTGATTATTGGGTTTCATCCCTGCTTAAAACAGGATTTTGGCCCTTCTTGATACAAGGCTTCTGTCCCTCTCGATATTTGATTGTGCTTGGTGTGATGACATGATGTATATATTAGGAAAAGCTTGTTATTTGACCTCTTGTAAAATGGTCTTATGAACCTTTTTGAAACTTAAGTCGTTAAGTATTTTACTACCTTTGATGTGTTTGTTTACTTTATTTAAGTCGAGCTTATAGGGTATTGACTAGCCTGTTGTTTGATTATTATTGTTTAATTTGCATTAGTGGCCATTATATTGTATTGGGACAATTCCTGGCTCTCCTTCGTGAGTACGTTCGGATTTGGATAATATCTATCATCTCGCTTAGTTAAGTTAGTGATTAATTAGTTATCGTTTAAGGTCTAAGCCGTGAGAAGGTGAGTACTTTTAAGTTGAAATTGAATCTCCACTCGATTATTTATAGTACTTTATGATATCAGATCAACTATCCATAAACTCAACAGTTGGTAAGTGTGCTCATAGTATCTTTGACCCTTATATATATGTACATTCGTTATTTCATGATACCTTCTCAGTTATTATCCGCCTTACATACTCGGTACATTATTTTATACTGATGTCTCCATTTCTTGGGGGACACTGCATTAATGCATGTATGTTATTCGGTACATAGAGATCCTTATTGCGTGTGGTTAAGTTCAGCTGATGATTGGTATGCTCCGTTCTTTTTTAAGTTGCCAAGTCTGGAGTCCTCTTTTATTTTGGAATTTCTGATGGGTATGTTGTGGCCTTGTCTGGAGTAGTTGTTAGTGGTTTTTCATTTTAGAGGCTTGTAGACGTTTGTTGTGGTAATGTGAGTCAGTTATGGCCTTGTTGTCAGTTTTATTCTTGCTTTTTGGCCTTGTCGGCCTCATGTATATATTTGTTGGATCGGATGGTTTTCGTACAATTTGTGGGTCAAAGAGATCTTATAGGTTAGATGTATTTTCTCTTCCTTTTATATTATGAATTATTAGTGTTGTTCGGGTCTCGTCGGCCTCGCCTTTTCCTAGGTTATGTTATTTGATTGGGTAGTTGTTGGTTTGCTCTGACAAGTAAGGCATTGAGTGTCAAGTGCGCCCCTCCAAATCTGGGGCGTGACATGCCTCATATTCTTCTCTAAAATTGTAGCTCTCATTCAATAATTACCATGGCTATTTCATATCCTCGTGTATATATCTCATACATGACTCTTGATCATGGCTATTTCATAGCCTCCATAATTACCATCTCTATCATATCCATAGCATTCATCATTGCAATCATAGTCTCCTATGTCGTAGTCACATGTATCCGAGGCTACCGATGACATGCTTCCTTATAGATCTTTTGTACCTACAAAATTAGCAAACAAAGTTAGTCATAAAAGATCCCAACACTCTTTAAGTTTCTCACCTTTGAATGCTTCATAATTGGATCGGCTAATGTTTGGTCACAAGTTTCGATCAAAGCTCTTGGTCGGAGTGGATCTTTATTTAAAGAAAACGTGGATGAATCGATTACCAACTAACGTACTTGAATCAAGAATTAACTACGAGGTAAAACTAGAAAAGCACACAAAGAAATGTACGAAGAAAGAACAAACTCAAGAACTAATCAAAAACTAAGTAGGGTAATTACTAGTTGGAAATTAGTTTAGGAATCAAAGATATGAAACTAGGAATTAGAATCCGAGACTGGGTGAAGAAGAAAGGACCTTAGTGTTTAATAAACATGTTTCATTTCCAAAATGTAACAAGCATCACCAAAAATTTCATTACTATCACCAAATTGTCATGTGGTTCGCCAAACCTGGCCTAGCATCGCAAAAATTGATAGTTTGTCGGACTAATCAATAAACTATCGCCAAATTTGTCGGGTGGAAATTGGTGATGCCCTTGCACTTTTACTCATCGCCAAACACTTTGGTTGAGCCCTTTTGTATCACCAAAATGGGTAGAAAGCTCAAGCCAAATATTCAACTAGAGTTCAATTGAGGAAGCATCCAAGACTTTTACCATGTGGTCCCCCTTGTACTTCCTTCTTTGTCATTTTTCTCTTTTGGATTATTCTCTTTTGTACCAACACCCAAACACATTCCTTTTCATTTCCTTTTTGATCTAACACACCTTTTTGAATATTCTTCTTCATAAATACATGAAGAATATGAAGAACACTCAATAACACTATGAACTTCAAAATTAACAACTTCTTCCTTTCAACTCAGAATTTGACAAAATTCGAGGTCGAGGATCCCCTTGTTATGGGAAACAACCTCGAATACCTTTTAGCCTCCAATTCCAAGCCAAAACCTGTAGATTTAGAAATCCATTTGCAATTTTCTTCAAGTCATGAAGAACATCATGAACATGAAGAACACCCAAATCAAAACCCTAATGGATTTCTACACCATTTTAGCCCAAATTTCAAATTTGAACTCCAAATATGAAGGAGAACAAACCCCAATATTCAAGAGCTTCAAATTTCACCTAGATCTACAAACTCACTTGATGATTTTTCAAGTTTTTCACCTCCAACAATGGTGGATCTCTCCAGTCAAACCTAAACAAGTTAGAGTCTCATATCTAGACTCTCATAATACTAGAGAACACGATTCTAGTATTATAAACTCAAGAAGACACAAAAATTAAAACTCAAAATTTTCAAAAACACCAAAAAACATTTTTTCACTTTTTTTCTTTTAGTGATACAATACCTAAGACTGGAATCATTGGAAAAACCTAAACTCGGCTCTGATACCAAATGATATGAATCGACCCATGAAGATGGAATCAAAGTGAGGAAAATAAAGGCATGAAATAAAAGATATATAGATGGACATAAAAAGAGAAAATCGTAAGCAACAAAAAGGTAGATTAAACCCTAATATATCAAATGATAAATCCTACAATAGAAAATAACTCTTATGAAGACCTCGAGGAGATCGATCTCTTTGCAACCCATGTTTCAAATTGAAGTTTCAATCCAAGCTTTTTCAAACTCATAATTATCTCACAAGAGGAACCTATATTTATCAATAATCATAAACTACGCTAATGAAATGAACGACTAGATATTTGTAGTACAGGTCTAAGCTTTTTTAAAAAAAGGCCCAAAAGCAACCCATTAAGGAGGGGACTGCCTAGTTGGCCAACACCAAGCCCTATCACTAAAGTCAAGGGTGATCCAACCTTATCCCTGTTTCATCGCCAAATTAGACAGCTTGTCCTTTGGCTCTTCTTTCACTTTGTTGGACCTCCCGTGCACCAAGATACCTTCTAAACACAATATTGCTCATTCAGGAGCTCCTTTTAAGTGTTTTTGATCTTCATGCCTCTATTCCAAGCATCAACCAAGCTTTTAAGGTAGCACGTTGATCATCTTGACAATATTACCTCCAACTCTATAACTCAACTTTAAATGTATGACGTTGAGAAAGCTCGGATGGCATGCATGGCTCCTATAATCATATCACTTGGTATGGGCATTATGAGTTCTGTGTGATGTCATCAGGTTAACTAATACACCGACAACTTTCATGAGCTTGATGAATGATATGTTTACATGTTTTTTTTATTCTTTTATGATTTTCTTTATTGATGATATTCTGGATTATTCTAAGATTAGGAAGGAATATGCAGGTCATCTTCACATTATTTTGGGGATTTTGAAGAAGTAACAGTCATATGCTAAGATGTTAAAATATAAGTTTTGGTTTTGTTCAATTGACTTTTTAGGGAATATGGTTTCAAAAAAGGGGCGAGGGCAGATCCCTAAAATATTGAGGCAGTTAAGAGTTGGGTGGCTCTGTGACTGAGGTAAGAAATTTTATGGGTCTTGCTAGTTACTATCACAGGTTTGTCAATAATTTTACATCTATTGCTACACACTTGATGAGGTTGACCAAGAAGGAGGTGCCATTTCTTTGTCGGATAAGGGTGAAGAGAGATTCCAAAAGCTCAAGACACTCTTGACTACATCTCCTATTCTTTTATTACCAGTTAAAGGTAAGTATTTCACTGTATTTTGTGATGCTTCACTCTCTGGTTTGGGTTTTATGTTAATGTAGGATGTGAATGTGATTGCCTATGCTTCAAGGAAATTGAAGCCTCATGAGAAGAATTATCCAACTCAAGACTTGAATTGGGCAGTGGTGGTTTTTGCACTTAAGATTTGGAGACATTATCTTTATGGTGTCCAGTGTGAGGTATTCATGAACCATCTTAGTTTACAACATCTGTTCACACAAAGAAATTTGAATTTGAGGCAGAGAAGGTGGAAGGAATTGTTGAAACACTATAATGCAATTATCCAGTATTATTTAGGTAAGTACAATTTAGTGGTAGACACATTGAGCTAAAAAGTGATAAGTATGGGTAGCTTGGCCTATTTGAGAGTATCGAGGCAACCTCAGGCTAGGGAGTTTCAAACTGTAGCATCTCAGTTAATACAGCTAGGTATGCCTGAAAGGGGTGGATTGTTGGCCAATGTCGGGGTAAGGTCAATATTCCTTGATCAAATATAGGCAAACCAATATGAAGATAAGAAGTTGAACAAACTTTGGAACAACATAGTATATGGTGAAGATTTTAATGGCACACTTGATATGTGTGGGCTGTTAATGGTCAGAGGATGCATGTGTATGCCCCGAGTTACTGATTTTATTCTTGGTTTCCTTGCAGAAGCTTATAGTTCTCGATAATCTATTCATCCAGGTGCAACCAAGATGTAGCATAACTTGAGACATCCTATTGGTGACCCAAGATGAAGAGGGATATAGTTAAGTATGTGTCTAAATACCATAATTATCAGTAGGTGAAGTACGAGCACCAAAGGCCTACTGGTTTACTTCAGATGATGCCTATTCCCGAGTAAATGTGGAAAAGAATAGCGATGGTCATTGTAGTTTGTCTTCCTAAGACCTTGGGGCAACATGACTTGATTTGGGTCATAGTAGATAGGCAAACCATGTCAGCTCACTTCATCCCAGTTAGGGTGGATTATGGTTTTAAACAGCTAGCCAAGATTTATGTCAAGGAGATATTAAGGCTACATGGGGTGCCAATTTCCATCATTTCTGATAGAGGTAATGCAATTGACCTTTAAGTTTTGGGACAGGCTACTTAAAGAGTTGGGCACTAACCTTGACTTCAGCACTGCTTTCCATCCTCAGACTAATGGACAGTCAGAAAGGACTATCCAAGTGCTTGAGGATATGTTAAGGGCCTGTGTGATTGACTTTGGTGGTTATAGGGATAAATTTTAGCTGTTGTTTTAGTTTTTATACAATAATAGCTATTATTCTAGCATTGGCATGGATCAATTTGAAGCACTCTATAGAAAAAAGTGTAGATCACCTATAGTTTGGTTTAAAGTTGGTGATGTAAAACCTTTGGGAACAAACTTCTCTCAGTAAAAGGTGAGGTTCATTCAAGGCAATTTATTAGTGGCCCAGAGTAGGCCAAATGAGCAAGCAAATCATAAGGTATGAGATATGTCATTCAAAATAGTGAATAGGTTTTGTTGAAAGTATCTCTTATGAAGGGAGATATGCAATTTGGAAAAATGGGTAAGCTTATCCCTAAGTATATAGGTCCATTTGAGGTTCTTGATGATGTGGGTATGGTAGAGTATAAGTTGGCATTTCCACCAACCTTATCGGGGGTCCTTATAGTGTTCCATGTAGCCATGATTAAGAGATATCATGGGGATGGGGATTACATTATCAAATGTGATTCATTTTTGCTTGATATGGATCTTTCTTATGGGGAGAAGCCAGTTGCTATTCTTGATCGGGGCATCCAAAAGTTGAGGACGAAGAAAATTTTATGGGTAAAGTTCCAAAGGAAGTATCATCAAGTTGAAAAAGCTACTTGGGAAATTTAGAAGTACATATAGGAAAATTACCCTCAGTTGTTTGGGAATACAGGAACTTTTTTCTCTTTTGACTAGGCTCATTTTTTCTATTTGATTGTTCGAGGATAAATGAAGGGTAAATTGGTATCTGTTGTAATGGCCCTTTCTGTCATTATGGGAAAGTATAACATACAAAAATTTGGGTTAAGGTTTTCCCTAAATTGGGAGTTAGAAATTTCAAGTTAGGCTAGTCTTTGATGAAATTCGAGCGAGGAATGGTCTAGGGAAATCCGGGAATGGATTAGGTAAATGTGAAAAGATTTAATAAATTTTTATGTTTTCTAAGATGATAAGGAATCCATAGGATCTTTTGAAAGTGAATTCGGGTAAGTAGAACTCCCGATATCGAACTTGACGTAAAGGGGTTTATTCGAAATGTCATCGTTTGAGGTTGCATTGTGAAAAAGGCAAAAGTGGGAGTAATCTCGAGTTTCTACCTTTCCACACCTACTATAGTGGGTGGAAGATCGCTATGATAGTGTTGTTATAGAGGAAAAATTCCCACTATAGCAGAAGTTAAAGTCGGTCAATCCCGCCATAGTGGGTGGATTCCTCTATAGCAAGGCCGCTATAGAGGGATAGTGCAGTTATAGTGGGATATACATAGATTTATGCAGAAAAATACCCAAAACTGTTTTATTATTTCTAAACACATTTTCGGAAGGGCTCAGGGGATTTGGGGTGATTTCCACTAATATTTCCTCATAATTCTTTGTAAAGGTAAGTTAATTCCTTCCGTTAACTTGTAGTTCAATTAGTAACTACTAGAATCACTATTTTTTGGATTTTGGGGGATGAATTTGACTTAACTTAGATAATTTTCTGGTGCAATTAAGTGGATTGGGTAGAAAACCTTTGAGTTTCAGTTAAAAATTGCTAATTTACTATTGTAGTTGATAATTCACTATTGTAAGCATGAAATTTGTAGGATTAAGGTGGAATAATGGTAGAAAAACCCTAGAGTGGGTGGAATGATCATGAATTTGGCCTTAGGGTTTTGGGATTAGGTTATAATGCTTATTGTTGCAGGCCATTCGATTGATTATATGTTATATTCATGTTTTTAGACCGTAATCAAGCTGAGGTTGCAAGAAAAAAAAGCTAAAGTTCTCTAGAAAATATCAAGCTTGGATTGAGGTAGGTGATGGTTTAATGTAGTTGAAACCCAACTTGTTTTATGTGTGCATGATAGCTATTCCTTCATATTGATTGTTACAATGAATGCTCAAGAAAAGTAAATGAATGTTTGATATCCTAAGTATTAATCGAATGCAATAAACTTATATGAAAAGCTTGTTGTTTTTTACAAGTGTTGTTCTAATGTTATTGTAGTTGTGATTATTGTGATATCTGTCATTATTGTGGGATTTACCGATATTTGAAGATCTTCACGCGATTGGTGATATAAGGTTGGTAGGCACTTGATGTCTAGGATTTTGGAACATGGACAAGAGCTCATCCCATGCAAGTCATGGATAGTGGGCGACCATAAGACCCTTAGCATGTATGTACAAGGTACATGTGAGTGTAACGGTTCCTTGTGTAAACCGGGGATTATGTGTTTACTTGTTATATTGGTTCCTTGAGTGAACCGGGATTAAGTGTTGACTTGTTCCATTGGTTCCTTGAGTGAACCGGGTTTATGTGCTTACTTGTTATATTTGGTTTCTTTAGGTAAACACAGATTCATGATTGTTGCCATAGTTGTTGTTAGAATGGATCTTTGAGTGGTATAGATGTAATTATATGATTGGTATAACTTTATACTATCTATTTACATGTGTAATTGATACATGGTTGTAATAGTTATTTGTGTTATGGTTGTTAACTTGGAGTCTCGTTGGTTTTTATGGTATTGGCTTGACTTGTTATCTATGTTGACTTGTATTGACTAAACTCCATAATGTTGCTGAATAATGTTAAGTGTTATGAACTTATAGTAAGGTTACATGGTTGTTCTTGCTTTACTAAGTTATGGTTAAGTGTTCATGTTTCTCATTTTGGGTTGATCGATAACCCTAGCAGTAAACTGTTGTTTCTTGTGTACTGATACTACATATGCTCTTTATTAATTGAGTTCAGAGTATCTTCCGATGCCTGTTTCAAGACCTTAGCTGTGATTCAAATAGTATTCGAACTCAAGGGTGAGCAACATCTAGCTACATCTTTCGAGCTTCCATGAGTTTTTCATTCAGTTTGTGGTCCATTATTTTGGACTTAGACATTTTTAGTTGTTTTGAGTTGAACACGTTTATTGACATTGCAATGGTTTTTGTACAATGACTTTAAGATTCTAGGGGATTATGTAGGTTTGCATGCTTGGGATTAGATGGTTCTCCCATCTAGAGTTAGTGTGGGTGTCATACACGGCGAGTTTATGTCGTTTCAAAGTTAGTATCAGAGCCCTAGGTTCCTTGATCTCCTGTACCAAAATAGGTCCACTAGAGTCTTGAGGAATAGTAAGGAGACATCTGCACTTTTATTCGAGAGGCTATAGGATCTTAGAAAACTACCATTTTTTTCTTCTTTCGTGTTATAACTTCATTCCAATTGGTATCTGGTAATACAAATTGGTATCTGACCCTCTTCATTCTTTTATCTATCTATAGTGAATACTAGATTGAATAAAGCCAGAGCCGCATCCCCTACACCAGTAGCTCCAGTTGCAGAACCAGTTGTCCAGGGATGAAGACACACAAGGGGTAGAGAAAGAGGAAGAGAGAGGGCAATACCCGCCAGAGTTGGAGCTCAGGCAGTAGCTGATCGAGCACGTTAGAGCTTAGTGACACCTCCCCACCCTAGGATTATTATAAGGAATTTGAGTAGATGACTGATGATGTTGTAAAGCAAGAGGAGGTGGCGCTAGGTGGAGGTAAAACTCTTCCCCTTATATCTTCTGAGATGATTAAGTAGGTGCTTTCTTTTCTAAGTGGATTGACTGGTACAGGGGCCACTCCTGCTATGCTTGCTTTTTAGTTTCTAGGTGTTCAGTCAACTGCTATAGTTGCTCGAGTATTGTTGAGGCCTTGAGTACTTAGATCTTTCCTCGCTCGGTGTTAGGTCCTGTCATGACCGGTACTAAGCATGACAAGTTGACTAAGTTCTAAAGCTAAAACCTCCTACTTTTGTTGGCTCTGAGACGGAGGATGCATTTGAGTTCATTGTTGATTATTATGAAAGGCTGCATAAAATGGGTATATTTGAGAAATACGTTGTTGAGTTTGTTACTTTCCAGCTGTAAGGTGATGCTACGTAATGGTGGATAACATATGTGGAGTGTCAGTCACCAGCCTCACCTCTATTGACATGGGTTTAGTTTCTTACCCTATTTCTAGAGAAGTTGTACCTCATACTCTTTGTGATCACAAGAAGGATGATTTTTTGGCCCTGGAGCAAGGTAATATGTCTATTGTGGCCTATGAGGTAATATTTCATGCTTTGTCCTATTATTCTACACAGTTACTTGGTACAGAAGAGTAGAGGATTCAGTTGTTTGTGAAGGAATTGAACACTGACTTGCAGGTTTTGACTGTTTATATAACATCTGCCAGAAAGACCTTTAATGATATTGCTGATTATGTGAAAAAGGTAGAAGGGGTGAAGAAAGTAGGTCATCCAAATATGTTAGCAAATAAATCCCAGAATGTTGGTAACTTTGGAGGTCCTTATTCTAGGGGTCATGGCTAACAGGCTTATCCGGGTTTCCCCATTCAGTTAGCTCAACTAGCTTCTACAGGTGGTTAGTCAAGGACTATTTAGTAGCCCTCGGTTGCTAGAGACCAAGAGGTTTTTTATTCTTCGGCCAACAGGCCTTCTCTTGAGTAAGGTTGTTAAACTTATGGTACTGTAGGGAACTTCAAGAGAGAGTGTCCTTAGAGATAGGCTGGGTTATAGGGACAATAGCAGGCTAAGGCTGTGGTTAATGCTGGTAGAGGTGGTAGAGGTAATGGTAATGGTAAGGGTCATCCATAGGGTAGGTGGGTTAATAATCAGGAAGGTCATAGTGGAATCTGAGGTAATAGTAATGCAAGGAAGGGTGAAGCGCAACCTTCTAGGGAGGTTGCCAAGCATGATGATATAGCTCAGTGTTATGCCTTCCCATTAAAGACTGAGATCCGGGCGACTAATGTCATCATTACAGGTACTATTCTCATTTGTGACCGAATGGCTACTATTTTGTTGGATACAGGTTCCACTTAGTCTTATGTATCTGTTAGATTTGCCTTCGCATTGGACTTTATTTGTGATATACTTGACTCTTCTATTTATGTGTCTACTTCGGTTGGAGACTTGGTGGTAGTGACCCATGTGTATCATTCATGTTCTATTGGTTCATGGGTATCCATACTTATGTAGATTTATTTTTTTTGGATATGCTTGACTTTGACATTACCCTAGGTATGACTTGGCTATCTCCATATCATGCTGTTTTAAATTGTAATGCTAAGATAGTGACCTTAGAGATGCCCGAAATGGATAAGTTATAGTGGGAAGGTGTGAATAAGCCTAAGCCAGTGAAAAATATATCTTTTATTCTGGTTAAGAAGTTAGTTGGAAGAGGGTGTTTTGATTTTCTAGCACATCTTCGGGATGTCAGTGCAGAGTCCCCTTCTGTTGAGTTAATCTCGTGGTATTAGAATTTCAGGAGGTGTTTCCCACAAATTTGCCTTGTATGCCTTCGGACCGTGACATTGACTTATGTTTTGATTTGAATCCGAGAACTCACCCCATTTTTATTTCTCCCTATAGAATGGCTTCGGGTGAGTTGAGGGAAGTCAAGAATCAATTGTAAAAGTTGCTTGGTAAGGGATTTATTCATCCTAGTACTTCTCCTTGGGGTGCTCCAGTGTTGTTCGTTAAGAATAAGGATGGTAGCCTAAGAATGTTCATTGACTACAAGCAATTGAATAAAGTTACCATCACAAGCAGTTGAATAAATTTACCATCAGGAATAAGTATCCCTTGCCCTGGATAGATGATCTTTTTAACAAGTTCCAGGGTGCTTTAATTTTCTCCAAGATATACTTGAGATTGGGTTATCACCATTTAAAAAATTGGCTTGAGGATATACCCAAGACATCCTTCACGACTCGGTATGGGCATTATGAGTTTTTAATGATGTCATTCAGGTTGACTAATGCACCGACAACTTTCATGAGCTTAATGAACGACATCTTTAAGTTTTTCTTGGATTCTTTTGTGATTGTCTTTATTGATGATATTCTGGATTACTAAAATGTTAGGGAGGAACATGCATGTCATCTTCGCATTGTTTTAGGGATTTTGAAGGAGAAGCAGTTATATGCTAAGTTCTCAAAATGCGAGTTTTGGTTGTCTTCGGTTGCCTTCTTGGGGTATGTGGTTAAATAAAATAGGGTGATGGTAGATCCTCATAAGATTGAGGCAGTTAAGAGTGAGGTTTGGCCTAGCTCTGTGTCTGAGGTTAGAAGTTTTGTGGGTCTTCCCAGTTACTATTGAAGGTTTGTCAATAATTTTACATTCGTGGAGACGCACTTGATTTGGTTGACCCAGAAGGAGGTTCCATTTATTAGGTCGGATAAGTGTGAGGAGTGCTTCAAAAAGCTCAAGGCACTATTTACTGCATCTCCTATTCTTTCACCACGAATTGAAAGTAAGGATTTCATTGTATTTTGTGATGCTTCATTCTCTTGTTTGGGTGCTATTTTAATGCAAGACGGGATTGTAATTGTCGATGCTTTAAGAAAATTGAAGCCTCATGAGAAGAATTACACAACTTATGACTTGGAGTTGGCAACAACGGTTTTTCCACTTATGATTTGGAGACATTATCTTTATAGAGTCAAGTGAGAGGTATTCATGGACCATTGCAGTTTACAACATGTGTTCATGCAAAGGGATTTGAATTTGAGGCAGAGGTAAATGGAATTGTCGAAATACTACTATGTGACCATCCAGTATCATTCGGGTAAGGCCAATATGGTGGCATATGCATTGAGCCAAAAAGTGGTAAGTATGGGCATTTTGGCCTATTTGAGAGTGTTAAGGCCACCTATGGATAGGAAGTTTCAAACTCTAGCATCTCAGTTCATGCAATTTGGTGTGTCTAAAAGGGGTGGATTATTAGCCACTGCCAATGTGAGGTCAACATTCCTTGATCAAATCAAGGCAAAACAGTTTGAAGATGAGAAGTTTAACAAACATCCAAACAACGTAGTATGTGATAAAAATTTTGATTCCACACTTGATGTGTGTGTGGTGTTGATGGTAAGGGTACGCGTGTGCATGCCCTAGTTTGGTGATTTAGTTCCTGGTTTTCTTGCAGAAGATCATGGTACTCGATACTCTATTTATTCAAGTGCAACCAAGATGTATTGTGACTTGAGACAACTCTATTACTTGACCAGGATAAAGAGGGATACATTTGAGTATGTGTTTAAATGTCACAATTGTTAGCAAGTGAACTACGATCATCAAAGGCCTGCGGGCTTACTTTAGAGGATGACCATTCCCGAGTGGAAGTGGAAGAGGATAGCGATGGACTTTGTAGTTTGTCTTCCTAAGACCTTGGGGTAACATGACTCAATTTAAGTCATAGTTGATAGACTGACCAAGTCAACTTACTTCATCCTAGTTAGGGTGGATTATAGATAAAAATAGTTAGACAAGATTTATGTTAAGGATATATTGAGGCTACATGGGGTGCTAATTTCCATCATTTTTGATAGAGGTACACAATTAAACTCTCAGTTTTGTAATAGGCTACTTGAAGAGTTGGACACTAAGCTCGACTTTAGCACTTCTTTCCATTTTTAGACTGATGGGTAGTCAGAAAGGACTAGCCATGTGCTTGAGGATATGTTAAGGGCCTGTGTGATTGAGGTTTTAGAGGATGTGGGTCCTATAGTGTATAGGTTGGCGTTGCCACAACGCTTTTTGGGGGTCCATCCGGTGTTCCATATATCCATGCTTAAGAGATATCATAGTGGTTAGGATTACATTATCAAATGGGATTCAGTTTTGTTTGATAAGGATATTTCTTATGAGGAAGAGCCAATTGCTATTCTTAATCAGGACGTTTGGAATTTGAGTACAAAGGAAATTCGACCGATAACGGTCTAATAGAAGCATAATCTAGTTGGGGAAGCTACTTGGGAAACTGATAAGGACATACACGACAAGTACTCTCACTTATTTGGGGATACATGTACTCTTTTCTCTTTTGACTCAGCTCATTTTCCTTGTTTGATTGTTCGAGGACGAACAATGGGTAAATTAGTATCTATTGTAACAACCCTTTCTATCATTATGTGTAAGTCCAATGTACAAATATTTGGGTTAAGGTTTTCCCCTAATTGGGAGTTAGAAATTTCAGGCTTGACTTGTGTTTGACGAAATTTGAGTGAGGGATGGTCTAGGTCAATCTAGGAATAGATTGGGTCAATCTGGAAAGAATTATTAAGTTTTTATGTTAGCTAAGGTGATAAGGACTCCGTAGGATCTTTCGCAAGTGAATTCGGGTAAGTAAAACTCCTAATATCAAACTTGACGTAAAGGGGTTAGTCCAAAATGTCATAGTTTACGGTTGCATTGCAAAAATGGAAATATTGGGAGCAATCCTGAGTTTCTGCCTCACCATACCCTCTCTAGAGAGTGGCAGGTCGATATGACTATGCCGCTATAGCGGAAATATTCCTGCTATAGTGGAAATCAAAGTCGGTCAATCCAGCCATAGTGGGTGGATTCTGCCATAACAAGACCTCTATAGCGAGATAGGACCACTATAGCGGGATATACGTGGACTTATGCTAAAAAATGCCATAAACATTTTATTATTTCTAAACATGTTTTGGGAAGGGCTCAGGCAATTTGGGGCGCTTTCTATAGATTTGTCTTCATAATTCTTTGTAAAGGTAAGATAATTCCTTCCATTAACTCGTAGTTTGATTATTAGCTACTAGAATCACCAGTTTTAGGGGTTTTGGGGCTGAATTTGACTTCACTCCGCCAATTTTCTGGTGTAATTTCGTGGATTGGGTAGAAAAACCTTGGGTTTTTTATTAAAAAGTTCTAATTTACTATTGTATGTTGATAATTAACTATTGTAACCATAAAATTTGTAGTATTAAGGTGTAATTGTGGTAGAAAAACCCTAGAGTTGGAGGAATGATCATGAATTTGGCCTTAGGCTTTTGGGAATCAGTTATAATCTTTGTTGTTGTAAGCCATTTGGGTGATTATATTCTATATTCATGTTTTTCGACCGCAATCAAGTCGAGGTTGCAGGAAAAGGGAAAGCTCAAGTTTGCTAGAGCATTTCAGACTTGAAATAAAGTAGGTGATGGTTTAATATAGTTGAAAACCAACTTGTTTTATGTGTGCATGATAAATATTTCCTCGTATTGCTTGTTACAATGCATGTTCAAGGAAATTGAATGACTGTTTGATATTATAACTTTTAATCACATGCAATGAACATATATGAAAACATTATTGGTTTTTACAAGTGTTGTTCTGTTATCATTGTGGTTGCGATTGTTATGATATATGTCATTATTGTTAGATGTACCAGTATTTGGACATCTTCACGGGATTGGTGATATAAGGTTGACAGACACTTAATGTTTGGGATTTTGGTGCATGGACAAGAGCTCGTCCCCTGCATATCATGGCTAGTGGAAAACCATATGACCCTTAGCATGTATGTACAAGGTATAGGGGAGTGTGATGCTTCCTTGAGTGAACTAGGGATTATGTGTTTACTTGTTATATTGGTTTCTTGCGTTAACCGGGCTTAAGTGTTGACCTTTTATATTGGTTCCTTGAGTGAACCAGGTTTAAGTGCATACTTGTTATATTTGGTTTCTTCATGTAAACCAGGATTCATGATTGTTGTCGTAGTTGTTGTTGGAATGGATCCTTAAGTGGTCTGGGTGTAATTGCAAGATTGGCATAACTCTATATTATCTATTTACTTGTGTAATTAATACATGTTTGATATAATTGGTTGAGTCATGATTGTTTACTTGGAGTCTTGTTGGTAGTCATAGTCTTGGCCTGACTTGTTATCCATGTTGACCTGTATTGACTAAACTCTATAATATTGTTGAGTGTTATGAACTTGAAGTAAGGTTACATTGTAGGTGTTCATGGTTGTTCTTTATTTACTAAGTTATGGTTAAGTGTTCGTATTTCTCATTTTGGGTTAACCGATTATCCTACCAGTACTTTGTTGTTTCATGTGTACTGATACTACACTTGATCTTCTTTTTGTTGAGTGCAGAGCATTTTTCGACCACTGTTTCAAGGCCTCAACTGTGATTAAGATAGTGTTCCAACTCAAGGGTGAGCTACATCATGTGGGCTATCATGAGTTCTTCATTCAATTTCTGGTCTATTGTTTCGAACTTAGAAATTTTCAGTTATTTAGGGTTAAACCCATTTATTGACATTGTAGTAGTTTTGGTTTAGTGACTTTCAGATTCTAGGGGATTATTTAGGTGTTTGATTATTTTCCATAGGGTTATCATTAGAGTTTTATGATATTATCTTAATTTATGCAAAACAACTAGTTTGCCTTATTTTTGGCTAAGTGTTGGGTTTGCATGCTTGGGGTTATATGTTTCTTCCATCGGGAGTTAGTGTGGGTTCGACTCACAGCGGGTTTGGGTTGTGACATCACGGAATGTCCTCTAAGGAAATGAGACCTACGCTACATGCTACAGAGGATGAATTTATGATTGCTTTATCTAGTTAGGATTTTGATGAAATGACACCTACGTTGAATGCAAAAGAGGAGTAATTTATGATTGATTTATCTTGTTAAGAAATTTGAAAAAAATGACTCCTACTACAAATGCAATAGAGGAGGAATTTATGATCGATTAATCTAGTTACTAGTTTCTAGACATGGGCGTTCCATGTGTATTCCATGTTTTTTACTCGAAGGTACTAAAGATACAACTGAAACTATTAATGATTTAAAAATCGCATATTTAATTTAACTTTGATCACCCAATTAGTCAATAGAAATCTTGCACAGCTGTTGTACTATAAATGAGATTACATCAAAATAAGAATTAAAATATAAATTTGGTACTAAATATAGACATTCTAATTAGTCACTAACCAATAATAAATATGGGTGCACATTATTCTCCAAGGGAACCATCATAAGTAATTTCACCCGCAATGTTATCAAAATGTCATAAAAATATTAGGATCTAAAATTAACCTTTATTTCCATTCCTACCCGGCACACTAATAAAAAAACAAAAAAATGTGAAATCGATATAAAAATTATTTACACAATCATTTATTGATGAATTAATTGCATATACCTTCTGATAAAAAAATCATTAATTTGTAACATAATAAGAATACTAAGTGACATATTATTACATGTTAAATTATATTGGTTGTGTAAGAAAATTATAATGTAACTAGGTAGTTACTTACTAATCTTAGGTAAAAAAATCAAAGATGAATTTCCTTTTGCACTCTATATAAAAATGCATCATTTACATCATTTTAAATGATCTCCATCTCAATTTAATACTTTGGTGAACAATTCATTCAACACACTTTCTAATTATAAAACCAAAAAAATCTCTTTTTGCGATTGGAAATCTCCGTCATGGGAATCGTCATCGCGAATAGTTCATCAGACTTCATTTGCATCGGTAACCATAAAACTTTATCCTTCGTCTTCTTTTCTCCACTATTGAAAGATTAAATTACTCTCTCTATTTCTTTCTCTACCAAAATTGGGAAATATTTGTCTACTTTATCGCCTTTTAAATTTTTGCATTGTAAGCGTTTAATCAAATAGAATTGTTAAATGGTTAGCTACATAGAATGGTTAAATGGTACATTTAGAAAATTATTAGCTCTGGATCATTGGAATTTTCATTGATGAATTTTATTTATATTCGAGGATGCGACCTTTTTTTGAATCGTGCATGAAAGTGGGATGCTTAATGCACCGGCTACCCATTGAAGTATTTTTTTTAAAGGAAACTATCATCTTCATTCTCTTGAAAGTAGTTTTATTATAGGATTTGATTATAATTGGCCTAACTGTAGAATTTTATATTGTTTATCTAATCAAATATGAAATTGAGTATTTTATTATAATTTTTTTTTTGTTTTTTATAAAAAAATACTTGTCTCATTACTAAAGATTATTTATCATTTTAGAAGTCCTAGACTAAATTAATTATATTTTCCTTTTTTCTATAGTGTGCTAATGGTTGTGCAATTTGCTGAAGAAAATTGTGAATTTTGACTCAGGTACAATATGGATTCAGGGGATGCCTCTATTCCAAGAGTTTGTATAGGATGAAAAGAAAAAAGGTAAACAATGGGACTCCAAGAAAAAGGGTACAACATTGATCTCCCAATTACCCAATAAAAATCTTGCATGTGTTATACTGCAAATGAGACTACATTGAAATAAGAATTAAATATAAATTTGGTACTAAATATAGACATTCTAATTAGTCACTAACCAATAATACAGATGGATACACATTATTCTCCATGAGAACCATCATAAGTAATTTCATCCCCAATGTTATCGAAATGTCATAAACTAAATTAGAATCAAGAATTCCACCTTATTTCCAGCCCTACCAACCACACTAATTCAAAAAATGAAAAATGTGTTATCGATAAGAAAAATATTTACACAATAATTTATTGATGAATTTATTACGTATACATTCCGATAAGAAAACATTAATTCATAACATAATAAGAATATTAAGTGACATATTATTACGTGTTAAATTTTATTTGTTGTTCAAGAAAATTATATTGTGACTGAGTATTTACTTACTAATCTTAGGTAAGAAAATCAGAGTTGAATTCCCATTTACTCTCTATATAAAAGTGCATCATTTATATTATTTTGTATGATCTCCATCACAATTTAAAACTTTGGCGAACTCTTAACTCAAGAAACTTTGTGATAACAAAACAAAGAAGATCTCTTTTATGACTGGGAATCGTCGTCGCGAACAGTTCATCCGACTTTATTTGCATTGGTAAGCATAAAACTTTTACCTTTGTATTTTTTCTCCACCATGGACTAATAAGATCTCTCTCTCTCTCTCTCTCTCTCTCTCTCTATCTATCTATCTATCTCTCTATCTCTCTATCTCTATCTCGTTTTCTGTCTTTACCCAAATTGGGACATAATTATCTACTTTATCGCTTTTTAAATTTTTGCATTGTGAGCGTTTAATCACATAGAATGATTAAATGGTTAATTACATAGAATGGTTAAATTGGTATATATAAGAATATGATTAGCTCTGGTTTATTTGTATTTTCATGGATTAATTTTATGTATGATCAAAGGTACGACCTTTTTTCAAATCATGCGTGAAAGCGGTATACTTAATGCACCGACTGCCTTTTGAAGTATTCTTTTAAAGGGAAGTATCATCTTCATTCTTTTGAAAGTGATTTTATGATAGAATTTGATTATAATTGGCTTAACTATGCAATTTTAGATTGTTTAACTAATCAAATATGAAATTAAGTATTTTATAAAAAAGACATTTTGTATTTTATTAAAAATATTTGTCTTCTTACTAAAAATTATTAATTATTTTAGAAGTCCTAGACTAAATTAATTTTTTTTAGTTTTTTTATACTGTGTGTATCATCCCGTATGTTTCGGAGTCTAGTTGACTACCGTAACATTTATGAAAATATGGAAACATGAGAGATATGATGAATTATGCATTAAATTGTGGGCATTAATAAGTCTTGTATCATTGGGCCCTAAATGAAGCCCAAAAACCATAGAAAGACATGGCCCAAAAAGGGGATTTGATCCATTCTTGCCTAGCCCTTCCATTGACCAAGTAAACAAACCAAGTGTGTGGATAAGGATCATTATAAAGGGACTATATAATCCAAGAAATCATATTTTTATTTCATAAAAACACGCATGCCCTTTTCTAACATTTTCCACATTTTTCTCTCAATATACAAACCCTAAGCTCTCATCTCTTTTGGGAAAAGATCACTCTTTGGTAAGTATTTATTCTCATGGTTCAGTATATAATATGTTTAAGATGGTGTATAAATCATGTTGGTTGTGTTGGCAAAGTGTTGGACAGTGTGCTATGTGTAAAACTGTCTATTTTTGCAATCGGAGAATGGTTTTTTCTTGTGAACATGAACATGGACTTATGTTATTGAAGGAAGTGAACTTGATGGATTAAATATTTAAATGTGAGATGTTATTATAGTCTTACTTTGTTTTATCCTTGTGTATAATGTTTGGAATTGTTATTGTGAAATTGGTTATGGTTTTGGTGACGTATTGACCGTGAAGTATAGTTTTGGGTGATGTTATGTGTGTTGTGAGACCATGGATGATTGTTGATATTCAAGATGATCAAAAATATTTCAAAATAAGTTTGGTTATGATCATGGACCATTCATGGCATTAAAATACCCAAAAGAGACCATTTCAGACCAAAACGGGCATCCGCCCCCTCAGACGAGGGCACCTGCGGGAGCAAATGCCAACGCAGGTGCCTATGGCATCTGCCAAAAGCCACATTTTGGCGTACCTCAGCCACATATAGGTGCATGTGGCTTCGTAGGTCAGCCCCAGGTTCGGTTTTGTATGTTTTCGCATCGTCTTGATCCCCGAAGGCCCCTATGCCCTTTTTGGATGTAATTATCAACTTGTGATGTCATTTTAATGACTTTAAAGTGTAGTATGGAGGCATGATGTACTATATTAAGTATGTATTGTTATGCATATGTTGTTATGAAGGAGAAATTGTGACGGAATGATAATGAGAAAGCATAAAGGGTAAGTGTAGTGTGAAATGCTATTGATGTATGATATCTTGGTCAGTGTGTGGAATGTTATGGTGTTGTTGATATGAAAATGCAGTAGATTGTATTGTAAGGGATGACATGACATTATACGACAGTCATATAATTCATTGTCATCTTGTACGCCCGTATAGTAACTAGTTGCTAATGTAAGCTCCGATATGGACTTGTATTGTAGAGTAAGATGTAAGGAAGAAGCTGGGCTATTGTATTCACGTATAGGATTGAGTATACTCATACTTGGAAGTGAAGGTATGTAAGGTTACTCTGTCCATATCTTTCTTCAACATATAGTATTCACATTGACGTTACACTTGTCCTATTCCGAAACGTGCTAAGGTATCCTATTTCCGGTTACCAATGGTTGTTATCACATGTTTCCTACTCATTGATGAATTGTGAATCATATGTTTCATATTCACTGCCTAGTATTCCAAAAGCCCAATAAGGTTGTGTTCCAAAGTTCCAATAGTGATTATACACATGTCTATTATTCGTTGATTATTGTCCAATGGTTACAATAATGTTATGTTGTCAATAAGGTTATGTTTCCAATAATTCTTGTTCATATGTCTCTCACTCATTGATTATTGATCCAAAGCTTCAAATAAAGTTATGACTATCATTGTATCAATCTCAAAAGTAAAGAATGAAGTAATGCATATATGTGGTTAATGATTGAGTATGGGTGGTAGCTTTGGGGGCAAAAGCCTAGCCCAAACCGATCCCTAGATTGTTGGATCAGGGGGCAGTCCTTGAGGTATAAGCCTAGCTCGAAACGATCCTGACAGGGGGTAGCTGTAGAGGTAATAACCTAGCTCGAGCCGAACCTGATAAGTTGGTTTATGAGTGGCAGCTCTAGAGGTAATCACCTAGCTCGAGCCGAACCCGATGTATTGATTTTATGGGTGGTAGCTCTAGAGGCATAAGCCTAGCTCAACCCGATCCCAACATAACGTTATGTTATGTTAAAACCCACTGTTCAGTCGGGGCCCGGGTATCACAGTTCACAGGTAAAGATGAGTAATCATAGATGCAAAGAAGCAAAGAAAGTAATGAAAACAATATACATGGTTCCCAAAACACAGAATGATGTTTTATCCATATTGGTTATTCATTTGTAATTGAGTTCATTGACGTATTTATGATCCATACAGTTTCATTTGAGCCTTACATACTCAGTACATTCTTCGTACTGACGTCCCTTGAGGGACTTACCTTACTTGCTGTAGGCGCAGGTACTAGTAGGCCTCCACAGTAGGTTGTCAGTTGTCTGCGGATCATTGGTGAGCTCCAGTTAGTTCGGGGCTTCTCTGAGTTACACCTGTATATGTATTTTGGTATTGTACATGATGTATAAGGTGGGGACTTGTCCCGACTGTCAGTTGGTTTGTAAATGCATCTATTAGAGGCTTTTGTAGACGTATGTGGGTGTATGGTTGTCAAAGATATATGGAAATTTTGACTTGATGGCCCTGACGGCCAAGTTTCACATATGTACATACATTACATATTCCATGATCTTCATTATTAGTCTTTTATGTTCTTGCGCGACAGAGGTAATTCTTATGTCATGAGTATGAAAGGGCATAGGTAAAGCTTGGTTCTCTCGGGCCATATCGGCTGCGAGTGCCAATCCGCCTCAATGGGATTTGGGGCGTGACAAAGTGGTATCAGAGCAGGTCGTTCTACGGGTGTCTACAAAGCCGTATCTGAGTAGAGTCTTACTTATCAATGTGTTGTGCACCACATTTATAAGTAGGAGGCTACGGGACATTTAGGATGTTGTTTCTATTCTTCACTTCTAGATCGTGAAATAGAGCCAATATGGTAAGTGAAGCCATTGAAATTAATTTTCTGTGATATTGTAACAATGCTGATGATAAGAAGAGGCAGAGGTAAGGGTAAGCAGGTAGATATGACTGCCGATGAAGGCATGAGTAGATTACCACCTGACCAAGCTAGTAAAGGTGGAGCAAATGCTTAAATTTCATCGCGGTCTTCTTCTACTTTTCCAGCTCCGGAAGAGCCAATTGGTAGAGAAGTACCCGCAGCACCACCAATGAATACTACGGATCATGATCTTAGAAATGCAGTACATATGTTGACACAGTTGGTGGCAGCACAAAGTCAAGGACGAGTTGGTCCAATGACAAATGAAGATGATGTGGCTAGAATGGCGAGTCGCAGAACCCAGGATTTTTTGAAACTGGACCCTCCTATATTCACTGGGTCAGATCCTAAAGCAGATCCACAAGACTTCATAGATCAAATTTAGAGAGCTCTGGAAGTTATGCACGTGACAGGGGTTGAAACAGTCGAGCTTGCTGCATATAGGTTGAAAGGAGAGGCGATATTTTGGTATGAAGACTGGAAGAAATCTCGTGATATTGGTGCAAATCCACCTAATTGGGAAGAATTTAAAGCATCTTTTCTTGATCATTATCTTCCCTATGAGATCCGTGAGGCTTGTGCGGATCAGTTTTTAAATCTCTGTCAGGGAAAATTTGAGTGTTAGAGAATACAGCTTGCAATTTAACTCCTTGGCTCGATATGCTCCAAATATGGTGGCAACAATGACAGATAGAGTCCATCGATACGTGGACAGATTAGAGCCATATTTGGTAAGGGATTGCACCATTGCTGCCTTGAACAAGGATATGGATATAGCGAGAATTCAAGCTTTCGCCCAGAAAATGGAAGATCAAAGAAAGAGAAGAAGGGCACATGAGTTTGATAGGGGACAATCTAAAAGGGCTAGACCTATGGGACCATCTATGGTGTCCCAAGGAGGATCTAGGCCTCGTATGTTTCCTAGACCACCTCGACCATCATTTTCTCATTCCACAGCAGGTGCTCACTCTCAGTTTCGAGGGTTTAAAGGTGGTTTATCTGGACAGAGCAGTGGAGTTCATGGATCACAGGTGGCAGGTTTTCCTCGTCAGCAGTGTCAGCACTGCGGGCGTATTCATGCAGGTATATGCCGATTGGGGAAAAATGCTTGCTTTTGGTGCGGTATGATGGGGCACATGATGAAAGAGTATCCCAGAGGAGTATAGGTGGTATAGCACGACTGGCAGGATCAGCCGTTGCGTCATCAACATCGGTTCCTTTTTTGGGCCAAGGTGTACAGTTTGTCAGTCATGGTAGGGGTGCCAGAGGAGCAGCCAGTACTAGTGGGGTCCAGAGTCGCACTTATGCCTTGGTGGACCAACAAAATTCAGAGGCTTCTCCTGATGTCGTCATAGGTACATTATCCATATTCTCATATAATGTATATGCATTGATTGACCCTGGTTTTATATTGTCCTCTGTTACTCCATTGGTTGCTGCGAAATTTGTAAAGTCACCAGAATTATTAATCAAGTCAATTGAAGTGTCTACACCTGTTGGTGAATATATTATTGCAAAAGGAGTATATCGTAATTGTGTGGTAACTATGTGTGGTCATGATACACTGGCCGATCTCATTGAACTAGACATGGTGGATTTTGATGTGATAATGGGGATGGATTGGTTGGCTTCTTGTTATGCCACGGTAGATTGCCGGTCCAAGAAGGTACATTTTCATTTCCCACAAATGAACGTTCTTGAGTGGACGGGTGATGTACGGGCACCAAGAGGAAGATTTATTTTCTATCTGAAAGCTAGGAAAATGGTTGCTAAGGGTTACATATGTCATTTAGTCCGGGTGAAAGATACAGAAGTGGAACCACTAACTTCACAGTCGGTTCCAGTGGTCAATGAATTTCTGGATGTATTTCCAGAGGATCTTCCAGGCTTACCCCCAGAACGGGAAGTAGAGTTTGGCATTGATGTGATTCCGGGAACTCAACCTATCTCTATTCCTCCATATAGAATGGCTTCAGCAAAATTACGTAAATTGAAGGAGCAATTGAAAGATTTGCTGGACAAGGGCTTCATTAGGCCTAGTATGTCCCCGTGGGGTGCACCGGTATTATTTGTACGGAAGAAAGATGGCACATTAAGAATGTGCATCGACTATCGGCAACTGAATAAGGTAACGATTAAGAACAAATATCCCCTCCCTCAAATTGATGATTTGTTTGATCAATTACAGGGTTCCAAGTGTTTCTCAAAGATCTACTTGAGGTCGGGTTACCATCAAGTCAGAGTTAGAGAAGAAGATGTACCCAAGACATCATTCCGAACACGGTATGGCCATTATGAATTTTTAGTTATGTCATTTGGACTAACAAATGCACCAGCTGTATTCATGGATTTGATGAATAGGGTGTTTAAGCCATTTCTGGATGTGTTCGTCACGGTATTTATAGATGATATCCTGGTTTATTCAAGATCACCAGAGGACCATGCTAATCACTTACGGCAGGTGTTGTAAATACTCCGTGAGCGCAGGTTGTATGCAAAGTTCTCCAAGTGCGAGTTTTGGTTAAAATCAGTTGCATTTTTGGGTCACATTGTATCAAATGAAGGGATATAGGTTGATACACAGAAAATTAAAGCAGTGAAAAATTGGCCAAGACCTACGACACCTACAGAGATTCGTAGTTTTCTTGGATTAGCAGGTTATTACCGAAGATTTGTGGAAGGTTTTTCTTCCATTGCTGCATCTTTAACGAAGCTTACACATAAGGCAGTTAAATTTCAATGGAATGATTAGTGTGAGAAAAGCTTCCAAGAGTTGAAAGATAAATTAACCTCCACACCAGTTTTAGTACTTCTCAAAGGTACCGAAGGTTATGCAGTGTATTTTGATGCTTCTGGGATTGGCCTAGGATGTGTATTGATGCAGCACGGTAATGTCATAGCATATGCCTCACGACAGTTGTGGCCACACGAGAGAAATTATCCCACACATGACCTTGAATTAGCAGCGGTGGTTTTTTCTTTAAAGATATGGCGTCATTATTTGTATGGAGTTCATGTTGATATCTATACTAATCACAAAAGTTTGCAATATATCTTTAAGTATAAGGAACTCAATTTGAGGCAACGAAGGTGGTTAGAGCTCTTAAAAGACTATGATATTGATATTCTATACCATCCAGGAAAAGCAAATGTGGTAGCGGATGCATTGAGCCGCAAGGCAACAGGAGTCATTAGTGGCCAATTGACAGAAAGGAATGAGATAATCAAAGACCTACATCAATTAGCCAGCTTGGGGTTTCGTCTTCTCGAATCCTCAGATGACGGGGTTATTGTACAAAATGCGGCTGAATCTTTACTAATAGCTGAGGTGAAAGAGAAGCAGTTTGCATATCCTATGTTATCGCAGCTAAAGAAAAATGTACAATAGAATTTAAAAAAGGCATATGATCTTACACAGGAAGGTGTGCTCTAGTGCCAAGGTAGATTATGTGTACCAGATATAGATGAGCTGAGGAAACGAATTATGACAGTGGCGCATCATTCACGCTCTTCTCTTCATCCGGGTGCTACTAAAATGTACCATGATTTAAAAGAAGTTTATTGGTGGGGAAATATGAAGAGGAACATTGCAGAATTTGTCGCTCAATGCCCAAATTGTCAACAAGTAAAGGTAGAGCATCAGAAACCAAGAGGTTACATGCAATGTATCAATCTTCCAGTCTGGAAATGGGATATGATTAATATGGACTTCTTCACAGGTTTGCCTCGTACACTGCGGAAATTTGATTTTATATGGGTTATAGTTGACAGGCTTACCAAGTCAGCGCATTTTCTACCAGTCAAGACCACCTATACAGCTGAAGATTATGCAAGATTATATGTTAAAAAGATAGTGTGGTTACATGGTATTCCACTTTCCATTATATCAGACAGAGGAGCACAATTTTACAGCGCACTTTTGGAGATCTTTCCAGCAGAGTTTGGGTACACAGGTGAATCTGAGTACGGCTTTCCATCCTCAAACAGATGGACAAGCAGAATGTACTATTCAGACACTTGAAGATATGCTACGAGCTTGCACGTTAGATTTTCAACGCAGTTGGGATGACCATTTGCCTCTTATTGAATTTGCTTACAACAATAGCTATCATTCAAGTATTAAAATGGCACCTTATGAGGCTTTGTACGGAAGGAAATGTAGATCACTAATTGGATGGTTTGACGAGGGTAAAACTGCTTTACTTGGGCCAGAACTTGTTCATCAGGCGATGGATAAAGTTAAAGTGATTCAAAAGCGATTAAAAATGGCCCAGAGTCGACACAAGTCATATGCCGATGTTAGAAAATTGCCATAGGTGATTGGGTATTTCTGAAGGTGTCACCAATGAAAGGGGTAATGCGATTCGGAAAGAAAGGAAAATTGAGTCCACATTATATAGGCCCATATGAAATTATTAGAAGATTTGGACAGGTTGCTTATGACTTGGAACTACCCCAAGAACTCTCCACAGTTCATCCAGTATTTCATGTTTCGATGCTTCGAAAGTTCATAGGAGATCCATCTCGTTTTACTCCTATTGACAATGTACAGGTTACAGAGGATCTTACCTATGAGGAGATACCTATTGCCATTCTGGATAGACAAGTGAAGTGGTTGAGGAATAAAGATGTCGCTTTTGTAAAGGTACTTTGGAGCAATCAACAAATAGAAGAGGTCACATGGGAAGATGAAGAAATGATGAAGTCCAAGTACCCTCATTTGTTCCAAAAGGAAGAATGACAAGTAAGTATTTATAAATTTTGAGTATATCTATATCTGATGACATGAAGAATGCTCCTATACTTGTAATTGATTACTTTGAAATGATAACACTAACATTCGAGGACGAATGTTTCTAAGGGGGGAAGAATGTAACACCCCGTACGTTTTGGAGTCTAGCTGACTACCGTAACATTTATGGAAATATGGAAACATGAGAGATATGATGAATTATGCATTAAATTGTGGGCATTAATAAGTCTTGTATCATTGGGCCCTAAATGAAGCCCAAAAACCATAGAAAGACATGGCCCAAAAAGGGGATTTGATCCATTCTTGCCTAGCCCTTCCATTGACCAAGTAAACAAACCAAGTGTGTGGATAAGGATCATTATAAAGGGACTATATAATCCAAGAAATCAGATTTTTATTTCATAAAAACACGCATGCCCTTTTCTAACATTTTCCACATTTTTCTCTCAATATACAAACCCTAAGCTCTCATATCTTTTGGGACAAGATCACTCTTTGGTAAGTATTTATTCTCATGGTTAAGTATATAATATGTTTAAGATGGTGTATAAATCATGTTGGTTGTGTTGGCAAAGTGTTGGACAGTGTGCTATGTGTAAAACTGTCTATTTTTGCAATCGGAGAATGGTTTTTTCTTGTGAACATGAACATGGACTTATGTTATTGAAGGAAGTGAACTTGATGGATTAAATATTTAAATGTGAGATGTTATTATAGTCTTACTTTGTTTTATCCTTGTGTATAATGTTTGGAATTATTATTGTGAAATTGGTTATGGTTTTGGTGACGTATTGACTGTGAAGTGTAATTTTGGGTGTTGTTATGTGTGTTGTGAGAAAATGGCTGATTTTTGGTATTCAAGATGATAAAAAATATTTCAAAATAAGTTTGGTTATGATCATGGACCATTCATGGCATTAAAATACCCAAAAGAGACCATTTCAGACCAAAACCTGGCATCCGCCCCCGCAGACGAGGGCACCTGCGTGCGCAGATGCCAACTCAGGTGCCTCTGGCATCTTACAAAAGCCACATTTTGGTATACCTCAGCCACCTGTAGGTGCAGGTGGCTTCGCAGGTCAGCCCCAGGTTCGGTTTTGTATGTTTTTGCATCGTTTTGATCCCCGAAGGCCCTAATGCCCTTTTTGGATGTAATTATCAACTTGTGATGTCATTTTAATGACTTTAAAGTGTAGTATGTAGGTATTATGGACTATATTAAGTATGTATTGTTATGCATATGTTGTTATGAAGGAGTAATTGTGACAGAATGATAATAAGAAAGCATAAAGGGTAAGTGTAGTGTGAAATGCTATTGATGCATGATATCTTGGTCAATGTGTGGAATGTTATGGTGTTTTTGATATGAAAATGCAGTGGATTGTATTTTAAGGGATGACATGACGTTATACAGCAGTCATATAATTCATTGTCATCTTGTACGCCCGTATAGTAACTAGTTGTTAATGTAAGCTCCGATCTGTACTTGTATTGTAGAGTAAGACGTAAGGAAGAAGCTGGGCTATTGTATTCATGTATAGGATTGAGTATACTCATACTTGGAAGTGAAGGTATGTAAGGTTACTCTGTCCATATCTTTCTACAGTATATAGTATTCACATTGACGTTACACTTGTCCTATTCCGAAACGTGCTAAAGTATCCTATTTTCGGTTACCAATGGTTGTTATCACATGTTTCCTACTCATTGATCAATTGTGAATCATATGTATCATATTCATTTCCTAGTATTCCAAATCCCAATAAGGTTGTGTTCCAAAGTTCCAATAGTGATTATACACATGTCTATTATTCGTTGATTATTGTCCAATGGTTACAATAATGTTATGTTGTCAATAAGGTTATGTTTCCAATAATGCTTGTTCACATGTCTCTCACTCATTGATTATTGATCCAAAGCTTTAAATAAAGTTATGACTATCATTGTATCAATCTCAAAAGTAAAGAATGAAGTAATGCATATATGTGGTTAATGATTGAGTATGGGTGGTAGCTTTTGGGGAAAAAGCCTAGACCAAGTCGATCCCGAGATTGTTGGATCAGGGGGAAGTCCTAGAGGCATAAGCCTATCTCGGACCGATCCTGACAGGGGGTAGCTCTAGAGGTAATAACCTAGCTTGAGCCGAACCTGATAAGTTGGTTTATGAGTGGCAGCTCTAGAGGTAATCACCTAGCTCGAGCCGAACCCGATGTATTGATTTATGGGTGGTAGCTCTAGAGGCATAAGCCTAGCTTGAGACGATCCCAACATAACGTTATGTTATGTTAAAACCCACTGTTCAGTCGGGGCCCGGGTATTGCAGTTCACATGTAAAGATGAGTAATCATAGACGCAAAGAAGTAAAGAAAGTAATGAAAGCATTATACATGGTTCCCAAAACACAGAATGATGTTTTATCCATATTGGTTATTCATTTGTAATTGAGTTCATTGACGTATTTATGATCCATATAGTTTCATTTGAGCCTTACATACATAGTACATTCTTCGTACTGACGTCCCTTGCGGGACTTACCTTACTTGCTGCAGGCGCAGGTACTAGTAGGCCTCCACAGTAGGTTATCAGTTGTCTGCGGATCATTGGTGAGTTCCTGTTAGTTCGGGGCTTCTCCGAGTCACACCTGTATATGTATTTTGGTATTGTACATGATGTATAAGGTGGGGACTTGTCCCGACTATCAGTTGGTTTGTAAATGTATCTATTAGAGGCTTTTGTAGACGTATGTGGGTGTATGGTTGTCAAAGATATATGGAAATTTTGACTTGATGGCCCTGACGGCCAAGTTTCACATATGTACATACATTATATGTTCCATGATCTTCATTATCAGTCTTTTATGTTCTTGCGCGACAGAGGTAATTCTTATGGCATGAGTATGAAAGGGCATAGGTAAAGCTTGGTTCTCTCGGGCCTTATCGGCTACGGGTGCCAATCCGCCTCAATGGGATTTGGAGTGTGACACTGTGCTAATGGTTGTGCAATTTGCTCAATAAAATTGTGCATTTTGACTTGGGTGCAACATGGATTCAGGGGATGCCTCTGTTCCAAAGAGTTTGTGTAGGAGGAAAAGAAAAAGGATAGACAATGGGACTCATGAGTTCATCATGGAATGTCCTCTAAATATTAATATATATATTTGGAAGAAATGAGACATACTTTAAATACAATAGATGAGGAATGTAGGATTGATTTATCTAGTTATCATTTGGAAGAAATGAGACCTACATAGTATGCTAAAGCGGAGGAATTTATGATCGATTTATCTTGTTATGATTTGGGGAAGAAAAGACCTATGTCGAATGCAACAGAGGCAGAATTTATAATTAATTTATCTAGTTACTAATTTCTAGACACTTGCATTGCATGTGTATTTCAATTGATTTATGTAGTTACTAGTTTCTAGACACGTACGTTGCACGTGCATTCCATGTTTATCACTAGAAGGTGTAAGCTACAACTGAAACTGTAAATGATTTGAGAATTGCTTCTTTAATTTAACTTTGGTCTCCCAATTACTCAATAAAAATCTTGCATGTGTTATATTGTAAATGAGATTACATTGAAATAAGAATTAAAATATAAATTTGGTACTAAATATAGAAATTCTAATTAGTCACTAATCAATAATAAAGATGGATGCACATTATTCTCCAAGGTAACCATCATAAGTAATTTCATCCCCAATGTTATTGAAATGTCATAAACAATATTAGGATCTAGAATTAACCTTTATTTCCAGCCCTACCCGCCACACTAATTAAAAAGAAATAAAAAAATGTGTTATCGATATAAAAATTATTCACACAATCATTTATTGATGAATTAATTACATATACATCCGGATAAGAAATCATCAATTTGTAACATAATAAGAATATTAAGTGACATATTATCACATGTTAAATTATATGGGTTGTTTAAGAAAATTATAGTGTAATTAGGTAGTTACTACTCTTAGGTAAGAAAATAAGAGCTAAATTTTCTTTTGCACTCTATATAAAAGTGCATCATTTACATCATTTTAAATGATCGCTATCTTAATTTATGACTTTTGCGAACTGTTCATTCAACACACTTTCTGATTACAAAACAAAAAAGGTCTCTTTTTGTGATTGGGAATCTCTGTCATGGGAATCATCGTTGCGAACAGTTCATCAAAATTTATTTTCATCAGTAATCATAAAACTTTTACCTTTGTCTTTTTTCTCCACTATTGAAAGATTAGATAACTCCCTCTCTTTCTTTCTCTATCCAAATTAGGACATATTTGTCTACTTTATCGCCTTTAAATTTTTTTGCATTGTGAGCGTTTAATCACATAGAATGGTTAAATAGTTAGTTAAATAGAATGGTTAAATGGTACATTGTAGAAAATTATTATCTCTGGATCATTGGTATTTTCATGGATTAATTTTATTTATATGTGAGGATACGACCTTTTTTAGAATCTTGTGTGAAAGCGGGATGCTTAATGCACCGGCTGCCCTATGAAGTATTTTTTTAAAGGGAAGAATCATCTTCATTCTTTTGAATGTAATTTTTTTATAGGATTTGATTATAATTGGCTTAACTGTACAATTTTGTATTGTTTATCTAATCAAATATGAAATTAAGATGTTTGATTACTAGTTTCTATATATGTATGTTGCACGTGCATTCTATGGTTTTTACTAGAATGTGTTAAAGCTACAACTGAAACTGTAAATTATTTGAGAACCACATCTTTTGTTTAACTTTGATCTCTCAATTACCCAATAGAAATATTGCACGTGTGTTATACTGTAAATGAGATTACATAGAAATAAGAATTAAAATATAAATTTGGTACTAAATATAGACATTCTAATTAGTCAGTGACCAATAATAAAGATGGATTTACATTATTCTCCATTGGAACCATCAAAAGTAATATCACCCTCAATGTTATCAAAATGTCATAAACTATGTTAAGATCTAGAATTTAACTTTATTTTCAGCCCTACCCGCCACACTTATCAAAAAAAAACAAAAACGTGTTACCAATATAAAAATTATTTACACAATCATTTATTGATGATGTAATTATGTATACATTCCGATAAAAAACTATTAATTCGTAACATTATAAGAATATTAAGTAAGTGACTTGCAAGGTTCATTCCCTCGAGTTTCGTGGAGAAGATTGGTATGTAACAATATAGGTGCACCTAAGTGGCTTTTCATGTTTAGAGTTGCTGCTCATCAAAGGTTGAATATGAGAGACAAACTTGATAAATGGGGAATTGGTAATACAGTTGAGTGTCCTTTGTGTACCACTGGATGGGAGAGCATAAATCACATGTATTTTGAATGGTCGTACTCTACTTATATCTGGAAAATGTTGTTGAATTGGCAGAGCGTCATCCATATAGTTGGTAACTGGCAACAAAAATTAGCATGGATGACTACACGAAAGGAAAAGAGTGCTAATGCTATACTCTTTAGATTAGTAGCAGCTGGATGTGTGTATCATACTTGGAAGGAGAGAAACATAAGGGTGTTTCAAGGGAGAACTACAACTACAGACCAAATGATCAAGATTATAGTTCAAGAGGTGTGTCATAGGGGAAATCTTAATGCTGGAGTGGAAAGAAGACTAAGAAATCTAAATTACTATCCTGTGTGATCCAATAGAATAGAGGTCCTAATCTAGTTAGCATGAGGTTCTTTATTGCTGTTGAACTGAAGTTGTTGTAGCTTTAGTTCTTTTTTTTCTGATTTGTAATTCCTACTGGTAATAAATAAAATTGTTTATTTATCAAAAAAAAAGAATATTAGGTGAAATTGTCACGACCAGATTTCTCTGGTCATGATGACGCCTACTATAACCCACCAGTAGGTAAGCCAACCCATAGACCGGAATGATGAATAACGGGTTAATATGAGAAAAAGATAACCAAAATGAAAGAAAGGAGAAAGAGAACCAGAAGAAAGACAATATCCCCCAAGACCTAGTGAAGTCAGTACCAAAGCCACTAGAAAAACAAGTGTTACAAGATAAACATAATCTATCTATATATATATATATACTGAACCATCTCTGAAATACAAAATAAAAATCAACCAGCAGAAGAGAGAGATAAGGAACAACTCCAAACGCTAGGAGCTCACCCTAAATCTCTGATCTATGACAATCCCGCATGATACACACGTCAGCAGCAAGAATTCGTACTATGATCTGCAGGGTGCAGAAGTATAGTATGAGTACCAAACACGAGGTACTCAGTATGCATTGACTGATTAAGCTATAAAGAAAATGCAAGTATAAATAACCTGTAAGGCAAGAATATACATTACAGGCAACTAACTGAGAAATGAAATACAATAATGATAATAGAGAGGTAAGGATAAACAACCATAGTCTACAAGTAATTAGTGATGGATGTGCTATACAATATAAATATCTATGGATAGGGGTAATATACAATAGTAGCAAAGAAGGAAGAAGGTGATATACTACATGAATAGATTGAGGAGAAAGGGATATGCGACAGTTCTACATATCTAGCTAAACATGAAGGTACTAACCTGAGGTAGATAGCCTAACACTCTAAAATCACGAGGATTATAACCAAGAAGGAAGCCAGCTTTGACATAGTCAGAACATCTAATCTGAAACAAGAATAATCATAAGGTAGTCTAATAACAAGGATCATAATATAAAAGAGAAAAAGAACTCAGAAACGTACCTACAGCCTAAGGTACACATCCATAACCATCCTATCACAAATTATATGGTAATACCTAAAACAATAATACAACCCGATAAGCCCGGACGAACAATAACCTAACCGGCCCATAATCCCGGAAGGTACAAACAATCACTCAACAAACAACAATCATAATGTGTACCTATCCAGCCCCCATAAGACTGGTAGGTCCAAGTACTAAACAATTATATTGGTGATAGGCAATGTATATGATTGAATGTATGCAAAGTAAATCAAACATTGTCATACGAACTGTGTGCTAGATTATACCAAGTATATACACCTGCTTTGGCTTGCAAGGTAGGACCTATGGGGTATCCCTTCTTCCAGAATGTGGCTCCCAGATAAGGGGACCCATAAGGGACTAGGGATATCCTTATATATTACATGGACGACCCAAACCAGGGCTTCCAATAATCATCCATAATTATTCTGCTCCATACAAGTACCAGAGCTAAGTAAGATCATAATAAGTGCTCAGAATTGATTCGAGACAAAATAAGTAGTAATCAATTAAATCCAGTGCCTGAGATCGAACTAGGACTAAAAATGGTAGATTAGTGTAGAAAGGGTCAAAATCTTCCTCAACCACTATAAATAATGATGATAAATGAGTGGATTAAGAATGGATCGGATTATTCCTCGATTTGAGTTTTCAAAGTAGTATGTTTAGTTTAAAAGAACATAAATCAATAATAAATGTGGTACGACTCCCGCTGTAAAAACCAATTTATGAGTGAAAATTAGGAATAAATCCCCTTTTGAAAATAGTTATTAAAAATAATGATTTTATTGGAATCGTACCACTAAATATGCATGAGCACGTATAAATATATGCATGCCATCACTAGTATCTAAACAATAGAAATATAAGCACTCCAGTGGCTATAAATTGAAATCACACCCTGAGCACATAAAACTAACCTAAGATTTAATTGGTCTCATACCCAAGGTCTCAGTACCAATAATATGTACAGGAAGTGACTATCGCTATCATAATTGAAAAATCTAAGGTAAACAAAGGCATCATGCTGCTAGGATGATTTAACCAGAGAATATCGTCTTAATAGAAATGTACAACCCAAATCCTTCACTAAGGATTACTAAAGACAACCTAAGGACATAACAGGTAGATAAGTGAGCTTAACACAACCCTATAACTATAGCAGGTATTCTAGGATAGGGTTCAAACTACAATTCCATTCTAAAATTCCCCCAAATAGGTCAATTATCGACCACAAGATATAACTAGCCTTAACCCTCCCTAAAGACCCCCACCTAGCATGCAGTCTATACAATACAAAATCTCATAGAGAAGAGTAGACCATAAACTACCTCGAAGCTTAACAACTATCTCGAACCATCCACGAATTGCTCATCTCCACTCCTCAATCTCTGATTGTCGGTGCGCTATCCAATTCATAATATACACATTAATATGAGTAAAACAAGACTTATATTGCAATATAAAACTACAAGCCGAGAATGGGGTCAAAATAGGCCTATGGGGACCATTATCAAACTCAAAAATTGAATCTGTCATGAGGTCCCTTGAAGGACAAAGAATGCATGCTAAAATTTAAGCACAACAGAAGCTCGAATCGAGGAACAAAGTAGCCCCTAAAGTTAAGAAAAACAGAGATTAAATTTTAGGAATTATAAGGAAAAAGTGACGGAATTGACGGGGAAAGACAATGGAAATTAATCAAGAGGTGTTTAATTAACTTATTGGTAATGCTCAAATACAATCTAGAAAGGAATTTAGTCGCTAGAAATATTTTTGTCACATCCCAATTTCTCAGGTAATGATGGCACTTACTTTAACCCACCAGTAGGTAAGCTAACCCATAGACCTGAATGGCAAGTAATGGGCTAATCGGTGGAGAATAAGACAAGTATGAAATATAGACTCACAATAGGAGTACTAAACAATGATAGATATATTTAAGATCGTACGAAATAACAAAGGAAAAGAGTAAAAGTAATAAAGAGTATCCCATGACTTAGAAAGGTCGGTACAAGAGCCACTAAATAAAAAATAACAGTACTAGATAGTAGAAAATATACAAGTAGTCTCGAAATATGCAAAAGACTATCCAAAAGTAGTAGAAGGAGAGAGGATCATCTCTAGCTCTGAAAGCTTATCCTATCTCTGAAGCAGTAGTAAGCCTAAAAATAACGTCAGTGGTGATAGCTTGTACTCGCGTCTGCATTAGAAAAGAAGCAGAAGTGCAGTATGAGTACCAAAAACAACGGTTACTCGGTAGGAATCATAGGACGACTGAGCTAAATTATAATAAAAGTATAATAAAATGCGAGAATGTAAGCCAAGTCAGTAATAAAGGGTTAAATGTAAATTGATACTCCAAACCAGACTAAAGCGATAAATATGCAGAATAAATAACTCAAAATTAAATACAGTCTAACTTCAACCTAACTAGGACCCTATAAGCCCAGAAGGCACAAACAAGAAAGAAATAACCCAAACGAACCCTCATAAGCCCAATGGGTACAAACAAGGAGGAATATCGAAAATAATAAGGTTAAAGTGTACCAACGAGTGATAAAATACCTAGAATTCCATTCGAACCATAAGCGATGGACATGAATCGAAACTAGATAATATCATCATCATGATAAAGTACCACGCATAGATTATGAATTCCTCAGTTGAACTGTAAGTAGTAAATAAGATTTAAAGTAATAAAAACCCAAAGCCATAACTTCCTTTAAATCCAAATTAATCATAAATCCCCAAATTACTCAGTCAAATCTATAAGAGGAAGCGAGTTCTAACTACTAAGTCTAAGGATGATGTTTAAAGGTCAATCACATTCTAATTCGAGTAATTCAACCAGCCGGGATTTGATAAATGGATTAAGTTGTCCTAAGGCTCAAGCTTTAGTCTAAGGAGACGAATAAGGGCCTCATAAATCTATAAGAAGCTAATTTAGGCATTTTACCTGAAAGGAGGGTCAGTAGGGCCCACTATTAGTCCCAATAATCCCTACTAAGGAAAGCACCTACCCAAACCTAGACTAAGTTTTTCAAATTACATTCCATGGTCTTAAGTAAACCAAAACTAGTCCTAAAGTATCACTATAAATATAAGAGTGAAAACGGGGCAAAATTCTACCAAAAAGGCCCCCAAACCTGCTAATTTTAAGTAATAAAATACTAAACTATCCACCAAGTCATAAATACCAACCCATAGCTAGAATAATACTACACTAATACCATAATAAAGATCAATCTATGAAGAAAGTACACCTAACCAACGTGGACGCCACTGAAACCTTGTAAAGTCAACTACTCCAGAGCTTTTCCTTTTCGACCAGCCTTTGAATGTTGCCATGCTATCAACATAATAATTTATGCATTAAGATGAGAATAATGATACCCATATTGTATACACATTCTCTGGGTCAAAAGTCGACCTACAAATCCCATGTGGGGCCCGATTGTGAAAACATAAATTTAAATCTGTCAACACGTTCCTCCAAGCTCAAGGATCATTTACCCTTAAAAATGAATGGAAATCCGAGCATATATAGGCTCCAAATCAGCCCCAAAAATAATCTAGGAAATTAAGGTTAACCGGAGAATTGAACTAGAATTTAAATGGAACCTCACGAAAATAAAGACTAGAAAATGACCACAATGACGTATCCAACTCACCCCGACACTCAATGATCGATCTCCCATAATTTACTAAGCTTCCAAGGGTTTAATGTTATTTGGGACTTGAAATAAATAAGGGATAAATGGGTTTCCAGGAGTAAATACACCCAGGGGTCCCTTTATCACGATCACAGGACCCCCATCATGAACGCATCCTTTGACCCAGCTAAGCCTTCGCGAACACGGTCCGGTTCACCACGATTGCAAAGGAGAAAGTATGGACCTGTAGGGAGATTCCCTTTTACGAATGGAAAGACCAGCTTGAAAATGCAAGGGTCAAGAATCCTTAACATTCGCAAATGTGGCCAAGGCCTCGCTAGCGCAAAGGCCATTCTTGGACTGCACTATATGCACCAGCAAAACTTGGCTAAGTGCCTAGTTTTCGATTGACCCCTCAAGATTCGTTAAGAAACCTGAGAACACAAAATAACTATGCTACCCTACTAAGTTTGACATTTCAAACTTAACGGCTCCATCAAAATTTCTATTCGAGGTTGTTTTGATCGAATATGGGTCCCACACCAAAAATGTCATTTTAACCACAATCCACCAAATAGCAAAAAATGAGTTTGAAAGCCTCGATACTGGAACTAAGGGACTCCTATCATAAAATCAATATTTCAGAGCTAACAGAACTGTCAGAATTGGAATCTGAAGCCGTTTACCTAAAGTGTAGTCCCAATACCCTTTTCTTAACAGCAAAAGCTCCAAAACAGAAAAACTGCTCTAAAAAACAAACGAACTGCTCGATAACAAAACTGTTAGTTCCAGCAAGTCATCTATGACTTGGGGAATCTATGGGAAACCTCTAAATGTCAAAAAAGCACAAAAATATAGGAAATGACCTGGAGAGTCATTACAATATCAACTACAAAAAGAACTTTCGTCTGCAAAGGTAAAGAATTAATAAGTAGATGAAGGCTCGAACAAGTGGGGATACTGGGACCGCATCTCACTCTCAATATCCCAGGTAGCCTCCTCGACTGGATGGTGTCTCCACTGAACCTTAACCATTGGAATCTCTCAAGAACGCAATCGTTTGACATCCCTAGCTAATATCGAAACTGGCTTCTCTACAAAGGTCAACCTCATATCCAATTGTACCGAGTCCTAATGAAGCACGTGGGACTCATCTGAAATATAGCATCACAGTAAAGACACATGAATAACTGGATGGACAGCTGAAAAGTCAGGGGGCAATGCCAACGCATAAGCTACCTCCCCAACTATCCGAAGTATCTCAAATGGCCCAATATACCTAGGGCTGAGCTTGCCCCTTTTCTCGAACCTCATCAATCCCTTCATGGGAGATACTTTAAGGAGCACTCAGTCACCAACTCCAAACCTCAAAGCAAGAAGCCCAAGGTAACCATCACTCTTCTATCTACTTTGAGCTTCCCGTAGCCTATCCTGAATCACCTTAATTTTGTCGAAAGACTCACGAAGCAAGTCAGTACGGGGGGGTCTAAACTCAAAAGTCTCATACTATCCAATAAGATATTGATAATGCCTACCATAGAATGCATAAAATGGTAGCTATTATTATAAGCAAACTCTGCTAAAGCTAAATACTGCTCCCACTAACCTCTAAACTCCTTAACACATGCATGGAGAATATCCTCCAAATCCTGAATAGTCTACTTTGATTGTTCATCAATCTGGGGTGAAAAGCGGTGCTAAGGTCAACCTGCGTACCTATTTCCTCTTGAAAAGTCCTCCAAAAGCTAGAAGTGAACACTGAGCCTCTATCTAAAATAATAGACACGGTTACACCATGAAGGCGAACTATCTCTCGGACATAGATACGGGCTAACGTCTCAGCACTAAAAGAAATTTGAAAGGGATGAAGTGAGAAAATTTGCTCAACCGATCTAAAATGACCCAAATGTTTTCTAAACTATGAGAAGTGTGAGGCAACCCACTCACGAAATCCATAGTAATCCGCTCCCACTTCCACTCAGGAATGTGTAGTCTCTGAAGCAAGCCACACTGTCTTAGACGCTCGACCTTTACCTGCTGACAATACAAACATCGAGATATAAAGTACACTACATCCTTCTTCATGCAACTCCACCAGTAATACTGCCTCAAATCTCTATACATCTTAGTGTTCCTAGGGTGAATAGAGCATCTGGAGCTATGAGCCTCCTGTAGAATCAATTGAATCAAGTCTCTAACCCTCGAAACACAAATATGACCATCAAATCTCAAAATTCCCTTAGAATCTAAGGTATTCCTCATTAACTCACCCCTACACAACTGATCACGATTGCCACAACGTCTGCTATCCTCAAATTGATGACTCTAAATCTACTCAAACAGGGTAGACCTAGCCTCTACACTAGCAAGAATTCTCCTGGGGTCTAAAATATCAAAGATGAATCATCATGTTTGCTAAGGACTAAATGTCTAATGAAAATGGTCGCTCTGAAGCTGAAATGAAAGCCAAGCTACCCATACTCACCGCCTTTGGACTCAAGACATTTGCTACCATATTTGCCTTGCCTAGATGGTATAGAATAGAGATATCACAGCCCTTTAGTAACTCAATCCACCTGTGTTGTATCAAGTTAAGCTCTCGCTGAGTCATAATGTACTGAAGACTTTGATGGTCAGTAAATATCTCGAAGCAAACATCATACACGTAATGCCTCCAAATATTAAGCTAGAAAACTGTCGTCGCTAACTCTAAATCATGAGTGGGGTAGTTGTGCTTATGCAATTTCAATTGCTTAGACTCATAAACAATCACTTGACCCCAAACAATACAAGAAGCATCATAATGCATAATAAATCCCTCCCCCTCAATTGGAAAAGTCAATATAAAAGCTGAAATAAGCAAGCCCTTGAGCTTCAGAAAGCTCGACTCACACTTAGTAGATCATTAAAATGGATCTTTTTTCCTAGTTAATCTAGTCATAGGTGCTATAATAGTAGCAAATCTCTTAACAAACCTCCTATAGTAGCCTGCCAAACTAATAAAACTACGAACCTCAGTTGGAGATGAAAGTCTGACCAATCCCAAATAGCTTCAATCTCTCTCACGTCTACCATAATCCCATCCTTAGACACTTTGTGTCCTAGGAATGCCACAGACTCTAGCAAGAATTCACACTTTAAGAATTTGGCAAAAAGCCTTTGATTTCTCAAAGTGTGGAGCACAGTCCTCAAATGCTGCTCATGCTCCTCACTATTCCTCAAATAGACCATAGTATCATCGATGAAAAAATCATAAAGGAGTCCAGATAAGGCCAGAAAACATAGGGTATCAAGTGCATGAATATTGTTGGGGCATTGGTGAACCCAAAAGACATCAACATAAACTCGTAATGGCCATAGCAAGTCCTGAAGGCTATCTTAGAGATGTCCTCTACCCGAATCATCAACTATTGGTAACCTAATCTCAAATCAATCTTAGAAAACACTATTGCACCCTGAATTAAATGGTCAAATCTATAAGAGGAGCGAGTTCTATCCATTAAGACTAAGGATGATGTTCAAAGGTCAATCACATTCTAATCCAAGTAATTAAGCTAGTCGGGTTTCGACAATTGACCCAAGTCATCCTAAGGCTCAAGCTTTAGGATAAAGTGATGAATAAGGGCCTCTTAAATCCATAAGGAGCTAATTTAGGGATTTTACCTAAAAGGAGGGTCAACGGGGTCAGGTACTAGTCCCAAGAATCCCTACTAAGGCAACCACCTACCCAAACCTAGATTAAGGCTTTACAATTCCATCCAAAGGTCCTAAGAAAACCAAAACTAGTTCTAAACTATCACTATAACTATAAGAGAAAAAATGAGGTTAAATTCTACCAAAAAGCCTACAAACCGGCTAATTTTACCTAATAAAATGCTAAGTTATCCACCAAATCGTAAATACCCACCCATAGCTAGCATGACACTACAAAAATACCATAATAAAGCTCAATCTATGAGGAATGTAAGCCTAGCTTACCTGGACGCCACCGAAAGCTCGTAAAGTCCACTACTGAGAGCTATTCCTTTTTGACAAACCTCCGAACGCTGCGATGCTATTCGAATAATAATCTATGTATTAAGACTAGAATAATAATAATACCCATATTGCATATAAATGCTCTGAGTCAAAAGTTGACCTACAAATCCCATGTGGGGCCCATTTATGGAATCATAAATTTGAAACCGTCAGCACATTTCTCCACGATCAAGGATTATTTACCCTAAAAATGAGTGGGAATCAGTGCATAAATAAGCCCCAAATCAGCCTCAACAATAATCTAGGGATTTAAGGTTAACCAGAGAATTAAACTAATATTTAAACAAAAACTCACGAAAATAAAGATTAGGAAATGACCATAATGACATCTCCAACTCACCCCCGACACCCAATGATTGATATCCCATAATTTCCTAAGCTTCCTAGGGTTTAATGGTATTTGGGACTTGGAATAAATGAGGGAGAAATGGGTTCCCATTAACAAATGCCCTTATTGTGAACACAACCTTTTACCCGGCTAAGCCTTTGTGAATGCGGTCTAGTTCACTACGATTGCGAAAGGAGAAAGCTTGGACCGACTGGGAGATTCCCTTTTGCAATTGCGAACACCAGCTCATGCATGCAAGGGTAAAGAATCCTTGACCTTTGCAAATATGACAAAGGCCTCACTAAGTGAAGGCTATTCTTGGCTTGCACCATATGTACCATATGCACCAGGAAAACTTGGCTAAGTGCCAAGTTTTCGATCGACCCCTTGAAATTCGTTCAAAATCTTAAGAATGCAATCAAAATTTGCTACCCTACAGAACTCAACATTCTGGACTCAACAAAACAATCAAAATTTCCATTTGAGCTTATTTCGATCGAATATGGGTCCCACACCTATAGGGTTGTTTTAACCACAATCCACCTAATAGCCCAAAATGATTTTAGAAGCCTCGGGACCCAAACAAACGATCCCCCTATACTAATATCGATATTCCTAAGCTAATGGGACTGTTAGAATTTGCATCTGAGGCTATTTACCTGATGTTCAGGCCTGATACCCTTTTCTTAATAGCGAAAGCTCCAAAATAGGGAAACGACTCTAAAACAAAACGAACTACCCGATAACCGAAGTGTCAATTCCAACAAGTCATAAATGACTTGGGGTAGCTATGGGAAAGCTCTCAACATCAAAAAACACAAAACACAGTAAATGACCTGGAGGGTCATTATAATTTTACCTAACTCAATAAGTCGGGGTCGATCCCACAAGGAATAAAGGCGATAGGTTCACCTTAGAGTGTTATAATTCACTACATGTTTGCACATAATGTTTAAAATGCAATAAAGTAAAATGGGGGTTTGTTTCAAATGTTTTTGTTTTCAATTTATCAATTGTAAGCTTGGTTTGAAAAAATGAGTACTAGTGATTTGTAATCAAAAGTTAAAGTCACTTAGGGTTATGCTTTCATGAGTATGAGTACATGCATAGGTAAGTGAACAATTTCCTGAATTCAACTAATCATTACGGGCAGGATAGGTTTTAAATCTTAATTCTAATCTTTCAATAAAACATTAAACTTTGCAAGTGAGTTCTTTCAAACACATCTCAAGTGTTTCTTAATACCCAACCAAAAACCGCAATTTGATTGCCTTATGTATAAGATCTACCATTAAATGACAAAATAAAGTCATTGTCAATCACTACTCCACACCCTTATCCCCTTTGTCAAGGATGATAAGGGATCTAAGCTCAACTAGAGTTTGCAACCACCAATTTTAGTTTGATAACATAGAGTGATGATTAAAACCATAATAATTAATAAATAATAAAGGCAAATAGGTACTTCCCACACACTAATCACTACTCAATCATAGATAATCCCAAGTAGGGGAATTTAGCTGCACATAGTAAGAGAAAAAGGAATTATATCGATATTCTCATTGAAGTCTTCCATTGAATTTAAATATTCACAATTCAAAATCCAAATCCAAAGTAAAAGAACAAGCAATAAATTAAATTACAAATTTAGGGTTTCAACTACAAGGTTCTAGATCTCAAATTTGACAAAAGATAGGGTTCAAAGCTACCAAAAAGCCTTTATAGCTAAAGTAAAAAACGAGCCAGGAATTTATAAAAATGCCACCTCCCCTAATTCGGCGAAGGGGAACTGGCATCGCTGAAGAACACAGTGATAGATTGAAGTGCACCTTTGTCGCAAAACTGGTGTTGACTTTGAGCTTCAATGATTTGCGTCTGGTGACATTGGCAATGTAAATTTACTTCACTGAACTGTTCAGCGATACACCAAACTTCTTCTCTTTATCACCGAACTACTTCGTTTGAATCTTGGTCAAACTATTAACTTAAGTGATGCAACTTCCACTTAGGAAATACGCCAACCACTTTGGCAATTCGCCAAATTTCATGGGCGCCCTTTTACATTTTAGATCCAATTCTCCATCTTTTTGCTTCTTTATGCTCTGTCAACCACCTTTTGGCTTCAACCCAGAAAATAAAAAAAAACTAGCATTAAAACTAACTCATATTGGCATTAAAGACTATATTTTTTACCCTTTTTACGCCAAATGAGTTGTAAATTGCCAACTCATCAACACCCCCAACTTATAACTTTGCTCATCCTTGAGTAATCAATGAATACACAATAAAATCAACAATATCTACAAATGGCATTACTTGGGAGCTTAGACACATGCTTCTTTTCTGAAAACAACTTTGCCCTCATAGTTTTAAGAATAATGGCACAAATATCACCTATCAAACACTCAATTCATGAACAAAGAGCCTCAAATGCTGACTAATTGTTCTCATGACAAGAACATGCTCATAGACCTCAATTAAGGTTAAATAATGTGATTAAGTAGGGCAATAAAGTTCCCTCACAACAAAAATATCCATTCCTTGAAGATAAGATTACACTTTAATCAAGAGGTTACCACGATTCACTCTCACTCTCAAAGACAATCATGAACAAGAGTACCACACCATAGGCTTGTCCATATGGTCCACTTCACCACACTCAAATATGCTACATTGGAGATCACTAATGTCTTACTTCGTCTTGTAGCGTAGGCAACAGGTAAGGTAGGATAAATTAAGGTTATAGTGACTCTATGATCTCGAAGCATCTCATAAGACCTCAACTAAATTTCTTTCCTAAGGCTTACTTCTTATGACACACCAAGGACAAATTCTCTAAGATATTCATGCCATCTTCCTCCTACATTCTTTAAAAAGCAAAAAACATCAAATATTTACAAGCTAAGAACACAAGTGCAACTTTTTTTTTTCTTTTCATTCGTTTTCTCTTTTATTTTAAGTATTTACAAGGAATACTAGGATGACTAGAAGAAGAATTGAATGGTCCCCAACACTATGAACATCCAATTACAAACCTCACCAAATGGCTTCCCCACCCCCAACTTAGGCTTTTGGCCTAACTTGGTTTATGGCCTCACCTACATGCTTCAAGATGGGTTTGGTTCAAGAAGAGGGAATTATGGAAGATGAGTTTTGACATGTAATGAGGTTGTCCAAAAAATAGTTTTCAAGGCACAAATTATGGCAAAATATTTTCACTCAACTCACAATGGGGATGGTTATTTTGTCAATTTGAAGGTTCACTAATAATTAATGACCTAAGATCACTTCTCCAATATTGCAAAACTCTTTGCTTATCTATAGAGAAACTTGGTAAGTTCTAGGTGGAATCATTGAACAAGATCGAGTCGAAACCTCACCATATAAGGCACTCAATCACACACTCAAAGCACCCTTCCCCAATTGATGTACCATATTTATAGCTCATATTATAGAAGGTGCTCAAGTAGTCAAAACATGATATGGGTGTTCACAAAAATGAGTTCCTAACTAGTTCAACTAAGCCAAATAATATTTTTAAAATGGGCACATTTTGAAAAGTGGAGCAGTCACAAAACAATTTGTTATTTTAAAGATTTGTGCATGCAAAAAATCTCCCAAAGGGTTCTATTCAAGTTAAAGTGTTCTATTGCTAGTAGTCTTTTCTCTTAAGTACTAATGCCAAAAAGGATTTTATTTATTACTTTACTCTGAACTACTATACTAAAATAAAAGTAAGGAAATGAAAAATGTAAACCATACACACTCAAATAAACCCAAAACACTCGACCCTATAAACGCAGAAATCATCTAGAATTATGACAAACCAAAATCAAATATCCAAAAGTATCATATAAAAAATAATATCCAAATCAAACCAGAACCACATACCAAAAACAAAACAAACTATCAAAAGAAGAGCTCAATATTATAGATCCAAAATAAATAGTACCCCCCTCCAACTCAAAAACATGCATTTTCCTTGATGCAATAGGACTAAGATAATAAAAAAAAGTGAGTGGAATGGTCCCCTTGAATGATCTTAAGCCTCTAGCGGTTACTGGCCCAGAGAAGTGTCCAATATCTGGGCATCGATGCCTGGTTCAGCTCTAGGAATGGTCCGTAGGGATGGATTTTATATGACAACAGTTGTCTCTATTGAAGGAACAGGGTGAGAGGTCTCATCAAACGGTATGGATCTATTAGTATTCATCTTCATAGTCTCACTAGTAGACATCACCAACGTAACCTCCAATATGGCCTCCTCAATCGCCTACAAGTTAGCCTGCGTATCAACCTGCATCTGCTCATCTATCTCACCAACCTACACCTTCTCATCTCTATCTCATTAATCTCCTTATCATTGAAAGCATGATCATTCTTATTTTTCTCCATTTTTCTCCTTCTCCTCCTCTGGAACACCATCCTGAATAGGTGTGGGGGCTGGGGGCTGAGCTGGTGCAGCCCAAAGATATGTCACGTTAGGAAACCAGAGCTAATATACAAAAGTTCACAGAGAGAAAAATATTAGATTGTATCTTGGTAAAAACTGCATCTGGAACTGAATGATTTTGTGCATTGCTTAAGTCACCTAACTTAGCACCATAGACACACAGAGTCTCAAGGATCCCTCGTATCTCTTCATGAATAGGCACCTATGTGGATTTAACCGAATCTATAATCATTTAAGGAATTTAATCCTCTTACCTAGATGACCCCACATCAGCTGAGTAGGCCAAATGGCCCATTTAAATAATATATTCTTGTGTCAAAGGGGTCCTCAAAGTGCCCAGAGTAATAGATGGTTGAGGGTCGGAGGCACGAGGTCAAGAAGGATCAGAGAAAGTACCTGTGGAGAACGCTGGGGGACCAGGAGCTGTATTAGCTAGTGTGGGCCAAGTGGCACCACTATTAAGTGTATCATGATCAATCACCGGGGATTAATTTACCAGGGCTTTCTTCTTCTTCACTTCATGGACTGTCTCAAGTCTAGTAATATCAAGTGTGCATGTCAAGGTGTACTTAAAATCTTTCTTTGGGTCAAAAGGAACATTTTTCCTCTGGCATAATTTTGTGATAAGGCACAGGAAGGCAATGTATGTCTTTTTTTGTTGGGCCTGCAATGCGATCTCTAGGGTAATTGTAGAGCCATGATTCATCTACTCTTTTATTATGATTTTGCCTACTAACACTTGAGGGCTGTATTATTCTAGGATGGAATAACGTTGCTTCAAACAAAACTCAACTAGTACTGGGCTTTAATATTGATTTTGTCTTCACAATATAGGTCCTTGATGCGATCCATAGGGATGTACCATCACTCAACAAAGGGGCTAACTAACCCCGAAGCTCATGAATTGGTCTAAAAAAACTATAAATAAAGCAATGTATATTAATCTTCTTGCAACCATAGATCAAATTTATGATTCTCTTATCACACATGGCCTTTACACCACGAACCTTCACAAAAAATCTTTCATATCTTGGGATTTGCTCTTTCTTATCTTAGCCGATAACAACTCCCCGTAATCTTTATGAAATTCATGCAACAAACTCTCCACATATGGTTTTAGAGGATTACTGAAAACCTCAAAGTCATGATACCTCAATGAAGCTAACTTTGGGATACTTGCCCTTCAACCCATTCAAGGTCAACCCTTGCTCTTAAATTATTTTGCATTTTTTGGAACTTTAAAATGATTCAGGAATCTATAACCTACCCTAGGTTGAGGGTTTGAGGCAATATTAGATCTTTGGTCAACCCTCTTCTTTTTCTATTGAGTAACTCCTGAAGTATCGAGAGGTGTATGGATAGAAATGGTGTTTCTTTCCTCTGAGGTAGTTATGTTATACCTCACAGAGTTAGAAATATGCTTCTAGCTTTGCTTCTCTGTCACTAGAGCATTTCTTTTTCCTGGTTCTACCCTATTCTTCTTTTGAACCTTTCTCTCAGGTTGTGAACGCCCCAGAATTAAGACCCCTTTGGTAATATTTAATGTAAAAGGAGGAGTACGGGTGTTTTTCTTAGCTATATGCTTTTGTCAAATCATATCTTCAAATGAGAGAAGTAATATTCTAGTCCAGGATTAGTAATAAAAATTAGAATATTTCAGAGGTGCATAGATAAACAGCTTTGACTGATTGCGAAAGAGTTTGGTGATATATTACCTTTTTAGTTGAATTGAATAGTTGGGATCGTAGAGTTTGGCGAAGGAAAGTAAGAGTTTAGCAATATGCCAAAATTTTGGAGATACTCCTTGAGCATCGGCGAAATAGTAAGGCATTACCAAACTATCACCTTGATTAGCCAGTTCTACTATTACTTTCGGTGATATAGGGAGCACTTTAGTGATCTGCTACTCAGTTCATCCCATCGCCAAAGTTCTTAACCCCATTGAAACAAGTCATCTTCCCCAACTTTCAATTTCTTAAAGTCAATAAGACTTTTTAATGGTGATTTCAGTTCAACACGACAATGGGTACTCAGACATCCCCCGATTACAATATCAAAACAATGTATTCGATGATTTTTCTCTTTATAATAACCTCACCCAATCTTTCATTGGGAAAAATCATTCTACTATGAAGTGCAATCCAAAAAATCAATTTAACATTTAACATCCTTTTTTCAAATAAATCAAACCCACATTAAGAATATACACTCAATTTGAAGTTTAAACAAAAAATCAATTCCAAAAATAGTACTAATCAAACACAATCTAAACCACATTCAAAATATATGCCTAATTCAAACCAAACTCACATTCAAAATATATACCAATCGAGCACAAGCTAACCCACATTCAAAATCGTGCACAATCCAGCTTATATTTATGAAATTACACCCCAGACGTGAATAACAACAAAATTAAATCCTAATTTCACAAAACTCAAGTAACCCTAAGTAACTATTAAAAATTTGTAATAAGTACACTGCTTCATCTGAGGTAGTGGTATGCACTGTGTACACTTTACCCTCCCCCCCAGACCCCACCTGGTGGGAATACACTGGGTATGATGATGATGATGAGATCTGAACTCAAAAAAACACAATTTAAGGCACTATGGATAACAAATAATACAAGAGCAAACAGCTAACAAATTATTCAAAAAGAGATAGGAGTTCAAACCTTTATATTATAGAGATAAAAAATTTGACTTAGGATTGATGAGAGAGTAGTGGTGTACAAGCTCCAGTGTGGTAGTGATGACTTATGAGTCAGTAATTTGGGACTCATTTAGCATAAAAGCGGTAAGAAATCTAGTCCTCAATGCCATTTTGAAGTGTTTTTAATGTTCTTTTGGTTTAATTTCAGTGTTAAGGCCAAGAAGTAGTTAGAATAACAAAAGTAAGCAAAAACAAGCAAAAAGATAGAATATTGGGCCTAAAAATGTATAAAAGCAACACAAAGGACAATTGGTGCATCGTTAATATGTCCAATTCATTGCTAAATTAGATAGTTCAGGATAGGTTGAATAGTAGACCAAATGGCGATAAATTGTATTATTCAACGCATCACCGACCTAATTGGCGAAGCAGACGTTCATCGCAAAAAGTGACAGAAGCCAACCCCTGAAGCTCAATATCGAAGTTTGATTGGTGAGTAAAGGGAAATTTGATGCATCCCCGATCGTATTGGTGATAGAAGTATGCTCAAAAGAATTTTATTCGGTGGCTTTTTTTGTAATTCTGAGACCCAATTTTGTTGAAGCTATTTAAGCCTTTTTGGTCATTGAAACCCAATTTTTTGTCAATTTTCTAAATCTAATTCTTGTAATCGAACCCTAGTTGTGGAATTAACTACTTTGTGGTTGGAATTTTGATTTTTATTGTGAAATATTTGTATTCTATGGCAAACATGGAATAAGAATTTTGTATATTCCCTCTTTGTTATCCTATGAGTAGCTAATTTCCGAAACTTAGGATTATGCATTATTGAGAATTGATTGTTGTGTAGGTGGTGATTATTTACCCTCGTATTCAATTGCATGATATGATTTTACCTAAATCTCTATGTTTTAATTGATAGGTTAGGGTTGCAAATTTAACCTATGTTTGAATCTCTTACCTTGCTTGAAAAAGAAAATAATAGTGATGAGATTTAGTTGACAAAAACTTGAGTTGCAATCATTTAAGAGGTGATGCTAGAAATATACTACCCATCTTGAGGTTATTGGTTGTTTTGTAGCATAGACACTTGGGTGTTCAAAACAAACCCAAGTGAAGTTTTGTGGTGGATTGTGAAATTACCACCAATACCTAAAACTCAGCCTAGTCATATCTAGAGATCGAATCTTAGGTGCATTTCCACTCACCCATGCATGTAATTATTTTCAAGAAGGCATAACCCTAAGTGCTTTACCTTATTGATTACAACCTTATAGAGTTCAATCTGAAAAACCAACATAGAAATTGTTAGCTAGATACGAAACTGTTTAAAACAAAACCACTAATTTTTACTTTATAGTTTGATTGTTAGCATTGCGTGCCAACTTATAGTTGCTTGTGACACTTGAGAGTGAAACTATTTCTCGTATTCCCGGTGGATTAAACCGTGACTCCTAAGTTGGGTAAAAGTATTGCTAACGGTCTTGTACATTCATTTCTAGGGTGTATTTGAGCATTATTAAAAATGGCGCCGTTACCGGGGAATGAAATATAGAGTTCATTCTTTGTAGTGTTATATGTTACTTTTGCTGTAGTGTAAACTTTACTTTCTTTGTTGTTTTTGTCTTGTTTAGGTAATAATCTAGGTCTTCACAAAATAAGGAGTCTAAATGGGAGCTATACCGCCTCCTTTGATGGACATCTTGATGATAAGGATCATCTAGGGGATGCTGGAAGGGCAAGTGCAATTTGTATCCCACTGCAGAGGGTAATGGCGTGTTTCATATTACAAGCGTAATGCTCCACTTACTCTAAATGAAAAGTCTATTTTGTGGTCAAGCTTATGAAGATGCCAACCATCATTTAAGGGACTTTATTCATGTGTGTCACCCATTTGACATTGCTCATATCTCATAGGAGTCTATCTGGTTGAGACTCTTTCCATTTTCATTGATGGGTGATGTGGTATTATGGTTGTGGGAATTACCCGCGGGTTCTATAACTTCATGGTTGAGTTGATGGAAGCTTCTCTAGACCAATTCTTTCCAATATCTTGTATGCTCTAATTGAGGGATAAAATAATAAATTTTTGACAATTGAGTGGTGAACTATTACATGAAGCATGGTTACAGTTCAATAAATAGTTGATACTATGCCTGAATCATGAAATGCCGAATAAAATGCTTCTCCAAATCTTTTATAGAGCCTTGGACCAATTAAACAAGATGGTGGCGGATAATAGTGCAGGAAGATCTTTGATTAAACAAACCTTCGGTGTTGCTTCAGAGTTATTGGACCAAGTGACAAAGTAAAGTAGAGCATGGCACACACGAGATACTGTGGTGGCCTTGGGGGCTCCCTTCGCATGTTGTGTGTACTAAGAGCAAAGAAATAAGGATGAGAAAAGAGTCAAAAATATAGCCAAATTATTGACAAAATTAGATCTTCTCACAAAGCACATGATGTGTGCAACTCCAAAGGCAGTCAATGCTATAGATACAAAGGGGATGAATTCATATGATGATAATGATATGGATTCTCTTGATGAAAAAATTTTGTACTTGTCAAACAAAATGGGGGGGTTTCTGATCTACCTATCAAAGGCAAGGCACGAATCAAGGTTTGAAGTAATGGGACTGAGAGTGGAAAGATCGTGATTGGAGAAACCATAATAATGATAGAGATTGGAGGGATAAGGAGAGAGATCGAGACTATGATTAGAGAGACAATGAGCGTAACCATGATAGAAACATTCCTTTATATGATTGGGCAAAAGCTAAAAAGGCAACCTTTATTGATCCAGAGAAATATAAACATGTTGATGTGCTTGCACGTATCGTTATGGGGGTTGAAGGAAGTGATAAAATATTGAGAGAGATGAAGAGAAACTTTTCACAACTTAATCAAATGGTCACCTCATATTTGGCCTCTCTCAAGTAGGTTGAAACTCAGTTGGGCCAAATCTTATCTAATCTAAATGCAAGGCCAAAAGGTGGATTACCTAGTGAAACCGTGGTGAATCTAAAAAATGATGCTCATATCATGGAAATTGTAACTATGAGTTGTAGAACTCTTGGTAATGATGTTGTGAATCTTGATGAAGACCCTAATAAGAAGGCAATTGATGAACAAGCTAGTGGAAAGAGGAAATGGATTGATAAATTGAAAGATGAAGTTTCTATCCAAAATGAGCCTAATTTTGAGAAGACGGATGAAGTGGAAGAAAGGGGTAAAATTAAAGAAATTGCTAAAGCGGCTGATGATAATGCCTTAAAACCGAAAGAAAGTTTGGTTGTTTCAAAGCCGCAAATCAATATCCCTCCACCATTCCCTCAAAGGCTCAAGAAGAAGAAGGATGATTCAAAATTCAAAAAGTTCCTTTCAAAATTTACCAACTATTGGTTAACATCCCATTGTTGGAAGCTTCACAAGAGATACCCAGGTATGCTAAATTGATGAAGTAGTTGGTAACAATGAAATGAGTCATAGATTTCAAAATAGTTGAAGTGACACATAGTTGTAGTGCAATCATGTCTAGCGCAATGGTTGTGAAGAAAAAGGATCTGGGAGCATTCACCATCCCATGTACCATTGGGGTGTACAAATTTGGAAAAGCTTTATGTGATATTGGGGTGAGTATTAATTTGATACCATTGGACGTGTTTCAGAAGATAAGCTTGGGTGCTCCCAAGGCAACTACAATGATGCTTTTAATGGCCGACCATTCGATAAAAAAAACCATGGAAGTGTTTTATGATGTACTTGTGAAGGTGGAGTGTTTTATTTTTCCAGTGGATTTTGTGATCTTGGATTGAAAAATTCACCATGAGGTCCCTATTATTCTTGGTAGGCAATTCTTGGCTATCAGATGGGCTTTAGTCGATGTTGAGTATGGTGAAATAAAATTTCAAGTAAATAATGAAGAGGTGTAATTTAATGTATGCAAGTCAATACAGCAACCTATGGATTTGCAAGTTTTCTCCATAATTGATGTGATTGATAACAAAATGGCTAATGCTATAGAGAAAAAATTTGTTAGTGAGCCTTTGATGGGAGTCTTGTGGAACCTTCAGAACAAGGAGATTGAAAAATATGATGAAGTAGTTGCATCTTTGAAAGGTCTTGGGTCCTGTACTAGAAATCCTTGCAAGTTGTACCTTGACTTGAAAAATTGGGAAACTCCTCCCGTGAAGCCTTTAATTAAAGATCCACCACAACTCGCGCTCAAACCATTGCCGCCACATCTTTGTTATGTGTTTTATGTGGAAGGTGAGACCTTACCCATTATTATTGTAGGAGACTTGTTCTCTTGGTAAGTTGAGGCATTGAATTTATTGGTGAAATGTCATATTAGGTCTCTTGGATAGACCATAGCCGATATTATTAGGATTCCTCCCAGTATATGAACCCACAAAATCAAACTTGAACCTGAGTATGTAGCAAGTATGAAGCATCAATAGAGGCTAAACCCTCCGATGCAAGAGGTTGTGAAGAAAGAGATCATTAAGTGGCTTGACATGGGTGTTATCTATCCTATCTCAGATAGTACTTGGATAAGCCCGGTTCAATGTGTCCCCATGAAAGGTGGTATGACGGTGGTACCAAATGAGAACAATGATCTCATACCGGTTCATACATTCACGGGTTGAGAGTATGTATTGATTATTATAAGTTGACTTCATGGATGGAGAAGGATCCCTTCTCCAAGCCCTTCATGGATCAAATGCTTGATAGACTAGCAAGAAGGGGTTGGTATTGCTCTCTTGATGGATACTCGAGCTATGATCAAATTTTAATATCCCTCGAAGACTAAGAAAAAACTACGTTAACATGTCCCCATGGAACATTTGCCTTCAAGCGCACACCCTTTGGGCTATGCAATGCACCTTCTACTTTTTAATAGTGTATGCTTTCTTTCTTTTTGAACATGGTGAAGGAAACAATGGAGGTATTTATGGATGATTTCTTGGTTTTTGGTGATACATTGAGGGTAGCCTTGAACATTTGGAAAAGATGCTTGAAAGGTGTGTGGAAAATAATCTGATTTTCAATTAGGAGAAATGTCACTTTATGGTGAAGGAAGGGATTTTTCTCGAACACAAAATCTTGGGCCAGGGGATCCAAGTTGATCAACCAAAAGTGGAGGTTATTTCCAAGTTACCCCCTCCTATATCTATCAAGGTTGTGAGAAGTTTCCTTGGCCATGCATGTTTTTATAGGAGATTTATTAAAGACTTCTCAAAGATTGCTCACCCCATGTGTAAACTTCTTCAGAAGGAAGCAAAGTTTGAGTTTTATGGGGAGTGTGTGAGGGCATTTAATTGCCTCAAATAAAAGCTTTTCTGGGCCCCTATTATTGTGAATCCTAATTGGTCACAACCGTTTGAGCGTTTGTGTTATGCAAGTGGGTTTGTGCTAGGTGTCGTGTTAGGATAGTGGAAGGATAAACTCCTCCATCAAATCTACTATGCTAGCAAGTAGTTAAATGAGGCGCAATGAAACTAGATAGTTATGGAGGAAGAATTGTTAGCCGTGGTCTATGCATTTGAGAAGTTCCGTGACTATTTGTTAGGCACAAAAGTCATTATGCACACCGATCACTCTTCCCTTTGGTACTTGATGGAAAAGAAAGAAGTAAAGCCTCAATTGATTAGGTGGATCTTATTGCTCCAAGAATTTGATTTCGAAGTTAAAGATAAAAAAGGATGTGAAAATCAAGTAGCGGACCACCTATCATGCCTTGAGTCAAATAAAGGAAAAAGGGGCGAGATTGAGATTGATGATACATTTCCCGGTGATCTTGTCATGGCCTTAAAGGAGAGTACAAAACTATGGTATGCTAATTTTGCAAATTATCTGCTCCCTAATGACTTGAACCATTACCAAAGGAAAAAGTTCCTCTATGATGTGAAGAGGTACTATTGGTATGACTTATCTCTTTAGGAAGTTTACGGGTGGAGTGATACGTCATTGTGTTATGGAGGAAGAGATGAAATCTATTCATGAGGAATGCCATTCATCATTGGTTGGTGAACATAATGGTGGTGTGCATACAACTGAAAAGTCCTACAAAGTTTATTTTAATGGCTAACTTTATATTGTGATTCTAATGAATTAGTACGAGCGTGTGAGCAATGACAAAGGCAAGGTGGAATCTCAAGAAGGCATAAGATGCCTTTTAAACTGAGTGTAGATATAGAGTTGTTTAATGTAGGGTGATTAGATTTCATGGGACTCTTTATAAGCTCGTATGGGAATTGCTACATCTTGGTAACAGTTGATTATGTTTCCAAATAGGTTGAGGCCATTGTATTTCCAAACAATGAAGCTAAGCGTTTTACTCAATTCTTGAAGAGGTATATCTCTACCCAATTTAGGACACTTCGTGCTATCATAAACAATGGGGGTTGTTATTTTTTTAACCAATTATTTGTGTGTTTGCTTGCCAAATATGGGGTCAAACATAAGGTGGCTTCCCCATACCACCTGCAGGCCAATGAGTTGGTGGAATTTTCCAATCAAGATATAAAATATATTTTGGCAAAAGTCGTGAATGGAAGAAGAACTGATTGGGAATGAAAAGTTGATGATGCTTTGTGGGCCTATAGGACCGCATTAAAAAACCCTATTGGCATATCACCATATCAATTGGTATTCAAAAAAGCATGCTATCTCCCCATCGAGTTAGAACACAAGGCATTGTGGGCCTTATGGAGGTTGAATATGAATTGGGAGGATGCCTCCAAGGCAAGAGTTGACCAACTTCAAGAGATCGATGAATTCTACTTGAGAGCTTATGAGAGCTCTATACTCTTCAAGGAGTGTATGAAGAAATGGCATGATGCAAAACTTCTAAAGAGGAATTTTAAGGCTGGTGATGATGTCCTATTTTTTAACTCAAGGTATAAGTTGTTTTCAGGTAAGCTCAAAATGAGATGTTTGGGTCCTTTCAAAGTGGTGCAATGTTTTTCTAGTAGAGCATTTGAATTAGAGAATGACACGGGATCCCAATTTATCGTGAATGGGCAAACAAGTTTAATTCTGAAAGCAGATTTCTTGGAGGTGATCTACCTCGATGATGCATGATTTATGGAGAACAAAGTTGTTCTATGATGATAACTAAGGTGCTTCTTGGGAGGCAACCTAAGTTTATTTTTATTGTTTTGAATAACGTTTGTTGATTTGTGTAGGTATGTGATAGAGTTGGAAAGTGGAAAATGTGGTACAACACAAGTTGGAAAGGAAATATTTCGGAGATCATGAACAAAGCTCCAGGAAGGAGGCTTTGGCAATGCATCGAGCAATTTGGTGCATTGTCGAAGTACCTTGCTGAAAGAGTTCTCCCAATCTTAGATAAACTGTCCAAATCTGTTATGGTAAGTGCAAATTGGCAATACGCCGATACATTCGGTGAATAACTAACCATCACCAAAATGCTTTGCCAAAAAAAAGGTCTTGGGCTTTGAAAACTATTACATTTAGTGATAGAGCTCCAATCCGGCACATTACCGATGAGTTCCATGATGGAATCGATTCGCTGAATCAGCCGAATTTAAGAAAGGACGGTTTGACTTCTTGACTCTTGACCTTTCATTATCTTTTGAACTTTGGTTTATATTCAAAATCTTTCATTTCCCCATTCCCTCTTCTTCTTCACGCTCTCAAATCAACACATACTCAAACACTTACACACTCAAGATTTCTTCTTATTATACCACCACATGCGCATGGTATCATCGGAGCTTCTCACCTTTCCCTTGTCTTCTTTCTCGAATTATTCTCAAAGTCTTGAAGGTTAGAACTCAATTTACAACTTGAATGAAATTGGTTTTAATTGATTATGCATTTAAGTGTTGATATCTTATGATAAATTACTTGAGTCATTCATGGTAGAGTTGTTATTGTTTTGAAATTGAGATATTACTTAGAATAGGGTGATGTTGTGAAAATGGGTCCTTAAATGTGAATATTTGATCGTGATTCCACTTGGGTGACTTGATTATGCATTGGGCATCAAAATTGGTTGAAATTATAACTAGTTTTGGTTAAAACCGACTGATTTGGCCCAATGATTGATTGGGTGACATTGTTCTTAAGGGAAAAATCATCATATTATTGCCTAAATGATGAAGCATAGTGAAGTCTGATTACCCATAGCAAAATAGATTGAAACTCGCCATTGAAAAAAACCTTAAAAATTATGATTTGGGATTCGGGGTGATAACATTCGGCGATGGGTTGAGAACCTTGGTAAAAGGCATTGCTAAAGTGCTTCTTATATCACTGAAAGTAACAGTAGCTTTGGATAATTAAGTTTCGATTTGATAATGCCTTGGTGATTCGGCGATGCTCGGAGTGTATCATCAAATCCATCAGCGTATCACGAAATTGCTACTTTTCTTCGACGAATGGACCTAATCTTTTCTGTACAATTCAAAGATAGAGCTTTACATCACTGATCTAATTAGTGATGCACCAATTCGCTTGACAATGCTTTTCTGGGAAATTTATGTGTTTTGTTTTGCTAACGTTGGCCAAGCCCATTGCTATTCTTATTACAGATATGCCTTGCATGAAGCACGCGTCTAAGAAACAATCCAAATCTCCTCCTTCCGCCTTGAAACATACAAAGGGAGTCAAAATTAGGGATAGAGAAAGATCGAAAAGGGTGTACAAGCGTAAGAGAGTTAAAGAGGTCAAGTCCAAAGTCCCGATAATTGAAGAGAGAGTTTAAAGCACAACTCAAACTCCGAAAGGTACAACCTTGGTTCCTCCAAGGAAGGGTACACTACTCCTATTGATAAGCCACTTCTCTCTCTTGAGGTTACTCCACCAAAGAAAAAAAGGATAGAACAAAAATAGACTATTGAATTGAAGCCCTCAGCTCATCCTTATGGGGGCTATCATGTTCTTTATTATTTAAAGGTGTTGGGTAAGCGCATAATTATAGAGGAAAAAATATTGAGTTTGAATTGATTAGAGGGCAAACATCCGAAGGTCTAGCTGCATTACATTATCATGACGTTAAGGTATTCCGTGAACCCTTGAAGCCTTCCATTAAGAATTGGGTGAGGGATTTCTATGAGGTATACAGTAAGCTTTTGCCGGCAAGGAAGAAAAAGGGGAAACAAGAAACTAGGTATATTGTTAGGGTCCATGGTGTACATGTGCCTTGTAATGAGGCGGTTACAAATGAAATATATTCTTGCCAAAAACTAAATTTTCTTTACTTTGCCACAAGACTTAAGGACCCGATCAAAGAAATACAAGCTTGGTTAGCTCCATTGCTAAGTGATGGCACCCCTCTGTGTCTTGCACCGGAGGTTCAAATTCAATTAACAGATATCTATTTGGAAGCTCAGTATTATTTGAGCTTTGTATGTAGTAATTTGTTTCCATCCAAGAATCAATCCATCCTTGTTAGCCATCGAAAGGTGCTTTGTCGCACAATTATTTTGAAAGAGAGGTTAAAAATAGTTTCTATCATCGCTTCGAACATTGCTTGTTGGGCATAATAAAAGCAAACCTCTTTAGCTTTCCTATGATTTATCACTGAGTTATGTCGCCGTGCAAAGGTTCCCTTCAATAAGAATTAATATTCTGAGTACACTCTTATTTGCATCATTGATATAACCAGAATCGAGACCATGCAAGAAGTACGACAGAAGAAAGCCCGGGTGGATATTTCCTCGACAGTTGAGGTAGGTTCTTTAGAGAGTGGTGCCAAAAAGTCCACTCTTTATACTACTACAAATCCTACCCCTCCTGGGTCAGCTATAGTTCCTCCTTCCCCAGTTTTATCTTCAGGGACATCATTGCAGCCACCTCGACCTAGTGCCTCCGATCCTCAGTCCTTTACTATTCCAGGCTCTTTCAGAGCCCCATTAACTCAGGTTGATATTATTTGGATGGGGAAGTTAGACTATTCTGGTGATACAGGGTCGACTAAATGAGAGAGAGAGAGAGATTCCTAAAATGATCGTTGTTGCAGTGAATGCCACCATGGATATGGTACAGTAGGAGATCCGCTTCCCAGACCTGACACATCTATGAGGAGCTGCTCTTGAGACACCAGCTCCAGCTTCTGTACCTATTAGTGATGATGATCCTGCTGCTGATGAGAAGGTAGATAAGGATGACCGTGATTCTAATGATGATGTGGATAATGCTGAGATTGAGGGCTATTTTGAGGAGTAGGGTCAGGTTGGTCTGCAAATTGACCCACATATGGATGAGTAGACTCACAGGCAGGAGACGGAGGATGCTATATTTACCGTCACATTGGAGAGGTCGGCTCGTGAGATAACACAAATCAGAACCTTTAGCTCAGCTGCTGCCCTAGAGATTGTGGACCCTGTACCAAATCCACCCCTAAAGGCACTTAAAGTTGAGCCGAGCACTAAAGCCAAGAGAGTGTCCACTTCAGTAAGCTAGTCACCACCACAAGCTTAGACATGTTAAGGGGACCCTTAATCTATTTCTCCTATATTTCTTTAGTCCTATAGCATTAAGGATAATGCATAATTTTTCGTTGGGGTTGGGGGTTTATTTTTGGATCTGTAATATTTAGCTCTTAGTGCTTGGTTCTTTTGCTATAGTATTTGGGATTTCTGGATATTTATCGTTATTTTAGTGTGTGGATCTGACATTTGGATATTTTTCATTTAGATTGTAATATTTTTAGATTTGGTGTTTCAGATTTAATGGAGTGTGTGGTGTGTGGTTTGCAATTTCATTTTATTTCCTTATTTTTCTATCTAGATTAGTAGTTAGCAGTTTAATTGTAATTAAAAATTCATTTTGGCATGCGTACTTAAGAGACAAGTGTGCTAGCAATAGAGCACTTTGAATCTAATAGTACTTTTGGGGAGATATTTCACATGCTCAATTATTAAAAATGTTGAATCGTTGTACATTTCTTCTATTTTTCAAAATGTACCCCTTATTCAAAAAAATTTCTTTGTTTTAGGTTGACCAGTCAGACGTTTATCAATTGTGAACACCTGCATCTTACTTTGACTACTTGGATACCTTCCTTGATATGTGTTATGAATGTGGTACATAAATTGAGGAAGAGTTCTTCGAGTATTCAATTGAGTGCCATGTGTGGATGAGATATCGGTTCAATCTCGTGCCTTAAGTCCACATAGAACTTTCATGGTTGCACTAATTCATAAGCAAAAACAGTGCAATATTAGATAAATGATCTTAGGTCATTGATCCATAGTAAACAACCAATTTAACCAAATTGAGTCACCCTATGGTGAGTTAAGTGACCAACCTTGTCCCTAAGTTGAGCCTTGGAATCAATTTTCTTGAATAACCATGTAACAAGACAAAATCCTTTTTCCTCACATCCCTCTCTTGAATGAAAACCTTCTCAAAGTGTCCTGGTAAGATTAAAGACCAACTTAGGCCAAAAACCTATATTGGGGATGTAGGAGACCTTATGATTAGTGTGTATTTGGCAGCTTAAGAATATGGGGACCACTAAATTCCTCCTCCAATCATCCTTGTATCCTTTTTAGATATATATAAATATATATATATATACATATAAAATGAGAGAAAGGTTAAAAACAATCAAAAGAAAAGTTGTTGTTTGTTCCTAGTTGTAAATATGCATAGCTGTTTAAAATTTTCAAGGATAGGAAGAGGAAGATAGCTCAAAAGTTTTAAATAGAAAATTTGGTTTGTGAAGTGATGTAAGATGCAAACCTTTAGAAAAATAAACTAAGTGAGGTCTCTCTATATGCTTTGAGGAGGTAGAGTCACTATAACCTTAACCTTCCTAAACTTATCCATTGCTTATGCTACAAGACGAACTAAGACCTAGGTGATCTTTGAAATAGCGTGCTTGTATGTGGTAAGGCGGAGCTTATGGCCAAGCCTAGGGTGTGGTATTTAGGCTCTTGATCATCTCTTAAGAGAGTGACTGATTCGTAGTAGTCCCTGGATATGATGTAAAATATGTCTTGAGGAAAGGGAATTCTTTGTGTGAGGGAACTTGGTTACTATGCTCGAGTATTCTTCAATATTGGTTGAAGTCTATAAGCATATGCTTGGCTTGGTAAAATTTAGACAACTTTTGTCACGCCCCAAATCCCATTGAGGCGGACTGGCACCTGAAGCCGTTGAGGCCCGAGAGAACCAATTTTTACGCATGTCCATTCATATGCATGTTTATGTATGACTATCATTCCATCCCATGTAACTAATAATGACCAATAGCGGAAGTCATGGAAAACATGTACAATATATGAAACTTGGCCATTAGGGCCATTAAGTCAATGAACATACATCTTTTACTTTCATCTTCCCACATATGTCTACAAAGCCTCTAACAGATACAACCAATCATAAATTCGGGACAAGTCCCCGCTTTATACAATATTGTATGAAATACCAAAACATAAGTACACACGTGACTCGAAAATCCCCGAACTGAACTGAAGCTCACCAAGATCTGCAAATGACCCGCAACCTACTATGGAGGTCTACTAACACTTGTGCCAGCAGCAAGTAAGGTAAGTCCCACAAGGGACATTAGTACGAAGAATGTACTAAGTATGTAAGTCTATATGAAACTGTATGATACATAAATACTTCCATGAAATTAAGCATAAGAGAATAATCAATATGGATAAACCTCCATTCTGAATATGTGGAACCATGTTCATTACTTCCATTATTCTCATTAATTGATCATTCATTCTTATCATCATCAGTATTATAATAACATTCATATTTATATATTCATGTAAGGGCTATACTTTCATTGCTCTTTATAATTATATTCATTACTGCTCATCCAACTGGTTAGTGGCCATTAATATAATACCGAACATCCACCTTATCAGTGGGTCATACATAACACAATACCAATCATCCACCTTATCAGTGGGTCATAATATAATACCGATCATCCACCTTATTAGTGGGTCATAATATAACATAATACCGATCATCCACCTTAGTGACAATATAATACCGATCATTCACCTTAGTGGGTCATAATATAATACCGATCATCCACCTTATCAGTGGGTCATAATATAATATAATACCGATCATCCACCTTAGTGGGTCATAATATAATATATACTACATTCCTTTACTTGTGAGAGATTGATACATTGAGGATCATGAAATTATTTGAAGCACATATATATACATTACTTCACTCCTTTACTTCATGAGATTGATACTTTAGTGATTAAAACATTATTGGAACTTTGGAACATAACATTACTAGATATGCTACTCAAGAATGAATAGATTTTCTTTACATCATTACTTCCCTTGAGATGGTTTCTTTTAGTAGTTACAACATTATGAGAGCTTAGGAACTTCAGTCCATGGATAAGAGACATATGAATTCCAATTGGTAAATGAATAGGAAACATGTGGACAACAATATATATATATATCAAACCTGAATGAGATACTTTGGAACGTTTCGGGATGGGACAAGTATAAGGACAATGTGAACTATATATGTTGTAGAAGGATACGGAAAGTGTAACCTTACATACCTTATCTTCTCAATATGAATACACAGTCCTATATGTGAATACAATAATCCAACTCCTTCCTTACGTGTTACTCTACAACACAAGTACATAACGAAGCGCATGTTATCAACCAACTACCTTACAAGTGCATACGACAATGAATTACGTGACTGTCGTATAACGTCATTTCTGCCTCTTACAATACCATTTATTGCATCACCATACCAACAATACCATAACATTACACACATTTACCAAGACATCATAAACCAATAACATTTCACACCAAGTTTACCCTTTATGCTTCCTCATTAACACTACGTCACAATTATTCCATCAAGTCACCTCAATACCTTTCATAACAACATATTAAAAACAATCCATATTTGATACCATTCAAAATACCTCTGGTATACTCCTTTATAGTCATTTAAAAGGTACCATAAGTTGATAATTGCATCCATAAAGGGTATAGGGCTTTGGGGGGTAAAAGAGATGCAAAAACAACCGAAACGGGGTTCTGGCCTGACCTGCGAAGCCACCTGCACCAATAGGTGGCTGAGGTGCGGTCTTAGGTTACCCTTGGCAGTGTCCAAGGGCACCTGCAAAGTCACCTGCGCCCGCAGGTGCTTCGTCTGCGAGGGCGGGTGCCCGTTTCGGCCAAAATGGGTCTCTTTTGGGTCCTTTTTTGTAACAAATGGTCCATGATCATAAATAACCTTCTATTAACATATTTTATATCATCTTAGATTACAATTAACATCCATGGTCTCACAACGCACATAAACATCAACAAACTACATTTTTCTTTCAATACGTCACCAATCCATGCAAAATTTCACAACAACAATTCCAAGTGTTATACATAAGGTGAAAGAAAGTTAAGGACATAAACACATCATAAATATTGATATTTAATCCATAAAATTCACCACCTTCAATACCACAAGTCAATTTTCAAGTTTTCAAGGCAAAACCCTTTTCCGATTGCAAAAGTAGACAGTTTTACGCATAGTGAACTTCTCACACTTCACCAACATAACCAACATGATCTACACCATATTACATGCATATAATATATTAAACCATAAAAATAAACACTTACCAAGGCTTGCAAAAGGGTGATCTTGTCCAAAGAGAATGGTGGTTTAGGGTTTGAGAGAAGAGAGAAATATCTCTTTTGTGGAAAATTCTAGAAAATGGCATGTGGATTTTGTGGAATAAAAATCTGATTTTTGTCACCTTAAGTACTCCCACTTCAATTCTATCCTTATCCCCATTATTTGACCAAGAATGGGTCACATTAGAATGGGTCAATTCCCCTTTTGGGCCATGTTTTCTTGGTAATTTTTGGGCCTTAAATTGGGCCCAATTGCACATGTTAATTCAGCCCAACCAATAAAATGTATAATACCCCAAAAATCTCATGTTTACATAATTCCGTAAATATTAAGACAATCAATTAGGGTCGGAAAGGTACGGTGTGTTACAACTTTTGATGCTTGTTGTTCACAAAATGAGTACTTGATAGGAGAAACTTAGACCATTGTTATCAAAAATCGTGAGGGCAAAGTGTTTTCAAAAAAAGGATGTATCTAAGCTCCTAAGTATTACTATTCATAGCCATTGTTTATTTTGTTTTGTGAGCACTGATTTACTCGAGGACGAGCAAAGATCTAAGTTATGGGTATTGATGAGTCATCAATTTGCGGCTCATTTAGCACAAAAGCGTTAAGAAATAAAGTCCTGAATGCCATTTTAAAGTGTTTTAATGTTGTTTTTGTTTAATTTCAGGGTTAAGGCCAAGAAGTGGTTTGAATAGGAAAAGGAAGCAAAAAGATGGAATATTGGAACTAAAAATGCACCAAAGAAAGGACAATTGGTGCATCGCCAATATGTCCTAAGCATTGCCAAAGGTGGCCATTCATAATTAGACAGTTCACGCCAGGTTGAAATGTAGACCACATACCGATGGACAGTATTTTTCAGCGCATCGACGACCTGATCAGAGAAGCAGATGTTCATTGCCAAAAGTGATAGAAACCAACACCTAAAGTCAAAATCGAAGTCCAATTGGCTAGTTAAGGGAAATTCGTCACATCGCTGATCCTATAGGCGATTGAAGTATGCTAATTCGAATTGTATATGGTAGCATTTTTGTAACTTTGAGGCATGGTTTTTCTGAAGCTATTTAAGCCTTTTTGGCCATTTGAAACCCTATCTTTTGTCAATTTTTTGAATATAAATCATGTAATTTAACCCTAGTTGTGAGATTAACTACTTGGTGCTTAGAATTTAGGGTTATGCATTATTCATTATTTTTTGTTGAGTGGGATATTTGAAACCCTATCTTTTGACAATTTCCTATGAGCAACTAATTTCCTAAAATTGGGGTTATGCATTATTGATTATTGATTGTTATGTGGGTGGTGATTATTTACCCTTGTATTCGATTGCATGATATGATTTTAGCTAAATCTATATGTTTTAATTGATAGGTTAGGGTTTCAAAATTAGCCTATGTTAGGATATCTTGTCTTGCTTGAAAGATAAGATATTAGTGATGCGATTTAGTTGACAAAAACTTTAAGAAGTGATGCTAGAAATAGATTACCTATCTTGAGGTTATTGGTTGTTTGGTAGTGTAGACACTTGGGTGCTCGAATGAAACCCATGTGATGTTTGGTGGTGGATTGAGAAATTACCACCAATACCTAAAACCAAGCCTAGTCATATCTAGCGATCAAATCCTAGGTACATTTTCGCTCACCCACGCATGTAATTATTCTCAAAAAGGCATAACCCCAAGTGCTTTACCTCATTTATTACAACCTTATAGATTTCAATCTGACAAACCAACGTTGATATTGTTAACTCGATACAAAACTGTTTAAAAAAAACCCCATTTTACTTTATAGTTGGATTCTTAGCATTACATGCCAACTTATATTTGCTTGTGACACTTCAGAGAGAAACTATTTCTTTCATTCTATGTGGATTCGACCGTGACTCCTAAGTTGGGTAAAACTATTGCTAACAACTACAGACATTCATTTCTAAGGTGTATTTGAGTATTATCAATGACTATGACTTTGGAGGCATGTGTGCAGTGGTGGGGATGATTGGAGTGAGATTTAGAGTGCGTGTGTGCGTGTGTTGAATAGCATAAGTGAGAGATAAGAGGGATAATGTGGGATGGGAAATGAGTAAGAGAATACTAGGAGTCAAGAATTGAAAAGTCAAAGGTCAAAATGTCCTTTTTAGTACGAAGTAGTTTGGCAATAGAACATAGCATTGCCTAAGTGGTCGGTGATGCACCAAACTGAACCAACAACGCCAAATGTCATAGTTTCCACACCTTGGGGGTTTTCTTAGGAGAATGAGATTAGGGATAGGCAGTTGCATCCCCAAAGTCATCAGCGATGAACAGTGGAATGCATCTCCCCTTTTCAAAGTCCAAAATCCTTTGAAGACCGACTTAGGTGAATGACTTTGGTAATATGCCGAAGTGTTTGGTGAATCTCCAAAGTCACTTCCCTAGAGCTTAGTGCATGATCTCCCATATTTTCCTACTTTAACTTATTTTGTTATATATGTTCCATATTCTAACTCCATTACACACCTTCAACATGCAACAAGCATTATTTAAAACAACTAAAAGTTAAATTTGGGTTGCCTCCAAAAAGGCACCTAGTTATTGTCGTGGCACGATGTTGCTTCTCATCAATAAAAAATATTTAAAGTGGAGTGACTCAACTTTAGTAACTTCGAGACCACTAACGTAAAAACGCTTCAATCATTGGACATTCACCATGAGCCTTCTCTTCTCATGGTCCACCAACTCAATTGTAGCACCAGGATAAACATTTACCACTTTAAAAGGGCCCGACCATTTGGAATTGAGTTTCCCCACAAATAGTGTCAATGTAGAATTAAAAGGCAACACTTCATTCCCCTATTGAAACTCTCTCTACAATATCTTAGCATCATGCCACCTATTCATTCGCTCTTGTATAGAGTAGAGCTTTCATACGCCCGAAGGCAAAATTCATCCAATTCTTTCAATTTCTCTATTCTAAACTTGGAAGCTTCATCCCAATCCATTTTAAGCTTTTTTAAAGCTCAAAGAGCACGATGTTCTAGCTCAACCGGTAGGTAAAACGCCTTCCTAAAAACAAGTTGATAGGGGGGCATTCCAATTGGCATTTTGAAATATGTTTGGTAAGCCCAAAGAGCATCATTGAATTTCCTTGCCCAATTGGTTTATCCCACATTAATGGTTTTCTACAAGATTGATTTGATCTTGTTATTTGATAATTCAACTTGTGCACTCGTTTGAGGATGGTACAAGGTAGCCACCTTATGCTTGACCCCATACTTTTCAACCAACAAACCAAACACTCTATTGCAAAAATCAGATCCTCTGTCACTTGTAATTGCTCGGGGAGTCCCAAAACTTGTAATTATATGCTTCCTCAATAAAAATGTGATGATTTTTATCTCATTATTTGGAAAACCAATGGCCTCAACCCACTTCGATATGTAATCAACGGCCACAAAGATATACTTATGATAAGTTGGCAATTTGGCAACTTCTTAGCACTTTTAATCATGAATTATCATTATTATCCATCAATTCTAGGTGATTCTCATGTTATAATCCTAGTTTGTACCAGTAAAGGATGAATATAAGGTTGAGCTACCCATAGGACCTAATCGGAATGCGAAAAGTGAATAAAATGAGCTCAAATTAACACTTGGGAAGATTAGAGCTCACCTGCGCACGTATGCCATGAGCTGAGCATGTAGGAGAAAAGTGAGCATTGAGGCACTGTCATCTTCAATGGACACATGCGCAAGTAAGTCCTCCACCTACGCCAGCAAGTGACCAGTGCGGTGGTAATTTCATAAATTTGAGGAACACAAATTTGGGGCTTTAAAAGGGGTTTTTTTTAGCCCTAGAACTCCATCTTGGTACTTTTTGAAGCTTGAAAAACAAAGAGTGAAACCCTAAGAGTGAAATTAGTTACTTCTTTAGCCTTTTATTGAGTTTGGATCTCAATTCTTGTGATAATCTTTGGTTCAATAGAAGAATGGAATGAGAATTTGGGTAATTTTCCTCCTTCTCTTTCCATGAGTAGCTAATTTCTTTTCTTGGGGTTGTGCTTGATTAAGGTGTGATAATTATAAGGGTGTTGTTTATTTGTCTTCCTAATTAGCTAATTATTTTGGGTTTTTCTCTTATTCCATGTTTTTTTATCTTAAATTAGAGGTTGCAAACACTAGTTAACTCTAGAACACTTATTATCCTTAACAAAAGGGATAAGGGTGAGGAATAGGAGTGAACAATAACTTGATGTTCATCATTTAAAAGTGTCTCTTAGAAAAAAGGATGCTAATTGAGGTGTTTGATTGCTTGTTTCGTTACACTTATGAGGTATTCGAAAGAACCCACTTGTGAGATTTTGGTTTATGATTGACAAATAACACTAAATACACTTAATCTAGTCTAACCATGAATATTAGCGAAATCTAGACAAATGTTCAATCACCCATACATGTATTCACCCTTACAATAGTATAACCCTATGTCCCATTTCACACTTGATTTCAACTCTTTTTCTCTAATATTTGAATTTTACATTTCACTTGCGATTAACTTGATAATTACAAAGTGTTCAAATTAAAATCCCAAATTACTTTCTTGTTTTATTTATCATAGCATTTCAAGCCAACTTCTAGTTTCATATAACACTTGAGATTGAAGGTCGTGTTCTCATTCCCTGTGTATTCGACCCTGACTCTTGTTGGGTAAAGTATATTGATCATGATCTCTTATACTCTTGAAGTATAATTTTTAGTGTTATAAAAAATTGCATCATTTCCGGGGAATGAAACATAGCTTTCATTCTTTTTAGTGTTATAAGTAACTTTAAGTTAGCCATGGTGTAATTTTACTTTACTTGTTGTTTTTGTTTTCTCTAGGTGACAACCAAAGTCTTCACAAATCAATTAGTCAAAACGGTAGTCATACCGCTTCATTAGATGGACATCTTGATGATGAATACCATTTGGGAGACGCCAGGAGATCTATAGCCATCCACATTCCACCTGCGGAAGGCAATGGAGTATTCCATATTACTAGTGTAATGCTCCATCTACTTCAAATTAAGGGTTTATTTGGGGTTCAAGCCCATGAATACGCCAACCTTCATTTGACAAACTTCATTGATGCGTGTATTTCATTCGATATCACCCACATATCACAAGAGTCCATTCGGTTGAGACTCTTCCCCTTCGTATTGATGGGCGAGGCCGTATTGTGGTTGAGACAATTGCCTGCCAATTTAATGGCGAACCAATATATGAGGCTTGGAAAAGGTTTAATAAGAATTTGATGCAATGTCCAATTCACGACATTCTGGATAAGATGCTTATCCAATTATTTTATCAAGCATTATATCAATTAAACAAAATGTTTACAGACAATGCAGTCGAATGATCTTTAGTGAAACAAACTTATGGTGTTGCATCAATATTATTGGACCAAGTCACTAAACAAAGTCTAGGTTGGCACACAAGATATTCTAAGGTGGCTGTGGAGGCTCCCTTCGTATCTTTTGTGAGCCTAGTGCAAAGAAAGAAGGATGAGGAGAGAGATGAGACTATGGATATAGTGATGACATAACTAGACCTCCTCACCTAGCATGTCATCGGTTCAACTCCAAAAGCGGTAAATGTTGTGGCTTCTAAGGGTGCTAAGACATATCATGATGATGAAGCAGAAGCTCTTGATGAAGAAATCCAGTTTATGTCAAATCAAATGGGGGGTTCTTGACCTACCTATCAAAGGCAAGGCGAGAATCAAGGTTGGAATGATAGAGACTGCAATTGGACAAATCATGAGTAGAAGGATCATGATAGAGATAGAGAATGGAAGAAAAAGGAAAGAGATAAGGACCGTGATTGGTGAGATAAAGATCAGAACTATGATAGGTATATTCCTCCATATAATCGGCCCAAGGGTAAGGAAGCAGCAACCATTGATCTGGAAAAGTTTAAGAATAAAGATGTGCTTGATCATATCCTTTTAAGTGTTAAAGGAAGTGATAAGATGCTTTGATAAATGAATTGTAATTTTTTGCAACTAAATCAAACTGTCACCTCACACTCTTCCTCGATAAAACAACTTGAAAACCAATTGGGACAAATTTCCTCACAATTGAAAGCAAGGCAAAGAAGATGCCTCTAGTGATACGGTGTCAAACCCAAAGAATAATGGTCATGTCATGGCAATTGTTACTAGGAGAGGTAGAATTTGTTGGAAATATGTTGTAAATCTTGATGATGAACCTAGTGATAAGGGTGTTGGAGAACAAGTGAGAAGAAAAAGAAAATGACTTGATAAGTAAAAATATGAGACTCCAATTTCAAATGAGTTAAGTGTTGAGAAGCTGGGAGAAGTAGAAGAGAAGGTTGAAGCGAAGAAGAACCACAAGCGGTAGGTGGTAAGGATTTAAAACTAGATGAAAACCCGAATGTCTTAAGGATGCAAGTCAAAGTCCCTCCTCCATTTCCATAAAGGCTTAAGAAAAAAGAAGATAATTCAAAGTTCAAGATGTTCCTTGTTAAATTTAGCAACCTTTCAGTAAATATACCTTTGTTGGAATCCCTACAACAGATGCCTGGGTATGCCAAATTTATAAAGAACTTAGTGACAAAAAAGTGAGTCATGGATTTTAAAACAACTGAAGTGACACATAATTATAGTGCTATCATGTCTAGCATAATGGTTATGAATAAGGAAGACTTAGGTGCATTCCCTATCCCATGTACAATTGGGGTGTATAAATTAGGGAAAGCTTAATGTATTCTTTAGGGAAGGTGAGACTCTGCCTATTATTGTAGTGGGAGACTTGTCCTCTTTGCAAAATGAGGCATTGAAATCGGAGGTGAAATAGTATAATGCTCTAGAATGGACCATAGCTGATGTTATCAGGATTCCTCCCGATAAATGCACACACAAATAAAACTTGAGCCCAAGTTCATAGCAAGTGTTGCAAAACTAATAGAGATTATGCAAGAGGTTGTAAAAAAAGAAATCATCAAGTTGCTTGATGCGGGTGTCGTCTATCCTATCTTGGATAGTAATTGGGTGAGCATGATCCAATGTGTTCCCAAGACGGATGGTGTCACAGTAGTCTCAAATGAGAACAATGATCTCATACCCATCCGTTCGGTCATGGGTTGGAGGGTGTGTATTGACTATCGAAAGTTGAATTCATGGAAGGAGAAGAACCACTTGCCCATTCCTTTCATGGACCAAATGCTTGATAGGTTTGCGGGAAGGGGTTGTTATTGCTTCCTTGATTGATAGTTGGGCTACAATAAAATATCCATAGCCCTCAAATATCAAGACAAAATTACGTTCACATTTCCCTATGGAACTTTTGCCTTCAAGCGCATAGCCCAAAGCATTCGCAACTTTCCAACGGTGTATGCTTTCTATATTTTCGGACATGGTGGAGGATAAGATGGAGGTATTTATGGATGATTTCTCGGTTGTTGGTGATACATTTTAGGATTGCCTTGAACACTTGGAAAAGGTGCTTGAAAGGTGTGTAGCAAATAATCTTGTATTAAATTGAGAGAGATGCCACTTTATGGTGAAGGAAGGGATTATTCTTGGACATAAAATCTCAGTACAAGGAATCCAAGAAGATCAAACTAAAGTGGAGGTCATTTCTAAGATACCACCTCCAATATCTATAAAAGTGGTAAGAAGTTTCCTTGGCCATGCAGGTTTTTATTGGAGGTTCATTAAAGATTTCTCAAAAATTGCCCATCCTATGTGCAAACTCCTCGAGAAGGAAGTAAAGTTTAATTTTGATGGAAAGTGTTTGAGGGCATTTAATTGACTTAAGGAGAAGCTTGTATCCATTCCCATTATTGTGGCCCCTAATTGGTCACAACTATTTGAGCTCATGTGTGATGCAAGTGGATTTGCATTAGGTGAGGTGTTTTATCAAAGAAAAGAAAGACTTTTTCATCCTATCTACTATGCTAGTAAGTTATTGAATGATGCACAAAGAAACTATATGGTTACGAAACAAGAATTATTAGCGGTTGTTTATGGGTTTGAAAAGTTTTGGGCTTACTTGTTAGGCACAAAAGTTGTTGTGCACACCGATCACGTCCGCCCTATGGTATCTAATGGCCAAGAAAGAAACAAAACCTCAATTGATAAGTTGGATTCTACTACTTTAAGAATTTGATTTTGAAGTGAAGGATAGAAAGGGTTGTGAAAACCAAGTAGTGGGCCACTTATCACATCTCGAGGTAAATTAAGAAAGGTCGGGAAAGATTGAAATCGATGATACATTTCCCGATGAGCTTTTCATGAGTTTAAAGGGGAGTACACCACTGTAAAACCCCGTACCTTCCCAACCCTATGTGACGACGTTGAAAAATGGTTACTTAGGTGTCGAGATGCCATGAGTATGTATGTTGTAATGTTAGTGATGAGAAAATTGATATTGGCCTCGTACATGTGATTAGACTTGCGTAGGAGGTGTTTTGTGATTTTTGTGGAGCATTTGTGGGGTTAAAAATGAGGCTAAGAGTACCTCCAAACAAAGGATATTAAAGGTAAGAAGTAAGTTAAAGAATAGAACTTGAAGTATCTAACCAAATCCGCGAAGAAAAGTCGAAGAAACAAAAATTTTAAAAAAATAAAATAGGGTGGGGCGCGCCCAGGGGCATGCCAGTCCGCTCTGGGATAAAATTTCTATCCCACAGGAAGCAAGGTGTCCTGCCCAAGGGCGTGCCAGGCTGGTTTTGTCCGCCTTTCAATGTTTGAAATTTTTCTTAAGTACCAAGGGTGTCCGGGGACGTACCGGGCCGATTTTTGCCACGTTTCTTCTACAACCACGAGAATATACATGGAATGATCGAATTATTATATTGGTATGGTAAAATTACTCGTGAACGAATTTGGCATCAAAATGATGATTTTACCCTTTTGATCCTAGAAACGCTTGTTTTTGGGATTGAGGCTACGAATATAAATCCCGTGAGTGGGAATATAATCGTAATGTGTATGAAATGATTTAAACATGATAAAGTAGTGATTTTATTGAGTCAAGTGAATTGGGCTCAAAAAGGGCCCAAAATGAGACAAAAGACATGGGCCAAGAATGGGTCAAATGACCCATTCTTCCATTGACCAAGCCAACACATAGCATTAAATGCCAAGAGTGGCTAAGGATGAACCCAAGGCTTATATAAAGGGGCCAAAATCAGATTTTTATCACATAAAAGTCTCATGCCAATCTACTAATTTCCCAAAGCCTTTTTCTCTTAACTTCAAACCCTAAGGCACTTCTTTGAGCAAGATCATCATTTTTCAAGCTTGGGTAAGTGATTATTCTTATGGATTCATATATTATATGCATGGGAGAGTATGTAGATCATTTTGGTTATGCTTGGAAGTGTTGAACATGACACTTTGTGTTTTTGTAAAAGATTTGTCATCTATGGACTTTAAACTTGAAAGATGACTTGTTGTCTTGATAAAAGTCTATGGTATGGATGAAATATCAACATGTATGGTGTGATTATGTTATTAAACTTGTTATTTTTCTATAAGTGTAAATTATGGGATTTTGGCCAATTTGTTGTTGTGAGGTGTATTGAAGTGAATTGGTGGAATCATTGTGATGTTGTGGTGATGGAGAAGTGTAAAGTATGAATTTGGTGTGACATGCTAGTGGTTATGATATTGTGGTCAATGTTGGGAATTTTGTGGTAGTGTTGGTGTGATAGTTTCATACATGGTATTGTTAAGGGGAAAATGACATTTTGAGGCCATTGTGTAACTCATTATCGTTATATGCCATTGTAAGGTAGTTGGTGGCTAATGTAAATTCCGTTATGTACTTATGTTGTACAGTGAAACATAAGGAAGGAGCTGGACTATTGTGTTAATACATAGGATTGTGTATTCATACTTGGAAGTGAAGGCATGTAAGGTTACTCTTTCCGTATCCTTCTGCAACATATCGTTCACATTGATGTTGGGCTTGTTCTATTCCGAGAGGCTTTGAAGTATATCAATTCAGGTTGACATATATTGTTATTCATTTATGTCCTATTCTTAGATGACTTATGATTCACTTATCTCTTGTTCATTGATTGAAATTCCAAAGATGTCATAACATTGTAATTTCTAAAAGAACTATCTCAAGAAAGTAATAATGTAAAAGAATCTATTTATTCTTGAATAGCATCTTCCAATCATGTCATGTTCCAAAGTCCTATAGTATGATGATTATCTTTGTACCAATCTTTCACAAGTAAACGTACCAATCTCATAAGAGTAATAAGAGAGGTGATGTGCAAGTTAATATATCTATTTCCCCACAAGTGAAGATGTCAATCTCATGAAGTTAAGGAGTGAAGTGAAATGTGTATATGAGTATGTTTCAAATAATGTCATGATCCTCAAGGTATCACTTTTAGAATGAAATAAATAGTAATGAAAGGAAGAATAATGAAAGAAAGAAGTAATGTATAAATTAATGAGTGTTCATGGGTGGTATCCCAAGGGTTAAAATACCTAGCATGGGTCAATCCCAATATCACGGGTGGTATCCCAGGGGAGACATAAAAGCCTAGCATGGGTCGATCCCAATACATCCCAGGGGCGATATAAAAGCCTAGCATGGGTTATCACGGTACATCCCAGGGGAGACACGAAATCCTAGCATGGGTTACGATAACATCCCAGGGGTCACAGTACCTAGCATGGGTTAATGACATCCCAGGGGTGACACGAAAGCCTAACATGGGTTAATATGACATCCCAGGGGTCAAAGTACCTAGCATGGGTTAATCTCATCCCAGGGGCGACAGAACAACCTAGCATGGGTAGAACAATAAAGATGAATAAATATGAAGATAAGAGAAGTAAAGAACATAATGTGCATAGTTTATCACATACAGAAAGAGAGTTTATTCACATTCACTATTTCTCTTATATTGACTCCATTGTTGTTGTTATTATGTATGATGAATTTCTTATGAGCCTTACATACTCAGTACATTATTCGTAATGGCCCCTCTTGGGGGATTTACTTTAATGGTTGCAGAAGCAGGTGCTAGTAGATCGCCTCTGTAGGCTGTGGATCATTTGTAGATTTTTGGTGAGCTCCAGTTGCTTTGGGGCTTTTCGAGTCACATTTGTATATTTGTTTTGATGTTCTAAATGTTGTATAAAACGGGGACTTGTTCCGACTTTAAGTTGGTCTTGTAGATGCATCCGTTAGAGGCTTTTGTAGACATATGTGGGTATGTGGATGTAAGAGACGAATGTCCGTTTTGACTTGATGGTCCCAACGGCCAAGTTTCATAAATATATATTTATATAGCATATGTTCCATGTCCATGACTTCCGCATAGTTGCATGAGGTATAATAAGATTCATACGAATGTTCATGGGCAAAGATTGGTTCTCTCGGGCCATATCGGCTTCGGGTGCCAGTCCAGCCCGAATGGGATTTTGGGTCGTGACAACCACCATGGTATGCTGATTTTGCAAATTAAATAGTGAGTGGGTTGCTTCTCGATGATTTGAGATACTATCAAAGGAAATAATTTCTCCACGATGTGAAAAGATACTATTGGGAAAAACTCTATCTTTTTAGGGAATGTGCGGATGGAGTTATACGTTGTTGTGTTATAGAAGAAGATATGAAATCTATTCTTGAGGCTTGCCACTTATCTCTTTTCGGTGGCCATCATGGTGGTGTGAGAATAGCCGCCAAAGTGCTTCAATGTGGGTTTTATTGGACTACCATTCATCGAGATGCTTACGACTTGGTGAAAACCTTTACGCAATGTAAAATTCAAGGTATTATTTTAAGGAGGCATGAGATGCCTTTGAAGCCTAACCTCAAAGTGGAGTTATTTGATATATGGGGCATTGATTATATGGGCCCTTTTTTGAGATCGTATGGTAACAAGTACATATTGGTGGCCGTTGATTACGCGTTAAAATGGGTGGAGGACATTGCTTTTCCAAAAAACTAGAGAAAAAGTGTCACATTCTTCTTAAATGTGAATGCAGGACATACGAATTAGGCATGACAATTAGATGATGTTCTTTGGTCCTATAGAACTGAGTTCAAAACCCCTATTGGCATGTTGCCGTATTAATTGGTGTTTGGAAAAGCTTGTTACATCCCCATTTATTTAGTGTACAAGGTAATGTGGGACTTGCGTAAGTTGAATATGAATAGGGAGGATGCCTCCGAGTCTAGAGTGGAGAAGTTACATAAGCTAGAAGAATTTTGACTTAAGGCGTACGAGAGCTTGGTGCTTTACAAGTAAAGAATAAAGATGTGGCAGGATGCTAAGATCTTGAAAAGTGGGTTCCTTTTTGGAGATGAAGTCCTACTCTTTAATTTGAGGTTAAAGCTCTTTGCTGATAAGCTCAAATCTAAGTGGTCGGGCCTTTTTGTGGTGGTGAATGTCTACTCGAGTGGGGCTATCAAATTCGAGGATTATTAGAAGAGAAGGTTCACGGTAAATGGTCAAAGGTTAAAACATTTTTATGCAGGTGGACCCTGAGCGGCAAAGGTTGAGTTGCTCCATTTCAAGGATGTTTGTTAAGGTGGAACAACGTTGTGCCCAAGGTTACTTAATTGTCATTTTTTGTTAATTTTAGTTAGTTTTGGTGAATTTACGTGAAAAATTCTAAGTATGGGGGCCATCACGCATTGTTTTTACCATATTCGGGCACCCGCTAGCACACATTCCCACATGCCCATGCATGTGGCTAGCAGGGAAAGCTAGAAAAGTATCTGAAGCTACTTTACCCACCTACGGGCGCAGGCCAGGCACCTGTGTGCATAGGCTGGCCATGTAGGTGGCAGTGAAAATTGTATTAATTTCTAGGAAAACTGCCAAGGCACAAACTACCCACCTGCGTGCACAAAACACTACCTGCATGCGCAGGGTACAACACAGGTGAGCCATGGAACATAAGGTGTTGAGCTTAAATTTTTCTTGGGTTTACCCGACCTGGTAAGCCCAATGCCTTTTAAATTAAATCACTTTACCCACTTCCACTTAAATTCATCATCCATTCATATCTTAACACACCCATATAGCTAATTTTTCTTCTCTCTTTTCTCAAATTTTCTCTTTCTTTACACTTAAAACATTCTTCAAATTTCTTTCAAGAGCACACTCACACATCATCAACTATAACTCCAGGGACCTTAATTTGGCAATTCTCTTGTCATTATCTTTCATCTTTACTTGGTTGGGTAAGACACGTTTTATAATTTTAACCATAATCTCTCTTGGGTTTAAATGGTGAGACATATCCTATGCTAGATTCTTGTGATTGTTTGGTTTATTTGAGTTTCTTTTGGTGTAATATTGATATTTTTGTGGATTATTGTGAATGGGTGTCACTTTTTATATAAAAATTGAGGAATTCTTGAGTACCCAACTTTATGCACCCCATGGGTTTAATGAAATTCCCACATGAACTTTTCTTTGTGACTGATCTAAGAAAGCTATTTGATGTTTCTTGTGAATATTTTGAGTAAAATTCATCGATGAATGAGTGTTTCTAATTTTTTGGAGTTGATAAGAATAACTTTGAATGCCCTTAAAGTGTCATCCTCATTATTTACCAATTTCATTCTGTAACGTGCACAAAGTTTTTGTTAAAATGCTCGTGAGAATTTTTTGGTGTAATTGTTACTAGTAGTTGATGATTTTAATTTTGGGGCTTTATTTTGCTATTTCTTGAGTTATAATGTGCGTTAACTAGTATTCTAAGGAGTGTAAACCAGTATTTCAAGTTGGTGAAGTGTGTTGCTACAATTAGTCATCCATGACCTTTGTTGCTTTGGTTGTTATGTTTTGAACTTGTGGGTCAAGTCTATGTAGTCCCATTGAAAAAAATGCATGTTGTGCCCTATGATAGATTGGGTTACGCCATTCTTAAGGGCAAATCGTCATTTTTTGTTAATGTGATGGTCATGAGTTAAATAGTTCTTAAATGTTAAGTATGTAGCATGTGGTGGTTATTCATACTTTCATTTTTATTTTTGTGATTCATATTACTCCCATGTGCTTTCATATAATATTTTGCCTTTTCTTTACCTCATTTAGCATAATTTTAATTTCTTTTATGATATGCAAAAAAAATTCTCAAAAACATGTATTACCTTTTCGTTTGGTTTGGTACTTTTTTGTTATTTTTAGGGATGACATGGAAATCAATACCAAGGGCCACGAAGAAGGATAGAACCTAAGATAAGGGTAAGGCCATTGCCACTACATCTAAGAAAAAAGTATTGGCTCATCAAGAAACAACTTTAGGTTCAAAATTTCAAAGCACCGTTGATCTTTCTAAAGAATTTGGCAAAGAGATTGATAAAATTCAATTTGGCTTAGGGGGGATGCATGACTTATATAACTAATGGGTTGACATTCAGGGTTTCAATTCTGAAAAGGTGTTTAGCATGAGAGGTGTGCATTATCATTTCCCAAATATAATAAGGCAAGTCAAAAAATATGTGTGGGATGTCTTCACCTATATTAGCCCCATCTATCATCCTCCCTTATACTATCCTTAGCTTTTTAGGGAGTTCTATGCTTCGTATGTACAAACCACCGGTAGCGGACCAACCTTGTTTACCTAGTGTACTTGTTAGAGGGGTTGAGATGCCTTGCTCCTCATCAGAGATCAATAAGATCTACTTTGATTTTGAGTACCCACCCAAAATTGAAGGTAAGAAGCGGGTGATAGGTGGGCGTGTTCACATTCTTTGGCTATCCCGAACCATTACAAAGGGTCATCCTCTATGGGCCAATGGCATCAGACAACTCAAAAGAAAGGATCTTTCTATTCAAGCCAAGCATTAGCTCGGCTTTTTGGGTAATAGGTTGATCCATTATACTAATGATCAAGACATTACCATTTAAAGAGCTATCATTTTTGGGTGCATCATAAATTATTTGGTTGTAATCCATGATAATTTATTGTCGAGGCGATCAAGCTAAGATCCAAACAACCGGGAACTTAGTTGCCTTTTCTCGCTCTTATTTCCAAGTTACACTTTGCTCACAAGGTTCCTCTATTCTCTAAGATCAACAACAAGGTAAAATTCACCAGAGTTATTGATATTTGCAATAGTCAAGATGATGACAACCTAGTGGGAATGAAAAGTTACATTTCTGAGGTCTCCGATTCCTCCTTGGGTGATATACCTATTATCGAGGGTACTAGTACTCCTCTTATGACTTCACATGCATCCGATTCTCCCCTGATTTCTAGTGGTACTTCTTTGGTGATTGATCCACCACAGGCACCGCCTCTTTCAAGAACCACTCAGTCTATTCAACCTCCACGGTCTTTTACTATTACATTTGCTAAGGTTACTTCTATGACTTTGGCAAATGACAGTACTATTTCTTGGTTGGTTGCTGACATCCCCCAGTTTATTCAGATATCTAATCAGATGAGTCTTGGGACTCTTTGTGCTTCGATGACAGATTATGAGTGGACATTGGCCGCAGTTAAGGACAAAGGGGATAGCAAGGCCGTTGACACTTTGAGGACTGATATTAATAGCTTGCTTTTGGAGTTTCAGTCGATATAGACCTCCTTTAGTCTTTATGATGCTCAACATAAGTTGCTACTGGCCCAGTTTAACCATTGGTTAACTTGTTTGGGCATTCTATTATGGGAGATGAGATGAGGATTGATTTTAGTGCGGGGCTTACCGAGGACCAACTGGTAGAGCTGGCCAAGGAGTTGTCTATTTATGTGCAGCATGCGAGGATGGTTAGTATTAGTTCTATCTCCCAGCCTCCCGAGTAGGTGCATGTTCTTTTAGATGCAGTTCTAGGGGACCAGTCTAAGGAGGCCCCTAGTATTTCAATTGCCGAGAAGTTACAGACCTCACATGATATGGATTCGCGCACTTAGTTCACCCCAGGGAGTTTTTATCCTCCTTCTTCTAATTCTATATTGTAGCATTGGGGATAATGGAATGGTCATTAGTTGGGGAGTGGGACATTTTATTTGTTGATCTGTAATATTATTTTTTTGCTATATTTTCTTGATTTTATTTGGATATTATCCTTGCTGAGCCTGCTTTATGATGTTGATTCAGATATCACCCTTGCCGGGCTCATGTTTTAATGGTTTTGCTTTTAGCCCTTGTTGGGCCCATGATATGTGTGTGTTATTATTCAAGACCCATATATGTTTTTCTCGTGTTGATTTTGATTTGAGTGATATCTATGTTGAAAATTCACATCATTCTATTCACCTTGTGTATATATACATGTCAATTAAACTCCAAGGGTTTTCTTCGAAACTCAGTTCTTTTCCTAGGAGCATCTTCTTTTTGTAATTTATTTTTCTTTGTCGAACTGAGTGATACTCCCTCATGATAGATGGTCAGGCAACATTCTTAGTGATAATTCCCATTGTCTTGAGTTCGAGTCAAGTGATAATTGGAAAAGTTTGAAAGGTACCCTCCCAACTTTTGTCGTGGCAAGCAAAATGATTTGAGAAAAGCAAAATAGTTTTGAAAATGGTTTTGGAAAAGGAAAGATCAAAATGATATGTGAAAAGAAAAATAGTTCTTGAAAATTGCTTTTGAAAAGGAAAGAGGGAAGAGGTTCTCTCTTGAGTTGTGACTTTTCAATTCAATTTTTGGCTTTTTCTTCACAAAAGAGGAGTTCCCGACTCGGGGTAGTTTGTCAAGTTTATTTGCTCAAATTATTTGGAAGACTAGCTTTCCATTTATGAAGTATAGTGCCTTTTGTGGTAAGGTTTTTGATTAATTTTTGTGCATATATTGTGGTCTAGAACTTTCCCCAAGTGTATTCAAGGTGAAATCCTAGGCCACGCTTTGTTTGGAGGATGACCCAAGGCCATTCTTGTATCGTTACATGACCTAAATCCCACCTTAACATTGTTCCCTAGTTAACCCATTTGATTCTCATATTTTCTTTCCTTGTTGATGACCATACTATGACACCCTAAACCTTTTTAAAATCCCTCCTTTGGCACCCAACCTTGGGTGGATGATTGTGAAAATGACAAAGGTAGGCTCAAAGCCTAACTTTAGGGGAAAAAGTTGTGCAAAATTTTTTAAGATAGGTGTATTCTTGGTTGTCTCAATAAGTGATTCATAATACAAGAGATGTTCTTGTAAACGAAAGCACAGAGCGTAGCCCTTAGAAAATGATTTGAATAAGTGAAAAAGTTTAATAAAGGGGGCATGAATGGCGTGGAAGTAGAAAATATCTTGAAAGATCCAAAGAAGAGAATAAAGAGTGAAGTTCTTATGTGTGTTTAGCAAAATAAGGAGATTAGAGATTAAGAGAACAAAAGAAAAGAAATGAGGGCGAATAAGGTGGAAAATAAGAAAGAAGAGGGCCTAAGAAATATTAAAGCAATTGTGTTTAGGGAGACCTACTAGTCAATTGATCCATAAATTCCTTCCTTGACCCTAACCTTCATCAATGCCCACAAGCACTTGGTTATTTCAAACATTGTAGGTCTACATTAGTGGCGAATAACACAAAGGGCAACCCTACGGTTCTACTTGTTGTACTTGAATTTCTTTGAGAGAGTGAGTGAAAATTCTTTCTATCATTATGCTCCTTTTGAATTACATTATTTTATATGAGTGGAGAAAGCTCTTGCATGTGAGTGGCACATATACCTTGAAATGGAGAGTGATTTCTTACTTTCAGTTAGGGAAAATGAGTAAGACAAGCCACAAAGTGAAATTGATGCAATCTTTGAAAGTATTGTTTTACACCTTGAGAAGCATCTTGATTTGAGACTCTTCTTTGTTAATAAACTATACCTTTCCTTGTTGAAGATTGGCTCTTGTAAGGAGAAGTGTGATTTACTTGTTGTCGTGACTTGTTGGAGGAATCAATTTAACTTTGTGGTCTTAGTTATCTAGCATAGTATTTTGTGATTGTTTTACATTTAAGAATACCCTTTTTTATTATGAACGTTCTTTATTGCTTGAGGACAAGCAATAGTTTATGTTTGGGGGGTTGATAAGCTGGCAATTTACCAACTTCTTAGCTCTTTTAAGCTTGAATTATCCTTATTCTCTGTTGATTTGAGGTGATTCTCATGTTATATTTCTCGATCGTGTAGGTAATAGAGGAATACGAGGTCGAGCTATCCATATGAGTCAATCGAAATGTGAAAAGTAAAAAAAAAGTAGCTCAAACTAGCTCTTGGGAGGATTAGAGCTCACTTGCTCATGCATTTCATGAGCTGTGCACACAGGTGGCAAATTGAGAATTGAGGCAGTGTCATCTGCATTGGACACATGCACACGCAGGTCCTCCACCTGCTCTAGCACCTGTGCCAGCAGGTGACCAATGCGGTGGCAATTTCATAAATTTGAGGAACGCCAATTTTTCAACTCTAGAACCCCATCTTGGTACTTTTTAAGGATTGACAAAAATATATTGAGATCCTAAGATTGACATTAGAGACTTTCTTTAGCCTTTTATTGAAGTTGGATCTCAATTCTTGTGATAATCTTTAATTCAATAGAAGAATGGAATGAGAATTTTGTTAATTTTCCTTTTTCTGTCTCTATGAGTAGCTAATTTCTTTCGTTGGTGTTGTGCTTAATTCAGGTGTTATAATTTTATGGGTGTTATTTATGTGTCTTCCTAATTATCTAATTGTTGTGGGTTTTGCTCCTATTTCATGTTTTTCATTTAAAATTGGAGGTTGCAAACTCTAGTTAACTCTAGAACCCTTATAATCCTTGACAAAGGGGATAAGGGTGAGGAATAAGAGTGAACAATAACTTGATGTTCATCATTTAATAGTGTTTCTTAGACATAAGAATGCTAATTGATGTGTTTAATTGCTCATATAGTTACACTTGAGAGGTGTTCAAAAGAACCCACTTGTAAGATTTTGGTGTTTGATTGACAAATTAACACTAAATCCTCTTAATCTAGCCTACCCATGACTATTAGCTGAATCTAGACAAATGTTCAATCACCCATACTTGCATTCACCCTTACAATGGCATAACCCCAAGTCCCACTTCACACTTGATTTCAAATCTATTTCTCTAATCTTCGAATTTTACATTTCACTTGCGATTAACTTGATAATTACAAAGTGTTCGAATTTTACATTTCACTTCCCTTCAAGGGCATCCTATGCCTCCTTGAAATGCTTCCTTGTATTTGACAATGCACACAAGATTGAACAAAATCATGAGCATACCTATGAAGCATAGGGCAACAAAAACTACTTTGAAGAACGTTGGCGGCCGTTCTCACACCACCATGATGTCCACCAAATTGGGAAGAATGGCATACCTCAAGAATGGGATGCATTTTTTCTTTAATAGCACACTTATGGATCACTCAATCCATGCATTCCCTAAATAAATAGGGTTCATCCTAATAATATTTCTTCACATCATGGAGAAAACACATTTTTTGGTAATGATTCAAATCCTCGAGGAGTAAACCACACACCACAAAATTTGGATAATTTACATACCATAGTTATACACCCCCCAAAAAAGCCATGACTGGATCGTCGGGAAAAACTTAATTAATATCGATTTCACCCAACTTCTCATTATTAGACTCAAGGTAAAATAGATGATCCACCACTTTGTTATCGTACCATTTCCTATCTATGACTTTAAAGTTGAACTCTTGAAGTATCAATATCCACTAGATCAACTGTGGCTTAGCCTCCTTCTTAGCCATCAAATACCAAAGAGCATCATGGTCAGTATTCTCAATAACTTTCGTGCCCAAAAAGTAAGCGCAGAGTTTTTCTAAAGCATAAACTACAACTAGTAATTCTTGCTTCGTAACCACATAATTTATTTCTGTAACATTCAAGGACTTGCTAGCATAATATATTGGATGAAAATGCTTGTCCTTCCTTTGTACTATAGCCGAACCTAGTGCCAATATACTTGCATAATGCATGAGCTCAAAGGGAAGTGACCAATTTACGGCCACAATGATCAGAGCCGTTACAAGCTTTTCCTTTAGGCAATTAAATGCCCTCACACAATCTATATCAAAGTCAAAAAGAGGATTTTTTCAAGGAGCTTACACATTGGATAGGTTATGTTTTATAAATCCTTGATGAATGGTCAATAGAAGCCAACATACCCTAGATAGCTTTGTACACCCTTAATAGAGATTTGAGGAGTCATTTTGGCAGTTACTTTAACTTTGGCTTGGTCAACTTGAATGCCTTGTCCCGAAATGTTATGCCAAAGTACAATTCCTTCCTTCAGCATAAAATGACATTTCTCCCAATTTAGAACAAGGTTTGTTTCAACACACCTTTGGAAAACTTTTCCCAAGTGCCCAACACAAGCTTTGAATGTAGCACCAACTACCAAAAAGTCATTCATGAAGACCTCCATTGTGTCTTCAACCATATCCAAGAATATTGACAACATAAACCTTTGGAAGGTGGAAAGAGCATTACATAACCTAAAAGGCATGTGTTTGAAAGAAAATGTACCATATGGACATATGAAAGTGGTCTTGTTTTGATCATCCATAGCTATGGAGATTTGGTTATCACCAAAATAACCATCAAGAATATAATACAAACCTCGTCCTACCAAAAGATCTAGTATTTGATCAATAAAAGGCATATAAAAGTAGTGTTTTTCCATCCATGAGTTACGCTTTCAGTAATCCATGCATACTCTTCACTCTGTAACAAGTCTAACGGGCACAAGCACATTATTTTCACTAGGAACCACCATGATTCCTCCTTTCTTGGGCACACATTATATTGGGATCACCCAAGCGTTATTCGAGATTGGATACACGATGCTTACATTAAGCCATTTAATAATCTCCCTCTTAACTACCTCTTTCATTAGAGGGTTCAACCTCCTTTGATGTTCCCAACTTGGAACACATTCAGGCTCTAACTTTATTTTATTAGTGCAAATATCGAGAGAAATCCCGATAAGGTCGGTGATAGTACAACCAATAGCTCTTATGAATTTCTTGAACACCAATTTTAAAGCCTTGACTTGCCACATTAACAAGTCTACTTCTATAATAATTGGAAAGGTATTGTATTGCCCCAAGAATACATAGCAAATATGAGGAGGGAACGACTTGAGTTCAAGTAATAGAGGCTCATCAATTTATGGCTTTGTGGAGGGACTCTCCCAATTCTTTAGGTCAAGGTCAAGCTTATATGGATACTTATTGTATGAACCATAGTCGGTCAAAAAAGCTACAACCTTATCATACTCATCATGTTCACCCCTATAGTTCCACTAGACTTCCTCTAGTGGATCAGTAATAAAGTCCACCTCCATTGTATTGGTAGCTTCGTCAGCAATCATATCAATCACAAAGATAACTTGTAAATCTCTAGGTTGCTTCATAGGATTGCATACACTAAAGGTGACTTCATCACCATTGACCCAAAACTTTAACTCACCACACTAAACATCAACAAGAGCTCTCCCGGTAGGTAAGAAAGGCCTTCCAAGAATAATGGGGACCTCATAGTCAATCTCACAATCTAGAATAACAAAATCGGTGGGGAATTAAAATTGATCAACTCAAACAAGAACATCATAGAGGACTCCTACTTTTATTTTTATGGATCTATCCACCATCAAAAGCCTCATGGTGGTGGCCTTGAGAGTTCCAAATCCTAGATTTTTAAACATGGCCAATGGCATCAAATTTATACTTGCCCCAAGATCCCACAAAGCTTTACGAAATTAGTTAACACCAATGGTACAAGGAATAGTAAATTCCCCCAGATCGTCCTTTTTCGCCACCATATTGCTAGACGGCATTGCACTACAATTATGTAACACTTCAATCATTTCAAAATCCATGAATCTTTTTTTTTATACCAAGTCATTCATAAACTTGACATAATCGAGCATCTCAAGCAATACCTCTACCAATGGGTTGTTCACCGACAAGTTGCTAAATTTGGATAGAAAATTCTTAAATTTAGTATCATCCTTCTTTTTCTTGAACCTTCGTAGGAAGGAGGAGGCATCTTGATTGTTGGATTTGAAGCAATCATCTTTTCTTCTAGTTTTGAGATATTTTCATCGGCCGCTTGTTGTTTAGATTTATTCTCAACCATTTCTTTAACTTCTTCCTATTTTTCAACATTCGGCTCTTTGGGAATAAGAAATTCTTCATTTGACTTTTCAAGCCTCTTTCTCTTTTATCTTGCTTTCTCTTCAACCACCCTATCTTTGGATTCTTATTCAAGATCTAAAACCTCACCACCAAGTGTCTTTTCACTCCTAGCGACAATGGCCATACAATGTGCATCATTTTTACTCTTTGTCAAGGTGTCACTACGGAGCCCTCCCTTTTGTCTGGGGTTGAGGTGAGCTGAGATTTTACTCAATTGGGTGTCAAGTTATTTAATCAAAGTCGCATGGGAAGTGACTATTTAGTTTAATTGTGAAAAGTCTTTCTTCATTTCCTTGATAAGTTTGTTACTCCCTTCAACCCCCATAAGAGTTCTAGAAAGAACATCTTCTTTTTTATAGATTTACGGATCAATGGAGGTGGCCTATTTGCCCCTTTAGCTATCATCTGGAGGGACATATCAATTACAATTGTGCTCCTTGTCTCTCTAATCTTGATCTTTCTAATCATGATCATGATCACAATCCCTCTAATCTCTATCTCTTTCCTTCCAACCTTGATTCCCACTATGTCTTTGAGAGGTAGGTGAGGAACCTCTAATTTCATTTGATAATAAATGGATCTCTTCATCAAGACAATCAACATATTAATCCTCATGAGCTCTATTTCCTCTTGAAGCAATGGCATTAACCGCTTTGGGGATTGACCCAATGACATGCTTTTTTTGGAAATCCATTTGTGTTATGATCTTGGCCATATTTTCATCTCTTTCTTCATCTTTTTTACTTTATTATTGGCTCATATAAGGCACGGAGGGAGCCCTCACGACCATTTTTTTAAATAAACATCTAAACTATTATATTACATTCATAGGTTTCCTCCTATGTAGCACCTTATTTAACATCGCAGCACGACTCAGCTCACATCATTCATTCACAAAGTCAATGGACATTCTCTGATGGTCCTCATCTTTTCCCCAACAGTGCTTTACTCTCTTGACATTCACAAGAAACTTAGTGCCCTTCTCTTTATTAATGAGTTCCACAGCACCATGGGCAATCATTCTTACTACCTCAAACGGACCATACCACTTAGATTTAAACTTACCTGGGAACAACCTCCACTGTAAATTGAACAACAATACCTTTTTCCCTGGCTCAAATGTGTGTGCTATAATGTGCTTGTCATTCCACCTTTTTGTCATCTCCTTATAGAGCTTTGCATTTTCATAAGCATGCATCCTAAATTCCTCCAGCTCACGTAGCTGCAAAATCCTCTTTTGGCATGTTAACTCCGCATCAAGTTTAAATTTCTTTATAACCCAGTATGTTTGGTGTTCCAACTCAACCGGCAGATGGCATGCTTTTTTGAACACTAACTTGTAAGGAAACATCCTAATGGGAGTCTTGTATGCTATCCTGTATGTTCATAATACATCATCGAGCTACAACGCCCAATCCTTACATTAAGCATTCACAGTCTTCTGTAAATTTGCTTCACCTCATGATTTGAAGACTCCACTTGACCGCTAGTTTGGGGATGATATGAAGTGGTAACCTTATATTGTACCCCATACTTAGCTAATAGATTTTGAAACCAAGTATTGATAAAATGTGAACCCCCGTCACTGATGAAAGGTCTTGGTGTACCCAAACAGTGTGAATATCTGTTTCTTTACAAACTTAATCACCACTTTTGCATCATTGGTAGGTAGTTGCTTCTACCCACTTTGAGATATAGTCCACTACAACAATAATGTAGGTGTTCCCATAGAAAGGTGGAAATGGGCCCATGAAATTGATTCCCCACATATCAAAAATTTCGACTTCAAGAATATTGTTCAAAGGCATTTCATGCCTCCTAGAAATTAACCCCATACACTGGCATTGATCACATTCCTTAGCAAATTTGACCGCATCCTTGAGAAAGTTGGGCTAATAGAATTCGAATTGCAGCACTTTGTGAGTGGTCCACTCACCACCATGATGGCCTCCATAAGGAGATGAATGATACCTCTCCAAGATTGGTCTCACTTCGCATTCTAGGATACACTTTCTAATGACTCTGTCTGGTCCTTGCTTGAATAAGAAAGGCTCATCCCAAGTATAGCAACGAGAATCATGATAGAGGTACTTTCGCTGTTGACTAGTTGCTTCGGGTGGGTACACTTCTCTCACTATCAAATTCATAATATCACAGTACCATGGTTCTGCACTCTATACTGTTAAGAGTTGTTCATCTGGGAACTCCTCTCGAATAGCAACATCCTTTGGGACTTGTCCCCAATTTTCCAGCCTGGAAAGGTGATCTACCACTTGATTCTTAGTTCCCCTTCGATCTTTTATTTCTAAATCAAACTTCTGCAGTAATAGTATCCATCTGATGAGCCATGATTTCGAATCCTTTTTGTTGAACAAGTATCTAATAGCTGCATGTTCTATATACACAATCAACCTCGTGCCCACTAAATAAGATCGAAATTTATCAAAATAATAAACTATAGCTAGCATCTCTTTTTCTGTCACAATGTAGTTTACTAGGGCGGCATCAAGTGTCTTTCCCTTATAGTAGATTGAAGGGAAGACTTTCTTGTTTCTTTGACCCAATATTGCTTCTACTTCCACATCACTTGTATCACACATTATCTCAAATGGTCATTCCCAGTCGGAAGCAATCAATATAGGATATTCAACTAACTTCTTTTTCAAGGCTTCTAAAGCCTTCACACAATCGTCGAAAAATTGGAACTTCACCTCCTTTTCAAGCAACTTGCACATGGGTCTTGCTACCTTTGAAAAGTATTTAATGAATCTACATGGGTCTTGGTACCTTTGAAAAGTCTTTAATGAATCTCTTGTAGAAACCTGCGTACCCAAGAAAACTCCTCAAACCCTTGATTGGACCGGGGGTGGCAACTTCTCTATAACCTCCACCTTGGCTTGATCTACTTCCAAATCCTTTTGTGACACTTTATGGCCAAGGACAATGCCTTCCCTAACTAAAACGTGACGCTTCTCCCAGTTCAATACAAGATTAGTCTCCTCACACTTTGTAAGCACTCTGTCAAGGTTCTGCAAACAAGCTTCAAATGAGTTACCAAAAATAGAAAAGTCATCCATAAATACCTCAACGAAGTCCTCCACCATATCATAAAATATCCCCAACATGCACCGTTGGATGGTCGCTGGGGAATTACATAATCCAAAAGGCATGTGTTTGAAAGCATATGTACCATATGGACAGGTAAATGCTGTCTTCTCTTGATCTTCGGGAGAAATGGCTATCTGATTGTAGCCTGAATAACCATATAAGAGCAATAATATTCCTTTCCTGCAATCCTGTATAGCATTTGGTCAATAAAGGGAATAGGATAATGATCCTTGCACATGGCCTCATTGAGCTTGCGATAATCCATACAAATCCTCCAACCTATAATAGTACGAGTTAAGATCAACTCATTCTTCTCATTAGTAATCACCGTCATGCCACCCTTCTTGGGGACACACTGAACTGGGCTAACCCACTTACTATCTGAAATGGGATAAATAGTGTCGGCATCTAACCACATGATCACCTCCTTTTGTAAACACTTCTTTCATTGGAGGATTTAACCTCCTTTTCTATTGAGCTCATGGTTGATATCCTTCCTTTAAGCAAATTTTATGCATGCAATAGTCCAGGCTTATTCCTTGAATATCATACATTTTCCATCTAATCGCCTTCTTTCTTCTTTTTATCATAGCCAATGCCTCCCCAACCTGTATGTTAGACAATCTTATAGACAGACTAACAGGTAAGGTCTTATTCTCCCCCCAAGTATGCAGACTTAAAGTATGATGGCAACACTTTCATCTCCAATTTTGGGGGCTCAACCACAGATGGCCCAGGTGGAGGTTCGAGAGATCTATTCAATGACTGAAAATTCCCTTTGCTCACAAATTCACTGGCTACATCCAACAGTTTCACCATTTCATGTGCATCAGCATCACAAAAAATGTCATGACCAACAAGAGCTCTCTTCAATGGGTCCTTTGAAGTGATCAACAGAAGATCTGATTCGATTTCAATCAAGGTAATTACAGATAACTCCTCATAGATAGCGGGGAGCTTCATAGCTTTGTGCACATCAAAAACCTCAACTTTGTCGTGTGCTCTTATTGTCAGTTACCAAGCAGCTACATCTATAAGTGTACGACCACTTGCCAAGAATGGACACCCCAAAATAAATGGGACTTTCGGGTGTGCATCGAAATTCGAAATAATGAAGCCCAAAGGGAAGATAAGTGATGGCACCTGCACCAATACATCTGCAACTGCCCCATCGGTCTTTGCCAATTAATGATCGGTAAGCTATAATATGACTGTCGTAGGTCTCAGGCTACCTAATCCCATTTGTTTAAACAAAGAAGTGGGCATCAAATTAATGCTGGCCCCAAGGTCACACAAACCTCGAGCCTTAATTGATTGCCCAATAGTTATTTGGATTGTGAAACTGTCTGGATCTTTGAGCTTTGTTACTAGTTTGTTCTGAATGCTAGTTGTTCACTCTTCAGTAAGTGATACAGTGGCGTATTCTATCAACCTGCTCTTGTTAGCCACAATATCCTTAGTGTACTTAGCATACCTAGGAATTCCCTACAAAACATCAACAAGAGGCATATAAACATGCACCTGCTTTAACAACTAAATGAATTTTTAAAAACAAGCCTCCTCGTTTTGGTTTTTCAGCTTCTGTGGGAATGAGGGAGGTGGCTTCATTTTGAACAAAGTGTTTTTGATACTCTCTTTTTTCTCACCCTCACTTTGCTTCTCATCACTAGCTATAGCCTTTTTCGTCACTTTCTTCGGCTCTAATTCCTCCAATTGTTTGCCACTTCGAGTAGAGACTGTGTTCACCTGCTTGGGATTTAATTCAGTATCACTTGGCAACCCTCCTTGAGGTCTAGTATTCTGTGCTCCAGCAAATTGCCCCATCTGAATTTCAAGGGTCTTTGTGGCTAACTGCTGAGAAGCCATCTGTTCTTGAGTGGCTATAATTTGTTTCAACATCACCTCAATGTTGTCATTGGATTGAGCATTAACATTAGCACCTTGGTTTTGTTGGTGTTGGAGATTCTGGTTCATTCCCTGATTTCTATTCTAGTTCACATTCTGCCCTTGATTTCCACCCCATGAAAGATTGGGTTGATTACTCTAACTTGTATTATAAGTATTTCCAAAATTCTGATTACCTTATTGTTGAGCATTACCAACAAAGATCACAGACTTTGGATTTGCTGCACAGACCTCTACAAAATGATCTCCATTTCCATAAACCTCACAAAATACTTGCTTCTGCTACATCATTTTCATGGGATTTGCCTGTTGATTTCCCAAATTCAAGTTACTGAACTAATTGTTTATTTGATTCTGCAATGCTAAAATTTTTGCTGCAATCGATGTCAACTGATCAACTTCTAATAACCCGGTAACCTTTTTCTGAGTACTCCATGAAACATCTGCATTCCACTCTGGATTCCCTTGGGATATGCGATTTAGGATTTTAAACTGCTGATCATAAGTTTTTTCTAGAGCCTGACCACCTGCTGCAGAATCTAACAATACATTTGTGTGAGGCTTGAGTCCTTCTATAAAAGTGTGCACCAAAACCTCATTAGTCTAATGGTGGTGTGGGCAATCACGAACCATGGACTTAAACCTTTCCCAAGCCTGATACAAATTATCACCATGTTTCTATCTGAAGCTCAGGATCTCACTTCTCAACTTTGTTGTATTTCCCGATGGGAAGAAACGAATCAAAAATTTCTTAGCTAAGTCATCCCAAGTGGTGATGGAGTTTGGTGGTTCAGCCTTCAACCACCTCTTTTCTTCCCCTAACAGAGAAAAGGGAAAGAGTTTGAGCCTCACATAGTCATATGAGACTCCTGCGGGAATATATGTGTCGCTAATCTCACCAAAATTCTTCAAGTGTTGCTATCGATCCTCATGAGACAGCCCTGTAAATTTCCTGCTGGTGTGTAAAAGGTGCACCATGTTCTATTTGAGATCTAATTGACCTCTTGCATCTAGTCTGCAGATGCTAGAGGTGACATTTGTAGCGAATGGGATTTCCACATCGCGAACTGGTCTCGCGATTTCCATTTCTATAGGAACAACTTCCACAGGATCAACCAACTGGAGTTGTTGAATTAGATATTAAAGATTGGTTGCTCTCCTCCATTGATGGAATGTTCATTCAGGTTCAGGATACAGCTCCACCAATTCAGCGTCCCTTGCCACTTGAAACAAAGTTTGGACCTGTAAAAATCTCAACCGCTAAGATAAAGTTGTCAGCACTTGTTTAATAATATTGAAAATAAAACTCAAAAAACTACTAAGTTTTTTAGTCCCCGGCAATGGCGCCAAAAACCTATTGATTCCTACCGTACACATAAGTGTACATGGTCTTGCAAGTAATATAGTAGGTCTTTTAGGAGCCGAATATCGAACCTATAAGGACTATTTTCTCAGTACTTTTCTTAATTTCGTTTCCAATTGTATTCAGTACTAGTGATGAATGTTATCAAGAGAGTTTGTTGGTTTCTAATTTCCTATTGATGTGCAAGGAAAGTAAAATAAGATAATTATAAATAATAAATAAGGGTGTAAACAGTATTCAGAGAGATTCCAGGGCTACGACACTTATTACAATCATGCATAGTAATTATTCTATTCAATGAACTTTATTTCTCGGATTATGTGTTTCGAGGTTAAGTGTAGATCCGAGAATGGTCATCCTCTAAATCAACTACTTGAATTAGTCTCGCAACTACATCATTGAGTGGGGATGCTATCTCCTTATTCAAGTGTCTTACGTTATCATCCCGTTCATAACCAAACAAGGCAACATAAGTATACGTCTATCTTAGTTGTAAATCAACCCTAACATGCATAAGAGATTAACTTGTTCCTCTTGTTCTTAGTCCTATTCATATAATCCCATGGTTAGTTCATGCACAAATTACCCATTTACTCTAATGTTGGCCAAACATTATAATAGTAAAATCAAGAACAAAAGCATAATCGAATGAGAAATGATGTCATTGAATAAAACAAACTACTACGCAATCATGTTCAAGCCGTAACCCCAGAATAAGGGTATTAGCTACTCATAATTCTTGAGACTACTACCTTGAAATAGTTGTTCATATAAAGAAAAAGCAAGTAGAAGAGTTACAAAAGATGAACCCTTAAGAAAACCCTTGTAATTTCTCCACAATAATGCCTAATGATGAAAGATGTGTGTAATTGTGGCTAAGTACTCCTTTTATAGTGATTTGGGGATTCCTACAGTTGCTCCACACAAATCCCATGCATTTACCACTTTGCCTTTACTTAAACCGAGTCAAAATCCAATTTCTGGACCGACACATGATTGGGTGAGGTGCTCGTGCCATCGCGCGCTAGAGGAGGCGCGACGCAAGGCCAACGCTTTACCATTACAGTGACATCTCACAGGCATTGGCATAGTGTGGGACCACTCATGCACATGGAGGGGAGTGATGCACGCCTTCCCATATGCGATGGAGGGTGCGGTGCATGCCCTCCTCCGTTATGTGTGGTTGCCATCCATTCCTCTGGTGCTTTCGTACCAAGCTCCCATACGTCTTGTGGCATGAGTGTAGGCTTGATTTAGATTTAATATCACATCCAATGATTCTCTACACATCTCAACACACATATAAGTTCATTCAACATAATAGAGCAAATCAAAATATACTAGAACAAGCATAGCTCAAGCTAGCGACACTAGTTTTCTTTATCTAAGTTCTATGTGGTATTTTTGACTCACGACTTAATTCAAATGCCCATTAATCATCATTAACACATACTTTACACACAATTACACTCAAACACGCTTTATAGTTCAATAAGCACCTCAAATTATCCTCAAAACCAAGCTAAATGTGCATAGATGATAACACTTGTGTATATAAATATGCCCCTGATCATACTCTTCGATCTCTGAATATCTTCATGCTATAAAATTTATAATTTATACGTTAATACGAGTAAAATAAGACCCATATTGTAATATAAAACTCTAGGTCGAGAACCACATCAAAATAGGCTCGCAGGCCCATTATTGGAATTTAAAAATTGAATTCGTCACAAGGTCCCTCGAAGGATAAGGAATGCATGCTGCTCAAAATTTATGCAAACTGGAGCTAAAATCGAGGCCCAAAACAGCCGCAAAAGTAAAGGAAAACAACGATTAAATTCTAGGAATTTATAAGGTAAAAGGGATGGAATTGATAGGGAAAAACAATGGAAAATGATCAATAGGTGTTGAATTAACTTACCTTAGCCTCAATTGACAATTTCACATAGTTCTTAAGCTCCGAAGTCCAACAATGAAGTTTCTACACTAAGAAAATGGAGCTGAAATTTGTGGGAATGAAATATATAAAGAACCAGCAGTGGCTGCTTATGCGTCTAAATAGCGCTTAAGTGGTCACCGCTAAAGCAACGAAATGGGCGCTTAAGTGACCCCCGCCTAGGTTGGCTAGCTACCGCTAGAGTGGTCATTTTTTGCTATAGCAGCTACCACTAAAATGTTGTCACGACCCAATTTCTCTGGTCAAGATGGCACCTACCATAACCCACCAGTAGGTAAGCCAACCCATAGTCCGAAACAACTAGTAACACATTAATAAGAAAGGCGAAAGACATACTGAATAAAAATGAGAAAGCAGTCAAAAAGGCAGTAAATATATCCCCAAAGCCTGGTAATCAGTATAAGAGCTTCTAATACAACAGGAGTACACAGTGATATACAAAGTAATTATATACAACCCGTCTCTGAAATACAAAAAGATAGATTAGCCTATCAATAAGAGGGAGAGCAAAAACACTCCAATCATTAGGATCTCACCCCAAATCTCTAATCCATGGCTACTCTACACGATGCACAAATCAACGGTGCGAACTCATACTATGATCTACAGGCTGTAGAAGTGTACTATGAGTATCAAATAGGAGGTATTCAGTAGGCATCGGTCAACTGAGGTCCAGAATTAATGCAAGTATAAATAACATGTAAAGCTGGAAAAAAAGATACAAGCAACTATTTAAGAGATGAACACAATCATGCTAATGACAAAGTAAGAGTAAACTACCCGATACTACAAATAATCAGGGATAAAGTATGGTTTTATAAATAGCTAGTCCATGTTCGATAGTATAATGAAGGAAGAAATATACAATGTACAATAGAATTACGAAGGAGGTGATTTACAAGACATAGTAATACAAAGAAAGGGAATATATATAATAATCCAACAAAAGACGCCGAACATATGTCCTGGAGTAGCTAAGCAAGAAAGTGCTATCCTGAGGGAGCTGGCCTGACAGACCAAGTATTATACAATATCAAGAAGAGAGCTAACTCTAGCATAATCTGGGTGCATAACCGATATGCATAAACATAGGATGATCTAACAATGATAAGCCTACACATAATATGAGAAAAGGGATCAAAAATGTACCGACAACCTCGGGTACCAAACCATAACCAACCTATCATGAGTTATGTAATAATAACTGAACAATAATTATCCAAATGACTCAGGCCACCAATAACCCCCACCGGGCCCCCTTTAGCTCATAGAGACATAAGCATTTAATCAACAAACAACAACCATAACTTGTACCTATACAGCCCCCCATAAGACCAATAGTTAAAAGCGCCGAACAATTATGATGGTGACAGGAAATGCATATGAATGAATGAATGCAATGAAAACCAATAGAACCATATCAATAGAGTGACATAACATATCAATTATATACACACCTCCTTCGGCCTACCGACTAGCAAGGCAGGACCTATGAATCTTACCTCTTCTGGCACGTAGCTCAGACAGAGCAACACATAGGGGACTCGAGATGTCTGTCTGCATACTGCCTGGTCCCAAACTAGGACTTCCAAAAAACAATAATAACCAATCTACTCTGTCCAGTACCGGAGAGAGATATAAAGTATAATAAGAAATGCCAAATTTAAACTGAAACTAAATATGTGTAAATCTATAAACCCATTGCTCAAGATCAAATCCGGGAATAAAATAGTATAGTAATGTAGAAAGGGTCAGAATCTCTCTCGATCGAAGTGAATAAGTAGTGGTAAAATAAGTTGATCAATAATGGACCAGAATCAGCCTCGGTCAAATTTACAAGATAATATGTTTAGTTTAAGATATCATAATTCCATAATAAGGGTAGTACAACTTTCCTTTTCAAAGAAACCATTTTTAAAGTTAAAAAAAGTGGGAATAAATCCCTTTTAGATTCTAGTAGAATAATCAAGGTGTCAACCAGACTGGTACCACAAAATAAGGTGTAGATGCGTCTAAATATATGCATGCCATCACTAGTATCCAAACAATACAACCTTAAGCACCCAAGTATCTATAACCGACGACCACATCCTTTCAAATGATAGAATACTAACCTGACGTCCAACTGGCATAGTAACCACAACCTCGAGCCTAATAATATGGATAATTAACAGTGATCGACAACATAAATCAGAAAACTAAGGTAAACTAGGGCATAATGCTACAAGTAGGATCTACTCAGGGAAATCTCACCCAAAACACTAAGTAATATGGTTATTCTTATGCTAAAGGGTATTTTATGTCAATATATGGTCAAACAATACCATAATATGGTATACTAGTGTCATGCCTTGAATTCCAATGGGGCGGACTAGCATCCGAAACTGATAAGGCCCGAGAGAACCAACCTTCATTCATGTACACTCGTATGCTTGTCATTAAATGAACAACACTCTAACACATGTGATTACAAGGTACCAATGGCGGAAGTCATGGAAAACATATGATTCATATAGATATGAAACTTGGCCGTCAGGGCTATTGCGTCAAAAACATACATTTCTCACATTCCTACATTCATCCCACAACGTACGTCTACAAAGCCTCTACAGATACATAGACATAACCAACCTAAAGTCGGGAAAATTCCCCTCTTTATACAACATTTACATAATACCAAAACAAGTGTACACATGTGACTCGGTAAGCCCCGAACCGAACTGGAGCTGACCAATAATTCGTAGATGATCCGTAGCCTACTGTGGAGGTCTACTAGAACCTGTGCCTGCAGCAAGTAAGGTAAGTCCCCCAAGGGACGTCATTACGAAGAATGTACTGAGTATGTAAGACTATAAGAAACTGTATGAAACTTAGGATCTCAGATGGAATCAATTACAAATAAATAAGCATTATGGATAAATCACTGTTCTGTATATGTGTCGAACCATGTACATTACATTCATTACTTTCTTTGCTTTCACGCTCATCATCATTAATAATCATCCACCTTATTGGTGGGCCATAACAAAATCATCTACCTTATCGGTGGGCCATAACACCATATTAGGATCAGCTCGAGCTAGGCTTATGTGCCCCTTTGATGCTGTCCTTTGATCCAATAATCTCGGGATCGGTTCTAGCTAGACTTCTGTACCCCTTTGAGCCATCCCTGTTCTCAAACAATAAACCATATATGCATCACTTTATTCCTTTACTTTTGTGGGATTGATACATTGGTGGTTATAACATTATTGGAACTTTGGAACATTAGTCAATGACTAAAAGACAGGTGAATCACATTTGGTCAATGAATAAGAAACATGTGAATAACAATATATGTCAACCAGAAATGAGATATTGTTGAACATTTCAGAATGGAACAAGAACAATGAGTCCTATATGTGAATAGAACAATCCAGCTCCTTCCTTACGCGTTACTCTACAACACAAGTAAATCACGAAGCTCACGTTAACAACTAACTCCAGTACAAGTGCATAAGACGATAATGAATTACGTGACTGCCAAATAATGTCATTTCACCCTCTTACAATACCATTTATTGCATCACCATACCAACAATACCATAAAATTCCACACATTGACCAAGACATCATAAACCAATAAAATTTCACACCAAGTTTATCCTTTACACTTCCTCATTAACACTACGTCACAATTACTCCATCAAGTCATCTCAATACCTTTCACAACAACAGATGAACAACAATCCATAATTGATTCCATTAAAAATACCTTCGGGATACTCCTTTAAAGTCATTCAAAAGGTACCATAAGGTGATAATTGCATCCATGAAGGGTATAGGGGCTTTGGGGGGTGATCAAAGAGATGCAAAAACCATTGAAATGGGGTTCTGGACTGACCTGCGAAGCCACCTGCGCCCTCAAGTGGGTGAGGTGAGTCCACAGGTGATGATTAACCTGGTCGAGGGTCACCTGCGTTGGCATCTACGCCCGCAGGTGCCCCATCCGCGAAGGCGGATGCCCGTTTCAGCCTCCAAGGGTCATTTTCGGGTCCTTTTTCGTAATGAATTGTCCAGGGTCATAATTAAACTTCTATTTTCATATTCTAAGTTATCTTAGATGCCAACTAACAGCCATGGTTTCACAACGTACATAAACATCACCAAACTACATGTTCCTTTCAATACGTCACCAATTCCATGCACAATTTCACAACAACAATTCCAAATGTTATACACAAGGAGAAAGCAAGTCAAGGACATAAACAAATCTTACATGTTGATATTTAATCCATAAAGTTCACTTCCTTCAAGACCACAAGTCCACTTTCAAGTTTAGAAGGCAAAACCCTTCACCGATTAAGCAAAAGTAGACTATTTAACACATAGTGAACGGTCCAACACTTTGCCAACTTAACCAACATGATTTATACACCATCTTAAGCATATAATATATTAAACTATAAGAGTAAACACTTACCCAAGTTTTCAAAGGAGTGACCTTGTCCAAAGAGTTAGTAGCTTAGGGTTTGTCAAAGATGAGAAATATCTTGTGGAAATTTCTAGATTTGCATGTGTGTCTAAATGAATAAAAATCTGATTTTCGACATTATATAGCCCCTCATGGACTTCCTTATCCACACTTGGGTCAATAATAGAAGTGTTTACTTGGTCAACATTAAGAGTGGATCATTTTCCATTTTGGGCCATGTCTTTTGCTTAATTATTGGGCCTTAATTGAGCCTAATAGCACAAGATTAATTTAGCCCAATAAAATTATAATATAATCCACCAACCATCTCATTTTTAAATAATTCCATAAATGTTAAGACAATCAATTAGGTTCGGAAATGTGCGAGGTGTTACAACTAGGATCCTAATAACATAACGGGTATTCTAGGCTTGGGTTTGGGTCACATTTCTATTCTAAATTCCCTAAATAGGTCATGTCATGGTATTACTAGGTATAAATCCATCCTATAATTCCCTAAATAATGTTGCACATTTAAAAACATCATCAAGATGTTAATACAAGTAAAACAATACCCATATTGTAATATAAAATTTTGGACCTAAAATTGGGTCAAAAATACTCCTGTGGGACCCGCTAATGGAACTCTAAAATTGAATTTATTATGAGGTCCCTCGAAGAACAAGGAACGCGTGCTCAAAATTTGAGCACAAATTAGGGATCAAATCAGCCCCCAAAGCCCAAAGAATATAAACCTAAAACCAAGAATTAATGAATTTTGGGATGGAAAACACGAGAGCAAAAGAGAAATTCACCAAGGAACAATAGGTAAACGTACCTAAGGTCAATTGGATGAAATACCAATAATTTCCAAGCTCCAAGGGCCTCTAATTGTTGAAAAAGGGTGGAAAATGAATGAAAAATTTAGGAAGAGGGTTATGAGCTGCCAGGCGAACTGCCCTTCTCGATCGCGAGGGCTAAAGGTTGCAAATACAACGATGACGAAAAGGTCCCTTTGCGAACGCTTGCAAGGGGTTGCGAATGCCAAGGTAGGTGAATCAGGCTATTGCGATCACGAAGATGTAAAGTGATTGGGTTGGGTTTCATCGTGAACGTGAGGGGGAAGGCTAGTGATCGCGACAGTCAAAGGTTTGACCCTTCACCAATGCAAAGAACAAAAATAGCCTGCACTAGATTCTAGAAAACTATCAAAAATACTAAGTCCAACAGACTTTGATTGGGTGGTCAAGATTCATCCGAAACCCCCGTGTGTGCAAATGAACAATGCTACCATACCAAATTCAATATTTCAAACTCAACGGAACCATCCAAATTTTCAACTGATGTCGTTTCGATAAAAAGTTGGTCTTACACCCATAGTTCCATTTTAACCACCTTCCAACCAATAGCCCAAAATAGAAACCACGGGACCTGAACCAAGGGTCCCCCTAGCCTATCATCAATGTTCTGGAGCTAAAGATGCTATTGGAGTTCTCTTCCAAGTGCATTTACTAGGATTTTTGGTCCTAGATCAATTTTTTAACTGTGAAAGCTCCAAAATAGGGAAATGTACCTAAAACCCAAAGAAACTATCCAAAAACTGAACCGACAGTTCTGGCATGTCATAAATGACCTATAGCCGCTACGGGAAGGCTTGAAATACCGAAAAAAGGTGAAAATCAAAAAATGACCTGGAGGGTCATTACAATATCCACTACTAAAAGGACTTTCGTCCTTGAATGTCAGGGGACAAAAAGGGTTAGAAAGCTCAAGATGATGAGGTACTAGGAACGCTGTTGCCTTAAGAAAGACTCCCCAGATAAACTCTAAGGATAACCAATGCTTCCAAGGGATTTCGTTAAAGGCATCCCTTTTTCCTTCACATCCTTACCTCACTTCCCAAACAACCAAAACTCAACCTCAACAACCAACTGGCCTCTAACTAAATCGAACATGATTAATGCTCGAAAACCCTAACCACTATATACCAACATCACATCGATACATCACAACCATGCGGATACTAAACTAGGCTAAAGTCAATCCAAGGCGTGAATAATATAGCCGACTCCAAATTCTAAATCTAACATTGTCTTGTTCTTCCAAACCTAATGTCAATTCTAAACTGCACAGAATCTCTTTAGCATCATTCGGGTCCTTCTTGTGTAATCACATCACACTAACCTCAAAAGACTAAAGCTGACGCATCAAAAATTCACATGGACTGGCATAGGAATAATGCCCCATAAGGTCTACATGAATATCCAAGTAGTAATGACCAATCTCTGCTAAGCCACAAACTGGTCTGGATAACCCTCAAAATCAACAGTCATTAGTCTGAAGCACAATCTCTTGAAATTGAATGATCTGATCCAGGATGCCCCATCGACTATGGGTGAAACCATGCTAAGTCCAACTAGAATACACTTTCTCCCACGAAGTAGACATTCAAAATTTTTGAGGATAATTGAGCAAACCCAGCCAAAAGCAGTAGAAACCAATACCATGTGCTAATGGATAATCCCTCGAAAATCTATCACAACTTCCAAGCCGTCTTTCAAATGAGTCAAAACCACAACTGGACTAAACAAGACCTCACTAAGGTCAAATACCCAAATCAATCTTACAATCATAAATCAAGCATATACCTAACGATTCCCACAGGGCTGAAACTGAATTATTGTTGAAAAGGATAATCACAACTGATGAAAACTACTGGTAGAATATACTTTCAATCAAATCCAAATCCGCTTAGGTTACAATACATCAAGGCATAACAAAGAACTCACCAAGGCTGCAAAGAGTACTAATGGTATCCAAATCTCGAATAACTCAGAAAATACCATCATAGCCTAAATCTAATCCAACCAATACTCAATCTATGGAAATGAATACTCAGTCCTAAAAGACACCCGATTCGATTACCAACAACTGATACACAATCACATATCACCAAGCAGAAGTATCCCATGAAGTCATATTAGGCCGAACAAATACCAAAACGAGAAATTTCTGAATCCACCCATTGAAACCAACCTTAACTCGACTAAACCATGAACCACGGCATAGAAAGGACAAAGTTCCCAACTCAAAACCAATACCAAGATTAAGACTACAATCGAGTGACGAACCAGACAATTAGGAATACAAATCTTGGACGTATCAATAATAGAAATAGGATATAGAAAAAGATCGCTAAAGCGAGAATCACCATGAAACTATGAAAGGCCAAACCTTCCTTTACCTTTACCACCCATTCAACAACCAATCTAACCTTACCAACATGGAAGAGAATCTAACGAACCAGGGTAGCTGTTTGAGCCAAAAGAATAAGAATCGAAAAAAGTGTACTAACTAGATATCGCTAGTCTAGCCATATATCATGTAAGAATCAATAACAATCAAAGTAATAATAGTACCAATAGCAACACCCGAACGAAGTGCAGGTGGCAAAAATAAAAAACAACCCGCAGCACTCTAAGATCACAACAAAGACAATATGCAAAAACAAAAAGGGCTTTAACCCAAACATTACACCCTAAATCAAACACAATACCGATCTACTCAATTCACTACTAAAAGAAAATATCTACAAGGGTAGTCAAGTATTCATAAATCTACACTCAGACATACAATAATCAATATAGTAATATCAAGGCATATAAGCATCGATTGGTATAAAACCCCCAACTCAATTAAAATAGACACCAAAAGATAAAAAATAAAATTCAAACCTATATGAGAGAGTCCGAAGTCATGGCTCCTGACCTACCTGAAGTAGTACAAATCTGAATGCATCCAGGACTGAGCATCTGAATGATCAACTAAAATACAAAGGATACCGTCTCTATCCAAAGGTGCCATAACACTAAGAGATTGACCTGGATGCACTGATTGCTCCATAATCCCAAGCAGGGGATTCTTTCTGGACCAATGACTAGTCTCTCTGTAGTCTTAACAAACCGCTGAAGTTCCAACCTAATGAGAAACACGAGCTGACCCCAAATGATTGACCAACTAACACCTAGGGTATTCCCTAGACCAATGACCAATCTCACAAAAATGAAAACATGCCCATGGGACTCTCTGATGCACTGTACCTGCTGACCCAAAACGGCTGCCATGGCGTAAAGACCAAGACTAAATACCTTAAAATATCTACCCATAACTCGGTCCATTGTGACCACCACGACCTCCTTGAGAATCACCCATAACCTGAGGTGCTACCTACACTGACCTAATAGGCTACAAGTGAAGCTGACCCCTGCTGGGAGGATCCTTACCTCCAGACATAATACCACTAACATTGAATTGCTGACATAGTCTTTTACCGTAACCTCTATATTTCTCAATACATGCCCTCTCTATGGTCCTCGCGTGATCAACAACCTAAAGGAAACAAGACTCATCAACTATCAAATGCTTTGTCTCCATGTGGACTGGTAAATTCAATCCTCTAACAAATACATGCACCATCTCATGTTCTGTGGGAAATAACATAAGAGTATATCTATCCCTCTTGAGAAATTGAATCTCGTACTCTGAAACTAATAAAGAGCCCTGTTGAACACCAATAAACCCAACTATGGCCTGAAAACCATTCGATGTGATAGGCACCACCACTGACTGTGAAGCATCCATGAGAGGACTCGAAATCCCCAACACAAAGTCCTAAAAAACTGAAGCAGTAATAAACTCCACCAGAGCCTTGGCTAGACCCATACCCTCTGGCTAACGCCGAAGATCCTCCACATCAATATCTAACTCTCTACACCGATGCTAAGCTGAAACTCTGGTAACACACGCAGAAGTCCTATCCATATCTATCGACAACCTCGTGCTATCCATCTCGGAAAGAGTGGAGTTAAAATAATTTCTTAAAGGTTCATAGAGGTGCAGATACACAACATGGAATCAAGGAATAGAATTTCTGAAGAATGCCCTATAGCCTCCTGAAGATAGAATACACACATCCCCGTACCAATCCACAAAACTCTACTAGGCACTTAGATCTTGTACCAATAACATTAGTAAACCTATGCTCTGATACTAATTTATCACGACCCAATTTCTAAAGTCACGATGGTACCTACCATAAGCCACCAGTAGCTAAGTCAACCCATAGTCCAGAACAGCTAGTAACGAACTAATAAGAAAGGCGGAAGCAAAACTAAATAAAAATGAGAAAGCAGTCAAAAAAGAAGTAGACATATCCCCAAAACCTGGTGAAGTCAGTTTATGAGATTCTAATACCACAGGAGTATAAATTGAATTACAGAGTAATTATACACAAGTCATCTCTAAAATATAAAAAATAGAGATCAGTCTAACAATAAGAGGGAGAGAGGGAACACTCCGAACTTCAGGAGCTCACCCCAAATCTCCGATCTATGGCTGCTCCGTATGATGCTCACATCAATGAAGAGAACTCATACTATGATCTGCAGGCTGTAGAAGTGTAATATGAGTACCAAACATGAGGAACTCAGTCGGCATCTGTTGACTGAGCTCTAGAAATGATGCTAGCATAAATAACATATAATAGGGGGAAATAAGCTACAGGAAACTATTTTAGATATGAGCACAATCATGCTAATGGAAAATAATCGGTAAACTACCCGATACTACCAATAATCAAGATGAAGTCCGGTTCCATAAATAGCTACTCCATATTCGATAGTATAATGAAATAAGAAATATACAATGTACAATAAAAGTACGAAGGAGATAATACACAACATATATATAATAATATTATAAAGAAAGGGTATATATATAATAATATTGTTACAAACGACACCGTACATATGTCTTAGAGTAGCTAATTCTGAATGTGCTATTCTGAGAGAGGTAGCCTAACAACCCAAGTATCATAAGGGTTACACTTTCAAGAAGGGATATAACTCTAGCATAATCAACACCCCTAACCAATATGCGTAAACATAAGATGATCTAACAATGATAAACCTCCCCATAATATGAGAAAAGAGTCCAGCAACATACCGACAACCTCCGGTACCAAACCATAACCAACCTGCCATAAGTTATGCAATAATAATCGAACAAGAAGTAACCAGATAGCTCAGACCACTAATAACCCCAATCGGACCCCTATAATCCTGGAGAGGCATAAGTAAGCTATCAACAAACAACAACCATAACTTGTTCCTATACAGCCCCCATAAGACCGATAGCTGCAAGTGTCAAATAAATATACTGGTGATAGGCAATGCATATGAATGAATGAATGAAATAAAAAACAATAGAACCATATAAACAGAGTACCATAACATACCAATTATATATACACCTTCTTTGCCCCGTAGACCCGCAAGGCAAGACCTATGAATCTCACCTCTTCCGGCACGTAGCTCAGACAGAGGAATCCATAGGGAACTCAGGATATCCGTGTACATGTTGCCTATTACCAAACCAGGACTTCCAGAAAACCATCATAAATAATCTACTTTGTTAAGTACCTGAGAGATATATAAAGTACAATAAGAAATACGAAACTTGAGCCGAAATTAAATATGTGTAAATATGTAAACCTATTAATTGATGTCAAATCTGGGACTAAAATAGTATAGTAATGTAGAAAGGGTTGGAATCTCTCTCAACCAAAGTAAATAAGTAGTGGTAAAATGAGTGGATCAATAATGGACCGAAATCAGCCTCGATCGAATTTCCAAGATAATATGTTTAGTTTAAGATGTCATAATTCCATAATAAGGGTGATAGGTCTTCCATTTTAAAAAAAACACACCATTTTTAAAGTTAAGAAGAGTGGGAATAAATCCCTTTTAGAAAACAGTAGAAAAATCAAGGTTTTAACCAGAGTCGTACCACTAAATAAGGTGTAGATGTGTCTAAATATATGCATCCCATCACTAGTATCTAAATAATACAACCATAAGCATCCAAGAGTCTATAAGCTACAACCACATCTTTTCAAATGATAGAATACTAACCTGGCTTCCAACTAGTATGTAACCATGGCTTCAGTCCCAACAATATGTATAATTAACAGTGATCGGCAACATAAACCGAGAAACTAAGGTAAATGAGGGCATAATGCCACTAGAAGGATCTACTCGGGTAAATGCTACTCAATTCACTAAGTAATTTGGTGATTCTTATACTAAAGGATCTTTCATGTCAATCTATGGTCAAACAAGTTCATAATCAGGTATACTAGGATCATAACACCATAACAAATATTCTAGGCAAGGGTTCAGGTCACATTTCTATTCTAAATTCCCTAAATAGGTCAAGTCATGGTATTACTAGGTATAAATCCATCCTATAAACCCTACCTATCATGCAATCTATACAATACACAATCTAATAGAGAAAAATAGACCTATACCTACCTTGATATAGAACTACAAATGTTGAACCGTCCACAAATCACTCGTCCTTGCTCCACAATTCTGAAATGATTTTGCCCTGTAAGAAACATCATCTAGATAATGAAATATAAAATTTCAGACTTAAAATTATCTTGGAAATAGGCCCGTGGGGCCTGCTAATAAAAGTCCAAAATCGATTCTATCATGAGATCTCTCGAAGAACAAGGAATGTGTGCTTGAAATTTGAGCATAAATGGAGCACAAATCAGGGATCAAATCATCCCCCAAAGCCCAAAGAATCTAAACTAATAACCAAGAATTAAACGGATGTTGGGATGGAAAAAAATAAGATCAAAAAGCAAAATTGACAAAGGAACGATAGGTCAACGTACCTAAGGTCAATTGGATTAAATTCCAATAATTTTAAAACTCCAAGGGACTCTAATGGTTGAAAAAGGGTGGAAAATGAATGAAAAATTAGGGAAGAGGGTTATATGCTGCCAGGCAAAATACCCTTCGAGATCGCGAGGGCTAAATGTCTAATGACAAAAAGAGACCTACACAAATGTGGGTAAGGGGTCGCAAATGGAAAGGTAGGAAAATTAAGCTATCACGATTGCGAAGAAAAAAAAGGGACTAGGTCGGGTCACCCTTCATTGCCAACGCGAGGAGGAAGGCTCGTGATCACGACAGTCAAGAGTTTGACCCTTCGCAAATGTTGCTTGAACCTCGCAAACGCGAAGAACAAAAATGGCCAGCACCAGATGCTGGAAAACCAACAAAAATAATAAGTCCAACGGACTTTGATTGGGTGTTTGGGATTCGTTTGGAACCCCATGCGCGCAACGAACTATGCTACCATACCAAATTTGGCATTTGTGACTCAAAGAAACCATCAAAATTTTAAATCAAGGTCGTTTCGATAAAAAATGGCTCATATACCCATAGTTCTATTTTAACCAAGTTCTAACCCATAGCCCAAAACAAATTCGGATACCTCAAGACCCGTACCTAGCATCTCATAACCAAAAATGAATGTTCTAGAGGTAAAGGTGATGTCTGAATTCTCATCCGAGTCTGTTTACTAGGAGGTTTGGTCTGAGGCCAATTCCTTAACAACGAAAGCTCCAAAAAAGGAAATGTTCCTAAAACCCAAACTAACTGTCCAAAAACCAAACCGACAGTTTTGGTAAGTCATCAATGACCTGTAGCCATTATAGAAAGGCTCAAAAAGCTTAAAATGCATGAAAATTGAGAAAATAACCTGGAGGGTCATTAAAAATTATATCCACACCGCGTAACCAGCTGCAGCAACACTTGGCACTAGATAATTTGGCCAAGTCCTAACGGACTCCGATAGGATTCTCGAAATTCAATCAAAACCTTATGCATGCAAACAATCTACGCCATCATACCAAATTGGGCATTTCAAACTCAATGGAACCATCAAAATTTTAATTCAAGGTCATTTCAATATAATGTGGGTCCTACACTCAAGGTTTCAATTTTTATCAAAACCCACCTAATATCCCAAAACAAGCCCAAAAGCCTTGGGACCCGAACCAAGGATCCTCCTAGCCTAAAATTAATGTTTTGGAGTTAACAGAACTGTTAAAATTCACATCCAAGGCTGTTTACTAGATATTTTGGCCAAAGAATAATTTCTCAACATCAAATGCTCTAAAACAGGGAAATGGGCTTAAAACCCAAACAAATTGCCAGGGAACCAAACCACTGGTCCCACCAAGCCATAAATAACCTATAGCTACTATAGGAAAGCACGAAATAAAGAAAACATGCAGACACAATGAAAATGACCTAGATGATCATTACAGAAATATTATTACATGTTAATTTATATTGGTTGTGTAAAAAAATTATATTGTGAATGAGTATTTACTCATTAATCATAGGTAAGAAAATCAGAGCTGAATTCCTTTTTGCTTTTTATATAAAAGTGCAATATTTATATTATTTTATAGGATCTCCATCTCAGTTTAAAACTTCCATGAACTATTCATTCAAGACACTTTCTGATAACAATATAAATAAGATCTCTTTTTTGATTGGGGATCTCCATCATTGGAATAATCATTACGAACAATTTATTAGACTTTATTTGCATCGGTAAGCATAAAACTTTTACCTTTGTCTTTTTTTCTCCACCATTGACTGATTAGACGACTCTCTCTCTTTCTGTCTCTACCCAAATTGGGACATATTTGTCTACTTTATTGCTTTTTAAATTTTTGTGTTGTGAGCGTTTAATCACATAGAATGGTTAAATGGTTAATTACATAAAATGGTTAAATGGTAAGTTTAAGAATATGATTAGCTCTGGTACATTGGTATTTTCATGGATTAACTTTATGTATGTTCAAGGGTGCGATCTTTTTCAAAATCGTGCGTGAAAGCGGGATTCTTAATGCACCGGCTACCTTTTGAAGTATTTTTTTAAAAGTGAAGCATCATCTTTATTCTTTTGAAAGTAATTTAACTATAGAATTTGATTATAATTGGCTTAACAAAGCAATATTAGATTGTTTATCTAATCAATATGAAATTAAGTATTTTTTAATAAAAAATATTTTGTATTATATAAAAAATACTTGTTTCCATACAAAAAATTATTTATCATTTTAGAAGTCCTATACTAAATTAAGTATTTTTGCATTTTTTTTCTAGCGTGCTAATGGCTGTGTAATCTGTTCAAGAAAGTTGTGTATTTTGACTCAGGTGCAACATGAATGAAGGGGATGTCTCTAATCCAAAGAGTTCATGTAGGAGGAAAAGAAAAAGGGTAGACAATTGGACTTGTGAGTTCATCGTGGAATTCCTCTAATGAAATGATACCTACGTTTAATGCAACAGAGGAGAAATTTCTGATTCATTTATCAAATTATGATTTGGAGGAAATGACACCAACGTTAAATGTAAAAGAGGAGAAATTTATAATTGATTTATCTTGTTAAGATTTGTAGAAAATAACACTACATCAAATGCAACAGAGGAGGAATTTATGATTGATTTATCTAGTTACTAGTTTCTAGACACGTGTGCTGCACATGTATTTCAAGTGTTTTACTAGAAGGTGCTGAAGCTACAACTGAAATTATTAATGATTTGAGAACCACATTTTTATTTTAACTTTGATCTCCCAATTACCCAATAGAAATCTTGCACGGGTGTTGTACAGTGAATGAGATTACATCGAAATTAGAATTAAAATCTAAATTGTGTTAAATATAGATATTTTAATTAGTCACTGACCAATAATAAAGATGGATTCACATTATTCTCCAATGGAACTAGTATAAGTAATTTAGGAGATGAAAAACCAAATTAAAGTTTACCTGGCAAAACCCCCAAATTTCACTTTGAAATAAAAATTTTAAAGCTATTTAGGAGATAAAATTAATAGTAATTAATGAAAATAGTTGTTTAGAGGTTACCCACACTTTATTGATGAAGAAATCCTAATGAAATCGCCCAAAGCTCCCAAGACCAAAAATAGTGAAAATCACAAAAATAGAGATTTTATACTATTGGATGAACAGTACCTCATGATTGCGAGGATCAATGTTGACTGACAATTAAGTTGATCATTGCAATCGCGAGAAGAGGGCCTTGCAACTGTGATGGTTAAACCCGACCCGGTCAACCGATTTACTCATTGCGATCACGGTACCACCACCACGCGATCGTGATAAAGAGGATCGTAGATGCCCATGAACGCAACATGTGTCTATGCAATTGTAACACGTGTCCACGAGATCGCGATGAAGGGCCTGAAGCACCAGAAAAGCTGCACCAACAGTTTGAGTTTTTTGGAGAATTGTCCCGATTGAAACCTCGGGGTTCATTCAGCACCCCACAGAAATAAGCCAGATATGTAACTAGGTTATTTTCAATGTTCTGGACTTAATGGAACCATCTAATTTACAAACGAGAGGTAATTTACAATAATTTAACCTCGGGGACCCCTTAAAGCTTATTTTAGCTAGTTTTTGACAAAAGGGTAAAAATGTAAAATAAAGGATTCGAGCCCAAACTAACCACCATGCTAACCCAAAATAGATAATCTAGATCTAATGTAACTGTTCAAATCAGCATCCGATGCTCAAATCTTAAAATATCGACCGAATTCAGACCCATGGCTTTAAAAGCCTCTAAAAGTATCAAACTCACCCAAATCACTCTCGAATGCATCGGGGACCATGCCAACCAACCCCACAACTCACAAACATATAAAAACTATGGGGAATGGAAAAATGGTCAAAACACAAAAAAGGTGAAATTTACAAGTACTGTTGTTACATTATCCACCACTAAAACACTAGTTTGTCCTCTAACTAAAAAGTAAATAAAATACGGTAAAAAGTTGGGGGTATCCATGAATCATATCAGACTCGACCTCTCAGGTAGCCTCCTCAATAGGGCGATGTCTACACTAGATATTCACTAAATAAATATTCTTTGACCTTAACTTCCAAGTCTACCTATCTAGAATAGTAATGGGCTCCACCTCGAATGATAAATCAGGGCCTAATACAACAAAATCCCACTGAATCACATGGGAATTATTTGGACGGAGCCTTTTCAACATGGAATCATGGAATACAGGATGAATAGCTAACAGATGTGGAGGGAAAGCTAGCCTATATACCACATCATCATACTTCTCAAGTTGAGTACCCAAATGACTCTACATAGTACTCCAAAAACTTGAGGTAAACTGAGTACGTCTATCAAATACAATGGATATAAGGAAGCCATGCAACCGAGCAATCTTGTCCAACTTCTCTGCATTATAATTCACTCTCACAGATACAAAATGGAATAATTTGGTCAATCTGTCTACAATCACCAAAATAGAGTCAAACTTCCTCAAGGTCGGGGGTTGTTCATTAATAAAATCCATAGTGATCTGCTCCCACTTCACCTAGTCGTTGATGCTCATACTTCACCTGCTGGTGTCATGACCCAAAAATAAAGTGTGTGATGGCTCCTATCACACCCTCTAATATAGGTAAGCCTATCCCAATCCAAGACACAATAATCAAGGTAAATCAGAAGAGGAAGAAGAAGAAGAAGAATTCCAAAATAATTAAATATGAAGTAATAATTTAAATATATATCCTAGGTCTGATTGTCACTAGTATAATCCTCTAATATAGAATATTAACAATAATATAAATGTAGCACCCCGGAATTTTTTTTTGAATCCAAGTTAATATTATAGAGGTGTATAACATTAAATTTATGAAAAGTAGTATAAGTTGTAACATTTCGGAAAATTTCAAGTATTTAAAAATGAAAACTGTATTAAAAATATGTTATACATGTACGGTGTTTGGTGTGTGCATATTGAGAATATTCTTATGGAGGGCATTATTTTTATTTGAACAAGAATAGGAATGCCAAACTATACTTGTAACTTGACACTTGACTCTACTTTAAAACTATTCTATATTTAGTAAATGGTGGGGGCCACTTCTTAAATGATATTAAGTGAGGAAAAGAATGGAAAGTTTGCATTCCACTGGACTTGGTTTCCAGAGAAGCAAGAAACGTACCCCTCTGTTTCTTACTTTTCTATCATAATATCAACAAGGAAAAAATTAATTTAAAGGATTAGGAGGAGATTATCAACAGAGAAGGGATATTTACGTCCTTATGGAGCGCATAAGTTAAAGAATTTTGTGGCAACCTCAAGAGATTTCAAGAATTGATTTGTTAAAATCTATAGTTAGAAATTTGGACTCCAAGAGGTAAATTCTCTACCCCTTTCTTGAATTTGGATATGAATACATATGTGGGGATATTTAATTTGAATTTCTCTTAAGTCCTTGAAATGGGTCTTTTAATTGGGGTTCATGAGAAAAGGGAAAAAGGTAAAGTTTTGATGAAAGTGAAGTTTTTAGAAAAATTCCTATCAATTGAGTGGAGTTAACTTTGCATTTTATAAGTTGGGAACTAAAGAATTCATTTTGGATTTTTAGTAAGAAATTCTATTAATTTCGAATATAAGTGAAGCTTATTGGAACAAATTGTTAATTGTGCATATGGGTTATTGATGTACGATAATATTGTGAAGACTTGACATAAAGAGAACAAAACTGGTACATATAAACTTGGGGGTAGAGCGTGGGAACAATACCTAACACAGACGAAGCTTTTATCCTCGTATCTCACGAGAATTATATTAACGACGATAAAAAAAGAGCACATGAATAGGGTGGTGCCTTAACGGCGAGGGAAGGTTTAGCTTTACACACCTTAGAGCTTTACTAGCTACGGTAGTACCCCGAGCCTCAAACAACTCAACCCGCAATAGCGTAGCCTTTCTCTTTTCACCCCAAGTGTCCGCTATCGATAAATAACCAACTAACTACAAGAATAACGTATGTTGGTTTTACTTGGCACATGCGCTCGACGTGATTCTGTGTACAGGATCGAGACTAGACCATTATAGTGAGCCCGAACATTGGGGCGTACCCGCCTTTGCGGCATCATTTGTATTTGGAGTCAGCAGGAACATCATGCACTGGTTCCCCCTGACTCGAGCCAACATATGGCATATATGGCCTACGGGCAGACCCTCATAGTGAGCCCCTGGAATGGCGTACCTTATATCAGACTGCGATTACAGTTATACGTATAAATCATAGTCATATGTACTTAGGGCGATGTACGCCTTATATGTGATTCAGATTGCCTTCGGTAGGCCACCTTATGATTATTTGTACTACAGGTAGTTTAAGTACATCACCTAGGCAAACTCTAGGTTTTACATTATAAAGAATGCCCTCCTCGACGTTATACGATGGGATAATAAGGTTGGTACATAGGTTATAGTTTCATATCATACATAGTGTACTTGTATGCTCATAATTCTTTCACTTGATGTTTGATTCATATGAGCTTCCGCACTTGTCTAGCTGTTATTCTGTCTGCTTTCATACCAGTACATATTATATATGTACTGACGTCTCCACATTGTCACATACTATTGATGCAGGCTCAGTTTCATAGGATAACAGACGTCCACGTTAGGCTCTATTGCCGTTTTCCGCTGATATATTTTTGGTGAGCTCCATATCTCTCTGGAGCCAGTTTATGTTTAGTATTGTTAGTTATATGTATAGGTCTCTAGTTGGGTATGTCAGGCCGCATGCCAACTAGTTATTCGGATAGTGTGTTAGACTGACTAGAGGCTTCATGGACGTTATGCAGCAGTGTATTGTACAGTTTTTGTTAGTATAACTCCCTCGTGTATATATTTACAACTCATATTAGATATCCTGCACGTTATTATCTCATAATCTCGTATATGTAATAGGGTACTTGTAAAGTAAGTGTATACGGTACTTGTCCGTCCTTACCAGTTTGGGGCGTGACAAACTTGGTATCAGAGCCTAGGTTCAGTTGTCCCAGGGAGTCTATGAAGCCGTGTCTAGTAGGACCTTAGTTATTGATGTGTTGCGCGCCACATTTATAATTAAGGGACTGCATGGATATTTAAGAATTTGACCTTCATTTGTAATCTAGATCGTGCAATAGAGCTGAGTTATAGGAATTTACTTCTGACTCATATTCTGTTTATCTGTGATACAGATCATGTCTGCTACAGAAAAGGATAAAGCAGCCCTACAGGCCACTACTAGCACCACTCAGGAGGCAACTACTACAGGGCAATCTCCCATATTGGTGGATTTGAATAGGACTCAAGAAAGTTTGGTGGGTTCTATGCTTCCAGGTTCTCAAATGCTTGGGACAGAAGGACCTGCAGAGGCTTCTGCGCCTCCAGCGGCACCAATAGAAGTTCCTATCCCGCCACCAGGTGCCTCAGACCAGGATCTCAGAGGAGCGATCCAGTTGCTTACACAGCTAGTAGCCGCTCAGGCCCAGAGACAGAATGTGGTTATACCTGTTGCTGCTCAAGTAGGTGTAGCCGAATCTAAGATTAAAGATTTCCTCCGTATGAATCCGCCAGAATTCACAGGTTCTACTCTTACAGAGGACCCTCAGCAGTTCATTGATGAGACTCATAGAATTTGTAGAGTGATGTGGGTATCGGATACAGATGCTGTGGAATTGGCCGCTTATCGATTGAAAAGGGTTGCCGTTGATTGGTATGATATGTGGATAGCCTCAAGGGGTCAGGATGCTCCCCCAGCGGTCTGGACGGACTTTACGAGGGACTTCATGGATCATTTCATGCCATTAGAGCTCCGACAAGCTAGGGTGGATGAATTTTTATCTCTAAGGCAGGGCAATCGTAGTGTCAAAGAGTATTGTTTGCGGTTTACACAGTTGTCCAGATTTGCTCCAGAGTTGGTTAGTACTCAGACATCACGAATTCATCGCTTTGTGAATGGCCTCACCGGCCCTTTGAAAGACCTTCTTTCTGTTGCTGCTATCAATAAAGATTCAGACATAGCGAGAATCATGGCACGTGCTCAGCAGTTAGAGGAGGATCAGCGTAATCGTGAAATAGATAGCGAGAGGGAGCAGAGTAAGAGAGCCAGGACGGCTAGCCAATATAAGGGGAGCAGTGGAGCTTACACTAGTAGAGGGCCACCTAGGCATGCTCAGTCAGCTGTACGCTTCACATCTAATGCTCCAACCCCATTCTCGAGACGCAGATATGAGCAGGGTCAGACTTTTAGAGCACCAGACTCACGTCTTCAGAGGGGCATCAGTCGGGGATTACCACCTCGACCTATATGCAGACAGTGTGGCCGAGCACATGGAGGGGAGTGTCGGAGTGGTTCAAATGCATGTTATTGGTGTGGTGTAGAGGGTCACATGGTTCGAGATTGTACTCAGCTCAAAGATAGAGGTAGAGGTGATCGATCACAGCCTACAGGGTCTGCATCAGCCTCCTCGTCGTCAGTACCTACTTCTTATCGCGGTCCTCAGGCACCAGCAGGTAGAGGATCTGGTAGAGGTAGAGGGTCCGGTTCGAGCGCTGGCCCGAATCATATGTATGCACTAGCTGGTCGGCAAGATTCAGAGGCATCTCCAGATGTGGTCACAGGTACCTTAGTTGTTTTTTCAGACAATGTATATGCTTTGATAGATCCAGGATCTACCCTGTCATATGTTACTCCTTTTGTTGCTAAAAAGTTTGGAATAGAGCCAGAGTTGTTACGTGAACTATTTGCAGTATCGACTCCAGTAGGAGAGTCTATCATAGCTAGACGGGTCTATTATGACTGTGTAGTGACAGTATGTGGTCATGCTACATTGGCTAATCTAGTTGAACTTGAAATGGTCGATTTCGATGTCATTATGGGTATGGATTGGCTATCCTCTTGTAATGCTACAGTTGATTGTCGAGCCAAGATGGCCCGATTCCATTTCCCAGGAGAGCCAATCCTAGAGTGGAAGGGTAATTCTATGATGCCTAAAGGGAGGTTTATTTCCTATCTTAAAGCACGAAAGCTTATTGCAAAAGGGTGTTTGTACCACCTAGTCCATGTAAAAGACCTTGAAGCTGAAAAACAAGCACCGACTCTCCAATCTGTACCAGTGGTGAACGAGTATCCAGATGTGTTTCCTGATGAACTTCCTGGATTACCTCCCATCAGAGAGATCGATTTTGGTATTGATGTAGATCCTGATACTCAGCCGATATCAATTCCACCTTATAGAATGGCGCCTGCAGAATTAAAAGAGCTAAAAGAACAGTTGAAAGACTTGCTAGATAAAGGCTTCATTCGACCCAGTATATCACCTTGGGGTGCGCCAGTGCTGTTTGTACGCAAGAAAGATGGCACGTTGTGAATGTGTATCGATTACAGGCAGCTGAACAAAGTGACAATAAAGAATAAGTATCCTCTTCCTCGAATAGATGACTTATTCGATCAATTGCAGGGAGCTAAATATTTTTCAAAGATTGATTTAAGGTCTGGCTATCACCAGCTAAGGATTCGTGAAGTAGACATTCCCAAGACAGCTTTTCGAACAAGATATGGGCATTTTGAGTTTCTTGTTATGTCATTTGGACTGACGAATGCTCCAGCAGCCTTTATGGATATGATGAATAGGGTTTTTAAACCTTTTCTTGATACGTTCGTGATTGTATTTATAGATGACATTTTGATATATTCATGTAATGAAGCTAATCATGCAGATCATTTGAGGTCAGTTTTGCAGAAACTCAGAGAGCACCAATTGTATGCTAAATTTTCTAAATGTGAGTTCTGGTTGACCTCAGTAGCTTTTCTTGGTCACGTGATATCTGGAGAAGGCATCAAAGTAGATTCTCAGAAGATAGAAGTTGTGAAAAATTGGCCTCGACCAACCACTCCTACAGAGATGCGTAGTTTCTTGGGGTTAGCTGGTTACTATAGGAGATTTGTGGAGGGATTTTCCTCTATTTCTGCCCCGTTAACTAAATTGACGCAGAAAACAGTCAAGTACCAGTGGTCAGATGCTTGTGAAAGGGGTTTTCAAGAGTTGAAACATAGATTGACTACGGCGCCAGTATTAGCCTTACCAGAAGGCACAGAAGGGTATGTTGTATACTGTGATGCTTCAGGTATCGGCTTAGGTTGCGTTCTTATGCAGCATGGAAGAGTTATAGCGTACGCTTCTCGACAGTTGAAGAAGCATGAACAAAATTATCCCACTCATGACTTGGAGCTTGCAGCAGTGGTGTTCGCGCTAAAAATATGGCGCCATTATCTGTATGGGGTGCATGTTGATATTTTTACAGATCATAAAAGTCTTCAATATCTATTCAAGCAAAAAGAGCTGAACTTGAGGCAAAGAAGGTGGCTAGAATTGCTGAAAGACTACGATGTCGATATTCTCTATCATCCAGGTAAAGGCAATATTGTAGCAGATGCTCTTAGTCGACTATCCATGGGTAGTCTAGCACATTTGTCACCTATTCAGCGTGAGGTAGCCAGAGATGTTCATAGATTAGCCAACTTAGGAGTCCGTTTTATGGATTCCGAAGATGGTGGTGTTGTGGTACTCAATACAACTGAGTCATCACTCATGGCATTAGTGAAATAGAGGCAGTATGATGATCCTTTATTGCTCCAGTACAAAGAGGGAATTCAACAACACCGAGTCACAATATTCGAGCTAGCAGGCGATGGCACTTTGAGGTGTCGAGGTAGATTATGTGTTCCAAATGTAGATGGGCTGAAACAACAGATTATGGCTGAGGCACATTGCTCCCGTTATTCAATCCATCCAGGTTCTACAAAGATGTATCATGATCTTAAAGAGATTTACTGGTGGAGTAACATGAAGAAAGATATAGCAGAGTATGTGGCACAGTGCTCCAATTGTCAGTTAGTGAAAGCCGAGCATCAGAGGCCCGGTGGCCTAGCTCAGACCTTTAGTATTCCAGTGTGGAAATGGGACGCTATCAATATGGATTTTATCACAGGTTTACCTTCTTCTTATCGAAAACATGACTCCATTTGGGTAATAGTTGATCGTCTGACGAAGTCAGCCTATTTTCTTCCTGTTAAGACTACCAGCACAGCCGAGGATTATGCTAAGTTATATATAAAAGAGATTGTTCGCCTACATGGGACCTCAATGTCCATTATTTTAAATAGAGGTGCCCAATTTACAGCACATTTTTGGAAATCATTCCAAAGGAGTTTGGGTACACAGGTGAATCTTAGCACGGCATTTCATCCGCAGACAGATGGCCAAGCCGAGCGCACAATTCAGACGCTCGAAGACATGTTGAGAGCATGCGTGCTGGATTTTAAAGGTAATTGGGATGATCATTTGCCCTTAATAGAATTTGCTTATAATAGCAGCTATCACTCCAGTATTGGCATGGCTCCATTCGAAGTCCTATATGGGAGACGATGTCGATCGCCTATTGGTTGGTTCGAAGTGGGTGAGACTCAAGTGTTAGGACCAGATTTAGTCCATCAAGCCGTTGAGAAGGTTAAGTTGATACGAGAGCGGTTGAAGACTGCTCAGAGTAGGCAAAAGTCATATGCGGATGTGCGATGTAGAGATTTAGAATTTCAAATTGGCGATTTGGTATTCCTGAAGGTGTCGCCTATGAAAGGTATTATGCGATTCGAAAAGAAGGGTAAATTGAGTCCTAGGTATATTGGGCCTTACAGAATTATTCGCAGAATTGGCCTTGTAGCCTATGAGTTAGAATTACCTCCAGAGTTAGCTGCAGTACATCCCGTCTTTCATGTGTCTATGCTATGTAAATGCTTAGGAGAACCTTCACATGTTCTTCCTACAGAGGGTATTGAGCTTGCAGAAGATTTGTCATTTGAGGAAGTACCCATGGCTATATTAGATCGGTAGGTAAGAAAATTGAGGACTAGGGACATAGTTTCGGTTAAAGTGCTTTGGAGGAACCAAGTCATTGAAGAAGCCACTTGGGAAACAGAAACGGATATGAAAACCAAATATCCATACTTGTTCCAGGAACCATCAGAAGGTTCTTAAACTACTTGCCCCCTTTATATGATTGTTAGTTTCCATTATATTTGGTTCTGTTAACATTTAATTCTTACTTGATATGTATAGGTACATGATGTGTGCCTATGATTCTTGAGATTTACATGGATACAACGTGCAGATATGGAATATAAGGTAAGTTGTATCATTGGTTATGACTTTATTTGAGCTTAAGGCCAAGAGGAGCCTCGTGTATTGTTTGTTGAGTTTAAGGCCAAACGGAGCCTCGTGTATTATCTGTTGAATATTATATGTGTTGTGACGCTCTGTGAAGCGTATTTGGATATATTCTGGCTTGCTGACAGGTTCCCGATAGGCCTATTTACAAAGGAGACTCTGGCGAAATTTTTGGAAATTTGGAGAGTTAGCCAAATTTTGAGCTCTTAGGATAAAGTAAAGTGAGACCGAAGTGGATTAAAGGATCTTATGGGAGTCTTGGATTGTTATTGAAAGGAAAGTAAACTATAAGCATCATTCGAGGACGAATGATTCTAAGTGGGGGAGATTGTAGCACCCCGGAATTTTTTTTTTGAATCCAAGTTAATATTATAGAGGTGTATAACATTAAATTTATGAAAAGTAGTATAAGTTGTAACATTTCGGAAAATTTCAAGTATTTAAAAATGAAAACAGTATTAAAAATATGTTATACATGTACGGTGTTTGGTGTGTGCATATTGAGAATATTCTTATGGAGGGCATTATTTTTATTTGAACAAGAATAGGAATGCCAAACTATACTTGTAACTTGACACATGACTCTACTTTAAAACTATTCTATATTTAGTAAATGGTGGGGGCCACTTCTTAAATGATATTAAGTGAGGAAAAGAATGGAAAGTTTGCATTCCACTGGACTTGGTTTCCAGAGAAGCAAGAAACGTACCCCTCTGTTTCTTACTTTTCTATCATAATATCAACAAGGAAAAAATTAATTTAAAGGATTAGGAGGAGATTATCAACAGAGAAGGGATATTTACGTCCTTATGGAGCGCATAAGTTAAAGAATTTTGTGGCAACCTCAAGAGATTTCAAGAATTGATTTGTTAAAATCTATAGTTAGAAATTTGGACTCCAAGAGGTAAATTCTCTACCCCTTTCTTGAATTTGGATATGAATACATATGTGGGGATATTTAATTTGAATTTCTCTTAAGTCCTTGAAATGGGTCTTTTAATTGGGGTTCATGAGAAAAGGGAAAAAGGTAAAGTTTTGATGAAAGTGAAGTTTTTAGAAAAATTCCTATCAATTGAGTGGAGTTAACTTTGCATTTTATAAGTTGGGAACTAAAGAATTCATTTTGGATTTTTAGTAAGAAATTCTATTAATTTCGAATATAAGTGAAGCTTATTGGAACAAATTGTTAATTGTGCATATGGGTTATTGATGTACGATAATATTGTGAAGACTTGACATAAAGAGAACAAAACTGGTACATATAAACTTGGGGGTAGAGCGTGGGAACAATACCTAACACAGACGAAGCTTTTATCCTCGTATCTCACGAGAATTATATTAACGACGATAAAAAAAGAGCACATGAATAGGGTGGTGCCTTAACGGCGAGGGAAGGTTTAGCTTTACACACCTTAGAGCTTTACTAGCTACGGTAGTACCCCGAGCCTCAAACAACTCAACCCGCAATAGCGTAGCCTTTCTCTTTTCACCCCAAGTGTCCGCTATCGATAAATAACCAACTAACTACAAGAATAACGTATGTTGGTTTTACTTGGCACATGCGCTCGACGTGATTCTGTGCACAGGATCGAGACTAGACCATTATAGTGAGCCCGAACATTGGGGCGTACCCGCCTTTGCGGCATCATTTGTATTTGGAGTCAGCAGGAACATCATGCACTGGTTCCCCCTGACTCGAGCCAACATATGGCATATATGGCCTACGGGCAGACCCTCATAGTGAGCCCCTGGAAGGGCGTACCTTATATCAGACTGCGATTACAGTTATACGTATAAATCATAGTCATATGTACTTGGGGCGATGTACGCCTTATATGTGATTCAGATCGCCTTCGGTAGGCCACCTTATGATTATTTGTACTACAGGTAGTTTAAGTACATCACCTAGGCAAAGTATAGGTTTTACATTATAAAGAATGCCCTCCTCGACGTTATACGATGGGCTAATAAGGTTGGTACATAGGTTATAGTTTCATATCATACATAGTGTACTTGTATGCTCATAATTCTTTTACTTGATGTTTGATTCATATGAGCTTCCGCACTTGTCTAGCTGTTATTCTGTCTGCTTTCATACCAGTACATATTATATATGTACTGACATCTCCACATTGTCACATACTATTGATGCAGGCTCAGTTTCACAGGATAACAGAAGTCCACGTTAGGCTCTATTGTCGTTTTTTGCTGATATATTTTTGGTGAGCTCCATATCTCTCTGGAGCCAGTTTATGTTTAGTATTGTTAGTTATATGTATAGGTCTCTAGTTGGGTATGTCAGGCCGCATGCCAACTAGTTATTCGGATAGTGTGTTAGACTGACTAGAGGCTTCATGGACGTTATGCAGCAGTGTATTGTACAGTTTTTGTTAGTATAACTCCCTCGTGTATATATTTACAACTCATATTAGATATCCTGCACGTTATTATCTCATAATCTCGTATATGTAATAGGGTACTTGTAAAGTAAGTGTATACGGTACTTGTCCGTCCTTACCAGTTTGGGGCGTGACAAACTTGGTATCTTAAATACAGATAAAGCATAAGATAAAAGTAGAGAGATCTGGGTAAGTTTTGTAGACTGTCAGTCATTACCTCAATCTCCGCAACATCAATGCTGAGGGAAAATAATCTACTATCTGCTACTCAAACCAATACTTGCACTAGTGCAGAAGAAAAGAAAAAGGAATAAAAAGAAAGAGTGAGTACAAAATACATATACTAAGCAAGCATTGTCGATAACCGATCCTAATCCAAAGTTATGGCGAGGACCACCACCCTAACTACCCAAGGTTTTCGCCAATCAATCTACAACCAAAAAAATACACCATTTAATCCTTACAGGGTAACCCAACACAACAGTCTTAGAAATATCAATAATAGGGTAGGAAAATTAGTCATGGTGAGTCAACACTATTTATTTTATGATCAATAAGTAAAAGAGTCATTTATGAGGGAGACTCACTAACATAGTATATTAGGCTTAATCAATCATGTTCAACCAATAATTTGGGATAAAATAGTGAGGGTGTATATTTATACGTATATCATGCTACCAATAGGTGTGACACTAAATGTCTCACAAATCAAGCCATAGCCATAAACCACGTCTCATAGATATCTCAACTCCCAAATCCACGAAGAGGTAGTATAATATGATGTAATATAGTGAAATGAACGCAAAATACACAATATCATAAACAAGGTTCAATTGCGATAATTTAATATAAAAGTAAACACTAAAACATATCAATGAATCCAATGCAATGTGAATAATGCAATGTAATATAGTGATGAAGGTGGGGTATTTCGTATCCACCTTCCAAGCCTCAATGCTTCAGGACCGGACCCATGGGGGTTCACAACCCATATATTTTCACAATTTTGATCTCATATCTCAGTCACCTTGATGGCACATCCCTTGATTAAGGGTTTTGTAAAGTGTTTCATTTTCTTTCAAAACCAGTGTATCTCATATCTCAATCAACCTTGCCGACTAATGATCATTGTTGACACCTAATTTTTACCCTCCACAACTGAATTTAATCCTAAGTTTTCCTCGATTTGAAATAAAATTAAAACATTTATTTTATCGGGATAAACGTTTCCTAAAATATTTATTTGAGTTAAAACTTCCATTTCAGTGATGAATTATACATTTTCGTATTCTTGTATACGAGGTCGTATAATTTTAGTCGCTTAAATAATTGTACTATCAAAATTAGATTTTAATCAAGAACTATCTTGGGAATTAATTCAAAATGGATAAAGTCTTGACTTGAAAATAATTTGATTTTAAGTATAATTTATTTGGAAAAAATATTTACTTGATTTTGAGAAATCAAGAAGCTCGAGGTTAAATCAGTTATAATTTGTTTCGATTTTTCATTCAATTTGGTCGATCTATTAAACTTGGCCATAATCGAAATCAAATTGGCCATAGTTGCAATGCAATTGGCCAATTGATTTTTAATTTGGTCTAAAGTATGAATAAAATCGGCTAAAACTCTAATCTATTGGCTATTTAATAAATGGCCTAATCCTAATTTCTATCCTTATCACTTAAAACCCAACCCATAACCCAACCTATCCAATCTAACCCCCCAGGCCCAATTTTTTCTTCACCATACCCGGCCCAACACCCAATTCAGTCCCAATACACATACACCCATATATACAGATATATATACACATACACACACACATATACGCGCCTCTATTCTCTCTTCTCTCTCCTCGAACCCTCTCTCTCTCACCCGATAAACAACATTACAACTCCAACAACCAGTATACAACAACGTCTAAACCAACAAAACTCTATAAAATTCAAGTCAAAACGCAAGTAACCACAGCTTCAAACGACGTCAGAACCCATTCAACCCTCCGTCAACTCTGTTAAGTCCGTCCTTGGTACAAAAGGGTGAGTTGTCCAGCTTCTAGAAATCTCTAGAAATGCCTTCATCACCTCCAACGGATTCCCCTCTAATTCGTACTGTAGAGGTACATAGTTGGCTGATTTTGATTGGTTGTGAAAAAACCCAAATTTCCCCCCAATTTCTTCCAACGAATTTGGCCCTATTTTGGTCTAAACTCATCAACCCAAGCTGTCAAGCCCAATCCTTATCCATATTTTTGAAATTCAAAAGATCCTAATCGAATTCCCTCAAATACCCCTCTGTTTTTCCCCCCAAAACAGCCCCAAATTTCATCTATAAATAGGTAGTGAGGGTTAAGAATTAAGGAGGATTTTTTTTGGGGGGGGAAAATTTGAAGGTTCTGGAGGCGCATGCTTCTAACCTTACGTAAACAAAAAAAAAATTGAGGGAGAAATACATTCAACTCTGGCAAAATCGTTTGAATTTTGGTGAGATTAAGTCAAATTCAGATCTCGAAGTCCGTCGCGATAAGCTCGTTGTCTCAGTTCCTGCCCAGAAACAGGTAAAAACTTCATCCTTTTATACTCCTTTTTCATGTTTAAAGATTACAGTGTGGAATTTTATTGGTGTTTTGACTATTGATTCCTGTTGTGAGACTGGTTTGACAATGAAACCTATGTAAAGACTTTACCTTTCATTTTTATTTTCTTAGAGTGGAATGTTTACTGGTGGTATGGAACTGGCCTTGTATGAAAATGCGACGTTGATGAAGATTTGAGATTAAGAGTTAAGAGTCCTTCATATGAAAAATTATTTGAAATCAGTTTGTGTGTACTGTTGCTAAATGAAGTTGGATTTTTTCTATGGTTTGATATTTCTTAAATATAACAGTGGCTACCGTGGAGCAATAGGGTCTGTGTGTTGAATTATTTTGATGTTTGAGTGTGTTGAGTGTCTAATGTTGTGATTTGAACCTTACTTGATGATTCCCTAAGGATTTCCTTGGATCGTAACGTCAAGTAAAGAGGGGATGAAGCTACGTTAATTTTTCTGTTCAAGAGCAGAACTGGGTGATGGAGAAAAGTATTAGTATTGCATTTTTGTCTTCAAAATGTTCACTGGCCAACTCCTCTAAGAGTTGGTAGCTCGTTTGATTCAATGCTTTTCCATTGTTTATATCCTTGTCTGTGTAATAATGTTTATGTTGATGATTCGTTTGTACAGTGGTGGAATTTTGTATTTCTTAATAAGCATGACTTTTGTTCCGTATTAGGGATGAGCTATTATTGAAAAAATGTTTTGGTTTTCTCTCTTATACCAACATTTTGATTAAGTCTTCATGATTTCTGGCATTATCTGCAATCTGTTTCTTTCCCAAAAGGTGGTGAGGTTTTGCTGCATATTGAAATCACCAAAGATTTAAGTTTAAGTTGAATGGTACAATTGCAAATTGATTGTTCTTCGTCTGCTCGAAACACTTGAACATGTTAGTGATTTTGAGTTTATTAGAGGCCAAAATAGGCCACTGTACTTTCTTTTCTTTCATTTTGCTGAAATATATGAATATGTGACAAATGTTATTTGAACTTGTCGATTAGAACCAGAAATGGGGGCATTCAATACATGTGTTATCTCTTAAACTTCTCAGCTTGTAGTTCTAAACCTTGGCTAAGTCTAACATGATGATTCTAGTTTAGTTTTGAAAATTGCTTTTCTTGTGCAAATTGGAAGTCACGTTCGATCCTAACTTTGGTTTTCTACTGATTATTATTTCAATCATGATTGGTTGCTATTTGTTTACTGCCCAGTAGCTATGAATTCGGATGAGTGTGTTTGTATGCTCATTGTGGATAAATCTATGGCTGTGAAATTGTCAATTGACTTGATCGAAGAAATTTACTTGTGTAAGATTATTGATTGGCTTCAATGATTATGATTTTATTAGTTCCTTTGGGACATGTACTAATCCTTATCTTCCATCTGTTGCATGAATACTCTGTCCGAGTCCACTGGACTTTGCCACTACACACTGTCTGGGCCAATGAGGCCCAATATCTTTGAGTCAACCTCATGTCGAAGCCTCCCAAAAGACTGATTTGTAGTAGTATACATCAAATATACAGGGGTATACTAGGGATATACAACGAAATATGGGAAAGGGAAACAAGCATGCAAACTTTGGAAGCTAGTATACAGATTTGCATGCCAATATACAATGTGTATACACCGAAAACGTGAAGAAGAAAGGCCGCAATATACAGCTGATATACGCAGCTGGAAATTGGACTAAAGTCTTTCAATATTAAGCCCAAAGGCTGGCCAGATTGTAAATGGGCCAAATCTGGGTCCAAATCCTAAACTTTCTCCCTTTTATTTATATGTAATTGATACTTGATTATTTGTTTGTGTGTATTAACTCTTAAATTTGGTTAATCTAAATAATTTCCTTTCGAGTTGTTATTTTTGATTTATCTCCGTATTTTTTTTATTTTTTTATTATTTTATCTATCATTTGTCACATAGTATAGTATTTAAAATTAATAAAAAATGAGTTTCTTTATATTTCCTCTAATATCAAGCCTTTGATAATCAAAAATGGCATTTGTTTTATTAATGTGTTAAGTTGGTTTATTTAAGTCAAATAGAATTCTCCTTAATAGAAAAATCATTTCTCCTTGTAAAAAAATCAAAATCTTTTATAACTAGTCAAAATCTCATAACTTTTAAAAATTAAAGTTTTTCTTTAAAAATTCCCATTATTCAAAAAATTGATATTTGTAGTAAAAATCATTTTTTTCCCCTTTCATGAAATTAATTGATGTGGGTAAAGAATTTAAGTTTATTTTTTAGGGAGAATTTTTCCTTTAAATTAAATAAACTATTTTTCACCTGAATGGATTAAATGTCCTGTTCGCAATTAATTCAAGATTTTACAAAATTAGCCATGTTTTCAAAATTGGTCATTCTTTGCAAATCAGTCAAATCGTCTTTTGGTCAACCGCTTTCGCGGACGCTTCTTGAGTGCCTTAAAAACCTTCTCAACGCTTTACCAGAATCCTTACCCATTTTCTCTAATTTTAAAGGCTTGTTTCTATTTTCGAGTCTTTAAAATATATTTTAGTTTTTCTTGATATTTTCTATAAAAATCAAGTGGCGACTCTGTATTTTCTTAAATTGTTTTGAAATTTTCTTTTTTAGTTTTGAAATAGTTTGAAAAGTCAAAAGTCAATGTTTTTCAACCCTTCGAGCCTATAGAAGAAGGGGATAAAACAGAAATGGCGACTCTGCTAGGGAATTTATTAAGATTCTAACCAAATTTTAGATTGTTTGACTGATTTATTTGACCTTATTTGAATAACTGTGTTAATTTAGTAATATCTTGCGATTATATCTATCTATTGCATTCATGGCATACTTCCTCATTTGATATTTAAACTATTTGGGGTTTCGCGGTTGCGGGGCCTCTATTGATCAATTTCAAATGAAAGTGTTGGAAATACAATAGTTTATTGGTACGTTAGGCATCCAATGGCTGTTTGTATTTCTAAACCCAAGTTGTCCACTTGGGAACCTGGTCAAAGCCCACTCTAGATACCTAGGATAGAGCGAAACCAAAACCCTTTTTTTTAGGCATGAGCCAAGGACGACCCAATACCTGAGGGGGTATTGGGCCCATTATAAAAACCTACCCTGCGTCTATTGATCACGAGTCAATCACAAACGAATCATGCTTATGTGTTGAAGGAGCATATGCCAATTAATCTAATCCATTATCATTCGGGGTGGGGGGAAAGACTTACTTTGTTTGTTTTTGTGTAGGAATGGCTCAACCACTCCCCGTTAGAAGATTCAAGATAGTTACCAAACCAGATGATTTCCTTAAGGTTTGGTGGGCCTACATGAGTCCAGAAGATAAGAAGACTATTAAGACACATATCGGTCACCTACCTTCACTTCTGGAAATGGATGTTTGGCCTGAGATGATTCATGTGTTGACAGAATTTTGGGATGATGACAACATGGTATTTCGTTTCGGCGAAGTTGAATTGACCCCTACTATTGAAGAAGTGGTAGTAAGCTATGAAAGCGTCCACATGTGCAATAAAAGAAAAAAGACACTAGACAACAATGTCTTAGTCCCAGAAGTGTGGAACAGTCAAAAGATCAAGGATGCCTTTTTGATCGAAGATGATAACTGGCTAGGAAAGCTTGGCGGGCCAAATATTCCTTTTCGTGAGTTGTACTACATGTTTTGAAGATTCAATTCTTTCCAAAAATTCGGGCATGAATTCGCATCTGAGTCAGAATGGAAGGATAGAAGGGCATTTGCTTTCGCGGTGAGTCTACTTAGAACTATGGTATTTCCACAAGGATCGAATGGTACTATTCATCCAAGCTCCGTTATGGTAACACATGCCATCTTCTATGGGTTGGAATACGACACTTCTAAGGTATTCCACACTTTAGCTCCTATGATCGTCGCAGAAATATATCGGGCTTTGGGGAATTGTCAAAAGGGGTCCCGTTTCTTCCAGGGATGCAATCTTATTTTGCAATGGTGGATGATGAAACATTTGTTGAAAGATCCTAGAATGGAGAATACAGAACATCTGACAAGGTATGATCTTTTGTTACCCCATAACATGTGGTTGACTATAAACAGATTTAAGAGGGAAAAATCTCTGGAATTTTGGTTCAAGCAATTCGGGGAATTGAGAGACGACAACGTCCAATGGTCAATCAAATACCTCAATCCAGGGAAATACACAATTCGAGGAAACAAACATCCTTTCTTAGTACTCGCTGGCCTTAGAGGGACCCGTCCTTATATTCCCGTCAGAGTTCTTAGACAGTTTGAAATCAAGCAGGAGACACCACAAACAGAGCCCATGGCTAGATTCACCACCGAATACGGGGAAGGCGAGACACCACTCAAAGACTTTATTATACGGGAGTGAAAGGAAAGAAAGACCAGAGAAATCTCTTTTAGTATTGGGTTTGAGCCTGAGGTTAGCGATACTTACAAAGAATGGTTGAAGAAGAACCTTGCATGAACATTGATACCTGGTCCGAATGTGCCCACACAAATTGTTGATGTAGAATCAGAACATCAGATTCGGTTTCACAGAATTCAGGATAGGTTCCAAACAAATGAGATTGCTCATCAGCGGCAACATAGGGAGGATGCTTCAACTATACATCAATTGAGGGAAGAGTTAAAGCGATCCAGATAAGGGGTGAGTGATGCCAGACAGTGTTTGATTGATTTGGACGATTGCATGGCTTCCCAAAATGATAGGATAGGAGAAATGACCTACAAGGGTAGAGCACAATTATGTGGAAGTCACTTGATCGGCCACCGATATCGCATATGGCACGAGGTGGACAAGGCCAAAAAGGCGAAGACCGATGAGGGATCATCCGGATGCTATTATCTTCATTTGTTATCCACTGCGTGGGACTATTTTTCTTGCACTGTTATTTACCTTTCCCTAAAGATTGTATCCCTTATTTTGCTACTTTGTAAACATCTATGGCTTTTTGAATATTTATGGAAACGTTATTTTGGGGATAATGGATTTGTTTTTAAAAGGCGTATACTTCCTTCAAACTCGCTAGGCCAACCCTTGGCTCAAAAGGGTCACCCAAGTAGGATACGCGCTTATTATAATATGCTTGTGTGATATAACTGTCTTACGCTTTTATGTGCGCTGTTTGAATCAAAGGAGAATTGATCCAATCCCATTTTTTTATAAGAGCCCTTTAGGCAGAAATATACACCCACTAAATAAAAGTCCAACCAAACACTCTGGGTTTTCCAAGTTTCCTAGAAAAACCTCAACCATTCTTTGTTAACTTTCTAAGATCCGTTCCTACTCTTTCAGAAAGATTGATCATGGATTCAAGAGTCGGTCAATTGAAAAGACAGATAGAGGAGTTAGTCCTAGTGGAAGAGGTGCTGAAGGAAAAAACCAAGAGGGTGGTTAGGAAGATCAATCAGACTGACAGGGAAATTGATAAGGTCAAGCAGTTGATCGTGCAAGAGAAAGAGTCTGCCAAGTACAAGGTTGAAGATTCAAACAAGAGCCATGAGAAAGAAAGCATGGAGCAAGTCCTGTTTCCAAAAGTGAGAGATGACTATTGGGCTAAGCTAAAAGGGAATGTCGTTTGGCCAACTAGGATTAGGCCAGGAAGTGAAAAGATCATCCTAAAAGATCACTTTAGAGGATCCTCTAGGAGCCCCAAGGTCATGACGTGCTCAGAAGTTTATCAGACTCTAAGAGATATGGGAATTCTCCAACCTGACCAAACAGAAGGATTTGGTTGCCTTCCCAGAGATGCCCACAGGAAATGCTTATACCATCCACAACAACCTGGCCATAATACCGATGAATGCATCGCTCTGAAAGGTAGAATTTGTTAAATGATCCGCAATGGTCAGATAAGTAACCTGTGGGGGCCACAGACCATTCTCGCATGTGACCATGTCAATCCAGGCATGCCTATCATAGAAGAGGTGCAGATTTACAAATATTCACAAAGTTCGAAGAAACCTATCATTATATTTATTCAAAGCTCATCCATGCCAAGATCTTAGAGCCAATAGAGAGAAAGCCGAACATGATGTCAAAGGCTTGGAAGAAATTCAAGGATGTTTGTCACTATCATGGAGGGAGAGGTGGGCATGACTTAGAGACTTGTCATGCTTTCAAAATGGAGTTGGAACTCCTGGTGGAAGCTGGAAGGGTCGAGTTGGAATTGCCCCCATTTCATTCTTAGAAGATCAATAGATGAAAGGAGTAAAATGAAGCGGGAACACCCGTACTTATCTAGAAGCTAGCTATTAAGTTTTCCTTTAGATGTTGTTTTGTTTTTATGTTTTCCTAAATGTAATGATTCCCAACAAGAGTATAATGAAATGAAGATTTCCCTCAACTTTTCGAACTACGTTGGGCCTGACTTTCCTTTCGTGGGATACGTAGGAAGCCTCCCGTATCGGCCCCTATCTTCAAAAAAGTTTTTGTTTCCCCTTACTTTGTGGAAGGAGTCATAAAGATGAAAAAGAAGAAGATGTATCACAATCAATCTTCCTGGCAAACTCGTTTATCCCAAACCAATGAGCAAAATCCTGTTCATTGAAATTTCTGAGTCAATACCCCGTGGATCAATTTGCTTACGATGAAAACAACTTTATGTGTTTACTTCCTGACTAATTATCTTGTATTATTTATTACTAACGGGATCTAACACATTGACCTTTGAGTTGTTTTTATTTTACAGATAATAGAAACTACTCTGTGTTGTCATAAGCTGGCTGAACATCCTTACTTCACCCGATCAAAAGCTCGCAAAATCCCATCCCCTAGCCATCATTCAAATATGACTGGAAATGACGAGGATAGCGCATTGTCCATCAGGGACAATGTTATAGCAGAACAAAGCGAGATGATTGCTGAACTCGCAAGAAAGCTGGAAATACTTCAAGAGGAGGTGAATCGTACTAGAGACTTGGCTAATCTGGCCATCACTACTAATGTTCTTGTCCTGGGAGGGCACGGTCCTCCACTCCAAATCCCTCCTCTCAAGTGTCTCGAGAATCATCCAAATAATGTTTTATCTACTTCCGCCTCTCAACTTCCCACAGATCCAATCATCAATAATCCACCGGTTCATCAAACTCACACTCCACCCATTCAAAACACCAACTGTGACAATAACCCAGATGCTTACCATCCACAAAATCCTTCCCTAACTCCGAAAATCCATCCTCAAATCCCACAGAACCACTCTCAAACTCCACAAAACACCTTCAACCCCCAAAATGTCCTCCCTGCCTACAATCCAACTTTCGTTCATCCTCAAAATCACACTTCAGCATACCAAAACCCTTCCGCCACTATCCCAAATCCATCTCACATCCGACCTATACCCCCAACTGCTTTCCATGTCGTCACATCTCCCGATCTCTATAACCCTTTTCGTAATCCAGAGGTAGACCATTATGAGGAGAAAAAAAAAATGGAGGATCGAGCATGAAAAGAAGTTGTGTGCAATGAATGAAGAGATTATGAGGATCAAAGAGTCTCATGGACTGAGGGATAATGATGGCCTTGGTTATGATGATTTGTGTGTCCATCCCGGTGTAGACCTGCCAGAAGGATACAAGGTCCCCAAATTTGAAACATTCGGTGGTACTGGAAATCCCATGGCTCACTTAAGGAGATACTTTGATCAAATGGTTGGAATTGGGAGGAACGAGGCGCTGCTAATGCGTCTATTTAGCCAAAGTTTAAGAGGTGAAGCTTTGGATTGGTTCACGTCCCAGGAACTGAGAAAATGGTCTAGCTGGAAGGCCTTGGCCAAAGACTTTATCGACAGGTTCGCTTACAATGTGGAAATAGTTCCTGACCGGCATTCACTAAATAGGATCAAGCAAAAGAGAGGGGAATACTTTCGAGATTATGCTTATCGCTGGAGAAAGGAAGCCGCTAAGAGTACAACCTCCTATGACTGAGGAGGAAATAGTAGCGGTATTTCCCGTGCTCAAGAAGGCGAGTTCTATACTATAATGGTGTCTGCAGTTCGGGTAACCTTTGCAGATTTGGTAAAGATTGGTGAATCACTCGAAGAAGGGATTCGAACTGGGAAAATTATCCAGACTCCAACATCAGCTGGGTCCTCTGGGTTCCCTAGGAAGAAAAAAAAAGATGTGACTGCGGTATCCACTGATTCTATTGCTAATTTGAAAAGGAGATTCAGACCCAGAAATACTCTTTCTTCTACACCACCCCCGAATCCTCAATCTGTATTCTACGCTCAACCCCAATACCAAGCTCCACAGCCAAATATCTTACCTCAATACCAAGCTCCACAGCCAAATGTCCTACCGCAATACCAAGCTCCACAGCCAAATGTCCTACCTCAATACCAAGCTCCACAACCAAATGTCCTACCACAGTACCAAGCTCCATTGCCAAATTATCAGCCTAATGTCCAAACCACCACCCCAAATCGCCAAGCTAACATCCACGTAGCTCCAAATTATCATCAAGTACCACCTCCCGCTACTCAAAACAACCTTCCTCGTCCAAATCTTGAAAAGAAACCTCTTCGAAACTTCACACCGCTGGCTGAAAGTCGCACTCAACTTTTTGAAAGATTAAGAGCAGCCGGCTATCCCAGCCTATCCAACCAAAACCCACTAATACAAATTCCCAATTTTATCATGCTGATCAAAACTGTGCCTATCATTCTGGAGGACTTAGCCACAGTACTGAAGATTGCATTAATTTAAAACATAAGATCCAAGACCTGATTGATCATAAAGTCATTACACTTCAAACACCAGCTCCAAATATCAACAGTAATCCGTTGCCTAACCACGGAGGGGCTACGGTTAACATGATCGAAATAGAAGATGAATGGGCAGTTGGTAAGACTATCGCTAAGGTTAATTCAGAAAGGTCTAAGAGGACAGAAGGGGTAGAGAAGATAGAGAAGGTCGTGGCTGCCTTAAGTGTCAATGAAAGACCCCCATTTGTGGTAATGACCGCCCCGACTCAGGCATATATCCAACACTACCTAGAAAAGAATTTATTGTAGAGACTGCTGCCGCCCTTGGGATGACTCAGTCCAGACGGTGATATATTCCTGAGAATTTAGCCAACGACTCTTACAAGAAGGACTCACAAAAGAGGCCGATTACTAAAGGAGAAGCCGAAGAGTTTTGGAAGCGAATGCAACCAAAAGAATATTCAATTGTTAAGCATTTGGAAAAGACTCCAGCACAGATCTCCATATGGGCATTACTAATGAGTTTCCAATACCACCGACAAGCGTTGTTGAAGGTCTTAGATGAAGCATATGTGCCCATTGGTACGAGCGTTGAAAATCTGGCCGCAATGATAGGTAACGTTGTGGGAAGTCATCGAATATCATTCAGTGAAGAAGAATTGCCTTTTAAAGGTATAATGCATAACAAAGCATTGCATATCTCTGTTATTTATTGTGACCATGCAATTAATCGGGTTCTGATAGATGACGGATCTGGTCTGAACATTTGCCCCCTTTCCACATTGACTCAAATGGGTTATGATTTGGGAAAGGTCCGTCAAAGCCATGTTAATATGCGAGATTTCGATGGAGGACAGAGGTACACTATAGGCGAAGTTGATTTGTACATCCAAATAGGACCCGCCGAGTTCAAGACTAAATTTCATATTATGGATATTAATCCTAGTTACAATCTGCTCCTCGGGAGGCCATGGCTCCATGGTGCAAAAGCGGTTTCATCACCTCTTCATCAATTATTGAAATTCATCTTGGATGGCCATGAGGTGGTCATTCAAGGCGTAGGGAGTCACTTGAGCCACCCTAATGGTTATGTACCTGTGATTGAAGATATTCCAAAGGGCAGTAATTTTTATACGGTGGAAATCGTGAATGCTGCTGAAGAAGACCCAACATGCCAGACACCCATGCCTTCTATCTATAAGATGATGGCAACTGTGATGCTAAGGAATGGATTCGAGCCTGGTCGAGGCCTAGGAAAGAACTTGGAGGGTATCATTGAGCCGATCATGATTCCAGAAAGAGCTTTCAAATATGGATTAGGATACAAGCCGACAAAGGAAGATGAGAATGAGAAAAGGACAAAAATGGGTCTACCCAAGCCATTGCCACTGCTGTACCAGTCATTTCCTGTACGCGAGATGCCGATGGATGATGGTCTCGGGGATGGGATAGGAATTCTGTTTGAAGGTTGCAATGCTATAATAGAAGATTTCCCAAAGACTAGTCGAGTGAGGAAAGCTGCACCTGGAGAAACTTTACAAAATTGGACATCCACTCCGCTCCTGACTCCTCGCCCTCTGTGGTAGATGAAAGGGCAAATTTCTAGTTTTTGAAAATTGGTGATGATCCGGAGGAGGCCCCGTGATTCATCCTTTTATCTTTCAAATCCTTTTTTGCATGTTTATTGCTTTCAAAAAAGGCATGGTCCTGTACTCGTGCAGGTCATGAGCCATAGTTTGTAAATATTTCCCAAGTTTCAATGAAAAGGCCTCCCTTTATCTAGAAAACTATTTTTGAGTTATGTTATTCCTATTTCCCTATTTTTATGTTATCTTGCTATTATCTGACTTGGTTTGTTTGTTTCTTTCAGTAATAATAACTTAAAACCTGCCAATGTCATGTCATGTCAAGAGCTAAATGAACACAGTGATGCGAATTACAATGAATGGGAAAGTTATGATGAGGAACAACTAACAGAGGATTTGGAAGAATTTGAAAACCGTGAGAAGCCTAACCTGGAAGAAACTGAAGTGGTCAATCTAGGGGGCCATGATGAAGTTAAGGAAACAAGAATCAGTGTTCACCTGACAGAAGCACAGAAAAGAGAACTCATCTGCTTGTTAAGAGAATACATCGATGTATTTGCTTGGTCCTATGATGATATGCCAGGGTTGAGCACCAACATCGTGTAACATAAGTTGCCAATCAATCCAGAGTTTGATCCAGTAAAGCAAAAAATGCAAAAATTCAAGCCAGATTTAAGTTTAAGGATTAAAGAAGAATTGACAAAGCAAATTCAGTCTAAAGTTATAGAGGTCACAAAATATCCAACGTGGCTATCCAATATTGTCCCGGTACCAAAGAAGGATGGGAAAATCAGAATTTGTGTTGATTATAGAGACTTGAATAGGGCTAGCCCTAAAGATAATTTCTCTCTACCCAACATCCACATTCTCATCAACAACTGCGCGAAGCATGAAATGTAGTCTTTCGTGGATTGTTTTGCCGGATATCATCAAATCTTAATGGATGAGGAAGACGCTGAAAAGACGGCTTTCATCACACCCTGTGGTGTTTATCACTACAGGGTAATGCCGTTTGGCTTAAAAAATACTGGTGCGACATACATGAGGGCAATGACAACGATCTTTCATGATATGATCCACAAGGAAATTGAGGTGTACGTGGATGACATAATCATCAAATACCGCGAGAGTTCGGATCATTTGACACACCTGAGAAAATTCTTTGATCGATTGAGAAAGTATAACTTGAAGCTGAATCCCGCTAAATGTGCCTTCGGTGTGCCAGCCGAAAAATTATTGGGGATTATAGTTAGTAGGAGGGGCATCGAACTCGACCCTTCCAAGATCAAGACGATTCAGAAGTTACACCCACCGAGGACCAATAAAGAAGTCATGAGTTTCTTGGGATGTTTGAATTACATTAGTAGGTTCATTGCCCAGTCGACTTTCATATGCGAGCCAATCCTTAAAATGTTGAAGAAAGATGCATTTAACGAATGGACAGAAGAGTGCCAGAAGGATTTTGATAGGATAAAAGATTATTTATCCGCTCCGCCTATTTTGGTTCCACCAAGAGAAGGAAGTCCATTCTTGTTATATTCGTCAGTCTCAGAAAATGCTTTTGGATGCGTCCTCGGGCAACACGATGAAACCGGCAAGAAAGAGAAGGCTATACTATTTGAGTAAAAAGTTTACTCCGTACGAGGCTCGCTACACCTTGTTTGAGAGGACGTGTTGTTCGTTAACTTGGGTTGCCCAGAATCTGAGACATTACTTATCTTCGTATACAACATATCTCATTTCCAGAATGGACCCCTTGAAATATATATTTTAGAAATCCATGCCTATGGGGAAGTTGGCCAAATGGCATATGTTATTAAGTGAGTTTGACATTGTGTATGTGACCTAAAAGGCAATCAAAGGGCAAGCCCTAGCAGATCATCTAGTTGAAAATCCGATTGACAATGAATATGAGCCACTTTGTACTTACTTCCCGAATGAAGAAGTTTTGTTCGTGGGGGAAGACATTGCTAAAGCATACCCCGGATGGAGGATGTTCTTTGATGGAGCGTTCAACTTTAAAGGTTCAGGAGTTGGAGCGGTTCTAGTGTCAGAAACAGGTCAGCATTACCCGATAACCGCCAAACTACGTTTCCCTTGCACCAACAACATGGCCGAGTACGAAGCTTGCATCCTAGGCCTTGATTTAGCACTTGATATGGGTGTTCGAGAATTACTAGTCATTGGAGACTCAGATCTGTTGATTCACCAAGTGCGAGGATATTGGGCTGTGAAGAATTCCAAAATCACCCCTTACGTAGAGCTAGTACGAAATTTATGCAAAAGATTCAATGAGATTGACTTCAGACATATCCCGAGAATACAGAATGAGTTTGTGGATGCTTTAGCCACTATATCCTCCATGATTCAACACCCAGATAGAAGTTACATCGATCCCTTGGAAATAAGTTTGAGGGAGCAACCAGTACACTGTGCACATGTTGAAGTAGAGGCCGATGGAAATCCATGGTACTTCAATATCAAGAGGTGTTTAGAGTCTTAGGAATACCCCAAGGATGCCAGTAACATTCAGAAAAAGACAATCCGACGTTTGGCAAAGAGTTACTTCCCAAACGGGAAAATCCTTTTTAGGAGGACCCCAAATCTAGGATTTCTATGATGTGTTAATGCCGCAGAAGACACGAAGTTATTTAAAGAAATACATGCTGGAGTTTGCGGACCTCATATGAACGGATTCGCTCTCTCTAGTAAAATCTTGTGGATGGGTTACTTTTGGATGACTATGGAAAGTGACTGTAATAAGTACGTACAGAAATGCCCGAAGTGCCAGATACACGGATACTTGATTCGGATTCCTCCACATGAACTCTACACAATGAGTTCACCATGGCTGTTCGTAGCATGGGGTATAGACGTCATTGGTCCAATAGAACCAACAGCATCGAATGGACATAGATTCATCTTAGTTGCTATTGATTATTTCACAAAATGGGTAGAAGCTATCTCATACAAATCTGTGACTAAGAAAGTCGTTACAGATTTTGTCAGGAACAACTTGATTTGTTGATTTGGGATACCAGAATCAATCATTACAGATAATGGAGCTAACCTAAACAGTCACTTGATGAAAGAAATTTGTGAAAAGTTCAAAATCACTCATCGAAATTCGATCGCGTATCATCCGCAAATGAATGGAGCTGTGGAAGCCGCCAACAAAAACATCAAAAGGATATTGAGGAAAATGATTGAGAACAATAGATCTTGGCATGAGATGTTGCCTTATGCTTTGTTAGGATACCGTACGATGGTCAAAACTTTGAGTGGAGCAACTCCATATCTATTGGTTTGTGGAACTGAAGCCGTAATACCTACCGAGGTAGAGATACCTTCCTTGAAGATTATTCAAGAGGCCAAACTGAGTAACGAAGAATGGGTCCATGCTAGATGCGAGCAACTCATGCTAATTGATGAAAAAAGAATGAAGGTTGTATGCCATGGTCAGCTGTACCAACAACGGATAATGCGTTCCTTCAACAAGAAAGTGAGAATTCGCACATTTGAAGTAGGACAATTGGTCCTCAAACGCATATTTCCCCATCAAGAAGAATACAAAGGCAAGTTTGCTCCAAACTGGCAAGGGCCATATGTGGTACGTAAAGTGCTATCTAGTGGAGCCCTAATCCTGTCCGAGATGGATGGGCAAGAGTGGACCAAGCCAATCAACTCCGATGCGGTGAAAAGATACTACATCTGAAGATAGTATTTCCTCTATGTTTCCTTTATTTTGTAACCGCACTTTTATGAATGTAATTGTTGAATGATTTGTAATTGCTTAGAGTTTATCTTTCCCTTTATGTACGAACTACATTTGACCTGAATTCTCAAGAATGAGATACGTAGGTGGCCTATGTCGGCTTTGGTCAACCCCTTAGAAAAATTATCCTTTCCTCTTTATTTACGAACTACGTTTGACCTGAATTCTCAAGAATGAGATACGTAGGCTGCCTATGTCGGCTTCGGTCAACCCCTTAGGAAAATCCATCTTTCCCTTTATGTACGAACTACGTTTGACCTGAATTCTCAAAAATGAGATACGTAGGGGGCCTATGTCGGCTTCGGTCAACCCTTTAGATTTTTCTATATCCCCCTAGCGTAGTCCTGAACTACATTTGACCTGATTCCTGCTTCAACGGGATACGTAGGCACCCCAACGGCTCGGTCACATCACCCCAGGAAATGGAAACTGGGGCAGAATTTTCGAGAAGGAATCTCAAAAATTCCGAAGAAAAAGATCATCTTTTGGAAAAGAGAATGCAGACCAACAAAGATTTTGGGAGAAAGTCTCGAGGTTCTCATAAGTTGAGATCATCTCAAATAGCATCTAACTGGGGCAAAAATTTTGAGGAGATCCTCAAAATTTCCATTAACGCTTTGGAACAAATTCCAAATCCCCCAACACTGAGAGCTCAAGTCAACATCAAAAATCACTAGCTGTGATATAGTGCAAATAGCCTAAATACCCAGCTATGACAAGCTTCTGCAAATTATGCTATTGAACTTCCCCAGCAACAACAATGAGTTTTTGGGGATCTTTCATTGGATGTCAGACATGGGCAGGCCTCAAGTGGAAGACGTTCATTGATCTAGCACATGACACGACTGGCAGAGTTTTTTCTAAAAGAACTTTTACACAAGTTTTTGAAACCAAAATTTTCAAAACCAAGTTATTTTGAAAATCTATACATATTTTCTTCTTGACTAGTATTGCCCTACATCTATTTAAGCGGGAAGTCAGGGTGGAAGTCCAAATATGACAAAGTACCCGAAAGACAGAGGGAAGCAAACCAAAGATCGAAGGAGGTCAACGCGGAGTAGTTTCACCCAAAAACTAACAATTTTTCTATGGATGCAGGAATCACCATGCATAAATAGGGTCTCTTTAAAAATCCCCTGAGCAAATCGAGAACCGCACCAAAAGCGTATAATGCTCAAAAGCGGTATTCTTGGACAGCTCCAAAGATGGGTTGGATAACTCATTTAGGATCAAAGCCTCTTGATTTGTCTATCCGGATCCAAAAGATGTGGATGTCAAACAAAAGCATCCTATCCTTGTTATGAATATTTTATTCAAGACTTTTCCTAATAATAGTCGCTAGCAAAAGCGAATCTGTATCTACTGAAAGGTTGCCTCGAGCGCAGTTATACTCGAAAGAGTCGGCATAACAGAACGATCAAAAAGATCAGCCGACAAGGAGAGTAGGGACATCCTCCTCCAATTCGTCATGGGTCAAAAAAAACATATAACGTTCAAAAGTGGTATTTATATCTGTCCCCAAAAATGGCTTAACCATTCACTTATCTCCAAAATGATTTTTGGCAAACAAAATCATTTATATTGTGAATGCTCTCTTTAAAGCTTTCCCATAATTTGACTATAGTCGCTAGCAAAAGCGACATTGTGTCTACTAATTGTCTATCTTAAGCGCAGGAACATTCAAAGGAATCAGCACATCAAGATTAGCCTAAAGTCCATCTTACTACGTCAAAGGTAAAAAAGTTTGACGTTTGTCAATGCCAAAAGAAGAGGATGGGGATCATCAAAAAAGGCTATCTTACTGCATCATATTACATCCCATCCCATGCCATTGCATCATATTGCATTATATTACGTCTCATTGCATTGCATTGCACCATAAGGCATTGCATTCTATTGCATTCCATTGCATCATATTGCATCATATTACATCCCATCACATCCCATTGCATCATATTGCATCATATTACATCCCATTGCATTCCATTGCACCATATCGCATTGCATTCCATTGCACCATATGGCATTGCATTCCAATGCATAATATTGCATCATGTTGCATCCCATCATATCGTGTCACATAAAATTTAATTGTGCTTCATTATATGTCATCTTAGATCATTGTAGGACATTCCATTCCATGCCGAGAAGGCTATGCCGAGAGGGCCATTCCATCCCATTAACGAGAGGGCCATTTCATTCCATCCCATTGCCGAGAGACCATTTTATTCCATTGCCAAGAGGGACATGCCGAGAGGTCCATTTTATTTCTTGCCAAGAGGGCCATGCCGAGAGGGCCATTTCATTCCATGACAAGAGGGCCATGCCGAGAGGGCCAAACTAAATCCTTACCGGAGAATATGCGAGATTACCAAATTGTTAGGTCTGAAGGTTCTCTATAAGCCGTGCCATATCCAAGATCGATTATGCGTTGGATTACCCTAAGACCAACAATTTGAGAAATATCTGTTAGCCATATCAAATTAAAGGTTGGATGATGTGCAGGATTGCTTGAAAGCTAGCGATTCGAGGGACATCTATAAGCCATCTCTTATCCAAGGTTGGATAATGTGCAGAATCACCCAAAAGCTAGAAACTCAAAGGATAACTATAAGCCACCTCATATCCAACTTTGAATAATGCACGAGATTACCCAAAAATTGACTATTCAAGGGATATCTATAAGTCGTATCGATACTAGCGATGCACAGTACATACCCGAGGTCATATACGAAATCATACCACTAGCCGAGAAGGTTATCAAACAAAAGATCAAACGGTTGCAGGGACCGTTCTACCCAAAATATCATCGGTGGATAATAGAGTCACCCCATTTTGAAGAAAAAATCAATTGCCAAAAGTCCATCATATCCAAAAACCGAGATGGTTGTTGTACCTACTGTTGTGGAAAACATTGTCTTCCAAAAGCAGGGTCAGGAAAGGACATCACTATTGATCAGAAATAATTCACACAGGAAGATGGTAAAAAGACTCTATCACTCAGTGAATTATGTTTATTGCTAACAATTTTTGTTTGAGATGTTAACGAGATCATCCGAGAGGGTGAAAATCTCAAACCAAAATCACAGGTGCGGACTACTCCAAAAAGAACGCAGCACAACGTGGAACTTTTTCTTAGCAGCGAACTGGGACATAGTCCGAAGAGGACTATCAAACTCTTTGGACACGAGCTAAAGAAGACTTCCACCGCCATCAAACCACATCCCTATCAGAAGGCATATGGGTATTTGAGAATTTTGGTTTCAGTTTCACTTTCGGGGTAAATCTAAACTCACACAGAAAGTAACTTTCCTTTTCCATCAAATCCGAGTTACAATACACCTAGAGACTTGGAAATTATGTCCTGATAAATTCTTACCTATGGATGTGAAGAGATCCATATTCATGGTTAAGAGGTTACAAGCCTCTTTTCCATACCTCATCTTACTTGTCACTCATCCCAAGCCAAAGGTCGTTTTCAAATAAAAAACTACCTTTTCTACCAATTGAGTCGAACTACAAGCAGCCTGATTCCTTGAACATCATGGATATGTAGGATGGGATCAATTGTGAAAACTCGACTGCGTTCCAACCTCCCCCCGTATCATCTTATTCCCTAACTTTTCGGCTTTACCAAAATTTAAAACTGGGATAGTTTGTGAATTCTTTGAAAATCGTGCTTAAAAATCAAGCTTTATGAACTACAAGTGGCCTGAATTCTCATGCAACCTGAGATATGTAGGAAACCCAATACCAGGGCTCGACCATAATTCTTTGAAAGTTTGCGCGAAAACCAATCTCTTTCAAAAAATAAATTTGTGGTCGGACAAAATTAGGAGCGTCAAACTCCCTTTGCCCAGGGTTACTTGCATTCACCCTACCCAAAGGGAGGAGGAAGTTGTTGACACCTAATTTTTACCCTCCACAACTGAATTTAATCCTAAGTTTTCCTCGATTTGAAATAAAATTAAAACATTTATTTTATCGGGATAAACGTTTCCTCAAATATTTATTTGAGTTAAAACTTCCATTTCAGTGATGAATTATACATTTTCGTATTCTTGTATATGAGGTCGTATAATTTTAGTCGCTTAAATAATTGTATTATCAAAATTAGATTTTAATCAAGAACTATCTTGTGAATTAATTCAAAATGGATAAAGTCTTGACTTGAATATAATTTTCTTTTAAGTATAATTTATTTGGAAAAAATATTTACTTGATTTTGAGAAATCAAGAAGCTCGGGGTTAAATCGGTTATAATTTGTTTCGATTTTTCATTCAATTTGGTCGATCTATTAAACTTGGCCATAATCGAAATCAAATTGGCCATAGTTGCAATGCAATTGGCCAATTGATTTTCAATTTGGTCTAAAGTATAAATAAAATCAGCTAAAACTCTAATCTATTGGCTATTTAATAAATGGCCTAATCCTAATTTCTACCCTTATCACTTAAAACCCAACCCATAACCCAACCTATCCAATCTAAACCCCCCAGGCCCAATTTTTTCTTCACCATACCCGGCCCAACATCCAATTCAGCCCCAATACACATACACCCATATATACAGATATATACACACACCCACACACATACACACGCCTCTATTCTCTCTTCTCTCTCCCCGAACCCTCGCTCTCTCACCCGATAAACAACAATACATTTCAAATAACCAGTACACAGCAACGTCTAAACCAGCAAAACTCTATCAAATTCAAGTCAAAGCGCAAGTAACCACAGCTTCAAACGACGTAAGAACCCATTCAACCCTCCGTCAACTCCGTTAAGTCCATCCTTCGTACAAAAGAGTGAGTTGTCTAGCTTCTAGAAATCTCTAGAAACGCCTTCATCACCTCCAACGGATTCCCCTCTAATTCGTACTGTAAAGGTACATAGTTGGCTGATTCTGATCGGTTGTGAAAAAACCCAAATTTCCCCCCAATTTTTTCCAACGAATTTGGCCCTATTTTGGTCTAAATTCATCAACCCAAGCTGTCAAACCCAAACCTTATCCAGATTTTCGAAATTCAAAAGATCCTAATCGAATTCCCTCAAACACCCCTCTGTTTTTTCCCCCCAAACAGCCCCAATTTCATCTATAAATAGGTAGTGAGGGTTAAGAGTTAAGGAGGATTTTTTTGGGGGGGAGAAATTTGAAGGTTCTGGAGGCGCATGTTTCTAACCTTACTTAACCAAAAAAAAAAAAAAAAAATCGTGGGAGAAATACATTCAACTCTGGCAAAATCGTTTGAATTTTTGTGAGATTGAGTCAAATTCAGATCTCGAAGTCCGTCGCGATAAGCTCGTTGTCTCAGTTCCTGCCCAGAAACAGGTAAAAACTTCATCCTTTTATACTCCTTCTTCTTGTTTAAAGATTACAGTGTGGAATTTTAATGGTGTTTTGATTATTGATTCCTGTTGTGAGACTGGTTTGACAATGAAACCTATGTAAAGACTTTACCTTTCATTTCTATTTTCTGAGAGTTGAATGTTTTACTAGTGGTATGGAACTAGCCTTGTATGAAAATGCGATGTTGATGAAGATTTGAGATTAAGAGTTAAGAGTCCTTCATATGAAAAATGGTTTGAAATCAGTTTGTGTGTACTGTTGCTAAATGAAGTTGGATTTTTTCTGTGGTTTGATATTTCTTAACTATAACAGTGGCTACCGTGGAGCAATAGGGTCTGTGTGTTGAATTATTTTGATGTTTGAGTGTGTTGAGTGTATAATGTTGTGATTTGAACCTTAGTTGATGATTCCCTAAGGATTTCCTTGGATCGTAACGTCAAGTAAAGAGGGGATAAAGCTACGTTAATTTTTCTCTTCAAGAGCAGAACTGGGTGACGGAGAAAAGTATTAGTATTGCATTTTTGTCTTCAAAATGTTCACTGGCCAGCTCCTCTAAGAGTTGGTAGCTCGTTTGATTCAATGCTTTTCCATTGTTTATATCCTTGTCTGTGTAATAATGTTTATGTTGATGATTCGTTTGTACAGTGGTGGAATTTTGTATTTCTTAATAAGCATGACTTTTGTTCCGTATTAGGGATGAACTATTATTGAAAAAATATTTTGGTTTTCTCTCTTATACCAACGTTTTGATTAAGTCTTCATGATTTCTAGCATTATCTGCAATCTGTTTCTTTCCCAAAAGGTGGTGAGGTTTTGCTGCATATTGAAATCACCAAAGATTTAAGTTTAAGTTGAATGGTACAGTTGCAAATGGATTGTTCTTCGTCTGCTCAAAACACTTGAACATGTTATTGATTTTGAGTTTATTAGAGGCCAAAACAGGCCTCTGTACTTTCTTTTCTTTCATTTTGCTAAAATATATGAATATGTGACAAATGTTATTTGAACTTGTCGATTAGAACCAGAAATGGGGGCATTCAATACATGTGTTATCTCTTAAACTTCTCAGCTTGTAGTTCTAAACCTTGGCTAAGTCTAACATGATGATTCTAGTTTAGTTTTGAAAATTGCTTTCGTTGTGCAAATTGGAAGTCACGTTCGATCCTAACTTTGGTTTTCTACTGATTATTATTTCAATCATGATTGGTTGCTATTTGTTTACTTCCCAGTAGCTATGAATTTGGATGTGTGTGTTTGTATGCTCATTGTGGATAAATCTATGGCTGTGAAATTGTCAATTGACTTGATCGAAGGAATTTACTTGTGTAAGATTATTGATTGGATTCAATGATTATGATTTTATTAGTTCCTTTGGAACATGTACTAATCCTTATCTTCCATCTGTTGCATGAATACTCTGTCCGAGTCCACTGGACTTTGCCACTACACACTGTCTGGGCCAATGAGGCCCAATATCTTTGAGTCAACCTCATGTCGAAGCCTCCCAAAAGACTGATTTGTAGTAGTATACATCAAATATACAGGGGTATACTAGGGATATACAACGAAATATGGGAAAGGGAAACAAGCATGCAAACTTTGGAAGCTAGTATACAGATTTGCATGCCAATATACAATGTGTATACACCGAAAACGTGAAGAAGAAAGGCCGCAATATACAGATGATATACGCAGCTGGAAATTGGACTAAAGTCCATCTATATTAAGCCCAAAGGCTGGCCAGATTGTAAATGGGCCAAATCTGGGTCCAAATCCTAAACTTTCTCCCTTTTATTTATATGTAATTGATACTTGATTATTCGTTTGTGTGTATTAACTCTTAAATTTGGTTAATCTAAATAATTTCCTTTCGAGTTGTTATTTTTGATTTATCTCCGTATTTTTTTAAAATTTTTTTAAAATTTTTTTTATCTATCATTTGTCACATAGTATAGTATTTAAAATTAATAAAAAATGAGTTTCTTTATATTTCCTCTTATATCAAGCCTTTGATAATCAAAAATGGCATTTGTTTTATTAATGTGTTAAGTTGGTTTATTTAAGTCAAATAGAATTCTCCTTAAAAGAAAAATCATTCCTCCTTGTAAAAAAATCAAAATCTTTTATAACTAGTCAAAATCTCATAACTTTTAAAAATTAAAGTTTTTCTTTAAAAATTCCCATTATTCAAAAAATTGATATTTGTAGTAAAAATCATTATTTTTCCCCTTTCATGAAATTAATTGATGTGGGTAAAGAATTTAAGTTTATTTTTTAGGGAGAATTTTTCCTTTAAATTAAATAAACTATTTTTCACCTGAATGGATTAAATGTCCTGTTCACAATTAATTCAAGATTTTACAAAATTAGTCATGTTTTCAAAATTGGTCATTCTTTGCAAATCAGTCAAATCGTCTTTTGGTCAACCGCTTTCGCGGACGCTTCTTGAGTGCCTTAAAAACCTTCTGAAGGCGTTACCAGAATCCTTGCCCATTTTCTCTAATTTTAAAGACTTGTTTCTGTTTTCGAATCTTTAAAATATATTTTAGTTTTTCTTGATATTTTCTATAAAAATCAAGTGGCGACTCTGTATTTTCTTAAATTGTTTCGAAATTTTCTTTTTGAGTTTTGAAATAGTTTGAAAAGTCAAAAGTCAATGTTTTTCAACCCTTTGAGCCTATAGAAGAAGGGGATAAAACAATCATGACCAAGGGTTTTATAAAATGTCTCATTTTCTTTCAAAATTAGTATTTCTCAGTGGTACAAAATCTCATGAATATGTATGAATGAAATGAGGATGTAATGCTTATAACCAATCAGTATGAAGATAATAATCAATTCAATACAGGTATAACTGACTCAAAATCAACTCAATATAATAGTAATTCACGATATAATCCCTCGTACGACACACTGGGATAAATAATCATGTGAGACATCAATGATATCATTTCCAACTCCTCACAATTTAATGCTCAAATAAGGCCAATATATCAATTCAAGCCCCCACTCGGGCGTTACAATAATAATAATATCTCAATTCAATGATAATATTCACATAAGCCCCCACTCGGGCAACACGAAAATAGTAAACAATCCAAACAACATTATGTAGCAAAACATACCCGAACATAATTCTCATATTTCCCGAAGATGACACCATTAGACTAAATAACTAAAAAAAGAACTACACTAGATAATAATGTGCTCTAATAAGAGATACTAAACCCCGATAATCAGATCAACTATTACAAGTCTATTTACACTCTAAGTGTTTTCTAAATCTTAATCATTCCATCGCATAACAATAATAACATAATTATACCTTAGAAGGTCACTAAGCCCCGATCATCATAATAATGTCCACTAAACACGAATCACGAATCAAGATCTTAATTAAATATCCACTATCAATTATTCAAGGTCAATAAGCCAACTATCCGCAATCTATTCTAAGCATAAATCACAAGTAGCAAGACTAACTAAGGTAGGCAATTATTTAACTACAATCTATCGAAAGACTCCGGTACCCGCAGCGATGCTCGACATTTCACCTAAGTGGGATCCCTAAACCCTAACTGATTCACAATATGCAAGAAAACAAGCATACAATACATAAACACTTCAAAAAAGTCAAGGTATATGTCAATTTGACTTAAAGAAGATCCGCAAGCCAAAACCACTATGTGAAGTATCAATCGAAAGCTCTACTCCCTCAAATCATTGCCAAAATTGTCTAATCTAATGAAATATAACATCTACAAGTCAAAAGGAGTCCATCGATTCCAATATTAATATATTTTGATTCCGTGACAAAAATCACTTTGAAAATTAGTTCTAGAAATACAGGAATAAAATATGGATTTCATTTAAGAATCATGTTGCCCATACTCTTAGGGTTATAAATCTAAAAACCCAACTAAAAATGAGTTGAAATAGAACTTGAAATCAAAGAAAAATCAATTTTGTACTTTAACGGTAAAAATCCTAAAATTAATTATCACACGAGATATTTCGGAAATTTTTTGTCAAAATCCATTTATCCATGATACAAATACGTTAGGTCTAAAAAATCATTGAAAAACTATTCCAAATCGACCTTCAAATCAAGAATTTTTGATTTCATAACTTTGAATTTCAAAACTCGATTTTATAGATCGAAATAACAAAAAATAAGATGGATAATATTGGAAAATGAACAAAATACGAAATGAATTTGGTTTGGCCTTAAACTCAGTGATTGCTGCTTAAGGACACTTTGTCTGCTTAAGCGGCCTGGTCAAAGGGTCAAACTTCTGCTAAAGCAGTTAAATTACCTCTGAAGCGGCTCTATCAAATGGTCGATGGCCTCATAAGAGTTCAACCAGCCGCTAAAGCGGCTACACCAACACCAGCAATTTCAAAAACTTGGTTTTAACACTCAGAACTCATCCAGAACCCAATAAACATGAACCAATAGTGCAAATTGATCATAAAATACGTTTCGGATCCAATGGTATCATTGAATATATGAAAAGAGGTTGTTAACGAAACATTAACCCCCGGGACCCCTTTTAGGCTATTTTGACTAATTTTTGCCTAAACACTTAAAACAAATTACAAAGACTCGGGACCAGAACTAACAATACTTGTAACCTAAAATTGACATTCAGAATATAACAGAATTGACCAATTACCATTCGATGCTCGAATCAATTTTTTTTTACCTAAGTCAAACTATCCACCTTTAAAGCTATTAAAAATTACACTCTTATAAACCACTCCTGAATGTATCGGGGACTGTGCAAACCATTGCCGCAACACATAAATGATATAAAGAAACAACAAGGATGGGTAAAATGGTCAAAACATAAAAAATACTAAAAATCACTATAATGGTTGTTACATCTGGCAATTTAAACACTTAGCCACAAAGTCTACAACGTCATTCTTCATACCACCCCACCAATAATTCTACTTTAGGTCATGATACATCTTAACTGCCCCAGGGTGAATGGAATATCTCGATTAATGACCCTCATCTAAATAAATCTAACCCAACCACCAACTCTTGTCACACTAACTCAGCCACTAATACTCAAAAATCCATCATAATCAAGAGATGCCGCCTGTTTCTCCCCACTCAATACCCTATCACGAATCACCCTCAATCTATCATCATCAAACTAATCAGCTCTAATATGCTCCATCAAAGAAGACCTAGCCTCAACAAAGTCTAACATATGCCCGGTTGTCAAAATATCATGCCTAACTAAATGGTTAGCTAAGGACTGAACCTCAAAGGCCAAAGGTTGCTTCTTGGTTAAAAGATGAGCTAAACTCCCCATACTCGCTGCCTTCTGGCTCAAGACATTCGCTACCACATTTGGATTTCATGGTTGATAAAGAATAGTGAGTTCATAGTCCTTAAACAACTCAAGCCATCGTCACTAGTTCATATTAAGATCTCGTAGAGTGAATAAGTACTGAAGGCATGATGATAGGAGAAAATCTCACAATGGACCCCATTCAAGTAATGTCTCCACAAATTCTACACAAAAACAATCGCGACCAACTCCAAATCATGGGTAGGGTAATTTTTCTTATGAGGGTTAAACTGTAGAGAAGCATAAGCAATCATCTTAGCCTCCTACATAAAAACATTGCCCAAACAAACCTTGAAAGCATCACAAAATATGGTAAAACCTACTCCCTCCTTGGGCAAGGATAAGATAGGGGTTGAAGTCAACAACTCCTTAAGCTTTTGAAAGCTCCCCTCACAAGCATCCGACCACTAAAATGCAATCTTCTTCTGAGTCAACTTGGTAAAAGGAGACGCAATAGAAGAGAAAGTCTGAACAAAGCATCTATAATATCCTGCTAGCCTAATAAACTCCAAATCTCAGTGGGAATAGTGTGCCTAGCCCAATCACAAACTGTTGCTACCTTGGTTGGATCGACCATAATGCCATCCTTGGTCACACATGCCCCCAAAAAGGAAATGGAATCCAATCAAAACTCATACTTAGAGAACTTGGCATATAGAATCTTATCTCGTGGTCTCTGAAGTACAACCCTCAACTGTCTCATATGGTCAACCTCATTCTTCTAATAAACCAAGCTATCATCTATAAATACAATCACAAAGGAATTAAGGTATGGTTGAAATACATGGTTAATCAAATCCATGAACGCTGCTGGAGCATTGGTCAGTCCAAATGACATGACCAAAAATTCAAAATGACCATATCGAGTCTTAAAAGCCATCTTCGAAACATCCAAAGCTCAATATTAAAAAACATTGTACCACCCTGAAGCTGGTCAAATAGATCATCAATGCAAGGAAAAGGATACTTGTTCTTAACTGTCACCTTATTTAAGTTTTGATAGTCAATATTCATGCGTATAGACCATCCATCTTCTTCATAAAAAAGACAGGAGTAACCCAAAGAGACACACTAGGTATAATAAACCCCTTACCCAATTTATCTTACAATTGCTTCTTCAATTCTTTCAAATATGTCTGGGCCATCCTATAACGAGGAATGAAAATGGGCTTTGTGCCGGATCGATACCCATAGCAAAGTCAATATCACGGTCTAGAGGCATACTAGGCAAATCTATAGGAAACACATCCTTGAACTTGCTAACAACCCAAACAAAATCCAACGGAGGTGGTAAAGAAACACTAGTATTGTAAACATAAGTTTAATAAGACAGACAACCTTTTTCTACCATGTAAAAAACACGTAGTGAAGATATAACTACTTTCATACCCGAACTAGGGGTACCCTTCCATGCTAACCTTGGCATACACGTAGTAGCTAAAGTCAAAATCTTGGCAAAATAATCCAAAATCACATGATAGGGGGCTAACCAATCCACACCGAAGATAACATCAAAATCAACCATATCTAGGATAATCAAGTCCACCCAGGTCTCACGCCCTAAAAAGTACACTACACAATATCCGTACACCCGATCCACCACTAAAGAATCTAGTACTAGGTAGAAACAGGAATAGGTAAAAGACCCATATACAACATCAAATCTTGTGGCATAGTATGTAGAGACATAGGAGAATGTAGACCTAGGTTCAAATAACACAAAAGGAGAATGATAGCAAATCGAGATGATACATGTGATGACTGCATCAGAGGCCTCTGCCTTAGGTCTCCCAGGTATAGAATAACACTAACTACGCCTGCTCCCATACTGAGCAACCCTGCATCGACTACCACGAGCTCCTCGAGCTCCACCTCGAGCACCTTTAGTACCCCCTGTCATATTGTGAACTACTTCTGAGTGCAGCTATAGAAGTAGGGAAAAGCTAAAGTTGAGAACCCTAATAGCCAAGATGCAAAGCATGCCAAGGATAGTACCTCGCTAAATGATCTGTCTCCTCACATACAAAAGAGCCTCTTCTACCCAACTCAAGCAAAAATTACCCAGAAGAACAAAATGCCTACCATGACCCGACGAACTCAAACTGATGTCTCTACCTGCATGACTGAAGTCGCCTAAATTACACCTCGCAATAAAGTATAAAGTAGTCACTGTCAAACTTAAAACCCAACTAAGGTTGGGATCGATTCCGCAGGGAATAGGTCAATGTATCAAGCAAGAAGTAGTTGAGGCAATCAATAATAATTTCCTGTAAAAGAAGGGGGTTTTGTAAATAAATATTCAGTAGTAGCAATTGTTGATTGGTTGGATTTGTAATCAATATAAGAAAAGCACAAAGACCGTGTTCCCCTATAACTTCATAACTTCATAGGTTCTTCGTACTTTGCAATTTCTCTTGGTGTTCGGTATTCAGAATCGATAGGTTATGTATACATAGAACAACTTTATACTCTTGTCTAAGCAATATCCTCAATTAAGTTTTCTCTTCTCCTGAGTTTGCAATATTAACCCATATCTTGGATCCCAGATTATCGGCTCAAGCTATTAAATGGAGGTTGATAGCTCCAAGTGTTTGTTGTTTATTCTCTTCTTTTCATCCATACTCATCCTTTCATCCAGAATAAAGATAAGGCAAGTTCAAACATTGAACATAACAAAAAATCAATCAAACCCAAGAAAATAACAATACACGTATAAACACCAATTGAAAATCACTCTGTACTACGAACCTTACTTTGTTAATCCATCATGGTTCCCACAACCCTAGTTATGGTGTTTAGCTACTCATAATTACTAGAACACAAGAAGAATTTTGATAAGAAAACATAATCACGAACTTACAATAATAAAATAATAAAACTCCAAATTCTCACTCTAAATTAAAACCCTAAAATTGAAGATTGTACTCACAAAACTAATAATATGCCTTAAAAGTAGTTATAATGTATAATAGAGCGTAAACTAATATAAAAGATCAAATAAGAGTATTTATCGACAAAATAAAACCTATCATAAACATAACAGGATTTCTGTGTTGGTCATCTTGGATGAAGGGAAGGTATGATCAAGGTTTGATTCCATAATCGTCCTAGGTGTTCGTGGTTTCCTTATGGATTTTGTCATCTTCAGGTATTCTCTGGTACGATGCTCAGTATGACTTCATATCTTCTACCTATGACCGTACAATATGGTTGTCTAATCCTCCTACACTTAAACTCCTACAAACTTTAATTCTGAATCTTTCTCCCACAATACCTTGGTACGATCATAACTTTGAGGCATGGTCGTGGGAGTCAATCGTCTGATCTATTTCTTACTTAGCTTCTATAGTTATGCTTTTAGTATATCCTTTCCATGATATAGTTGTACGGTCGTGACATTAATGAATGACTGTGGGGAGTTTCCATCTGATCATCTCCTAAGAGTTATCCTTTGATTCTTCCTACAATGCCTTAGTACTACCATGGTCAGATTCGACAATCGTGGAATGAAGTTGTCTGATGCACCTTTTCTCCAAAATCCAACACTAAACTTTTTTGGACCTATTTGACCTGCAAACACCCAAAAACCAATTATATCCATAAAGAAATACCCCCGTACTTATAAATATTCACAGTTTTAAGCGTCGAAAGCGTTATAAGTTCACGGAACATCAACACCCTCAACTTAGAATGTTTTTATGTCCTTAGGTAAACAAAACATAAACATACTATCAAGATGTTTAACCATGAAAAAAAACTTATATCAGTATGGCAGTTAAATTTTTTACAAAATCATTTTCAGCATGAATTCCCAAAATTCAAGCCAATTCCTTCCAATAACATTAAACTCAAATTATGTTGTGTATACACAAACCATTAACCATAACATAATGGGATCAATAAATGGCATCACATTATCAATAGACAAACCCAACACTTAAGATAATGACACTACTCGAACAAGTAGTAACCACACTATAGCCCCTACGCCCTCACAACAAAGAAGTCCCTAACACTCACAATTTGCAATAAATGCCAAAGTTGGTACTGAATAAAATCTCTCACTCTCACAAAGAATTCAGGCATTGTGTGTTTGATACCATAATCTTGCCCTTATTTTCGATCCCTTAATATTCAAACAGTCAGATTAGGATTACAATAGGACTTTTATTGGCTTGTAATGTAGGCTCGGAGATGGGTATGGTACATATGTGTAACACCCCGTATCTACCAAACCCTACTTGACGACGTTGAACAATGGTTACTCAAGTTTCGAGAGTCAAAAGTTTGTAAATTGTAATGTTATTGATGAGATAATTGATATTGGGCCTAGTACATGGGATTAGACCTTTGTAGGAGGTGCAACATCCCGTATGATGTCGAACCTAATTAAATTCCATAACATTCATGGAATTATTGGAACATGAAAGACTTGATGAATTAAGACATTAATTTGTTGGGTATTAATGAGTCATGATCCATTGGGCCAAATGAGGCCCAAAACAAGAACAAAAGACTAGGCCCAATGGGGCAAAATGATCCAATCTTCCATTGACTAATCAACCAATGAATTTAATGGTAAGAATTGGATAAGAGAGACTTAAGGGACCTATATATATAATCATATTTTTATTCACTTGGACACCCATGCCTTTTCTAGAATTTTCTATAACTTTTCCTTATCTCATACAAACCCCAGACCTTCATCCTTTGGACCAAGATCATTATCTTGAAAGACTTGGTAAGTATATATTATTATGTTTTAATATATTTTATGCATGGAATATGGTTTATATCATGTTGGTTATGTTGGTGAAGTGTGAGAAGGTCACTATGTGTAAAATAATTTGTGTTTGTTAAATCGAAGGATGGTTTTGTCTTGTAAACTTGAACATGGATTTTTGATCTTGAAGGAAATGAACTTGATGGATTCAATATTTACATGTGAGATGTGGTTATAGTCTTGCCTTGTTTTATCCTTTTGTATAATGTTTGGAATTGTTGTTGTAAATTTGGTTATGGATTTGGTGACGGATTGAAAAGAAAGTGAGGTTTTGGTGATGTTTATGTGTGTTGTGAGACCATGGCTGATTGTTGGAATATAATATGATCAAAAATATTTTAAAAAAAGTTTAGTTATGATCATGGACCATTCATTGCATAAAAAGACCCAAAAGAGACCAATTTGGCCGAAAAAGGGCACCCGCCCTCGCAGGTGAGGCACCTGCGCAGATGCCCCTGGATAATACCAAAGGGAACCTGCAGACGCAGGTCAGCCACCTGAAGGTGCAGGTGGCTTCGCAGGTCCCTTCCAGAACCCCGTTTTGCATGTTTTTGTTCCCCTTTGACCACCGAACGCCCCTATATCCTTTTATGGATATAAAGTGTCGTATGGAGGCATGTTGGACTGTATTAAGTATGTATTGTTGTTCATATGTTGTTATGAGGCAAGTTGATAGGAGAAATTGTGACGAAATGCTAATGCGAAGCATAAAGGGTAAGTGTGATGTGAAATGCTATTGATGTAAGATATTTTGGTCAATGTGTGCAATATTATGGTGTTGTTGGTATGAGAATGAAGTGGATTGTATTTTAAGGGGTGAAATGACGTTATACGGCAGCCATATAGTTCATTGTCGTCTTGTACGCCTGTATAGTAACTAGTTGCTAATGTAAGCCCCGATATGTACTTGTATTGTAGAGTAAGACGTAAGGAAGAAGATGGATTGTTGCGTTCATATATAGACTCGTGTACTCATACTTGGAAGTGAAGGTATGTAAGGTTACTCTTCTATATCCTTCTGCAGCATATGGTGTTCACATTGTCATAGTACTCATTCGATTTCGAAATGCTCTATGGTATTCCGTATCCGGTAGTTGACTAGTGTTACTCATATGTTCCTTACTCATTGGTCAATGGAGAATCATATAACTAATTTCCATTGGTTGACTCATGTTCATTGGCTAATATGTCAAAAGTTTCAAAGTGTTATATTCCAAAGGGGTTCTATAGTATTCCAGCTAGGGTTGACATATATTGTTATTCATATGTGTCCTACTCTTAGATGAATTATGACCCACTTATCTCTTATTTATTGACGGAAGTTCCTAAGTTGTCATGATGTTTTATATTCTAAGAAAACTATCTCAAGAGAGAGTAAAGATGTAAAGAGAGTCTATTTATTTGCATAAGCATTTTGTTCCAAATCATGTCATGTTCCAAAGTCTAATAACATTATGATTATGTTTGTACCAATCTCTCATAAGTAAAAGCACCAATCTCATAAGATCTCATAAATATAATGAAGGAAGTAATGTGCAACTAACGTACCTATCCCTCACAAGTAAAGATGTCAATCTTACAAGAGTAAAAACGTGAAGTAATGTATGTTTGTGTTTCAAGTTTCAAGAATGTTCCATCATCAAGGTATCACTCTTAGAACGAAAGAAAGAGTAATGAAAGAAAGAAGTAATGTAAAGTAATGTATAGTTAATGAGTAAGCATGGGTGTTATCCCAGGGGTTAAAATACCTAGCATGGGTCGATCCCAATAACACGGTTGGTATCCTAGGGGTGACAGAAAAGCCTAGCATGGGTCGATCCCGATACATCCCAGGGGCGATATGAAAGCCTAGCATGGGTTATCACAGTACATCCCAGGGGCGACACAAAAGCCTAGCATGGGTTCACAAAACATCCCAGGGGTCAAAGTACCTAGCATGGGTTAATCTCATCCCAGGGGAGACAGAACAGCCTAGCATAGGTAGAACAATAAAGATGAATAAGCATGAAGACAATACAAGTAAAGAATGTAATGTACATGGGTGCCCACATACAGAAAGAGAGTTTATTCACACTGATCATTTCTCTTATATTGACTCCATTGTTGTTGTTATTATGTATGATGTAATTCTTATGTCCTTACATGCTCAGTATATTATTCGTACTGACCCCTCTTGGGGAATTTACTTTATTTGCTGCAGGCGCAGGTGCTAGTATTAGATTACCGGGTATTTGCAGATCTTTGGTAAGCTCCAGTTGGTTCGGGGCTTTTCGAGTAACAGTTGTACATTTGTTTTGATGTTATAGATGTTATGTAAAGCGGGGACTTGTCCCTAATTTAGGTTGGTCGTGTATGTATTTCTGTTAGAGGCTTTTGTAGACATATGTGGGTTTATGAATGAAAGGGATGAATGTTCACTTTGACTTGATGGCCCTAACGGCCAAGTTTCATATATTGTACATGTTTTCCATGATTTTCGCTTTTGGCATTTTATATGTTATCAGTTACAAGAGATAATATGCTATTCGTAAAGAGACATGCATATGAATAGACATGTGCAAAGATTGGTTCTCTCGAGCCTTATCGACTTTGGGTGCCAGTTCGCCTCAATAGGATTTAGGGCGTGACAAAATTGGTATCAGAGCAGGTTGTTCTAAGTGTGTCTACAAAGTCGTGTATGAGTAGAGTCTTACTTATCGATGTGTTGTGCACCACATTTATAAATAGGAGGCTACGGGACATTTAGGATGTTGTTTCTTTTCTTTACTTCTAGATCGTACAATAGAGCCAGTGTTGTAAGTTGGATTGTATCTGGCCATGGTAATTGGTTTTCTTTGGTATAGTAAAAATGACAATCACAAGAAGAGGTAAAGGCAAAGGTAAGCAGGTAGACATGCCTGCCGATGAAGGAATGAGTAAATCACCACCTAACCAAGCTAGTCGAGGTGGAGCTGAAGCTGAAATTGCATCGTAGTCTTCCTCTACTTTTCCAGCTCCAGAAGAGCCAAGAGGTAGAGAAGTACCTGCAGAACCGTCAATGAATGCCACTGATCAAGATTTATAAAATGCAGTACATATGTTGACTCAGTTAGTGGCTGCACAAACCCAAGGACGAACTGGTCCAATGGTAAATGAAGATGACGCGGCTAGAGCAGCTAGTCGGCGTACACAGGAATTTCTAAAATTGGACCCTCCTATATTCACTGGGTTAGACTTGAAAGCAGATACATAGGATTTTGTGGACCAAGTTCAAAGAGCACTAGAGGTGATGCACGTAACAAGTGTAGAAACAGTTAAGCTAGTAGCTTACAGATTGAAGGGTGAGGCCATATTATGGTATGAGGACTGGAAGAGATCAAGAGGCATTGATGCACCCCCATCTAGTTGGGAAGAATTTAAAGCGGCATTTCTGGATCACTATCTTCCCTATGAGATCCGTGAGGCTCGTGCGGATCAGTTTTTAAATCTACGTCAAGAAAATATGAGTGTTAGAGAATACAGTTTGCAGTTTAATTCCTTGGCTCGATATGCTCCAAATGTAGTAGCCATAATGGAAGATAGAGTCCATCGATATGTGGATAGACTGGAGCCATATTTAGTACGAAACTGCACTATTGCTGCTTTGAACAAGGATATGGACATCGCCAGAATTCAAGCCTTCGCACAGAAAATGGAGGACCAAAGGCAAAGAGGAAGGACACAGGAATCTGAGAAAGGTCCATCCAAAAGGGCTAGACCTATGGGGCAGTCTATGGTGTCACAAGGAGAATCTAGATCTAGAATGTTACCGCCTAGAACCTCATTTTCTTATTCCACAGTAGGCACGCAACCCCAATACCGAGGGTTTAAGGGTAGTCAATCTGGACAACGTAGTGAAGTGCAAGGTTCACAGACAACAGGATTTTCTCGTCTTCTGTGTCAGCGTTGCGACAGGTACCATTTAGGTGAATGTCGGTTGGGGACAAATGCTTGTTTTTGGTGTGGCACAGTGGGGCACATAATGAGAGAATGTCCACAAAGGGGTGCGAGTGGTATAGTATGACCTACGGGATCAACCGTTGTATCATCAGCATCGGTTCCTTCCCCAGATAGAGGCATTCAGCCTATTGGTCGTGGAAGAGATCTTAGAGGAACAGCTAGTTCCAGTAGGGCCCAAAATCTCACCTATGCTCTAGTGGACCGACAGAATGAGGAGGAATCTCCTGATGAAGGTACAGGTATATTACCATATTTTCGCATGATGTATATGTACAGATTGATTTGAGCTCTCGTATATTACTCCAACCACTACTGTGAATTTAATGGGACACCGGGGTTATTAGTTAAGTCAATTGAACTATCTCTATCTGTTGGTGACTTTATTAGAGTTAAAGACACATATAGTAATGGTATAGTAGATATTTATGATAAAAAATAATTAAGTTCCCTTAAAGGCGTCACCAATGAAAGGGGTAATGGGGGTTTGGAAAGAAAGCAACCATGAGAAATTACCGGAAGTGCACAAGAGTTTCAGTTCATATTGCTCTCATTAGAAATATACAAGTTATGGAGGATCCCACTAGGGAGATATACCTATGGTTATTCTAGACCGACAAGTGCAAGGGTTAGTAAATAAAGATGTAACTGTCGTAAAAGCTCTTTGGAGAAATCAACAAGTCGAGTAGATAACCTGAGAAGCTGAAAACAAATGATGAGACCAAATTACCCATATTTGTTCCAAACGGTAGGAGGAAGAGGTGGAGAGAGAGTAAGTAAGTATCTATGAGTGTATATGTATAACATAAAGATGCATTTGTTGTACATGAGATGACGTTGTTAACATTCGAGGACGAATGTTCTCAAGGGGGGAAGAATGTAACACCCCGTATGTTTTCGAACCTAGTTAATTCCCGTAAAATTCATGGAAATATTGAAACATGAGAGATTTATCGAATTATACATTAAAATTAGTGGGCTTAAGCCATTGGGCCAAATGAGGCCCAAAACAAGAGCAAAAGACTAGGCCCAATGGGGAAAAAATGATCCAATCTTCCCTTTTGACTAATCAACCATGCAATTAATGCCAAGGATTGGATAAGAGAGAATTAAAGGGGCCTATATATATGAGGGAAAATCAGATTTTATTTCATTTGTTACACCCATGACTTTTCTAGAATTCTCTACAACATTTCCTTATCTCACACAAACCCTAATCCTTCTTTCCTTGGGCCAAGATCATCATCTTGCAAGACTTGGTAAGTGATTATGATTATGGTTTAATATATTTTAGGCATGATAGATGGTGTATATTATGTTGGTTATGTTGGTGGAGTAATGAGAAGTTCAATATGTGTGTAATATTACATGTTTGCTAAATCAGAGAATGGTTTTGTCTTGTAAAATTGAACATGGACTTGTGGTCTTGAAGGAAGTGAACTTTATGGATTAAATATTGACATGTGAGATGTGATTATAGTCTTACCTTGTTTTATCCTTGTGTATAATTTTTGGAATTGTTGTTGTAAATTTGGTTATGGATTTGGTGACGTATTGAAAAGAAAGTGAGGTTTTGGTGATGGTTATGTGTGTTCTGAGACCATGCCTAATTTTTGGCATTCAATATGAAAAAAAATATGTTTAAATAAGTTTAGTTATGATCATGGACCATTCATTGCATAAAAAGACCCAAAAAAGACCCTTTTTTGCCACAACGGGCACCCGCCCTCGCAGACGAAGCACCTGCGGGCGCAGGTGACTTCGTAGGTGCCTCTGGCTACTGTCAAAGGGCACATGTGGATGCATTTCATCCACCTAAAGGCTCAGTTGGCTTTTCAGGTCCCTTCTAGAACACCGTTTTGCATGTTTTTGTCCCCCTTTGACCCCCAAAGGCCCCTATACCCTTTCCGGATGTAATTACCAACTTGTGATGCCGTTTTAATGACTTTAAAGTGTCGTATGGAGGAATTTTGGACTATATTAAGTATGTATTGTTGTTCATATGTTGTTATGAGGCAAGTTGATAGGAGTAATTATGACGGAATGCTAATGAGAAGGCATAAAGGGTAAGTGTGGTGTGAAATGCTATTGATGTGTGATGTTTTGGTGAATGTGCGGAATGTTATGGTGTTGTTGGTGTGAGAATGCAGTGGATTGTATTGTAAAGGGTGAAATGACGCTATACGGTAGTCATATAGCTCATTTTCATTTTGTACACTTGTATGGTAAATAGTTGTTAACGCGGGTTCCATTATGGACTTGTATTGTAAAGTGAAACATAAGGAAGGAGCTGGACTATTGTGTTCATATATAGAATTGTGTACTCATACTTGGAATTGAAGGTATGTAAAGTTACTTTTCCCGTATTCTTCTACAGCATATATTATTCACATTGACATTATACTGATTCCATTCCAAAGGGTTCTATAGTATCTCAAGTCAGGTTGACATATGTTTTTTTCACACGTGTCTTATTCTTAGACGAATTATGATTCACTTATCTCTTATTCATTGACTGAGGTTCCAAAGTCGTCATAACGTTGTAATTTCTAAAAGGACTATCTCAAAGAGAGTAAGATGTAAAGAGAATCTATTTATTCTTGAATAGCATTTCCAATCATTTCATGTTCCAAAGTTTAACAAAATTATGATTATGTTTGTACCAATCTCTCACTAGTAAAAGTACCAATCTCATAAAGGTAATAAAGGAAGTAATGTGTAAGCTAATGTATCTATCCCTCACAAGTAAAGGTATCAATCTTACAAGAGTAAAGACGTGAAGTAATGTATGTATGTGTTCCAAGTCACAAGGCATCGCTAAGTAATGAAAGAAAGGGTAAAAAAAAAAAAGTAATGTATAATCGATAAGTAATCTTGGTTGGTATCCCAGGGGTTGAAATACCTAGCATGGGTCAATCCCAATGTATCATAAGTACATCCCAGGGGCTACAGAAAATCCTAGCTCGGGTTATCATAAATACATCCCAGGGGCGACACGAAAGCGTAGCATGGGTTATCATAGTACATTCTAGGGGTCACAGTACCTAGCATGGGTTAATAACATCCCAGGGGTGACACGAAAGCCTAGCATTGGTTAGTATAACATCCCAGGGGTCAAAGTACCTAGCATGGGTTAATCTCATCCCAGGGGCGACATAACAGCCTAGCATGGGTAGAACAATAAAGATGAATAAGCATGAAGACAAGAGAAGTAAAGAACGTAATGTACATGGGTCACCACATACAGAAAGAGAGTTTATTCACATTGATTATTTCTCTTATATTGACTCCATTGTTGTTGTTATTATGTATGATGTAATTCTTATGGCCTTACATACTCAGTGCATTATTCGTACTGACCCCTCTTGGGGAATTTACTTTACTTGCTGCAGGCACAGGTGCTAGTAGACCTCCGCAGTAGATTACCGGGTATTTGCAGATCTTTGGTAAGCTCCAGTTGGTTCGGATCTTTTCGAGTCACAGTTGTACATTTGTTTTGATGTTATAGATGTTATGTAAAGCGGGGACTTATCCCTAATTTAGGTTGGTCGTGTATGTATTTCTGTTAGACGCTTTTGTAGACATATGTGGGCTTATGAATGAAAGGGATGAATGTTCACTTCGATTTGATGGCCCTAACGGCCAAGTTTCATATATTGTACATGTTTTCCATGATTTCTGCCATTGGCATTTTATATGTTATCAGTTATAAGAGATAATATGCTATTCGTAAAGAGACATGCATATGAACAGACATGAGCAAATATTGGTTCTCTCGGGCCTTATCGACTTTGGGTGCCAGTCCGCCTCAATGGGATTTGGGGCGTGACAGTAATATGTCAATGGAATCAATATTAGAGAGATATTAAATGTGGATAAATCGTCTTTCTGAATATGAGGAACTATGTTCATTATATTTATTACGTTCTTTGCCTTTAAGTTCTTTCCTTCATTCATCACTCACTCTTTCGTTCATTACTCATCATTCCATTCATATAATGCCCGGACCCCAAGATGATCAATGCGAAAATAATACCGTCATGCAGGTGTTCATTTCACCCCATGGATACACCCATAATATTGGGATGGTCATCATGAAAGTGTTTCCTTCACCCCATGGATATCATCATGAAGGTGTTTATTTTACCTGTGGATATCATCATGAAGGTGTTTATTTCACCCCATGGATACAACTAACTATACAGTACTTCATTCTTTAACTTTTACGAGATTGGTACCTTTACTTGTGAGAGATTGATACGCTCACTCATGAGAGATTAATGCATTCACTTATGAGAGATTGATACTTTTATTTGTGAGAGATTGATATATTTGTAGTCATAACCTTATTGGAAGCTTTGGAACATAACATTATTGGGACTTTGGAACCATGTCCATAATTATGTAACATATGAGCAACAACGACTAATGAATGAGGAATATGTGACTTAACAATAGATAACAACCTGAAATGAGATACCTTTGGACATTTTGAAATGGAATAAATACAAGGTCAATATGAAAAATATGTTGCAGAAGGATACAAAAAGAGTAACCTTACATACCTTATCTTCCCAATGTGAATACACAATCCTATATGTGATTACAATGATCCAGCTCCTTCCTTACGTATTACTCTATAACACAAGTACATAATGGAACCAACATTAACCACAAGCTACATTCGAAGTGCATAAGACGACAATGAGTTACACAATTGCCCTAGAACATCATTTCTCCCTTTACAACACCATTCATAGCATAATCATACCAACGATACCATAATATTCCATACATTGACCAAAACATCATAAACCAATAACATTTCACACCATTTTTACCCTTTACGCTTCCCCATTATCATTCCGTCACAACTATTCCATCAAAACATCTCTACAGCTTTCACAATAATACATTAAAGACAATCCATAAATGATACCATTCAAAATAACTTCGGTAAACTCCTTTAAAGTCATTCAAAAGGCACCATAAGTTGATAATTACATCCATGAAGGGTATAGGGGCTTTGGGGGGTCAAAGGGATGCAAAAACAATTGAAACAAACTTCTGGGCTGACCTGAGAAGCCACCTACGACCGCAGGTGGATGAGGTGCGCCCTCAAGTGACCTTTGGCAGAGGCCAGAGGCACCTGCGTTGGCATCTGCGCCCACAGGTGCTTTCTTCTGCAGGGGCGGATGCCTGTTTTGGCCAAAATGGGTCTCTTTTGGGTATTTTTATGCAATGAATGGTCCATGATCATAAATAAACTTCTCTTTACATATTTTAGATCTTCTTGGATGCCAAAAATCAGCCATGGTTTCACAACACACATGAACATCACCAAAACCACACTTATCCTTCAATACACCACCAAATCCATTCACAATTTTGCAATAACAATTCCAAACATTATGTACAAGAATAAAACAAGTTAATGCTATAATCACATCTCACATGTCAATATTGAACCCATCAATTTCACTTCCTTCAATACCACAAGTCCATTTTCAAGTTTACAAGGCAAAAACTTTCACCGATTAAGCAAACATAAATTGTTTCACACATAGTGAACTTCTCAAACTTCACCAACATAACCAACATGATCTACACCATATTACGTGCATATAATATACTAAACCATGAGAGTAAACACTTACCAAATCTTTCCAAGGAGTGATCTTATCCCAAGAGAAAGATAGCTTAGGGTTTGAGTGTTGAGAGAAAAGTTTAAAAAAATCTAGAAAGGTTATGTGGCTTTTGTGTGAATAAAATATGATTTATTGCCCTTTATATAGTCACTTTAAAGTAATCCTTGTCCATTTTGGTCAATAATTGAGGGTCTTCTTTGGTCAAAGCAAGAATGAATCATTTCCTTCTTGTTGGGCCATGTATTCATGCTAATTTTTTGGCCTTAAATTGAGCCCATTTGCACAAGGTTTGTTTGTCCTAATAGCTTCCATTAATAATATACCAACTATCTCATGTTTAAATAATTCCATAAATGTTAAGGTAATAACATAGTTTCGAAAATGTACGGGGTGTTACAAGTATCTATGATTCATTGGTTGGCTTGGGTACTACTGTGATACATTACATAGACAAGAACTCGTCATCTGTAGGTTATGGCTAGTGGGCAATCATAAGACCCATAGCATATGTGTACAAGGTATTTATGAGTGTGACGGTTCCTTGAGTGGATCGGGTTTATGATTACTATTTTTCTTGTTGTTTATAATTTGTCCCTTAAGTGAACCGGTCATAATGTTACTTGATATATTTGGGATCTTTGTGTGCTCTGGTTACTTGGCATATATTTGGGATCCTTATTTGGTATGGTTACTTGGCATTTATTTGGGATTCTTGTGTGATTTGGTTACTTGGCATATATTTGGAATCCTTGTGTAGTCCAGTTACTTGACTTATATTTGGGATCCTTGCGTGGTTCGGGCTAATTACAAGTTGTGACATAACTCTGTGTTGTCTATTTACTTGTGTAATTGGGGCATAATTGATATAATTGTTGCGTCATGGTTTTTTACTTGGAGTCTTGTTTGTGGTGATAGTTTGATTTGGCTTTTTATCCATGTTGACTCATATTGACTAAACTCCATAATGTTGTTAAACAAGGTTAAGTGTTATGAACTTGAAGTAAGATTGAATGATAGGTGTTCATGGTTGTACTTTTTATAAGGTTATGGTTAGCTGTCTCATTTATTATTTAGGTTAATTGAGGTATAAGTCAAATAGAGTGGCTTATAATAACTATTGGGGTTAAACAAGTTAGAGTTATGATGAATGAGACTTGATATGAAGGTGATGAATGATCAATGAGAATAGGAATGGAAATACGCTTAGGTAAAACAAGGGATAAAGAGAGCATAAGTCGGTGAAAGTAAGGTGAATTAAATTGTTATATAAGTTGTCATGCTCTGTTCAATTGCATTCACGATGATGAAAGAATATGACCCGATCCCAATTACCCTTCGCGATTGCGGACACCACCTCGCGATCTCGATGGATCAAATTTTTCTTCACCGCATTCATGGCCAAAGGCCCATGTTCACGATGAAGGACCCTTACATTAGATATCAGTTGTTGCACTAGCTGAATCCTCAACTTTAAAGTTTCCAAATGGACCCTCGGGATATATTCGGGACTATGCAAAACTAAACCATATATGCTACTAGGCTATCTTTGACGTTTCAGACTCAAAGTCACAGTCAGATTTCAAAAAAAGAGGTCGTTTACAACAAATTATCCCCTGAGACTCCTAAAATCATATTTTATCTAGTTTTCATCTAGTTTTCGAAAGAACAGTCGAAATGCAAAATAAAGGCTCGGGACTCGAACTAACCATACTCCTAGACCAAAATCGATATTCAAGATCTAATAGAACTGTCTAAATTGCCATCCAGTGCTCAAAATACAAAATGTTACCCGAAGTCAAACTCATGGCTTTTAAAGCCTCTAAGAGTCTCAAACTCTCCCAAATCAATCCAGAATGCATCGAGGATCGTGCAAACCATCCTCACCACTCACAAATAACATGTAAAAACTATGAGGAAGGGGAAAATGGTCAAAATGTATAAAAAGGGAAGAATCATTAACTATGGTTGTTACATTATCCACCGCTAAAACACTAGTTTGTCCTTGAACTAAAAAGCAAATAAAATACCTGAAGCGGTAAAAAGATGGGGGTATATATGCCTCATATCAGGCTTGACCTCCAAAGTAGACTCCTCAATATGGTGATGTCTCTACTGGACCTTCACTGAATCAATATTCTTTGACCTCAACTTCTTAGTCTGCCTGTCTAGGATAGCAATGGGCTCCTCCTCAAAAGATAAATCATGGTCTAATACAACAGAATCCTACTGAATCACATGTGCATCATCTGGATGGTATATCTTCAACATAGTAATATGGAATACAAGATGAACAACTAATAGATGTGAAGGCAAAGCTAGCCTATCTGCCATATCACCACACTTCTAAAGGATCTCGAAAGGGCCAATGAACCTTGGACTAAGCTTCCCTTTCTTCCCAAACCTAATCACACCATTTGTGGATGAAACCTTCAACAAAACTCGATCTACAATCATGAATGCTATATCGCAGGCACAACTGTCGGTATAACTCTTCTACCTACTCCGAGGCGGCCACTAGTCTCTACTGGGTTAGTCTCACACGATTTATTGAATCCCTCAACAAATCTATACCCCAAGGCCTCACCTTAACTGAGTCAAACTATCCCATGAGGGATCTACACCTATGCATATACAAACCCTCAAAAGGCGCCATCTAAATGGTGGAATGGTAATAGTTATTGTAGGTAAACTATTTTAAGGGAAAGAGTTGGTCCCAATGACCACCAAAATTGATTACACATACTCAAAGCATGTCCTTAAGCACCCGAATAGTCCTCTTGGACTGACTATCCGACTGATAATGAAAAGGTGTGCTTAAATCAAGTTGAGAAACCAACTTACTCTATATAGTACTCCAAAAAATTGAGGTAAACTAAGTACGCATATTAGATATAATGGATACTGGGACACTGAGCAACCGAAAAACCACTCTAATGTAAATCTTGCCTAATTTCTCTGCATAATAATTCGCTCTCACAGATACAAAATACATTCATTTAGTTAATCTATCTACAATCACCCAAATAGAGTCAAACTTCCCCAAGGTTGGGGGTAGGCCAACAATGAAATTCATGGTGGCTCTCACTTCAACTCGGGAATGGGCATCCCTTGAATTGTACCACCCAGTCGTTGAAGCTCATACTTCACATGCTGAGAATTTAAGCGCTTAGCCACATACTCCACAATATCCTTCTTCTTACCACCCCACCAATAATGCTGATTTAGATCATTATACAGCTTAGTCACCCCTGGATGAATGTAATATCTAGAACATTGAGCCTCTTCCAACATAAGTCTAACTTATCTGCCAACTCTCGACACACAAACTCGGCCACTAATTGTTAAAACACCATCAGAATCAAGAGATGACATGTTTTCCTCTCCACTCAACACCCTATCATGAATCACCCTTATTCTATCATCTTCAAACTGATGAGCTCAAATCTACTCCATCAAAGAAGATCTAGCCTCAATAAAGGATAACACATGGCTGGGTGCCAAAATATCAAGCCTAACCAATTAGTTAGATAATGACTAAACATCTGAGACCAAAGGTCACTCCTAAGTCAAAATATGAGCTAAACTTTCCATACTCGTCGTCTTTTGGTTTAAGGCACCTGTTACTGCAATAGCCTTGCTCGAATGATAAAAGATAGTGAGATCATAGTCCTTATGAAAATCAAACCAACGTCGTTGTCTCATATTAAGATCTTGCTGAGTGAAGAAGTACTGAAGGCTATGATGATAGGAGAAAATCTCACAATGGACTCCATACAAGTAATGTTGCCACAACTTCAATGAAAGAGAATAGTGGACAACTCCAAGGCATGGGTAGGGTAATTCTTCTAATGAGGATTCAATTGTCGACAAGCATACATAATCACCTCACCCTCATTCATTAGCACACCACCCAAACTAACCCCAAAAACATCACAAAACACGGTAAAACCTTCGCCTTCCTTGGGCAATGTCAAGATATTGGCCGGTGTCAACAACTTCTTGAGCTTTTGAAAGCTCTTCTCACAAGCATCCGACCAATGATATACAATCTCCTTCTGAATCTACTTGGTCAAAGGAGCCGTAATAAAAGAGAAACCCTTCATAAATTGCCGATAATAGCCCAATAATCTAATGAAACTTCGAATCTCGACAGTACATGTGGGGCTAGCCTTTTAACAAATTATTGCTACCTTGGTCGGATAGACCATAATTCCATCCTTGGTCACTAAATGACCCAATAAAGAGATAGAGACCAACCAAAACTTGTACTTGGAGAACTTGGCCTCATCTCGCAACCTCTGAAGTACACTCCTCAAGTGTCGCACATGGTCAACCTCATTCATGAAATAAACAAAGATATCATCAATGAATACAATTAGGAAGCAATCAAGATATAGTAAAAATACACTACTCATCAACTCCATGAACACTGCTGGGGCATTAGTATGTCTAAAAGACATGAACAAAAACTTGTGACAACCATACCTAGTCTAAAAAGTCATTTTCAGAACATTCAAAGCTCTAATCCTCAAATGATGATAACCGAATCTCAATTCAATCATGGAAAACACTGAAGCACCCTGAACCTAGTCAAATAAATCATCAGTGCAAGGAAGAGGGTACTTATTCTTGATCGTCACCTTGTTCAATTGCCGGTAGTCAATACACATACACATAGATCCATCTTTCTTATTCACAAACAAGATCGGGGCACCCCAAGGAGACACACTAGGTCAAATGAAACTCTTACTCAACATATCTTGCAACTGCTCCTTCTATTCCTTTAACTCGAACAGGTCCATCTTATGGGGAGGAATGGAAATAGGCTTGGTTCCCGGCTCAACATCCACAACAAAATTAATATCACGGTCCAAAGGCATACCAGATAAATCCGTAGGAAACATATCCTTGAACTCGCTAAAAACCCAAACAAAATACAAGGGAGGATGTGAAACAACACATGTATCACAGACATAGGCCAAATAAGACAAATACCCCTTTTCTACCATATGACTAGCACGTAGAAAAGATATAACTTCCTTTAACCCTGAACTAGGAGTACCCTTCCATGCTAACTTTGGCATGCCCAGAGTAGCTAATGTCATGGTCTTGGAAAAACAATCCAAAATTGCATGATAGGGAGCTAACCAATCCATACCTGAGATAAAATCAAAATCCAGCATATCTAGGATAATCAAATCTACCCAGGTCTCATGCCCCGCAAAAGTCACCACACATGATCGGTACACCTGATCCACCACTAAAGAATTTCTTACTAGGATAGAAACACGAATAGGAACAACAAGAGACGCATATGCAGCATCAGAACAAGTAGCAAAGTATGTAGATACATAGGAGAAAGTATATTTAGGGTCAATTAACATAGAAGCAGAATGATGAAGAGTTTGGATAATACATGTAATAACAACATCAAAGGCCTTCGCATCAGGTCTCCCAGGTAGAGCATAACACTGACCAAGCCCACTCCGCGACTAAGCAACCCTGCATTAACTACCACGAGCTCCTTGATCTCTACCTTGAACACATCTAGTACTAACTTTGCCACTCTGTGAACCACCTCTAATCGTACAAATAAGGGTAGGGTAAAACCAAAGCTAAGAACCCTATTGGGCAGGACCCAATGCACATCCAGGATATCCTCTCACATAATGACTAATATCCTACCATGTCTACATCATGCTGAGATAGCCAAGAAAAACCATAATGCCTGCCCTAACCCATTAAACTAAAATTGGAGCCTTTACCTGCATGAACTGATCCCTGGCAACCTGAAGCCGTAGGAATAATAGACCTACAACCTAAACTCAATAAAGCTGCCTGAACTGGTCTACCATGATAACCATGAGCACCTCTGTCGGAGAAATCCTTACCTCGTGGCACATGTCCATTGAACTCACCCTATCAACGGATCCTCTTTGTACCGCCACCACTCTGAGTACCATGATGAATCACCTCAAGCATCTTGGTATGCTAAACTATGCTCTAGAAATAAGCCCCTGACACTACTATCTGAGTTGTAGCCATCTGATAGAAGTTTTCCAAACCATTGAAAGACTTCTTAATCCTCTTAGACGCAGTGGAGATACTGGCAGCGAAATATCTAGATTGTTCCTGAAAACAAGCCTTATACTCAGCAATAGTCATAGAGCCCTACTCCAGGTGATCAAACTCATCTCTCATCTAATCCCTTAAACTATAAGGTCTGAACCTCTCTAGAAAAGCCTCAAAAAATTTGGTCCAAATCATAAGAGGCGACCCCAATGATCTACAACTAGAAAGAGACCTCTACCACTGTCTAGAAATGTCAGTCAATTGATAATTTGTATAAGCAACACAATGGGTTTCAAGGCATCCAACGTTATACAACCTCTCTGAATAGATCAGAAAAAATCATAGGCGTCCTCTCTAATGGAACCACTAAACTTTGGAGAAGATAAATGAATGATCCTCTCAAACCTCTTCTGATCATCAGAAGACATCACAGGACCTGAAGTAATAGAAGGATAAGAAAGTCTAGTAGGAATTGAATCAACACATGGGGTACCACAAAATATAGTAGTACCCCTGAAGGCGAAAAACCATAAGTAGGAATATGCCCCGGTAGCTGAATATCTACTGAAGTCTGAGGAATAGCCGACATACGCAAAGGAACACCAGTCTGGGGAGCACTATCTAGATGACTCAGCAGGCAAATTAGTAGATCCTGCAACACCAAAGTATCGCCTGAACCCCTATGAGACTTGAGCGGTCCAATATCCTCTATCTTATAATCACCCTCAGCATAGTCAGTCTCAGTCTCAAGAGAGGCAGCACTGGCAGTTCTTCTAATTGGGGTAGCTCTTTATGTCGATCCTCTACCTCTGGGTCGAACATGATTGTTACCTCGCCCCCTGACTGGGGTCCTAACAGTGGGTGCTGGCTTAGTGTCCTTAATATCTCTAGATCTGGTCCTCACCATCTGTGAAAAAAATGTAATACAAGTGTAGAAGATTAGATATGAACAACCTGCATGATAAGGAATCAATTTAGAGATGTTTTTTACCTAAAGATATCCTATAGCTTCTCGAAGATAGGTACGGACGTCAACGTATCAATCTGCAAGACTCTAGTAGACATCCTACTAATTTCACATATGATATCGGTGAACCTAATGCTTTGATACCAATTTATAACAACCCAAAATCAAGGTCATGATGACACCTACTTTGAACTAACCTTAGTAGGTATGTAAAATCTCACACAAGAAAGGATAATCGAGATATTAAAGAAAACCCATCAATGCGAGACTCTTAGAATGGAGTCAAGACAACCATGTAAATAACATAAACTTTGAACGGAATACAATAAATCCAAAAATACTGGTGTCATAAGTGGAAAGAGCATCTAATACAAAGTCTGAAATTTGAAAATACACTAGTCTATCTCTGAACATAAGTACAGACATGAGAAAGATAAAAGGAGGGTCAGAATCATCACCAAACTCGGGAGAGCACCAGTACCTCAAAAATCCAGCAACCAGGGCATGAGATCAAGCTACCACGGGTCATGCTTGAGTAGGGATTTGCATTAAAAGGGCACAGAAGTAGGAGTGAGTATAGTCCACTTATGCTCAATAGGTATCATAAGCCGAATAAGAAAAGTAGAAAACAAAACATTTAAAAGACACTATGAGCACGTCACCTGCATACAGAAAAGTTCCTCAACGGTAGCTCACACCTTCTGCACTAACAGTTCTATAATATAATGAAAAAGGAACAACCACGCACAAAATATATATAAGTACACTAACTACACGACAAAAAACACATATAGAAATATACAAGAGATACAAATTCAATGCAATACAATACAATAATAGTGGGACTTTTGTGTATGCCTTCCATGCCTCAGTGCTTCAGGACATGACCCATGGGGGGGGGGGTCACAACCCATATACTTTCTCAAATCCCAACTCAAACTTGTCGAGAAATAACCTTGGACAGGGGTTTGCAAAGCATCATAATCAACCTTGCCTGCAAATGACCTCGTCCAAGGGTTTTTCAAAAGTGTTTCATTTTCTTTCAAAATAAGTGTTTCTCAGTAGTACTAATAACTCATGAATAGGATATAGATGAAATAAGGATGTAATTCTCATAACCAAATTAGTATAAAGATTATAATTAATTCTATACAGGTATAAATTAGCTCAGAATCAACTCAAATGTCAAAAAATATGATATAAGACTTTGCTCGGCACCACTATGATAAATAGTCATATAAGACATCAAAATTATGATATCAGACCCCTCACTCGGGTATCACTATCATGATAAAGGCAAATAATGCTCAACTAAAGTCTATAAAATCTATTCAAGCCCCCGTAAGGGCATCACAACAACAATAATGGCATTTAATGCATAAATAAGGCCCATGATGTCAAATAAAGCCCCTACTCGGGCATCACCACTAATGTAAATCTCAAGTCAACAACAATATACAAATAATCCCCCACACGAGTAACATAATAAAAATATTAATCTCAAAATATGATTTCCCATTTAATTTTCCCAACCCAAAGTAAGCTTTACCAGAATGGTTAACTACCCAGCCCAGTCTGAAGAGAGTTAATCCATAACTACCTTGATATGTCAAAATCCAAGCCTAGACCCTTCAGCGTGGAGCCTTTTTCTCACTAAAGGTCTCAAAATGATCTAACTCTATCAATGACATAATCTATTCATTAAAAGGAAGCTAACGATACCCATATCAACTATTTTTAAAATGGGTTCAAAAATGGGTTAGAAAAAAAGGTCTGAAATCGAAAGGGGTAAAACTAGAATTTATTTTAGAAATATATTATCCACATATATAGGAGTCTACATCTTAAAAACCATGCAAAAATGATTTAAAATTGATGCTCAAATTGATGAAAAACCATTTTAAGAGTTTACCGAAAAAACTCAAAATTCTAGTTTGAAAACAAGATTAAAAGGTGTTTTTGAACATATAATCAATAGGAATTAATGGAAATGAGAGTTTAGAGCTTATCCAAACACGAATGATGATGAAAAACCTAAAATTAGCCCCTTCCTGAAGCTGCTAATTCTAAAAATGGTGGAGCCTTTTCCTCACGAACGCAGTTAACCCGTTGTATTCGCGAGGGTCAACGGAGAATAGACATTAATGTTGGCCTTCGTATTTACGGTCAGACCTTCATATTCATGAAGGATAATAACTCAGAACCATTCTTTTCATGATGATCCAGTGACATGCGCAATGAATAAAGAATCCAACTCGATCCCAATTACCCTTCACGATTGCGGCCACCACCTCGAGATCAATATGGAGGAGATTATCCTTTTTTATGTTTGCGTCCAGAGGCCTTCATTTGTGAAGAAGGACCCTTGCACCAGATATCAGCTGTTGCACTAGTTGAATTCTCATTTTCAAAGTTTTTGAATGGACCCTCGAAATTCGATGGAGACATCACAGAACTAAACCATATATGCTACTAGGCTATTTTTAATGTTCTGTACTCAAAGGAACTGTCGAATTTTTGAAAAGAGGTCGTTTACAACAAATTAGCCCTTGGGACCCTTGAATTTCAAAAGAAGGGTCGAAATGCAACATAAAGGCTTTGGAATAGAACTAACTATGCTTCTAGACAAAAATCAACATTTTGGATCTAATAAACTATCCAAATCGCCATGCGACACTCAAAACACAAAATGTTGATCGAAGTCAAACACATGGCTTTTAAATCCTCTAAGAGTTTCAAACTCTCCCAAATCACCCCCGAATGCAACGGGGACCATGTCAACCATCCCCACAACTCACATATAATATGTAACAACTACAAGGAAGGTCAAAATAGTCAACACACATAAAAAGAGAAGAATCACAACTATGGTTGTTACAAAATGCAATGCACGTGTCTAGATATTTGTAACTAGATAAATCAATCATAAATTCATCTTCTATTTCATTCGACGTAGGTCTCATTTTATCCAAGTCATAACAAGATAAAACAATCATAAATTCCTCTTCTTTTGCATTCTACGTAGGTTTCATTTCCTCCAAATCATAACTAGATAAATCAATTTCAAATTCCTTCTCTATTGTATATAACGTAGATCTCATTTCCACCATATATATATATATATATATCAATGTTTAGAGTATTGGATAAGTAATTAATTCATCAATAAATGATTGTGTAAATAATTTTTATTTCGATAACATAGTTTTTGCTTTTTTGGATTAGTGGGGAGGGTAGGGATGGAAATAAAGGTTAATTCTAGATTCTAATATAGTTTATGACATCTTGATAACATTGAGTGTGAAAGTACTTACGATGGCTTCAATGGAGAATAATGTGTATCCATCTTTATTGTTGGTCAGTGACTAATTAGAATGTCTATATTTAGTACCAAACTTATATTTTAATTCTTAATTCGATGTATTCTCATGTACAGTACAACACCCGTGCAAGATTTCTATTGGGTAATAGGGAGATCAAAGTTAAATTAAAAATGTTGTTCTCAAATCATTAATAATTTCAGTCGTCACTTTAGCACTAGCACCTTCTAGTAAAAAACTTGGAATGCACGTGCAAGCACGTGTCTAGAAACTAGTAACTAGATAGCTCAATTGGAATACACATGCATCACACGTGTCTAGAAGCTAGTAATTAGATAAATCAATCATAAATTCCTCCTCTGTTGCATTTGACGTAGCTATCATTTTCTCCAAATCTTAACAAGATAAATCAATCATAAATTCCTTTCCTTTTGTATTTAACGTAGGTGTCATTTCCTCCAATTCATAACTAGATAAATCAACAATAAATTCCTCCTCTGTTGTATTTAACATAGGTATAATTTCCTTAGAGGACATTCCATGAAGAACTAACGAGTCACATTGTCTACCCTATTTTTTCCCTCCTTCACGAACTCTTTGAAACAGAGGCATCCCCTGAATCAATGTTGCACCTGAGTTAAAATACAGAATTTTCTTGAGCAAATTGCACAACCATTAGCACACTAGAAAAAAACAAAAAATATTTAATCTAGTTCGGGACTTCTAAAATCATAAATAATTTTTAGTAAGGAGACAAGTATTTTTTTATAAAATACAAAACAAAAAAAATTGTTATAAATTATTTAATTTCATATTTGATTAGATAAACAATATAAAATTGCATAGTTAAGCCAATTATAGTAAAATTCTATAATTAAATTTCTTTCAAAAGAATAAAGATGATGCTTCCCGTTAAAAAAATACTTCAAAAGGTAGTGGGTGCATTAGGCATCCCCCTTTCATGCACGATTTGAAAAAAGGTCGCATCCTTGAACATACATATAATTAATCCATGAAAATGCCAATAAAACAGAGCTAATCATATTCTTAAACGTACCATTTAACCATTCTATATAGTTAATCATTTAACAATTCTATGTGATTAAACACTCACAATGTAAAAACTTAAAATGCGAGAAAGTAGACAAATATGTCCCACTTTGGGTAGAGATAGAAGGAGAGAGAGAGAGAGATTCATCTAATCAGTCAATGGTGGAAAAAAAAAGACAGGTAAAAGTTTTATGTATACCGATGCAAATGAAGTCTCACGAACTGTTTGCGATGGCGATTCCCATGACGGAAGTTCCAAATCGTAAAAGAGATCCTCTTTGATATGTTATCAGAAAGTACCTTGAATGAAGAGTTCACTGAAGTTTTAAACTGAGATGGAGATCATATACAATAATGTAAATTATGCACTTTTATATAGAGTGCAAAATGAAATCCAACTTTGATTTTCACTTAATAGTCTTATTGTGGTGTGAATTTGTGCTTTCTTATCTAAATGTATACATAATTAATTCATCAATAAATAATTGTGGAAATGATTTTTATATTGATAACGCATTTTTTTTTTTTTGGATTAATGTGGCAGTCAGGGCTGGAAAAAAAGTTGAATTCTAGATCCTAATATAGTTTATGATATTTCGATAACATTGAAGGTGATATTACATATGATGGTTCCATTGGAGAATAATGTGAATCCACCTTTATTGTATGTCAGTGACTAATTAGAATGTCTATATTTAGTACCAAATTTATATTTTAATTTTATTTTTGATGTAATCACATTTACTATGCAACACACGTGCAAGATTTTTATTGGGTAATTGGAAGATCAAAGTTAAATTAAAGATGCGGTTCTCAAATCATTACCAGTTTCAGTTGTAGCTTAAGCATTTTCTAGTGAAAAACTTGAAATGTAACGTACATGTCTAGAAACTATTAACTAGATAAATCACTTGGAATACATGTACAACACACGTGTCTACAAACTAGTAACTACATAAATCAATTATAAATTCCTACTTTGTTGCATTCGTCATAGGTCTCATTTTCTCCGAATCATAACAAGATAAATCAAACACAAATTCCTCCTCTTTTATAATTAACGTAGGTCTCATTTCCTCCAAATTATAACTAGATAAATCAATACTAAATTCCACCTTTATTGTATTTAATGTAGCTCTCATTGCCTCTGAATATATATATCAATATTTAGAGGACATTCTGTGATGAACTCACGAGTCCCATTGTCTATCCTTTTTATTTTCCTCCTACAATAACTCATTGGAAGAGAGGCATCCCCTGAATCCATGTTGCACCTAGGTAAAGATGCATAATTTTGTTGAGCAAATTGCACAACCATTACCGCACTAAAAAAAAAATAAAAAATATTTAATTTAGTCTAGGACTTCTCAGATGATAAATAATTTTAGTAAAGTGACAAGTTTTTTTTTATAAAATACAAAATAGTTTTTAGGTAAATGACCTTGGATGCCAATTATAACGGTACCGCTAGCTCCGTAATATAGATTTTATTCTATGGGGACCCTTGGTTCGGGTCCTGAGGGTTACGAGCTTATTTTAGGCTATTGGGTGGATTTTATTGAAAAATAAAAACTTGGGTTTGGGACTCACATTCTGTGTGATCTTGGATGGGAATTTTTATGGTTTTGTTGAGTCTGGAAAAACAAATTTTGTAGGGTAGCGTTGTTCATTTACATTTACGGGGTTCCTAATGAATCTCGATCACTGATAGGAGTTCGTTAGGAATCAGCAAAATTGGTTGGTGCTAAGTTGCTGGTGCAGCCACTTTAGCAGCAGAGGATCTCTTAAGTGGTAACTACTTTAGCGGCCAAGCAGCTGCTTAAGCGGAGGCTGACCAGCTTGGTAGGATCCTCTGAAGTGGCCCTCTTGGCACATAAGTTGTTACCGCTAAAGAGGTCATTTGACTGCTAAGGCAGTCATTTGACCGCTTAAGCGGCCATCACTGTTGTTATATATGTCTTTTTCCACTATTTTCCACTTCTTGTTTAAAGTATTAAATGTCATTTTTATAAATTGGATCTTATAATTTGGGGTTAAATCATATAATTTAGTCGGGGATTAGCAGGGGAACGATAAAGTGACCATTGTATGACCTTTTCTCCGTATATTGTCAATTTAATTTCGAGTTAACTATCCATTGTTATTCTTGAGTTTTTGAATTAGTGTCGGGACTATTTTAGGGTTGTTTTGAGCTCGGATCACGCCCAATTTTGGGGAAAATTATTCTTGAACTGAGAGGGACACATTGACAGTTTCAATTTTTGAATTCCACAAGCGGGCCCCACGGTTGATTTTTAGCCTATTTTTGACCCGGAGCATAATTTTGCAATATGGGTATCGATATTCTTGACTTAACGTGTAGAATGTGATTTTGATATAGTAACAACGGTCGAAGGCTTCTTTGAAGGGAAAAGCTCTGTTGTAGAGGTTTGCACGTGGTTTCGGAAATATCCAGATAGGCTAGGCGTACCCTTTGTCACTATCCTACTATAGCCCACCAGTAGGTAAGCCAAACCATATCCCAAAACTGCAAGTAATAGGCTATCATGCGAAAGATATGGAAATAACGATACAACTGCAATAATAAGCAACGAGAACGGGGAAAATATATACATATATGCATACTATACAAGAGGGGGAAAGAGCACGAAATAACAAAATGAATCCCCCAAGACCTGGTAAGGTCAGTATAAGAGCCACAAAGACAAAAAAGAGTACTACATAGTGTCAAAATATACATCGTAGTCTCATAATATACAAAATAATACTATCACAATAACAGAAGGAGGAGGATCAGCTCTGGACTCTAAAAGCTCAATCAATATTCAAACAACAGCACAACCCGAGGATGTCATCAACGACAACGGTTCATACTCAGATCTGCATAAGGGAAAAGATGCCGAAGTGTAGTATGAGTACCAAAACCACGGGTACTCAGTAGGCATCATAGGCTGACTGAGCTAAATTACAACTAAATACAAATAAAGTGCGAGTAACTAAACAAAAGGTAGTAATAAAGGGGATGCAACGGAAATAATAGGCTAATACGATTAAATAGGAGACCAATAACTCGAAAGCGAAAATAAAAGTCTAACTATAACCTAACTGGACCCCATAAGCCGAAAATGCACACAAATGAAAAAATAAAAACTCGATCGAGTCCCCAAAAGCATGGTGGGTAGAAACAAAGAGTAATACTACCATAAGAATATAACATAACTATAAAGAAGGTAAAGGTAGCCATATGTGTGATATGTGTACCTTATACTCTTGTTCCAATCATAACCACAAACCTTACTGGTCTCTTTCGGATACTCAACCCGGTATCAGTAATAGTAAAGATAATAAATGCCAGAATCAAACCAAAAATGATGAATAATATCATTATAATAAACACCAGAGTTGAACTAAAACTAATTAATAATGACCATAGTATAAATATTAGACTCGAACCGAAACTGATAAATAACAATGATGTGCCAGGTGTTGAACTTGAACCAAAACTACCAAGTAACCTAAATGTAGTAATATCCAAATGTTATAACCCATCTCAACTTCATCTAATTCTAAGTTCCAATTTTAGGTGGCCAAATCCATTATGATGTAGCGGTTTTCGATTATTATGTCAGAGAATATGATTTAAGGTCAATTACAACACTACCGGGGTAACAAAGCTAACTAAGATTATTATAATGACTAAGTAAACCCAAACTCTATGTAATAATATAAAGAAATGGTTAAGCTACCATTAAGGTAAACAGGGAGCTATTCTAGGCATCCTATCTTAAAAATAGGTGGTACGGTCACTACAAGTCCCAGAAACCCATCCTAACCAAAGAATCTAACCAAACCTAAGGTAAGGCTTCTCAATCCCATCGCAAGGCACTAAGTAAACTTATTCTTGTCCTAAAGGATAATCACATGCCAATAACAACCCACCCACAGCTGCCACAATATCACACTTATACTATAATAAAGCAAAGTCTAGGAGATGGTAAGCCTAGACTACCTTGATGTCGCTGAAAGCATGTGAGAACCTCTACAATGGAGTTTTTCACTTCCGAGAAGCCTCCGATCGCTGCCACGCAATCTAAATGATGTTCAACATGTAAAGGGGAATATGAATACCCATATTGTGAAAATATGCTCCTGGTCAGAAATCGAGCTAACAATTCACCATGGAGCTCCCTTGTGGAATCAGGAAATTAAGAGCATGATAGTGTCCCTCAAAGCTCAAAGATCACTTGCCCCAAAATTAAGATTTTAAAGACCTGTAATTGTCCCAAGACAGTCCAACATCAAACGGGAAAAACAAGAACTAAACGAAGAATTAACCTGAAACTTATGAGATTACGATGAGGAGAAAGATCACTATAACATCCTCAAGCAAATACCAGCTTAAATTTACAATCCTCCACAATTTTGGATCTCCCAATATCTCTAAAGGTTATTTGTACTTAGAAAATGAGGTTGAGAACAAAGGGAAATGTTTAAATGCTGTCAGGGGTTTCCTCATCGCTATCGCGAGGCCCCCTCTACTCGCGATCGCGATGAACAAGCTAGCCCGGTCCCATAACCCTCCATTATCACAATCAGAAGTCCTAGCCTCAATATTATGATGACTAAGATCTACAAATCCTAGCGATCACAGGGGTCCACATAGTGATAGTAATGAAGGATATAGGCCTGCACTAGGTGATGATGCACTAACAACTTTGCTAAGTTTCATATTCTCTAAACGGGACCTCAAGATTCATTTGGAGTCCCATGAACATAAACGAATAAGACACCTTACTATATTTGGTATTTCGAACTCAACAGAACCATCAAAATTCCAATACAAGGTTGTTTTGATAGAATGTGGGTCCCACACCCAAGGTTCCAATTTTACCAAAATCCACCCAATAGCCCAAAATGAGTCCAGAAGCTTCAAGACCCAGACTAAGGGTCCTCCTAGCCTAGAATAAATATTTTGGAGCTAACAAAACCCTCAAAATTGGCAGCCAAGGCCGTTTAACTAAAGTTTTGGTCTGAGACCATTTTCTCAACTTCAAAAGCTCTTAAATGGGGAAATGACAATAAAATCCAAATGAACTGCCTGATAATTGACCTGTCAGTCCCAACAAGTCATAAGTGACTTGGGGTAGCTATAGGAAAGCTCTAAATATAGAAAAAGTACGAAAAGGGTAGAAATGACCTGGAGGGTCATTACAATATTGACTACTAAAAGGACTTTTGCCGTTAAAAGTAAAGAGTTAAGAAGTACCTGAAGGCTTAAACAGGTAAGGATACTGAGTCTGCATCTCATGCTTGGTATTCCAGGTAGCCTCCTCAACCATATGGTGCCTCCCATGAATGATAACCATAGAAATATCTCTAGAACATAATTGTCTGACATCTTTTGCTAGGACATAAATTGGCTCCTCTAAAAAGGTCAACTAATCATCCCACTGAACCGAGTCCCACCTAAGCATGTGAGACTCATTGGGATATAACACCGTAGCATCTTTATTTAAAAACCTAGATAGATGGATGAAAAGGCTGGGGGCAAGCCCAACTCACAAGCTACCTCCCCAACTGTCTTAAGGATCTCAGATGGCCTAATATACATATGGTTGAGCTTACCCCTCTTCCTTACCCTCATCACGCCCTTCATGGGTGACACTTAAAGTAAAACCCAATCACCAGCTTCAAACTTCAAAGCATAAAGCCTACGGTCAGTATAACTATTTTACTTGCTCTGAGCTGCTCATAGCCTATCCTAAATTACTTCAACTCTATAAAATGACTCCTAAAGCAAGTCGGTAACTCATGGCCTAGCCTTAGCAATCTCAAAAAAAATAATCAGAGATCGATAATGCCTACCATACAATACCTCAAATAGTGCCATATGAATACTTGGACGGTAGCTATTATTATAGGCAAACTCTGCTATGGCTAAAAATTCCTCCCACTGACCTTAAAAGTCTATAATACATGCACATTGCATATCCTCCAAAACCTGAATAGTCTGCTCCGAGTGTCCAACAGTCTGGGGGTGAAAAGTGGTGCTAAGGTTAATTTGGGTACAAAACTCTTATTGAAAGGTCATCCAAAAGCTAGAAGTAAATTGGGGGCCTCTATTATAATTAATCTACACGGGCACTCAGGCAAATCACCTCTCAAACATAGATACTAGCCAACCTCTCAGAACTGAAGAAAGACTGACTATGAATGAAATGGGCAGACTTGGTCAAACAATATATGATGACCCAAACGCTATAAGAACCATAAGAAGTTCAAGGCAAACTACCCATGAAGTCTATATTGATTTGCTCCCATTTCCACTTAGGAATGGGTAGCCTCTGAAGCAATCCATCAGGTCTCAAATACTCGTCTTTCACCTACTGACAACACCAACACCGAGCTATGAAGTCCGCTACATATCTCCTTATACCTCTCTAACAATAATGTTGTCTCAAATATATATACATAGTAGTTGTTCCAGGTGAATAAAGTACCTGAAGCTGTGAGCCTTCTTGAGTATCAACTAAATCAAACCTCCTACCCTCAAAACACAAATACGACTATCAAATCTCAAAATACTGTCAGAATCTAAAGTATCCCTCCTAGAATAACCTGTCAATACCTAATGTCAAATGTCACTCAACCCACCATACGCAAACTGATGACCCCAAATCTGCTCTAAAGGTAGATCTAGCCTCAATACTAGCAAGAATTCTCGTAGGATCTGAAATATCAAGTCGAATCAATATGTTGGATAAGGACTTGATGTCCAAGTCCAACAGTTATTTTGGGACTAAAAGAAAGGTCAAGCTACTCATACTCATATCCTTTCAGCTCAAGGAGTCCACTACCATATTTATCATGCCTGGATGGTAAAGAATATAGAGATCATAGTCCTTTAGCAACTCAATCCATCGGTGTTTTCTTGAATTAAGCTCCATGTATGTCATAATCTACTGAAGACTATGACGGTCAGTGAATATCTGACAGTGAACACAATACATGTAATGCCTCTAAATCCTAAGCGTAAAATCTACCATCGCCAATTCCAAGTCATGAGTCGGGTAGTTGTGCTCGTGCACCTTCAGCTATTTCAAAGAATAATCTATAACCCGACCCCTCTTCTGAACATACCCCAAAATAACACCAAAAGTATCAGAATAAATAGTAAACTTGTCTCCTTCAACTGGAAAAGTCAAAATGGGATCTGAAGTGAGTAAGACCTTGAGTTTAGAAAACTTGCCTCACACCCATTGGACCATGGAAGTGGAACCTCCTTCCTAGTCAATCTGGTCATAGGTACTGCAATAGTGGCAAATCTCTCGATAAACAACCTATAGTAGCCTGCCAACATAATAAAACTACAAACCTCAGTTGGAGATGCAGTCCTAGCCCATTCATGAATGGCCTCAATCTTTGTTGGGTCTACCATAATCCCATCCTTGGATAACACATGCCCCAATAAAGCTACATACTCAAGCCAGAACTCACACTTTGAGAATTTGGTATAAAGTAGATAATCTCTCAAAGGTTGGAGCACAGTCCTCAAATGTTACTCATGCTCTTTCCTACTCCTCGAATAGACAAGGATACCATTAATAAATACAATCACAAAGGAGTACAAATAAGGCCTGAATACGTAGTTCATCATGTCTATGAATGCTACTGGGGCATTGCACCCAAAAGACAACACCAACAACTCATAATAGCCATATCCAGTCCTGAAGGCTATCTTAGAGATGTCCTCCACCCAACCCGAATCCTGAAATGATAGTAGCCAAACTCAAATCAATCATAGAGAACACTACCACACCCTAAAGCATGTCAAAAAGATCATTAATATGAGGAAATGGATATTTATTCTTCATTGTTACCTTATTCAGCTGCCTATAGTCAATACTCATACACATAGAACCATCCCTCTTATTCATAAATAGATCTTGAGAACCCCAAGGTGAGACACTTGACCTAATAAACCATTTACCCAGAAGATCTTGAAGCTGAATATTTAGCTCTTTTAGCTTGGTAGGAGCTATGCAGTAAGGTGCCATAGAAATTGGTCGTGTTCCCGGCTCAACATTAATAGCAAACTTTATATTACACTTAGGAGGAAGGACAAGTAGTTTGGTATGAAAGACATTAGAAAACTCACAGACTACAGGAACAGAGTCAAGTGAAGGACTCTCAATACTGACATAATAAACATAAGCCAAATAAGCCAAACAACCCCTCGATACCAATCTCCTGAACGAATACAAGAAATAATCCCCTATAGTACACAACTATAAGAACCCTGCCGCATAATCAGGGGTATGTTGAGCATGGCTAAGATAATGGTCTTAGCAAAGAAATCCAAGACTGCATGATAGGGGGATAACTAGTCCATTCCCAGAAGCACATCGAAACCAACCATGTCTAGCATAATAAGTTCAGCCTAAGTGTCATATTCCTGAATAGTCACAATATTCAATTTATATACCCGATAAATTACTAAAGAATCACCTACAGGAGTAGCTATAAGCAAGGGTACAAATAATGACTCCTAACACAACCCCAACTATGGTGCATAATAAGAAGACACATAAAAATATGCGAAGCCTGGATTAAATAAAACATAAGTTGGTTGATGGCAGATCGAGATCATACATATAACAATAACATCTGAAGCCTCAGCCTATAGCATACCAGAAAAAACACACAAATGACCTCGTTCGCCTCCATACTAGGTGCCTACCTGACCATCTTTTCGACTAGCCTGAGGACCTCCACTAGAACCTTGGGGACCACTTCTGCAACCCTGTGCACCACCCCTAGCTGGGGGTGGCACTGATCTGATTAGTGGAATATTCTGTGCAACTGGCTCTATCATGTCATGCCGGCGACACTCTCTTGAGAAATGGCCCGCTATACCGCAATCATAACATGCCTCAGGCACATTACTTTATCTAGAAGGACCGAGTGATCCAAAATGGCTACCTCAGCCTGAAGACTCTATCTGAATACCCTTCGAAGACTAGCCACTACTCTGCCCATTATAATTAATACAATAAGGCTGGCCCCTATTTAAAATTTGCAGTGCTTCCTGAACAGGCCTACTAAACTTACCCTGATGCTGATATGACAGATGCTGGGGGTACCTACCATGAAATTTGCTACCTCTGAATTGTGAGCCGTTATGGCTCCCATTGTAACTGCCCTGCTGATTAGGTCACTTAGCACTGCACCTTTGGGGCTCACAATGCATATGCTCCATATTCTGAGCATAGTCACCAATATCGATGAATGACCTACCCGTAACCACCAGAATCTGAGTATCCATACAAAGTGGAATTCTTTACCCTCTGACATAACACCAAATATGCTCATACTTAGTTGGTAGAATCATGGTGGCATGTCTAGCTAACTCCTGAAATCTTGCCTCATACTCTGCCACTGACATAGACCCCTACTACTACCCTATGACCTGATCCATTAGATGGTTGCCCAAGCTACGACGCACATATATCTCTAAAAAAGTCTAGGAATACTTAGTCCATGCTATATGAGGAGATCCAGCTGGCCTACAATCAATATAACCCTTTCACCATTATCTGGTTGCTTGATGAAACTGAAAAGTGGTGTATTCCACACAATATGACTCTACCAGGCCCAAATTAAACAACCACTCCTCATAACTAGAAAGAAACTCAATAGCATCCTAGTTTGTCCTCCCTACAAATCTCAGTGGATCCAATCTATAAAATCGGCCTAGCATTTTCTGCATCTCAGAAGTCATGGATGGTTGGGCTGCTACCGGTCTTGGAACTATCGATGCTAGTAGAACCTCTACTTTAGGAGCCGAAACTTTGGGTTGTGCTCCTACGCTAAGTCCACCCTGGGCTGCTCCTTATGCGGATGTCGGGGCCCTATCCATAGGTTGGCCAACAACCATACCTAATAATTATACTAAGGAATCTTGGAGGACTAGTGAAGATATAAATCCAGGTGGGCTAGGGCTACCCCAGGTCCACTGGCTGCTCTGGCAGCAGATCTTCTGGTGTTATCTTAAGTGATAGATCAATAATCGAATCTAATAAAGGCTCCCTAGCCTAGCCTCAAGTTGGGGATACAGATCTATCCTAACCACAACCTCAAGGTTGACCTGTACATATATTAGGTACCCTAGCTGTAACCTCGGGGTCCCCATCCCGGGTCGCCTTAACCCTATCCTAGCCATCTACAAAAGAGGGAAACAAATGAGAATTTAAAAACCAATATAACACAACGCGCGATAATGAACCAAAAGGATGTGATTTTTTTAAGAATGTTATGTAGCCTTCCAAAGATAGGATACAGATGTCATCATACCAATCCGCGGGACTCTATTAGATACTTTTTCTTATACCATCAATATAGGTAAACCTAGGTTTTGATTCCAAATTGTCTCAACCTAATTTCTCAGGTCATCATAGTACCTACTTTCACCCACCAGTAGGTAAGTCAAACCATAAACTGAAACTACAAGTAATGGGCTAACATGTGGATGATAAGGAAATAACAATACAACTGTAATAATAAGCAATGAGAATAGGGAATATATATATAAATGAGTACGATAAAAAAAGGAAAAAAGGACACAATAACCAAATGATTCCCCAAAGAACTGGTGAGGTCAGTAAAAGAACCACTAAGACCAAAAAAAGTACTATACAATGTTCAAATATACATCGTATTCTGAAAATATACAAAATAAGACTATCACAATAGCAGAAGGAGGAAGATCAATTCTGAACTCTAAAAGCTCACCCAATCTTCGAACAGCAGAACAACCTCAGGGTGTCGTCAATGACGGTGGCTCGTACTCGAATCTGCATCAGAAAAAAGATGGAGAAGTGTAGTATGAGTTCCAAAACCATGGGTACTCAATTGGCATCGTAGGCCGATTGAGCTAAATTACAGTAAAAGTATAAATAAAGTGCGAGAAATCAAACTAAAGTTAGTAATGAAGGGGTAGGAATAGAAACAATAGGCTAATGCGATTAAATAGGTTACTAATAATTTAAAAAAGGAAATAAAATTCTAACTATAACCTAACTGGAACCCAATATGCCAGAAGGCACACACATGAAGAAATAAAAAATCAGTTGAGCCCCCAAAAGCAGGGTGGGTATAAGCAAAAAGTAATACTACATTAAGAACTTGACATAACAATAAAGAAGCTAAAGGGAGCCAAGTGTGATAGCTTACACTACTGTTTAAGCCATAACCACAAAACTTATCGGTCTCTTCCGAATACGCAACCCCAAATCAATAATAATAAAGATAATAAATGCTAGACTCAAAACGATACTTATGAATAATATCATAATAATAAATGCTTGACTCAAACCAAAACTAATAGATAATGACCATAGAGAAAATGTCAAACTCAAACAAGAACTGATAAATAATAATGATTTGCTAGGTCCCGAACTAGAACCGGAACTACCAAGTAAGCAAAATGTAGTAATATCTTAGAGGTTCCAATTTAAGGCGGCCAAATCCTTTAAAAAGGAGTGGGTTTTGATTATTATATCAAAAAATATAGTTTAAGGTCAAATACTACTCTACCTAGGTAACGAAGCTAACTAAGCTTATTATAATGAATAAGTCTACCCAAAGTCCAAGTAATAACCTAAAGAAGTGATTAAGCGCTTATTTAGGTAAAAAAAGGAGATATTCTAGGCATCATATCTTAAAAAAGGGTGGTAGGGACCACTATAAGTCTCGAAAACCCATCCTAAGGCAAGCACCTACCCAAACCTAAGATAAGGCTTCTCAATCCCATCCCAAGGCACTAAATGAGATGAATCTAGTCCTAAGGGAAACTGGGTATAACTCTACCCAAAAGGCCCCTAACTAGCTAAAATAAGCAAAAATACACTAAATGAGAATCTGGGCCATAATAACCCACACTTATACCATAATAAATTAAAGTCTAGAAGAAGGTAAGCCTCACCTACCTAGACATTGCTGAAAGCATGTGAGAGCCTCTACAACACAACTTTACCCTTATAGAAGCCTCTGAATGTTGCCACACTCTCAAAATAATGTTCCACACATGAAGAGGAGAATATTGATACCTATATTAAAAAAAAACACTCCATGTCAAAAGCCGAGCTAAATATTAATTGTGGGGCTTGCTTGTGAATTACAAAGTTGAAACCATCACAATGTCCCTTCAATTCAAGGATCACTTGCCCCAAAATTGAGCATAATTAGAGCCCCATAATAGTCCCAAATCAAATAGGAAAAACAAAAATTTAATGGAGAATTAACCGACAGCATAAGACATTAGGATGAGGATAATGATCACTATAAGGCCCTTAAGCTAATCCCTGCTCAAGATTACAATCCTCCATAATTTTTGAGCTCCCAACAATTTATACTTAGAAAATGAGGTAAAAAATAAAGGGAAATATTTTTATACTACCAGGGGTTTTCTCATTGCTATTGTAAGGCCTTTTAATCGCCATTCTGGGCCCCACTAATAGGACCATCATGATTGCGATGAACAAGCTGACCCAGTTCGATAGTTCTTCTTCATTGCGATTGCGATTCCCAACTTCGCAAACACGATAACTAAGATCCTACGACCCTCCAAATTGCGAGAGTCCTCATCGCAATAGCAATGAAGGATCTGGGCCTGCACCAGGTACTGATGCACCAACAACTTTGCTAAGTTGTATATTCTTTGAATGGTCGCGTGAGATTCGTTTGAAATCCTATGAACGCAAAATGAAATATTTTGCCCTACCAAATTCGACATTCCAGACTTAACAAAACCATCAAAATCACATCCAAGGTCATTTTAATAGAGTGGGTCCTATTCTCTGGATTCCATTTTTACCAAAATTCACCCAATAGCCCAAAATGAGGTCAAAAGCCTCAGGACCTGGACCAAGGGTCCCCATAGTATGTAATCAATATTTTGAAGCAAACAAAACTGTCAGAATTAGCTTTCGAGGCTATTTAACTAATGTTTTGTCCCGATACCATTTTCACAACTTCAGAAGCTCCAAAATAGAGAAATAGCTATAAAAACCAAACAAACTTCTTGGTAACTGAACTGTCTATCCCAGAAGTCATAATTGACTTGGGGCAGCTATAGGAAAACGCTAAATATAAAAAAAGCACAAAAAAGTAGAAAATGACCTGGAGGGTCATTACGCCCTTCTTCTAGACTTTGCTTGATTATGGTTTTAAGTGTAATATTGTGCTAGTTCTATGTGGGCTCTTACGACTTGGATATCCGTTTAGCAATTTCTGCTTATTTTAGCCGATTAGTTTTTTTTTTGGGTATTATTCGTCCCCGTTTTCCCCTAAGTTAGACTATGATTATCCTTCAGGACTAGACTTATCTCATTTAGTGCCTTGTAATGGGATTGATATTCCCTATCCTAGGTTTCGTTAGGTCTTTCCATAGGTTGGATTTTTGGGACTGGTAATAGGCTCTGCCTACCCTTTTAAGATAGGATGCTTAGGATAGTGCCCTTTAGACCCAAATAATCATATAACTGCTTCCTTAGGCTATTACCTGGGTTTGGATTGAGTTAGACATTATTATATGCTTAGTTATCAACATTATCCCAGGTAGGGTAGTAATTTCCCTTAAACCGCACCTTTCAGACTTAATAATTAGAACCCGTTTCTCATTAAAGAATTTGGTCTCCTAATAATTGAAATGGTGATTAACAGGATGCGAGATAGACTATAACCCTGGGATATGAATATTTACTTCTCATTTATTTAGTTCCTGTTTGATTTTGGCACCCGGCATATTGTATCGTTTATTTAGTTTCGATTCAAGTCTAGCATTTCCTATATTATTATAATCTATTAGTTCCGATTTGAGTTAAGCATATGTTATATTGTTACTATTCACTAGTTTTGGTTCGAGTTTGGCATTAATTATCCTTACTATTAATAATATGCGGTTGGTAACCCTATAAATACCAATAAACTAGTGGTTATGGTTTGAAACGGAGCATAAGGTAAGCATATTGCATATTTTGGATCATTTTACGTTCATTACTGCTACAGTCCATCCTTACATTAGTATTACCCTTTTATTTTACCCACCTTGCTTATGGGGGTTCAGTTGGGTTTATTTCTCTTTGTGTGTGCCTTTTAAACTTATGGTGGTCTAGTTAGGTTATATCTAGGCTTTTATTCTACTTTTGAGTTTCTTGTTGTCGATTTATCGTTGTTGCCTAGCATAGCCTATTAGTTCCATTGTTACCTAATATTTATTGACTTTGGATTATATATTCACACTTTATTTATACTTTTACTTTAATTGAGCTCAGTCGACCTATGATGCCTACTGAGTATCTGTAGTTTTTGGCACTCATACTACACTTCTACATCTTTTCCCTGATGTAAATCTGAGTATGAGTCAACGCCATTGACGACCTCATCGGGCTGTGCTGCTGATCAGAGATTGGGTGAGTTTTTAGAGTCCAGAGCTGATCCTCCTCCTTCTGATGTCTTAATAGTCTGATTTTGTATTTTTTGAGACTATGATGTATATTTTTACAATGTCTAGTACTCTTTTTGTTGTAGTAGCTCTTGTACTATCCTTTCCAGGTCTTGGGGGATTCATTTTGATATTATGTCCTCTTTCCCCTCTTGTGTAGCATGCATATATCAACATGAATATCCCTATTCTCATTACTTATTATTACTATCGTATTGTTATTTCCTTATCTTCCGCGTGTTAGCCCGTTACATTTCATTTTGGACTATGGTTTAGCTTACCTACTTTGGGTTATAGTAGGTGACATCATGACCTAAGATATTGGGTCATGAAAATAGTAAAGCCAATTATAATCAAATTTTTTAATAAATTACTTTCAAAAGAATGAAGATGATGCTTCCGTTTAAAAAATACTACAAAAGGCAGTCGATTCATTAAGCATCTCGCTTTCACATACGATTTGAAATAAGGTCGCATTCATGAACACACATAAAATTAATCCATGAAAATACCAATGTACCAGAGCTAATCATATTCTTAAACGTACCATTTAATCATTCTATGTACTCACCATTTAACCATTCTATGTGATTAAATACTCAACACACAAAAATTTAAAATATGATAAAGTAGAAAAAGATGTCCTAATTTGGGTAGAGACAAAAAAGAGAGAGAGTTATCTAATCATTCAATAGTGGAGAAACAAAGAAAAGGTATATGTTTTATGCTTACCGATTCAAATAAAGTTTGATGAACTATTTGCGACAACGATTTCCATGACGGAGATTTCCAATCGCAAAAAGAGATTTTCTCTATTTTGTAATCAGAAAGTGTCTTGAATGAAGAGTTCACCGAAGTTTTAAACTTAGACGGAGTTCATCAAACATCATTTGCAAGAGTCCCCCACTACAACACGGACCTGATTCAGTACCAGGTCCCTATACAAGAGTATATAAGAACAGTATAAACTCAAATAAAAGTTAGCAGGAAAGTAAAGACACAATATTTTTAAGTGGAAACTCCTTGCTCAAGGGAGAAAAACCACGACCTACCTCTAGTAGGATTTCACTAACAACCTCCACTTAAACTTTGAGTAACCTTCAACAATTACAATCAAAGAATTAACCTTCTACTTCCTACAACTTTGCAATAACTCTATTGCAACACACCTTCATAATACATCTACTGTGAACTCTCCATTAGCTACCTCTAGCTACCAAATGACTCAAATTTAAATACAAGATACTTTAATAACCTACTCACTAAGATCTCTAGAATGAGATGTGAGTTTAAAATTGAAAGATCAAAACAAAACCACAAACAAACTAGTAATAGGAAATAATATTTCACTATGAGAAAAAGCATTTCTAAGATGTTGCGTCTTGCAATATCGAGTGAGGCCATTTCTTGAGAAAATTCCTCTTGATTTTTTGCAAAAGCTTGCCTTCTCTCTTGGTAGATTATGTATATATATATGTTGAGTAATGGGAGAGAAGCGTCCTCATTAGATGCTGAAGAAGGAAAACTAAATATTCATCTCACTAACGTGCTGACATTGTCAAGAAAATACTGGACAACTTGCACAAAAGACAAATATGTGCAGTTGCACACTGGGACATTAGATTTCGTAACTAGTCCTTTCATCAGGTCAGACCATCATTAGAACATGAATAAAAATCAGACATATAAGGACCAGGTTCTAGAGATAGAGTTTTCCAATCATCAAAACATAAGCATAAGGAACAAAATAAGAGCAAGGCAGGAACTAAACATTTTCCCCCTTTTCTTATGTTGACAAACATAGAGCCTTTTGTAGCATATGAACCTTGCAACTCTTTCAATTTCCCCATGTCACCATGCAAGCCAACACCCAACACCAGTTCCTCCTTTAACAATCACACTAGTTCCCCCTATCACTAGGCACACTCACACTAGCTCCCCCTTTTAGCTTCATTAAATAGGATAAACAGTAAAATAAAGTAAGGTCTAAACAAGGATAGCCTAAGAAGCATAAGCTAACTTATATGTGGAAAACACAAAATCAAGGGCAGACAAGGAGAATTTTGATTAAACTACACAAAAACCACAGTTAATATTCAAGTCTTACAAAATGAAAATTTAAAAACACTATGTAGTGCAAGAATCAAAACCAGGTTGAAACAAGGAAGGGACATAGGGAACTTTAGGAGGAGGTGGAAAAGTTCTTGGACATGAGTTGATCAATACATCTTAGGGAAATATGATTATCATCAATAATTTGCTGAGTTAGATCAACAACCTTACTCTTTAGTTCAATAATTTTAGCTACAAGGTGATCATTTAGGGCCTTAAGAGTTGCTGAAGCACCTGAAGCTGTACCAAGTTCCTTAGTAGCCTGAAGCTGAGCCTTAAGAACTCCAATTTCAGAGTCCTTTTCATCCACTAAGGTAGTCATTTTCTCTAACTCCAAGGTAATTTTCTCGTGAGCAGTGATCAAACATAAAATAGTAAAGGTTGAACCTATACCTTCTTTCTTTTTAACACATCTATACCTCCTTTCTTTTTAACACATTCACATTCCTCTACAGTAGTATAAGTGAAGGTTTGTTTCTTTATAGACTAAGTCCTTGAGTTAGCCTTTACTTCAAAATAGACAAACACCATTGAGAGCAAAACCCCACCTATGATTCAGTTCCTCCATACCACATATCTTAACAATGTGGTCAATCATTATCTTTGGCAAATTGATTAGGGCCCACGACTTAAGATCCTCCATAAGAAATAAATCAGCAATTGATACAATAGTTCTGCCTTCAATTCTGGGGAGTAGCACTTTATTTGCCAACTCAAATAGTAGATGGTACTCTGGCTTTATTTCCTTTTTCTGCATCCTTGCAGCACCAAGAATCCTCTATGATCTTGTAATTTTATTACGTAACTCCACTGGTGCAGACTTTTTCTCAACTGTATAAATCCCAAATGTTGGCACTTTTAGTGTTTCTCCAAGAATTGATTCAGTGAGAATAAACTTCACCCCATTCATAGTTTCAGCAAGGCTATCCTTCTTTTCAGAAATGAAAAGATAAGTATGGAAGTCTTGAACTTTTTTCTGATATAGCACACCTGGTCCCTCAAATATGTGTTTCCACTCTATTACCTCAACCATAGCAACCAGTGACTCTATTCCAAATTTATTAACTATTAAAGGATAAAAAACACGCCCATTTAAAACCATTTGATTTCGAAGGTTCTCACTTTTCTCCCCAAACTTGTGATACTCAGGAGGGAGTTTAACACCCCTTTTCTTCTTTGATTTATATGTAGTTCCTTCCTTAGGTGTTACATTCCTTTTCCTCTCTAGAGGTTTCTTAAAGGGAGTTTTTCCAGAATACCCTTCAGAAGATTTCCCTTTCTTGAATTCTTTCTTCTGAACACTTTTGCTTCCTTTTTATTCTTTTTTTGGAGTTAATAACTCTTCTTAAGTTTGGTCTAATTCTACCACCTCGGCAGTAGAGATTTATTTTTCAACAACACTCTTTTTCAACTTCCTTTTTGTGTGGTATATTTTAGATTCTCCCTCATAGCATCCTCCATGACTTTATAAATACTTGACCTAGTAGTGTGAACAGGTCCCTTCATATGACTTATATCACCAGGAATAGAGAAAGATGTAGGTTTTCTTTTAAACACAATAATAAGAGACATTTCTTCCTCATCCTTCTCTTCATCAAAAACATTAAGAGGAACAGGAAAAGAATTATTTTTTTTCTTTACAGAGGTTATATTTTTCTTTAGTTAGGACCATGACACTGGAAAACACTTCCACTAATTGAGTTTCTTGGAAAGGAATCTCACTAGTCCCAGAACTAACTCCTACTTCTTCTTCAAATTGACCTTTTTCTAGGGTAATTTATACTTCAATAGTACAAATATCAGAGGTACCAAAAGCCTTATCGGGTTCTAATACTTGAGTGGTAGTAAGAATGGAATCAACCTTTTCAAGAGCATCCTTACTCGTAGGCATGTTGGAGTCCAATTTTTGACATAAAGCTTCAATTCCTAGTTCCTTATTTGAGTCTTCTACCTTATTTCCAGATATTACTTCACACCCTTATTTTTACGAGTCAAAAGCAATTACTCCATCTTCATGTGAGGAGATTGGAACATCTCCTTTTTTAGGCATGGAGAGTTCACTAGATATGGATTCTAAGGGTGATGAATTTGAATTTCAGTAGGTAAGGACATTCGTGGAGTTAGGGTTTCACTTAGGAAAATGACTGAGTATACAAGAATAGAGGAAGATACAAATGACATGGTAGAGATGTCTTGATCAGAAGACATTTATGAGAGATGATAACTTGAAGAAACAACTTAGAGACCTGAAGATGAGAATAAACTGTGAAGGAAGATTTTTTCTTAATTGAGAAAAAGGTTGTTGGAGATTTGGGAGTGTAAGAAATGAATGGAATAATCAAGATGAATTTTAAGAGAGGGTAAGCAATGTGTCTTATTAGGATTAGATGATGATGTTTATGTCATGCCACGACCTTGGGTGAAGCGGACAAGTACCATATGAACACATGCTTTACAAATGATTTATAATGAGCAAATGGACTACTGTGCAATTAGAATTGCTGAGGAGAAGCAAAACATATATACAAAATCAGCCAACTGACAAAACTAACACATATGACAAGTGAAACTATAAATACATATGACAAGTCTACAATCTCTACAAAGCCTTAAATGGAATCCATGACTATACAACTATCAAAATATAGGCTAAGTACTCGACAAAGTTTTAAATCAATCTGGGGCTCACCAACCACCCTGAGTATCCTATACTTCTATTGTGGAGATTTACTAGTTGTGTACATGTACCTGCAGTATGGAGTGCAGGTCCCCCGTAAGGGATGTCTGTACAAAAAAATGTACTAAATATGTAAATCATTAAGTAACCATATGCAAAACAAAAGCTTAATGAAATTAGGTGTCCATATATTAACATATACATAAGGATGAAAGACTACCTTTACTTACACTTGTGGAATCAAGTGTAATACATTCTTTTATGTACTCTTCTTTGCTTTATAATCCAGGTTCTACATATGACCAACTAATTATTGGTAAAAAGGATGACCCATGCTAGGCATTATACCCCTGGGATACGTTCCTGATTAATACACAAATCGGGGTCGACCCATGCTAGACTTTAATTTTACCCTTGGGATACCACCAACAATATTAGGATCGACCCATGCTAGGTGTTCCTTGCACCCCTGGGATACCACCCAAATATATTCATATTTACTTTACTTCATTACTTTAATCTTAGAGATTTTTATTTTGGTGACTGCAATATTATTGAGATTTGGGACTATCGACCAGTATTAAGAAATATATGAATATGTACTTGAGGTAGTAACAATGATGTAGGAAGAATTTGGAACAGCAATGTAATACATAGGAGCTTAAATGACACAATCAGCACTTTGATAGTTCAAATGGAAGCGTAGGTGCATATCGAGTGAAAGCATCTAACTCAATCTAAGAAATAAGTACTCTAAACAGTGATACAATATCTAAATACTCAGTAAATGATATCAAATGAAAGTGATTACATGAACATAGGAAATAATTAAGCTTATGGAGAGATTTAATTAAGGGATAAGTACACATTCCAAGTAAGGAGATGTAAACTATAAAATGGAACAAGTAAGGATTCTATGAAGTTACCATTATAGACTACGACAATAGGAGTGATTTCCAATAAAGGGAGCATGTAAATATGTGAGCAATTAAAGTATATGATCCAATAGACAATAGAAGCATGTTGGTAGTAAGTGGGCAGATTGCATACCTAAATTGTAAACACACTTACCATATGTAATCTAGGTTCTTATTAACTCATATAATAAAAACACATAACAAGGGTTTGACTTGAAAGAGTAAATACACAAATCTAGTAATAACCACATGTTGAAGTACTTTGACATATTTGTGAGATCTTAAGGAGTAGGAACAAGGTCATTAGTGATGCTAAAAATTGTACATCATTTATATCTATCCTTTACTAGGAATAACACTTAGGAAGCTCACTTTGTTGGTAGTAACACAAGTATGATAGTTCATGCCAAAGAATATGGAATCAAATAGCCTAACATACCTTATCTTCCGGCCAATGTGTCTACAATGATTCAGCATTTTCGTTAAGTATTACTCTACAATATAAATACATAATGAGGCTAATATTATAATCTAATCACAGTATAAACCTAGGAAACAATAGCTAAACACTTGACACGCAGTAAGACCATTCAAACAACCAAACACATAGTGTAACACCACACCCTCCTTTTATACTTTAATAGAGCTCCATTCAACCATCCTATAAGGTGACTCACTGCCTCACAACAACAATATATGTAAAACATCCCTTAAACAGTCACAAAATCCATAAACCCCCAGAATATTTATCCCAGTTCACACCTTTCATTTCTGCCCTATAATAATATTAACCAATCATTTTCTAAGGCTAGCCACGACTTCCCAAACTTCTCAATATAGTAATACATCTCCAACATCACAATATAATAATAATGTTGAGATCATAACTTCCAATTACTATCCAATGAGTTCCAATACACAAGTATGCCTAGAATGCACAAATGAGCTAATAATTAGAAGTTAGGGAAACACCTTACCTTGAATGACTTAATATGTTAGTTTCACCTCAATTACTATTTTTGTAACCTTTTCTAAACCACAAATTAGGTAAGGAACATCAGCACAAATATCACATAAAAATAGAACAATAACCCAAGCTTATAGCATGAATTGTTTACGTTAATTTTTGGAAGTGAGTTGCAGCAACTTGGATACCAACATCTCTATATTAACTCCCCTTGAATAAATTTCTAATATACTTGAAACTAAGGAGGAGATAAGGTTATTTTATGGGCTGCATTACAGAAAATAACTTGAAGAATAATTAGAACCCTGATGGAAAATAGGGAGGCAGTTTGGAGGATAGAAGAGAGAGATTGAAAGGCTTAATAAAAATTGAATTTGGTTAGAAAAATATGAGAGTTTACATCAATTTTTGTCCTTTAAAATCCTCACTTTGCTGGCTTATTCTCCTCTTTATTTCCAGCCACCATTTGGCTCTAATTTTGACCACAAATTATAAGTAGGTAATGGACCTACTTTGTTCATTTAAGCTGGTTAAAAGTCCAAGTAGATGATGCACCTGTTGTCACGCCCCAAATCCCATTCGGGAAGGACTGACACCCAAAGCCGTTATGGCCCGAGAGAACCAATCTTTGCTCGTGAACATTCATATGCATGTATTCGTATGAACCTCATTATATCTCATGTAACTATGCAGAAGTCATGGAAACATATGCTATATATTTATATGAAACTTGGCCGTTAGGGCCATCAAGTAAAAACGAACATTCATATCTTACATTCATCTTCCCACATCCGTCTACAAAGCCTCTACAGATATATATACATAACCAACCTAAAGTCGGGACAAGTCCCCGCTTTATACAACATGTATAACAACAAAGCAAATGTACAACTGTGACTCAAAAATCCCCGAACCAACTGGAGCTCACCAATGATCTGCAAATAACCTGCAACCTACTGTGGAGGTCTACTGGCACCTGTGCCTGCAGGAATTAAAGTAAGCCCCCCCCCAAGGGGGTCAGTACGAAGAATGTACTAAGTATGCAAGGCTACAAGAAACTGCATCAATACATAAAAACTTCAATGGAAATAATTATAAGAGAATACCCAATATGGACAAACCATCAATCATAAAGTTTGGAACTATGTACATTACATTCTTGACTTCCTTTGTCTTCACATTTATTCATATTTATTGTTCTACCAATGCTAGGCTGTTCTGTCACCCCTAGGATGTACCGTGATAACCCATGCTAGTCTTTTATATCGCCCCTGGGATGTATCGGGATTGACCCATGCTAGATATTTTAACCCCTGGGATACCACCCATGATATTGGGATTGACCCATGCTAGGTGTTGCTTCCATCCCTGGGCTACCACCCAAGAATACTCATCAATTATACATTACTTCTTTCTGTTATTATAAGAGTAATACATTCCTTCATTTCTTTATGTCTATGAGATTGACACGTTGAGGATCATGACATTATGCGGAGCACACATAGTTACTTTATTTCTTACTTTTGAGAGATTGATACATTCGATGTCATAACATTATTGGAATTTTAGAATGTAACGTCAATGGAAATGCTACTCATGAATGAATGGATTCTCCCTATATCATTACTTTTCTTGAGATAGTTCTTTTAGAAATTACGACCTTATGACAACTTTGGAACTTCAGTTAATGAATAAGAGACATGTGAATCACAATTGCTCAATGAATAAGGAACATGTGATTAAAAATCATTGATAACTGGATATGGGATACCTTAGAACATTTCGGAATAAAACAAGTACAATGTCAATATGAACACTATGTGCTGCAGAAAGATACAGAAAGAGTAACCTTACATACCATATCTTCCCAATATGAATATACAATCCTAAATGTGAATAAAATAGTCCAGCTCCTTCCTTACATTTCACTTTACATCACAAGTACATAATGGAACTTACTTTAACAACCAACATCCTTACAAGTGCACAAGACGACAATGAGTTACATGTTTGCCTTATAATGTCATTTTCCCTCTTTACAATACCATTCACGGCATTATCATACCAACAATACCACAACATGCCCAACATTGACCAAGACATCACAACTCAATAGCATTTCACACCAAGTTCATCGTTTACGCTTCCTCATTAATACGACATCACAATTATTCCATCAAGTCATCCCAATACACTTTATAACAATATATCCCCAATAATCCCACAATTTATACTTATAGAAAAATAACAAGTTAAGGAACATAAACACACCATACATGTTGATATTTCATCCATACCATGCACTTTCATCAAAACTTCAAGTCCTTTTTCAAGTTCAAATCTCATGGATAACACATCTTTTACCAAAAAGCAAAAGTGCATTATTCAACACTTTTAGACATATACATCATGATCTACATATGATCTAATGAATATAATATATTAAAACATAATATTAAATACTTACCCAAGCTTGAGAGATGATGCTCTTGTCCAACAATTGGTTACTTAGTGCTTAGGGTTTAAGAGAAGATAAGAATGTTTTCTTGAAAATTCTAGAATATGGCATGTGTGTTTGGTGATTAAAATATGATTTTTGGGGCCTTTATATAGACCTCAAGTCATCCTTATCCACACTTGGTCCAATAATAACATGTTTACTTGGTCAATGGCAAGAATGGGTCATTTGACCCATTGGGCCACGTTTTTTGGCCTCTTTTTGGGCCTCAAATTGAGCCCAATAACACATGTCAACTTAGCCCACCCAATTCAATGTGTAATCCATCATATATCTCAGGTTTAAGTAATTCCATAAGCGTCACGACAATATTAAACTCACGAGACTCTTATTTATAGCCTCAATCTCCAAATAAGAAATTCTAGCCACTTATGGCTTAATTGAACATAAAAGGGTAAAAACATAATTTGGATGCCAACATCGTCCAAGCGTAGTCCTATAAATATGGAATAATTATATAATGACCCAAGAATCACATTTATAGGCTCGTGGTTGGAGAAGAAATTCGGTAAAAAGTAGCCCGACACGGCCCTGGGCGGAACTTAGAAAACTTTTCAGCATATGAAAGGTGTGCAGGGGCGGTCTGGCACTCTGCTTGGGCGCGCCTAGCCCAATATTTTTTAAAAAATTCCTTTCTTCGACTTTTCATTGCGGATTTGGTTAGATACTTCAAGTTCTAATCTTTAGCTTGCCTCTTGTCTTTAAGAACCTTTATTTAGGAGTCATTCAAGCTTCATTTATCACTCCTAAACCGTTCCAAAAAGTTTCCAATTACTCATACAAGAGTCTAAACACATTGACTAGTACAATATCAAATGTTCCATCCAAAACCACTACAACATACATACTTAGTGCTCTCGAAGCTAAGGTTTATAACTACACCCTAGGTCACCAATCAATCAAATTAGGGTTGGGAATGTACGGGGTGTTACACCTGCTAGGACATTTTTAATTACCTCTTTGTGGGCTTGGACAGATTGGGCCTTGGGCTGCCATTCTCCTCATTTTCTTTCATCTTATTTGGGCCTCAAATTAGTCACTTAATATAGGCCCCAATTTGGTCCATTGGTCTAAGTAGGTGATGCACCTACTTGTCACCTACTTGCTTAATTAAGTCAAGAAAGTGCCTCACTTATTTTATCCTATTTTCCAATATCTTATTCACTCTACTCAAACTTAACACTTAACTCTAATTTTAAGCTCAAAGACCTCCTACTATCTCAATTTTAAATACTTTTGTCAATGCTAAATTGGTCGTATATGTTTTGAAACGTACGTGGTGTTACATCATCCCCCCTTTGGATCATTCGTCCGCTAATGAAAGGTATAACTAATGGCTTGACTAACCTGGAATTTCCCAATATGGTTTGCTAGAGATTCCCTTTTAAATAGAACTATCAAAAATTTGTCGGCTAACCAAAATCAGATATGTGCCTCATAAGGCATCTCAATAGATATAATACATAAAATGAGAATATGACAAATAAATCTCCTCTCTTGTCCAAGTAATTTAATGATGACTATTTCAATATAGCATAATCTTCCTGATTTTCTTCTTTAGACAAGTAGAATACATATAATTAAGGAATTTAAGCACGAATCATATACCTAAACATATGGTATGTGAGTGAGATATTGAATAATCAAATGCTAGTGAAATGTGTGATCATATATGGGAAGCACATGATTTAAGATCCTCCCATTGGTGTTTGGAATAAGTATGGATATCTAGACTTCTTATTATCTTTTGTTTCCTTAGTAGCTTGTAATATATTCTAGTTCTTCCATAACACTTCAATGAAGGCCATTTCTTTTGTCCTTAATTCCCAGGCCTAACAATCATGGACAATTATAGGAACTTGTTTAAATGATAGGTCTTTGGTTACTTAACTATCTTTAAAGGGCACAATGATGAATGGATCTCCCTCAAATTTATGTAAAGTGGACACATAAAATCATAGGCATCCTAGAAAATTCTCAATATAATTTATAAAGCCTGACATACTGAGGGATCAACTTTCCTCTGTTTCCTAAATATTATGACGCTTTTCATTGGTGAGTCTTATAAGAACACATAGTTGTCAATATGGACTCTAAAGTTTAGCATTGTACCTCTGGATAGGGCATTATGCTAAGTAATTATCTAGGGTTGTGCTAAAATTAACATATATGCACAACTATTTCAGACTAGAATCATTAATTCATCATGATACGAGGAAACTTTATCCCAGCATGTTCAATACTGAAATCAATAAGCACAAAAAAGAGTATAATATATGGACAAATAAGTCACATAGAGTCTGACACATAAATAGATTAGGATAAAAAGGGCACTTAACATATGAAGTTGTGAACCTAACATGTATATGACATATAGGCAATTGAGTTATAGAAATTATGTGATTTACGTGTAAGTATGCTATGAAAGCATGTATCAGATGCACATGTAAACTATAGAGTAGCATATGAGCAAATAAACTATAAGACATGTAGCATATGGGTGGATGAATTATAAGTCCTATAGTATGCAAGCAGGTGGGGTAACACACGGAGCAAATGGACTAGATGCACATAATGCATGAATACTAAAACTACGAAAGCATATATAACCTGTAAGCAAGTAGACTATAGAACATGTAGCTATAAAACACAATCACGTTAAGCAAGTTGACTATATTTCATGGATAGGTAGACTAATATGTCAACAAGTACATATATGAAATATGAGAAAGTGAGCATATGACACATGGGCAGATAAAATATTAGGCCTGTAATGCTTAAGCAAGTAGGCTACGAGGCATGTAGTATATAAGGAAATTGTTTGTGAAGCATATAACAAGTATACAAGTGATATGTTATACATATAACCCATGAGAACTAATTTAGAATGCCTATAGCATATCACCAGTTAGTCTACAATTCATGTAAAATATGGAAAAGTGATGGGTGGCAAGTAGCCAGCATAATATATAACATGTAGGAAAAAAGTTCTATGAAACATACAATAATAAATGAGGGTTTTATGAAGTGGAAAACACTTACATGCAAGCATTCCATGACATACATAACATGTGAGAAAGTAATACCCAAAGGGAAAATGGTATAAAAATAGATACGCTATGGAACATTTAGTATGTATAATTATATAACAATCTAGAGCCTTTGGAAACTATGAGGCATCCTATAAAACCACTCCACCATATTAAGTGCAAACATACTATCATTAGTACTAAATCATGGGTGGGAACTCAGCATAGAACACATAAAATTGATTTCCCCATCTAATCTTTCCAACCTCCTAAGAATTCTTATAGGTATTCTGCCTATTGAAACTTAGTTGCCTGCTAGGTCAATATAAATACTACAGCTAAGATAGAGAAGAAATCCTCAATAGTTCATTTTGAGGAGTAGGAGATTGAGGTCTATTTTATCTTTATTACTAAGTTGTGATACATCACACTCAATGTATAGTACCTTATTAAGGTCAAATAAGCAAATAAATAGTGAAATTTAAATGCTTTATAGCATAATTAACTCTTATCTATGGCCCATTGCACATAAATGTCAAGTACATGTGAACTTATCTAATGATCTTGCAGCACCTGAGGGCTAACAATTGTGGGCTTAACAAGTGATGCTAATCATTCCCTTTAGTCAGGAAGCTTAAATAAGCTATTTCGTATCAAATGAATGGCAATATTATTGAGTCAAGTGAACAAATGATAATTATACATCATGGCAATTTTAAAAAACTGTCGAAATTCCATACCTATTGAAAATGAACTATCCCTCATAAAACTAGCGTAACTTGTATTCTTACTTTCAAGGAAATTTACTCGCCCATCTCTCCCTAACTAGAGCTCTATGCTATGTGCGCACTTGGTCTATGTTATTCAAGTGTCATTTTACTCTATTGATGTATAACGAATACCTTGCTATTAATTAACTAATCTAGTGTCTACTTTTTCTCTTAATATCCTAATGAATCACAACTTATGTCTAACCCCTCAATATTCTTTGACCTTAATTTTTAGTTGCATACAAACCCTCTATAACTAAAACATAGATCACAGTAAGGAACTATTTACTTGTATATGCAGCAATTGAAACACTTATCCTTAATTTTTCTAACCACAAAAGAATCACATATGGTATTCTTACTTATTCGGGGTGGTCAAATGCACATATCTTTTATAAAACAATTACTTAATATTCGAGATGATATCTATAAGCATTTTGGGCCTTATCAACCAACTTGGGATATCTCTAGTAATACTATTGCATTGATAGATTCACCTTTCAGGCCATGCTACTAACACCTCTTACAATTAATACAAAGCTAGTCCAACAACATCTATTTTTGTGAATACAAGAACCTGAAGATTCTATGTATATTACAGATGAAGTACTATGTGTCCTCTATAAGATTAGATCCTATAACAACTTGGGAAATCATGTGGAGGGAATATCAGAATCAAGAACCAGTCACATCCTCCTAAGTAGTTGTACAAAGAAATGCTACTACACATCTCAGTGACTAGGTAACCATTAATATGTAAACATATAGATAACCCTAGTATATTATGTTCAATTGAACCAAGGTGATAAGTGGTACAAATGGAGCTTTAGATAGAAGTAACATGAAGATCTTCACATTCCTTTCTATTATGGACCGTGGGGTCGGACTAGTATGCTTAATCTAGTCTAAATTTTTATAACTTGAGACCCTTCTCTGTAGATTGCCTTTTGGAAAATAATGGTGCTAGACTCTTGGCCACCATTGAACTTAGCCATGATAAGCATAATATGGATAATATAGATCAGAGTACAAGTGGGAATAGACTTCTTAACTTCGCTATACCGCACGATCTGGAACCTAAAAGAAAGTCGAATTTCCTAAATGTCCAAGCAGACCCCTAATTATAAATATAGCGCACAACACATTCATAAGTAAGTATCTACTAGTCACGACTTTGTACACTCCCTAGGACAAACTACTCTGATATCACTTTTGTCACGCCCCCACCTTGGCTTCGATGAACAAGTATCATATGAACACATGCTTTACAAATGACCTATGATGAGAAAATGTACTACTGTGCAATTAGAATTAATGAGGAGAAGCTATACATATATACAAAATCAGCCAATTTACTAAACTAACACATATGAAAGTGAAACTACAAATGCATATGACAAGTTTACAATGTCTAAAAAGCCTCTAATGGAATCCATGACTATACAACTACCAATATAGAGGCTAAAGACTCGACAAAGTCCTGAATCAATCTGGGGCTCACCAACCATCGCTGAGTGTCATGTGTTTCTATTGGGGAGATCTACTAGCTGAGTACGTGTACCTATTGAATGGATCACATGTCCCACGTGAGGGATGTCAATACTAAGAAATATACTGAATATGTAAGTCATGAAGTAACCATATGTAAAAAAAAATCTAAATGAAATTAGGTGTCAATATATGAACATATAGGCAAGGATGAAAGACCACCTTTACTTAGACTTATGGAATCAAGTGCATTATATTCTTTTTTGTACTCTTATTTGCTTTATAATCTTTATAAGCCATGTTATACATATGACTAGCTGATCAGTGGTAAAAAAGGATGACCCATGCTAGGCGTTATACCACTGGGATACGTTTATCATCAATACACAAATCGAGGACGACCTATGCTAGGCTTTCCTTTCACCCCTATAATACCACCCGTAATATTGGGATCAACCCATGCTAGGTGTTCCTTCCACCCCTGGGATACCACCCAAACATAATCATAGTTACTTTACTTCATTTCTTTAATCTTTGAGTATTTAATTTGGTGGTCGCAATATTATTGAGCTTTGGGACTACTGGCCAGTATTAAGAAACATATGAATATGCACTCGAGGCAGTAACCATGATGTAGGAAGCATTTGGAACAACAATGTAATAGTTAGGAGATTAAATGACACATACAATATTTTGGAATTTCAAATGGAAGCATAGGTGCATATCCAGTGAAGGCATCTAACTCAATCCAAGAGATAAGTACTCTAGATAGAAATACGATATCTAAATACTTAGTAAATGATATCAAATGAAGGGGATTACATGAACATGGGAACTAATGAAGCTTGTGGACAAATTCAAATTAAGGATAAGTACACATTCCATAAAAGGAGATGTAAACTATAAAATGGAACAAGTACGGATTTTATGAGGTAACATTATAGACTACGACAATGGGAGTGGTTTCCAATGAATGGAGCATGTAAATATGAGAGCAATTGAAGAATATGATCAAATAGACAATTGAAGCAAGTTGGTAGTAAGTGGGCATATTGCATACCAAAACTATAAACACACTTACCATGTGTAATATAGAATCTTATTAACTTATATAAGATAAGCACATAACAAGGGGTTGACTTGAAGTAGTAAATACACAGATCTAGTAATAACCACATATTGAAGTATTTTGACACATTTACGAGATCTTATGGAGTAGGAACAACGTTATTAGTGATTCTAAAAATTGTACATCATTTTTATATATCCTTTAATAGGAAGAACACTTAGGAAGCTCACTTTGTTGGTAGTAACACAACTATGAGATTTTATGCCAAAGAATATGGAATCGAATAGCCTTACATACCTTATCTTTCGACCAATGTGACTACATCAATTCAGCCTTTCCTTTAAGTATTACTCTATAATATAAGTACATAATGAGTCTAATATTAGAAGCTAATCATAGTATAAGCCTGTAAAATAGTACCTAAACATTTGACGAGTAGTAAGACCGTCCAACCCCCCAAAAACATAGTGTATCACCACACCTTCCTTTATACTTCAATAGAACTCCATTCAACCATCTATAAGGTGACTGTGCCTCACCACTACAATATATATAAAAAAGCCCATAAACAGTCACAAAATCCATAAACCACCAGAACAACTCCTCAAGTTCACACCCTTCATTTCTGCCCCTTAATAACATTAACCAATCATTTTCTAAGGCCAGCCACGACTTCCCAAACTTCTTAATATAGTAATACAGCCCCAACATCACAATATCATAAGAAAATTGAGCTCACAACTTCCAATTATCATCCCATGAGTTCCAATACACAAGTATGCCTAGAATTCGCAAATGAGCTAATAATTAGAAGTTGGGGCAACACCTTACCTTGGATGTCTTCATCTATTAGTTTCCTCTCAATTACTATTTTTGTAATATTTTCTAATCCACAAAAGAGTATTGGAACATCAGCACACACATCACATGAAAATAGAACAACAACCCAAACTTGTAGCATGAATTTCTTACATTAATCTTTGGAAGTGAGTTGTAGCACCTTGGCTGCCAGCACCTATCTATATCCACTCCACCTGAATAGATTTCTAATAAACTTAAAAATAAGAAGGTGAGAAGGTAATCGTATGGGCTACGTCATAGAAAATAACTTGAAGAATACTTAGATCTCTAATGAAAAATAGGGAGACTGTTTGGAAGATAGAAGAGAGAGAATGAAAGACTTGAGATAAATTAAATTTGGTGAGAAAAATATGAGAGTTTACACCAGATTTTTGGCCTTTAAAGTCCTCACTTTGCTGGATCATTCTCCTCTTTATTTCAAGCCACCATTTGGCTCTAATTTAGACCACAAATGCTAATTAGGTGATGCACCTACTTTGGCCATTTAAGCTGGTTAAAAGTCCAAGTAGGTGATGCACCTGCTAGGATATTTTTAATTACCTCTTTGTCGGTTTTGAAATATTGGGTATTGGGCTGCCATTTTCTTCATTTTCTTTCACTTAGTTTGGGCCTCAAATTAGTTACTTAATATAGGCCCCAATTTGGTCCATTAGTCTAAGTAGGTGATGGACCTACTAGTCACCTACTAACTTAATTAAGTCAAGAAAACAGCTCACTTATTTTATCCTATTTTCTAACGTCTTAATCCCTTTACTCTAACTTAATACTTAACTCTAAATTTAAGCACAAATACCTCCTTACTACTTCAAGTTTAATTACTTTCATCAATGTTAAGTTGGTCGTAAATGTTTTGAAATATATGGGCTGTTACAATTTCGTGTTAAAGTGAGAAAATACAACACCTTTTGGTAATAGGCGAGAACACTGATATGACCTAGCATATGTGTACAATTTTATTTTCTAAAGGTAAGACAAGCATACGAACCTGTATGTGAGACAAAGTCCCTTATTGTTTTCTTGTCCATTATATCATTGATATGCATTCTCCTTGTTTTAATTAAACTGTGTTCCTCACATATGTGTACCTACAAAGGTGCATAGATTGAGTTAAGAACTATAAAAGACTTTACTTCATATACCTGCCTTCTTTACATAACTATTGAAAGGGACAAAGATTGGTGCAAATTTATATCGCATGATCCTTATTAAAAGAATTTTCTCTTCTTGAACTTCACCAAGATATCAGTAACTTGGTCTTCTATTTGCCAGTCAACACTACCACTCGATCCAATCCCTTCAATTAACACACAAACATCTTACATATCCCAAAATGAGAGGAGATCCTTAGTTCTGTAATTCATGTATCATTAGAAATCACTCCCTCTCATTCTCACTTGTATAATCATTTAAAAATCTTATGGACCCACATGAGTTTGGGTCCCTTTGAGTGAGTACAAGAATGGATAAGATTTCTTCCTGCCCATGTAGGTAGAATTAATTTCTTCTTCTGAAGACCAGGTCCATTGGAACCTGTAATGACTTGTGCAAACTTCATATTTTCTTTTTGTGCTCTGAGAAACCCCTGACAACTTTACTATAGTGGCCATCCTTTACACAATGAGTGCATAAACTTTTATCAGAATCAAATACATACTCATTTTGAGGATTGGAGGAAGTATAATCCTTTTTGAAACTAATCCCTTCTCTAAAGTTGGATTTCATGCTGCTCAACTTAGTAAAAATCTCTGATGAAGCGGTCCAACGAAAAGATTTTTCTAGCTCATTCTTAGTGTTTGTCAAGTCCTTTTTCAGCTCCTTGTTACATTCAAGAGAGGCATCAAGGTCTAAACTGACCTTTTTCACTTGACTTTTCCACTCAACATTTTATTTTCATTCTTAAAATTTGCAATTTCTACTTCAAGCTCAGAGTTTCTTAATAATAAAGAAATATTCTCTATTTTAAAATCATTCAGTTCACTAGCTAAAGCCTCCTTTCCTCAAGCATGGTTGTGAAAAACATCAATCAAGACATTAACTAAAGATCTTAACTCCTCCTTGGAGTAGTTCCTCATGTTTTTTCTAACATCAAAAAAGGTTACCTCATCATATTTGTCCATGAAAGCAAAATACAAATTAGATCATGTTGGCTCGTCTTCAAAGGTAACCAAGGATGTGTCATTACATTCCACTTCTTCATCGAATTCACTTGAGGAGTCTGCCTAGGCTGGTAGAGCTTCCTTGACTATCTTGTCCGTTGTCTTTCTTTGTTTAACTCTATGAGAGACCTAGTCCCTTCTCTGGATCTTTCCTAAAGCAGTCTTGGTAAACTCATTACATTCTCACTTAAGAAGTGGACACTCTAAAATGTGATGACTAAGTTTTCCATATTTATGACATTGGTCATTACCGTTGAATCTCCTTCTTGAGCATAGTTTGTTTTAAAGAGCTTTACTTCTCACCATCTTCTGAAATCTCTAAGTGAGATATCCCATATCTTTTTCGTCCTCACTTGAATCTTTTTTGCCAACTTTTAAAATAAATTCTTCTCTTCTTGTGTTCATTTCTCTCATAATCTTTGTGTCTTTTGTGCTCATACATTTTCATATTTCCAATGAGTTCATCCATCGTCATCGTTTGAAGATCTTTTGCCTCTGAGATTGCATTTACGTAGCTTTCCAATGAACAAGGAAGTATACTGAAGACTTTCCTGACCAATTTGTATATCTTAAATTTTTCCCCAAGACACTTGAGTTCATTCATAATAGATATGAATCGAGTATTCATGTCTTGAATAAATTTTCCTTCACTCATCTTAAACACCTCATACTGTGTAGTAGGCATATCAATCTTTGATTGATTTACTTGACTTTTTCCCTCATGAGGATTTTCCAATGCTTCCCATATTTCTTTATCAGATTCACAAGCACAGACCCGAATATACTTATCAGGTTCTATCCCACAAAAAAGAATCTTCTTTGCTTTGTAATTTTGCTCAATCCTCTTTCAATCAGCTTCAGTATAGTCCATTTGAATATTAGAAATAGATTGAAAGGTATCATAGATAACGTCCCATAACTCACTATCTTCTGCCATGATGAAATCATGAATTCTAGTCTTCCACCAGCTATAGAATTACCTATTGAACCTTGGGGGTCGAGTAGTTAATTGTCCTTCGGCGAGACTGGGTTATCACGCCCCAAATCCCAATGAGGAGTGATTGGCACCCGTAGCCGATAAGGCCCGAGAGAACCAAGCTTTGCCTATGTTCATTCATATGCATGCATTTCACAACACCCTTATCACGTAGGAGTTTATAATGATAATAATGAAATTCATGAAACATGTGACATATATATACATTTCTGAAACTTGGCCGTTGAGGCCATTAGGTCAAAAACAACATGTACCTCTTACAATGTTACACCCACACCTGTCTACGAAAGCCTCTAACAAGAGCATTGACCAAAATGAACTAAAAGTCGGGACAAGTCACCGAACTATACAACATGTACAACATCAAAACATATGTGCAATTACGACTCGGAGAAGCTCCGACCCAACTGGAGCTCACCAATGATCCGCAACAACTAGCAACCTACTATAGAGGCCTACTAGAACCTGCGCCTACAGCAAGTAAGGTAAAGCCCCCAATAGGGGTCAGTACGAAGAATGTACTGAGTATGTAAGGCCATATGAAACTTGTATGATATGTATGATATGTAAAAATGTTCATGAGCTCAAATACAATAAATGGTCACTATGGATAAGTCACAATACTGTACTTTGGAAACCATGTATATTGCTTTCTTTAGTTTCTTTGTTCCTTTGATTCTATAGTTATTCATCTTTGCCTGTGAAATGTGATACCCGGGCCCCGACTGAACAGTGGGTTTTAACATAACATATCGTTATGTTGGGATCGGCTCGAGCTAGGCTTATGACCCCAAAGCATCCACCCTAAGAATCAAAGCATTGGGTTCGGCTTGAGCTAGGTTATTACCTCTAGAGCTGCCACCCATAAACCAACATATCAGGTTTGGATCGAGCTAGGATTATACCCCTAGAGCTTCCCCCTGTCAGGTTCGGTCTGAGTTAGGCTTATGTCCCTACGACTGCCCCTTGATTTGGGATTGGCTTGAGCTAGGCATTTTGCCCCAAAGCTGCCACGCGTACTTGATCATTAACCATATATGCATTACTTTATTCATTACTTTGAGATTGATACAATGATAATCACAACTTTAATTGAAGCTTTGGATCATTAACCAATGAGTAAGAGATGTGCGGATAATATTATTTGGAAATATGGCCTTTTGGGAAACATAACACTATTGGAACCATTGGACAATGATCAATGAACGAGATACATGAGCATAAACAATATTGGAACTTTGGATCATAACTTTATTGGGCTTTTGGAACCTTATTAATGAATAGGAGACGTGTGAATCATATTTGATCAATGAGTAGGAAACATGTGATAATAACCATTGGTAACCGGGAATAGAATACCTTAGCACATTTTGGAATAGGACAAGTGTAACGTCAACGTGAGTTCTATATGCTGCAGAAAGATACGTACAAAGTAACCTTACATAACTGCACTTCCAAGTATGAATACACAAGTCTATGTATGAACACAATAGCCCAACTCCTTCTTTACGTCTTACTCTACAATACAAGTTCATACCGAAACTTACATTAGAAACTAGTCATTATACAAGCATACAAGACGACAATGAACTATATGGCTGCCGTATAATGTAATATCACCACTTACAATACAATCCAAGTAATTATCATATCAACAACACCATAACATTACGCACATTGACCAAGAGATCATACATCGATAGCATTTCACACTACACTTACCCTTTACGCTTTTCTCTTTATTATTCCGTCACAATTACTCCTTCATAACAACATATGAACCACCATAAATACTTAATACAGTACAAAACACCTCCATATGATACTTTAAAGGCATTAAAACGACATCACAAGTTGATAATTACATCCAAAAAGGGTATAGGGGCCTTCGAGGATCAACTAGAAACAAAAACACTCAAAACCAATTCTGGAACTGGCCTGAGCTGACACCTGTGCCCGGAGGTGGATGAGGTGCGCACGTATATGGCCTCTGGAAAATTCTATTGGCATCTGCGCCCGCAGATGCCCTCGTCTGCGGAGGCGGATGCCCATTTTGGTCCGAAATGGCTTCTTTTGGGTCTTTTCATGCCATGAATGGTCCATGATCATAACCAAAATTATTTTGACATATTTGTGATCATATTAAACACCAACATTCAGCCATGGTCTTACAACACACATAACAACACCCAAAACTACATTTCACAGCCAATACGGCACCAAAACCATAACCAATTTCACAATAACAATTCCAAACATTATACACAAGGATTAAACAAAGTGAGACTATAATAACATATCACATGTCAATATTTACTCCACCAAGTTCATTTCCTTCAAGACCACAAGTGCATATTCAAGTTCACAAGACAAACCATTCTCCGATTTAGCAAACATGTAACATTTCACACTTTGTGAACTTCCCAATACTCCACCACCATAACCAACATAATATAAACCATCTCACATGCATAAAATAAATTAAAAAATCATAATAAACACTTAACAAGTCTCACAAGTTGATGATGTTGGCCCAAAGGATAACTTAGGGTTCTTGAGAGGCACAAGAAATTGTTTGGTAATGTTTAGAAAAGCATGAGAGTCTAATGCAATAAAAATCTGATTTTTCTCTTTATATAGTCCCTTATGTTTCTCTTATCTCTTCCCTTAGAATTTAATGCAAGGGTTGATTTGGTCAAATGGAGCAAGTTGGAAGAATGGGTCAAAAATCCTTTTTGGGCCATGTCTTTCTCTTATAATTGTTTTGGGCTTTATTTAAGGCCCAATGGTGGAAGAATTTTTAATTCCCACAAATTGCTACATAATTCATCCATTATATCATGTTCCATATTTTCCTAAATGCTACGGTTGTCAGCTAGACTTAGAAACGTACGGGGTGTTACATTCTCCCCTTCTTAGAAACATTCGTCCTCGAATGTTAGTGTTATTATTCAAAGTAAACAATTACAAGTATAGGAGCATTCTTCATGTTATCATATAAAGATATACTCAAAGCTTATAAATACTTACTTTTCATTCTTTCCCTTGGAACAAATGAGGGTACTTTGATTTCATCATTTCTTCAGTTTCCCATGTGACCTCTTCTATTTGCTGATTTCTCCAAAGTACCTTTACGGATGCTATATCTTTATTCCTCATCCTCTTTACTTGTCTATCCAGAATGGCTACAATGTATCTCCTCATAGGTAAGATCCTCTGTGATCTGTACATCGTCAATAGGAGTTAAACGAGGTGGATCTCCTATGCATTTTCGAAGCATTGACACATGGAATACCGGATGAACTGTGGAGAGTTCTTGGGGTAGCGCCAACTTATAAGCAACTTTCCCAAATCTTCTAATAATTTCATATGGGCCAATATAACGTGGACTCAATTTCCCTTTCCTTCCAAATCGCATTACCCCTTTCAATAGTGACACCTTCAAAAATACACAATCACCTATGGCGAACTCAAGTCCTCTTCTTCTAACATCGGCATATGACTTGTGTCGACTCTGGGCCATCTGTAATCATTGTTGAATCACCTTAACCTTCTCCATAGCCTGATGAACAAGGTCTGGCCCCAATAAAACAGTCTTACCTGCTTCAAACCACCCAATTGGTGATCTACATTTTCGTCCATATAATGCTTCATAAGGTGCCATTTTAATACTTGAATGATAGCTATTGTTGTAAGCAAATTTAATAAGAGGCAAATGGTCATCCCAACTGCCTTGAAAATCCAAAGTACAAGCTCGTAGCATATCTTTAAGTGGCTGAATAGTACGTCCTGCTTGTCCATCAGTCTGAGGATGGAAAGTCGTACTCAAGTTCACCTGTGTACCCAAGCTCTTCTGAAAAGATCTCCAAAAGTGCACTGTGAACTGTGCTCCTCTGTCTTATATAATGGAAAGTGGAATACCATACAATCGTACTATCTCTTTCACATACAATTTTGCATAATCCTCAGTTGTATAGGTAGTTTTGACTGGTAGAAAATGCGCTGACTTAGTCAGCCTGTCCATTATAACCCATATAGAATCAAATTTCCACAATGTACGAGGCAGACATGTGATGAAGTCTATATTAATCATATCCCACTTCCAGACTGAAAGATTAATACATTGTATATAACCTCCTGGTTTCTGATGCTCTACTTTTACTTGTTGACAATTCGGGCACTGAGCGACAAATTCTACAATATTCTTCTTCATATTCCCCCGCCAATACACTGCTTTTAAATCATGATACATTTTAGTAGCACCCGAATGAATAGAATAGCGCGAATGATGTGCCTCCGTCATGATTCATTTCCGTAGTTCATCTACATCTGGAACGCATACTCTACCTTGGCATTAGAGCACCCCTTCCTGTGTTAGATCAAATGCCTCTGTCAAATTCTTTTCTACATTCTCCTTTAACTGCATTAACATAGGATCTGTAAACTGCTTTTCTTTCACCTCAGCTATTAACAAAGATTCAGCCCCATTTTGCACAATAACTCCTTCATCTGAGGATTCAAAAAGATGAACCCCCAAGCTGGCTAATTGATGTATATCTTTGATTATCTCTTTCTTTTCTGTCAATTGCTCGCTAGTACTTTCTATTGCCTTGCGGCTCAATGCATCAGCCACTACATTTTCTTTGCCTGGATGATAAAGAATATCAATACCATAGTCTTTTAAGAGCTCTAACCACCTTCGTTGCCTCAAATTGAGTTCCTTCTGCTTAAAGAGATATTGCAAACTTTTTTGATTCGTATAGATATCAACATGAACTCCATACAAGTAATGACGCCATATCTTTAAAGCAAAGACCACCGCTGCCAATTCAAGATCATGTGTGGGATAATTTTTCTCATGTGGCCGCAACTGTCGTGAGGCATATGCTATGACATTACCGTGCTGCATCAATACACATTCGAGGCCAATTACGGAAGCATCACCATACACTGCATAACCTTCAGTACCTTCAGGAAGAACTAAAACTGGTGTGGAGGTTAATTTATCTTTCAACTTTTGGAAGGTTTTTTCACACGCATCATTCCACTGAAATTTCACTGCCTTATGTGTAAGCTTTGTTAACAGTGCAGCAATAGAGAAAAAACCTTCCACAAATCTTCTGTAATAACCTGTCAGTCCAAGAAAACTATGAATTTCTGTAGGTTTCATAGGTCTTGGCCAATTTTTCACTGCTTTGATCTTCTGTGTATCAACCTGTATCCCTTCATCTGACACAATGTGACCCAAGAATGCAACTGATTTAACCAAAACTCACACTTGGAGAACTTTGCATACAACTTACGCTCACGAAGAATCTATAGCACCTGTCGTAAGTGTTTAGCATGGTTCTTTAGGGTTTTGGAATAAACTAGGATGTCATCTATAAACACTGTGACGAACACGTCCAAAAATGGCTTAAACACCCTATTCATCAAATCCAGAAACACAGCTGGTGCATTTGTTAGTCCAAAAGACATATCTAAGAATTCATAATGGCCATACCGTGTTCGAAAAGCTGTCTTGGGTACATCTTCTTCTCTAACTCTGACTTGATGGTAACCCAACCTCAAGTCGATCTTTGAAAAATACTTGGCACCCTGTAACTGATCAAACAAATCATCAATTCAAGGGAGGGGATATTTGTTCTTGATCGTTACCTTATTCAATTGCAGATAGTCGATGCACATTCTCAACGTGTCATCTTTCTTCCGTACAAATAATATCGGTGCACCCCACAAGGACACACTAGGTCTAATGAAGCCCTTGTCTATCAAATCTTTTAATTGCTCCTTCAATTCACGCAATTCTGCTGGAGCCATTCTATATGGAGGAATAGAAATAGGCTAAGTGCCTGAAATCACATCAATGCCAAATTCTACTTCCCGTTCTGGGGGTAAGCCTGGAAGATCCTCTGGGAATACATCTAGAAATTCATTGACCACGGGAACCGACTGCGGAGTTAGTGGTTCCACATAATTATCTTTCACCCATACTAAATGACATATGTAACCTTTAGCAATCATTTTTATGGCTTTCAAATAGGAAATAAATCTTCCTCGTGGTGCCCCTACATTACCCTGCCATTCAAGAACATTTTCTTACGGAAAACAAAATTGCACCTTCTTGGCCCGGCAATCTACCATGGCATAACAAGAGGCCAACCAATCCATTCCCATGATCACATCAAAATCCACCATGTCTAATTCAATGAGATCGGCCAATGTATCGTGACGACACACAGTTATCACACAATTTCGATATACTCTTTTTGCCACAATACATTCACCAATCGGTGTAGACACTTCAATTGATTTAATTAATAATTCTGGTGCCTTTGCAAATTTTGCAGCAACCAATGGAGTAACATAGGAAAATGTAGAACCAGGATCAATCAATGCATATACATTATTTGAGAATATGGATAATTTACCTATGATGACATCAGGAAAAGCCTCTGAATTTTGTCGGTCCACCAAAGCATAAGTGCGATTCTGGACCCCACTAGTACTGGCTTCTCCTCTGGCACCTCTACCCCGGCCCACAGGCTGCACACCTCGGCCCAAAGAAGGAGCCGATGCTGATGACACAACGACCGATCCTGCCGGTCGTGCTATACCACCCATACTCCTCTGGGGACACTCTCTCATCATGTGTCCTATCATGCCGCACCAGAAACAAGCATTTGTCCCCACTCTGCATGTACCTGAATGAATACGTCTGCAGTGCTGACACTTCTGACGAGGAAAACCTGCTTCCTTTGATCCGTGACCTCCACTACTCTGCCCAGTTAGACCACCTCTAAACCCTCTAAACTGAGAGTGAACACCTGCTGTAGAATGAGAAAATGATGGTCTAGGTGGTCTAGGAAACATACGAGGCCTAGATCCTCCTTGAGACATTATAGACGGTCCCATAGGTCTAGCCCGTTTAGATTGCCCCCTATCAAATTCATGTACCCTTCGTCTCTGTCTTTGATATTTCATTTTCTAGGCAAAGACTTGTATTCTAGCTATGGCCATGTCTTTGTTCAAGGCAGCAATGGTGCAATCCCTTACCAAATATGGCTCTAGTCTGTCCACGTATCTATGGACTCTATCGGTCATCCTAGCCACAACATTTGGCGCATATCGAGCCAAGGAATTAAATTGCAAACTATATTCTCTAACGCTCAAATTTCCTTGACGGAGATTTAGGAACTGATCCGCACATGCCTCGCGAATCTCAGAAGGAAGATAATTATCAAGGAAAGCTGTTTTAAATTCTTCCCAATTTGGTGGATTTGCACCAATATCACGGGATTTCTTCCAATCCTCGTACCACAATATTGCCTCTCCTTTCAATCTGTACGCAGCAATTTCAACTGTGTCTATCCCCATCACGTGCATAACTTCCAATGCCTTTTGAATTTGATCCACGAAGTCCTGTGGATCTGCTTTTGGATCTGACCCTGTGAATATAAGAGGGTCCAATTTCAAGAAATCCTGTGTTCTGTGACTTGCCACTCTAGCCGCATCATCATCATATGTAATTGGACCAGTTCGTCCTTGACTCTGGGCTGCCACTAAATGTGTCAACATATACACTGCATTTCTAAGGTCTTGATCTATGGCGTTCATTGGTGGTTCTACGGGTACTTCTCTACCAACTGGCTCTTTTGGAGCTGGAAAAGTAGAGGAAGACCGCGAGGAAATTTCAGCATTTGCTCCACCTTGACTAGTTTGGTCAGGTGGTAATTTACTCATTCCTTCTTCCATAGGAATGTCTACCTGCTTGCCTTTCCCTCTACCTCTTCTTGTCATTGGCATGGTTACTATACCAGAGAAAAACAATTACCATAGTTAGATTTCAACTCAACTTACAACACTGGCTCTATTGCACGATATAGAATTGAAGAAAAGAAATAACATCCTAAATGTCCCGTAGCCTCCTACTTATAAATGTGGTGCACAACACATCGATAAGTAAGACTCTACTCAGACATGGCTTTGTAGACACCCTTAGAATGACCTGCTCTGATACCACTTTTGTCACGTCCCAAATCCCAATGAGGTGTGATTGGCACCCGTAGCCGATAAGGCCTTAGAGAACCAAGTTTTGCCTATGTTCATTCATATGCATGCATTCCGCAACACCCTTAGCACGTAGGAGTTTATAATGCTAACAATGAAATTCATGAAACATGTGACATATATATACATTTCTGAAACTTGGCCGTTGAGGCCATCAGGTCAAAAACGACATGTACCTTTTACATTTTTACACCTACACCTGTCTACGAAAGCCTCTAACAAGAGCATTGACAGAAATGAACTAAAAGTCGGGACAAGTCCCCGAACTATACAACTTGTACAACATCAAAACATATGTGCAATTGCGACTCAGAGAAGCTCCGACCCAACTGGAGCTCACCAATGATCCGCAACAACTGGCAACCTACTATGGAGGCCTACTAGAACCTGCGACTGAAGTAAGTAAGGTAAATCCCCCAAGAGGGGTCAGTACGAAGAATGTACTGAGTATGTAAGGCCATATGAAACTTGTATGATATGTATGATATTTAAACATGACCATGAGCTCAAATACAATAAATGGTCAATATGGATAAGTCACAATACTGTACTTTGGAAACCATGTATATTGCTTTCTTTAGTTTCTTTGTTCCTTTGATTCTATAGTTATTCATCTTTGCCTGTGAACTGTGATACCCGGGCCCCGACTGAACATTGGGTTTTAACATAACATATCGTTATGTTGGGATCGGCTCGAGCTAGGCTTATGCCCCCAGAGCTGCCACCCTAAGAATCAAAGCATTGGGTTCGGCTCGAGCTAGGTTATTACCTCTAGAGCTGCCACCCATAAACCAACATATCAGGTTCGGTTCGAGCTAGGATTATACCCCTAGAGATGCCCCCTATCAGGTTTGGTCCGAGCTAGGCTTATGCCTCTAGGACTGCCCCCTGATTTGGGATTGGCTTGAGCTAGGTATTTTACCCCAAAGTTGCCACCCGTACTCGATCATTAACCACATATGCATTACTTTATTCATTACTTTGAGATTGATACAATGATAATAACAACTTTACTTGAAGCTTTGGATCATTAACTAATGTGTAAGAGATGTGCGGATAACATTATTTGGAAATATAGCCTTTTGGGAAACATAACACTATTAGAACCATTGGACAATGATCAATGAACGAGATACATGAGCATAAACAATATTGGAACTTTGGAACATAACTTTATTGGGCTTTTGGAACCTTATCAATGAATAGGAGACATGTGATTCATAATTTATCAATGAGTAGGAAACTTATGATAATAACCATTGTTAACCGGGAATAGAATACCTTAGAACATTTCGGAATAGGACAAGTGTAACGTCAATGTGAGTTCTATATGCTGCAGAAAGATACGAACAAAGTAACCTTACATACCTGCACTTCCATGTATGAATACACAAGTCTATGTATGAACACAATAGCCCATCTCCTTCTTTACGTCTTACTCTACAATACAAGTTTATACCGAAACTTACATTAGCAACTAGTCATTATACAAGCGTACAAGATGACAATGAACTATATGACTACCTTATAATTTCATATCGCACCTTACAATACAATCCAAGTCATTATCATATCAACAACACCATAACATTACGCACATTGACCAAGAGATCATACATCGATAGCATTTCACACTACACTTAACCTTTACACTTTTTTCTTTATCATTACGTCACAATTAATCCTTAATAACAACATATGAACCACCATACATACTTAATACAGTCCAACACACCTCCATACGATACTTTGAAGGCATTAAAACAACATCACAAGTTGATAATTACATCCAAAAAAGGTATAGGGGCCTTCGGGGATCAACTAGAAACGAAAACACTCAAAACCAATTCTGGAACTGACCTGCGCTGCCACCTGCGCCCGCAGGTGGCTAAGGTGAATGCGCAGATGGACTCTGTAAAATTCCAGGGGCATCTGCGTTGGCATCTGCGCCTGCAGATGCCCTCGTCTGCGGGGGCATATGCTCGTTTTGGTCCGAAATGGCTTCTTTTGGGTCTTTTCATGCCATGAATGGTCCATGATCATAACCAAACTTATTTTGACATATTTGTGATCAAATTAAACACCAACATTCAGCCATGGTCTTACAACACACATAACAACACCCAAAACTACATTTCACGGCCAATACGACACCAAAACCATAACAAATTTCACAATAACAATTCCAAACGTTATGCACAAGGATTAAATAAAGTGAGACTATAATAACATCTCACATGCAAATATTTACTCCACTCCACAAAGTTCATTTCCTTCAAGGCCACAAGTGCATATTCAAGTTCACAAGACAAACCATTCTCCGATTTAGCAAACATGTAACATTTCACACTTTGTGAACTTCCCAATACTCCACCAACATAACCAACATAATATAAACCATATCACATGCATAAAATATATTAAACCATCATAATAAATGCTTACCAAGTCTCACAATTTGATGATCTTGGCCCAAAGAATAACTTAGGGTTCTTGAGAGGCACAAGAAATTATGTGGTAAAGTTTATAAAAGCATGAGAGTCTAATGCAATAAAAATCTGATTTTTCTCTTTATATAGTCCCTCATGTCTCTCTTATCTCTTCCCTTAGCATTTAATGCAAGGGTTGATTTGTTCAAATGGAGCAAGTTAGAAGAATGGGTCAAAAATCCTTTTTGGGCCATGTCTTTCTCTTATAATTGTTTTGGGCTTTATTTAAGGCCCAATGGTGTAAGACTTTTTAATGCCCACAAATTGCTATTCATCCATTCTCTCATGTTCCATATTTCCTTAAATGCTATGGTTGTCAGGTAGACTTAGAAACGTACGGGGTGTTACATGGGTAGAGCTGCAATTTTGAACATGATCCTTCCTATGTGTTAATCTTATAAGAAGATTCGTTCCATTACCAATTGATAGTTTGCAAGAGTCCACCAATGCAACACGGACCTGATTCAGTACCAGGTCACTATACAATAATAAAGAAGAACAGTACAGGCTCAACTAGAAGTTAGCAAGAAAGTAAAGACACAAGATTTTTATGTGGAAACTCCTTGCTCAAGGGAGAAAAACCGCGACCTACCTCTGGTAGGATTTCACCAACAACCTCAACTATAACTTTGAGCAACCTTTAGCAATTACAATCAAGGAATTAACCTTCTAATTCCTACAACTTTGCAATAACTCTATTACAACACACCTTCAGAATACATCTACCGTGAGCTATCCATTAGCTACCTCTAGCTACCGAATGACTCAAATCTTAACACAAGAAGCTTTAACAACCTACACACTGAGATCTCTAGAATGATATGTGAGTTTACAGTTGTAAGATCAAAATAAAACCTCAAAAAATCTAGTAACAGGAAAATATATATCACTAGGAGAAAAAGAGTTTCTGAGATGTTGAGTCTTGTAATATCGGGTGAGTCCTTTTCTTGAGAAAATTCCTTTTAGTTTTGTGAAAAATCTTGCCTTATCTTTTGGTGGATGGTGTATATATATGTTGAGCAATAGGAGAGAAGCTTCCTCATTAGATGCTGAAGAATGATCACTAAGAATTTATCCAACTAACATACTGACATTGTCCAAAAAAGTACTAGACAATTGGCACAAAAAAATGTGTGTGGTTGCAAGACTGAACACTGAGACACCAGTATATGTAACCTATCATTTCATCATGTCAGGCCATCATTGGTACATGAATAACAATCATATATGAAAGGACCAGGTTCTAGAGATAGAGTTTGTTAATCATCAAAACATAAGCATAAGGACAAAATAAGAGTAAGGATGGAACCCAACACCAATGAAGTTAGTCACATGGAATGTTAGGGGCCTCAACAAGGCCTATAAATATAGAGAAGTGCAAGAGTTTATGAAGGAGAATGAGGTATCCCTATTTGCTATTGCGGAGAATAGGGTAAAGAAGCAATTTTTAAGTAGTATTGTAAAGACAATATAGCTATCGTAGATGTGGTGTAATAATTATAGAACTGGAGTTAATGGAAGGTTGTGTATAGTTTTGGACCCAAGTGAGGTATAGTTTAATCTCCTACGAATCTATGATTTGTTTATTCATGGATGTATTAGGCTGCTAAATACAAGTAGACATATCTATTTCACTGCTATTTATGGTTTCTACACTGCTGAAAATAGAAGACGTTTATGGACAGAGTGGCTTTGATTGAAACAGCTAGTACAAAGGTCATGGTTATGCATGGATTATTATAATGATGTGATTCTCTAGGAAGATAGAGTTAGAGGAAAACCTATCATGGAGCCTGAAACTAGGGATTTTAAAGAATTTCTAATATATGTTGGCATGGCTGAGATGAATATAGTGGGGCATAGTTATACGTGGATTAATTCCCATGTATTTAGAAGGATTGATAGGGACATTGGTAACTCTGACTGGATTCAGCTATACCCCCATCTAGATGTTAATGTAATTGACCCAAGCTTCTCTGATCACTTTCTTTTATGTGTGCAGTTGTCAGATGATATAAAGAGACCTAAGCCTTTCAGATTCTTTAATCATTTGAAAAAACACAGGGACTTTATGAGTACAATGGAATATGCTTTGGGTAAGAGATATAATAGAATGTCATCAGTATGGAACAATCTATATGAGGTCAAGCTTGCACTGAAGGGGCTTCATTCCTCTAAATTTCTTAGGATTAAATAAAAAGTACAGCTGGTGAGATAACAGTTGTAGTTGGTGCAGGAAAAAATAAGAGACTCGCACATAGCTACACCTGTGTTTGAAGAAGATAAAGCGCTTAGATGAAAACTTGAGAAATGGGTTATTTTTTAGGAAAGCATATACAGGAAAAGTCACGAATAAATTGACTTAAGTAAGTAGACTCAAACATTGCCTACGTTCATGCCCATATAAAGAATAGATATTTCTAGAATAGGATACGAAGTTTGTTAAACTCAAATGGGGATGCTATTGTCACTGAGTAGGGGATTATTAGGAGGTTAAAGGATTTTATAAGGATTGGTTGGACAAAGCAGTAGGTTTTGTGCTAGTCATAAATCCTGATTTGATCAAACAAAGGCAAATCTTATTGATAACACTGAAATACACCCTAAAAATGAATGTACGTGGTTGTTAACAGTACTTTTACCCAACATAGGAGTTGGGATTTAATCCACAGGGAATGAGAGCAATAGCTTCACTCTCAAGAGTCACAAGTGACTATGAGTTGGCACGTAATGCTTAAAATAATATAGAAAATAAAAATAGGGCATTTAATGTAACAAGATTTCGTATTCAAATTATCAATTTCAATGTTTTTTTGCCAAAATGAATGCTAAAGGATATAATCAATAAGGAGAAGTATTTGGGATTATGCCTTCTTAAGAGTGATTATAAGTGTGGGTAAGTGAAAGTGCACCTAAAATTCAATTCGTAGTTATGACTAGGCTTGGTCTTAGGTATTGGAAGTAATCTTTCAATCTACCACAAAATTTCATAAGGGTTTCTTTCAAAAACCCATACATACACAATACCAAGTAACTAATAAACTCAAATTAGTTAGTCTATTTCTAGTACTAGCTATTAAAAGAGAACTTCTCAAGACTTTGTCAACTAAATCTCTCAACCCTTGTCTTCTCTTTCAAGCAAGACAAGGGATCTAAGCACGAATGGAGTTTGCAATCTCAATTCTTTAAGTTAAATGTAACACCCCGTATTGTTTTTATATACACTAATTCTACTTATATGGAACTTAGTAAGGCTTTGTGGTAATAGGTAATGGACTTAGTATTTTATTTAGGCAAGTATAACACCCTATACATTTTCGAACTTATGCGACTAACTTAACTATAACACCCCGTACCTTCCCGACCCTACTTGACAACCTTGAACCATGTTTACCCTAGGTTCGAGAGCAATAAGTACGTATTTTGCATTGTTATTGATGGAACATTTGATATTGTGCTAGTAAATGTGATTAGACCTTTGTAGTAGGTGGTGTTTGTGACTTTGTATTGCATTTGTGGGGTGAAAAGTGAGGTTTAAGGGACATCCAAGCAAAGGTTCTTAAAGATAAGAAGCAATCAAAAGGTTGGGACTTGAAAGATCCAACCAAATCAACATGTATGGAGTGGTTATATTCGTTAACTTGTTATTTTTCTATATGTATAATTTGTGGGATTATTGTCGATATGTGGTTCTGAAGTGTATTGAGGTGACTTGATGGATTAATTGTGATGTTGTGTTGATGGAGAAGTGTAAAGTATGAACTTGGTGTGACATGCTCTTGGTTTATGATATATTGGTCAATGTATGGAATGTTGTGGTATTGTTGGTATAATAATTTCATAAATGGTATTGTCAAGGGGGGAAATGACATTTTAAGGCAATCATGTAACTCATTGTCGTTGTATGTACTTGTAAGGTAGTTGGTGGTTAATATAAACTCTGTTATGTACTTGTGTTGTAGAGTGAAATGTAAGAAAGGATCCGGACTATTGTATGAACATTTAAGATTGTATATTCATATTGGGAAGATAAGGTATGTAAGGTTATTCTAGTCGTATCTTTCTGCAACACATAGTATTCACATTGACATTGTATTTGTTCTATTCCAACATTTTCTAATGTATCCTATTTCCGGTTATCAATTGTTATTAATCACATGTTCCCTACTCATTGATCATTTGTGATTCACATGTCTCATGTTCACTAACTAATGTTTCAAAGGTCCAACAATGTTATGTTCCAAAGTTCAAATAATGTTATGACTATCAATGTATCAATCTCACAAGTAAAGAATGAAGTAATGCATATATGGTTGATCATTGAGTATGGGTGGTAGTTTTGGGGATGAAAGCCTAGCTCAAGACGATCCAGAGATGATTGGATCAGGGGGTATTCCTAGAGGTATGAGACTACCTCAGACCGAACCTGACAGGGGGTAGTTCTAGAGGAAAGAACCTAGCTCGAGCCGAACCTGATCTATTGGTTTATGGGTGGCAGCTCTAGAGGTAATAACCTAGTTCGAGTCGAGCCCAATGTGCTGATTTATGGGTGGTTGCTCTATAGGCATAAGCCTAGCTCGAGTCAATCCCAACATAACATTATGTTATGTTAATACCCACTGATCACTCGAGGCCCGGGTACATAGTGACACAAGTGATGATGAACAAACATAGAAGTAAAGAAGCAAAGAAAGTAATGAAAGCAATACACATGGTTCTCAACGTATAGAATGGTGACTTATCCATATTGGTTATTCATTTGTATTTGAGTTCATTGAAGTATTTATGTGTCATACAATTTCATATGAGCCTTACATACTCAGTACATTCTTCATACTGACGTCCCTTGGGGGACTTACCTTACTTGCTGCAGGCACAGGTGCTAGTAGACCTCCACAGTAGGTTGCGGATCTTTTGCCAATCATTGGTGAGCTCCAGTTGGTTCGGGGCTTTTCGGGTCTCGTATGTACATTTAGTTTGGTACTGTAATGTTGTATAAAGCAGAGACTTGTCCTGACTTTAAGATGGTTATGTATATGCATCTGTTAGAGGCTTTATAGACAGACGTGGTGAGATGAATGAAAGAATGTATGTCCATGTTGACTTGATGGCCCTATCGGCCAAGTTTCTTATATATATATCACATGTTTCCATGACTTCCGCTATTGACATTTTATATCTCTATGTGATGGTGCTGCTTATTGAGTGACATGCATATGAGCGGACATGACTAAAGATTGGTTCTCTCGGGCCTTATTGGCTTCGGGTGCCAGTCCGCCCCGTTGGAATTCGAGGCGTGACAAAAGTGGTATCAGAGCAGGTCATCCTAAGGGTGTCTACAAAGCCATGTCTGAGTAGAGTCTTGCTTATGGATGTGTTGTGCATCATATTTATAAGTAGGAGGCTATGGGGCATTTAGGAGTTGTTTCGTTTCTTCACTTCTAGATTGTGCAGTAGAGCCAATGTGGTAAGTGGAATCGTATCTAACCATTGGAATTGATTTTCTTTGGTATAGTAAAATGCCAATGAAAAGATGAGGTAGAGGAAAAGGTAAGCAGGTAGATATGCTTTTTGGTGAAGGAATGGGTAAATCACCACCTGACCAAGCTAGTCAAGGTGGAGCGAACACTAAAATAGAATCGCGGTCTTCTTCTACTTTTTCATCTCCGGAAGAGCTAATAGGTAGAGAAGTACCCGTTGAATTGCCATTGAATGCCACTGACCAGGATCTAAGAAATTTAGTGCATAGGTTGACTTAGTTAGTTGTGGTACAAAGTAAAGGACGAGCTGGTCCAATGACAAATGAGGATGATGCGGCTAGAGTGGCGAGTCGCAGGACACAGGATTTTCTGAAATTAGACCCTCCTATATTTACAGGGTCAGATCTAAAAGTAGATCCACAAGATTTTGTGGACCAAATTCAAAGGGCTCTAGAAGTTATGCACGTGACTGGTATTGAAACAGTTGAACTTGCGGCCTATAGATTGAAAGGTGAAGCTATATTGTGGTATGAAGACTGGAAAAGATCAAGGGGTATTGATGCACTTCCAGCTTGTTGGGAAGAATTTAAAATGGCGTTCCTCGATCATTACCTCCCATATGAGATTCGGGAGGCACGTGCAGACCATTTTCTAAATCTACGTCAAGGGAACATGAGTGTTAGAGAATATAGTCTTCAGTTTAATTCCTTTGCTTGATATGCTCCGAATGTAGTGGCTACAATGACAGACAGAGTCCATCAATATGTGGACAGACTGGAGCCATATTTGGTAAGGGACTGCACCATTGCTGCCTTGAATAAAGATATGGACATAGCCAGAATACAGGCCTTCGCCCAAAAAATGGAGAATCAAAGACAGAAAAGAAGGGTACATGAATCTAACATAGCACAATCCAAAAGAGCTAGACCTATGGAACAGTTTATGGCTTCCCAAGGAGAATCTAGGCCTCGGATGTTTCCTAGACCGCCTATACCATCATTCTCCTATTCCACAACAGGCGCTCACTCTCAATTTTGAGGGTTTAGAGGTGGTCAATCTGGACAGAGTAGTGGAATACACGGATCGCAGGCAGTAGGATTCTCTTATCAGAAGTGTCAGCAGTGCGGGCGTACTCATTCAGGTAAATGTTGGTTAGGTATGAATGGTTGCTTTTGGTGTGGTATGATGGGGCACATGATGAAAGAGTGTCCCCAGAGGAGCATGGTTGGTATAGCAGAACCTGCAGGATCAGCTGTTGTGTCATCATCATCGGTTCATTCTTTAGGTCGAGGTCTGTAGTCTGTTGGTCGTGGTAGAGGTGCCAGAGGAGCAGCCAGTACTAGTGGAGTCCAGAAACGTACTTATGCTCTAGTGGACCGACATAATTCGGAGGCATCTCCTGATGTGGTCATAGGTACATTATCCATATTTTCGTATAATGTATATGCATTGATTGATCCGGGTTCTACATTTTCATATGTTACTCCATTGATTGCTGCTAAATTTTAAAGAACACCGAAACTACTAATTAAGTCAATTGAAGTATCTACACCAGTTGGTGAATATATTGTTGCAAAAAGAGTATATCGTAATTGTGTGGTAATTATGTGTGGTCATGATACGCTGGCCGATCTCATTGAACTAGACATGGTGGATTTTGATGTGATAATGGAAATGGATTGGTTGGCTTCATTTTATGCCATGGCAGATTGTCGGGCCAAAAAGGTGCATTTTTATTTTCCGCAAGAAAATAGTCTTGAATGGCAGGGTAATATAGGGACACCAAGAGGAAAATTTATTTCCTATCTTAAAGCAAGGAAAATGATTGCCAAAGGGTGCATATGTCACTTAGTACGAGTGAAAGATACTGAAGTGGAACCACTAACTCCTCAATCGGTTCCAGTGGTCAATGAATTTCTTGATGTATTTCCAGAGGATCTTCCCGGTTTGCCTCTAGAATGGGAAGTAGAGTTTGGCATCGATGTAAATCCAGGCACTCAACCTATTTCTATTTCCCCGTACTGAATGGCTCCAACAGAATTGCGTGAATTGAAGGAGCAATTGAAAGTTTTGCTGGACAAGGGCTTCATCAGGCCTAGTATGTCCCCGTGGGGTACACCGATATTATTTGTAAGGAAGAAAGATGGTACATTGGGAATGTGCATTGACTATCGACAATTGAATAAGGTAACGATCAAGAACAAATATCCCCTCCCCAGAATTGATGATTTTTTTGATCAGTTACAGGGTGCCAAGTGTTTTTCAAAGATTGACTTGAGGTCGGGTTACCATTAAGTCAGAGTTAGAGAAACAGATATACCGAAGACAGCTTTTCGAACACGGTATGGTCACTACGAATTTTTAGTCATGTCATTTGGACTAACCAATGCACCAGTTGTTTTCATGGATTTGATGAATAGGGTGTTTAAGACATTTCTAGACGTGTTCGTGACGGTGTTCATAGATGATATCCTGGTTTATTCGAAATCACAAGAGGACCATGCTAATCACTTACGACAAGTATTACAAATTTTTCGTGAGTGTAAGTTGTATGCAAAGTTCCCTAAATGTGAATTTTGGTTGAAATCCGTCGCATTCTTGGGTCACATTGTGTCAGAAGAAGGGATACGGGTTGATACACAAAACATTGATGCGGTGAAAAGTTGGCCAAGGCCTACGACGCCTACAGAAATTCATAGTTTTCTAGGGTTGGCAGGCTATTATCGAAGGTTTGTTAAAGGGTTTTCTTCCATTGCTGCACCTTTAACGAAACTTACACACAAGGCAGTTAAATTTCAGTGGACTGATGCATGTGAGAAACATTACACCAGTATTAGTACTTCCTGAAGTCACCGAAGGGTATGCAGTCTATTGTGATTCTTCCGGAATTATTCTAGGGTGTGTATTGATGCAGCACAGTAATGTAATAGCAGATGCCTCACGACAGTTACGACCACATGAGAGAAACTAACCCACACATGACCTTAAGTTAGCAGCTGTAGTATTTGCTTTAAAGATATGGCGTCATTATTTGTATGAAGTTCATGTTGATATCTATACTAATCACAAAAGTTTGCAATATATCTTTAAGAAGAAGGAACTCAATTTGAGGCAATGAAGGTGGTTAGAGCTCTTAAAAGACTATGATATTGATATTCTCTATCATCTAGGAAAAGCAAATGTGGTAGCTGATGCATTGAGCCGCAAGGCAGTAGGAAGCACTAGTGGCCAGTTGACTGAATAGAGAGAGTTAATCAAAGATTTACATCAACTAGCCATCTTGGGAGTTCGCCTCCTTGAATCTCCAGAAGAAGGGGTTATTGTGCAAAATGCAGCAGAATCCTCCTTAATAGCTGACGTGAAAGAGAAGCAGTTTGCGGATCCTATGTTATTGCAACTGAAAGAAAATGTACAACAGGGTCTAACGGCGGCCTTTGATCTTACACAAGAAGGGGTACTTCAATGCCAAGAAAGATTATGTGTACCGGATGTAGATGAGCTGAGGAGATGAATTATGACAGAGGCGCATAATTCGCGATATTCTATTCATCCGGGAGCTACCAAAATGTACCATGACTTGAAAGAAATGTATTGGTGGGGAAATATGAAAAAGAAAATTGCATAATTTGTAGCTCAATGCCCAAATTGTCAACAAGTGAAAGTAGAGCATCAGAACCAGGAGGTTACATGTAATGTATAAATCTTGTAGTCTGGAAATGGGATATTATTAACATAGATTTCATCATAGGTTTACCTCGTACACTGCGGAGATTTGATTTTATATGGGTCATAGTTGACAGGCTTACCAAATCAGCTCATTTCTTACCAGTCAAGACCACCTATACAACTGAGGATTATGCAAGATTGTATGCTAAAGAAGTAGTGAGATTACATTGAATTCCAATCTCCATTATATCGGACAGAGGAGCACAATTTACCTCACATTTTTGGAGATCTTTTCAGAAGAGCTTGGGTACACAAGTAAATTTGAGTACGGCCTTCCATCCTCAAACAGATGGACAAGTAGAGCGTACTATCCAAACACTTGAAGATATGCTACGAGCATGCACGTTAGATTTTCAAGGCAGTTGGGATGACCATTTGCCTCTTATTGAATTTGCTTACAACAATAGCTATCATTCAAGTATTAAAATGGCACCTTATGAAGCTTTATACGAAAGAAAATGTAGATCACAGATTGGATGGTTTGAAGCAGGTGAAACTGCTTTACTTGGGCTAGATCTTGCTTATCAAGCTATGGAGAAAGTTAAAGTGATCCAACAATGGCTACAAACAGACCAAAGTCGCCACAAGTCATATGCTGATGTTAGAAGGAGAGGGCTCCAATTCGCCATAGGTGATTGGGTATTCTTGAAGGTGTCACCGATGAAAGGGGTAATACGATTTGGGAAGAAAGGGAAGTTGAGTCCCCTATATATAGGGCCATATGAAATTTTCCAAAGATTTGGGCAAGTTGTGTATGAATTGGCACTACCCCAAGAACTCTCCTCAGTCCATCCAGTGTTTCATGTTTCGATGTTTCAAAAGTGCATAGGAGATCCATCTCATATTGCTACCATTGAGGATGTCCAAGTTACGGAGGATCTTACTTATGAAGAGATACCCATTGCTATTCTAGATCGACAAGTAAATAGGTTGAGGAATAAAGGCATAGCTTCCGTAAAGGTACTTTGGCAAAATCAACAAGTAGAAGAGATCATATGGGAAGCCGAGGAAATGATGAAGTCCAAGTACCCTCATCTATTTCAAATGGAAGAGAAAGTTCAAAATGCGGGATCGAAGCGATAACATGTAAGTATCTATGAGCATTATGTGTATATGTATATATATATATATCTAATATAGAGATGCATTTGTTGTAATTGAAAAGGTTTTGTTAACATTCGAGGACAAATGTTCCTAAGGGGGGAGAATGTAACACCCCGTACCTTCCCGACCCTACTTGACAACCTTGAACAATGTTTACCCTAGGTTCGAGAGCAATAAGTATGTATTTTGCATTGTTATTGATGGAACATTTGATATTGTGCTAGTAAATGTGATTAGACCTTTGTAGTAGGTGGTGTTTGTGACTTTGTGGAGCATTTGTGGGGTGAAAAGTGAGGTTTAAAGGACATCCAAGCAAAGGTTCTTAAAGATAAGAGTCAAGCAAAAGGTTGGGACTTGAAAGATCCAACCAAATCCGCAAAGAAAAGTCGAAATCAAAAATTAAGTGTGGGGAGCTGCAGGTGGCGTGCCAGGCCGCTTTGGCCTGAAATTTTTTTTGGCACAGGAAACAAGGGGGCACACCTGGGGGCGTGCTAGGTCGCTAATGTGCACCTGTTCAGGTGCTGAAATTTCTCTAAGTCTTTGGGGCGCTCGGGGGCGTGCCGGGGTGCTTTTGGCCCGATTTATTCTACGATTATAAGTCTATAAAAAGGACTCTTGGGTTATGGTATCATTGTTCCATCATAGTAGAACTACTCTTGAGTAAGTTTCACATCTGAGTTGGGGTTAAGTCGTTGTCATAATTAGTTTATCAAATTATGTTAAATTAATCCATGAGTGGCAAAAATCGCGTATTCTTGAGGATTGAGGCTACGAATGTGAATCTCATGCGTTGAATATTGTCGTGAAATTTATGAAATTATTTAAACATGATATATATGGTGAATCATTCATTCAGTTTGGTGGGCTAAGTTGATATGTGTTAATGGGCTCAATTTGAGGCCCAAAATGGAATAAAATGCAAGGCCCAAAGGGGAAAATGACCCATTCTTGTATTGACTATAGAGACATGGCATTAAATGCCCAAAGAAGTGGCTAAGTATGAATTGAGAGGCTATATAAGACAAGGAAAAATCAGATTTTTATTCATACAAACACACATGCTTTTCTAGACAATTCCAAGAAATCCCATTTCGCTCTCAAAACCCTAAGTCATCTTTTTAGACAAGATCACTCATTTGAAAGTTTGGGTAAGTGATTATTCTTATGGATTAATATATTATATGCATGGTAGAGTATGTAGATTATGATGGTTATGTCTAGAAGTGTAAATAATGCGTTTTTGCTTTTTGCTAAAAGATGTGTCATCCATGGGATTTAAACTTAAAAGGAGACTTGGGGTTGTGATGAAAGTTCATGGTATGGATGAAATATCAGCATGTATGGAGTGGTTATATTCGTTAACTTGTTATTTTTATATATGTATAATTTGTGGGATTGTTGTCGATATGTGGTTCTGAAGTGTATTGAGGTGACTTGATGGATTAATTGTGATGTTGTGTTGATGGAGAAGTGTAAAGTATGAACTTGGTGTGACATGTTATTGGTTTATGATATATTGGTCAATGTATGGAATGTTGTGGTATTGTTGGTATAATAATTTCATAAATAGTGTTGGCAAGGGGGGAAATGACATTTTAAGGCAATCATGTAACTCATTGTCGTTGTATGCACTTGTAAGGTAGTTGGTGGCTTATGTAAACTCTGTTATGTACTTGTGTTGTAGAGTGAAACGTAAAGAATGATCCGGACTATTGTATGAACATTTAAGATTGTATATTCATATTGGGAAGATAAGGTATGTAAGGTTATTCTAGCCGTATCCTTCTGTAACACATAGTATTCACATTGACATTGTATTTGTTCCATTCCAACATTTTCTAATGTATCCTATTTCCGGTTATCAATTGTTATTAATCACATGTTCCCTACTCATTGATAATTAGTGATTCACATGTCTCATGTTCACTGACTAATGTTCCAAAGGTCCAACAATGTTATGTTCCAAAGTTCAAATAATGTTATGAATATCAATGTATCAATCTCACAAGTAAAGAATGAAGTAATGCATATATGGTTAATGATTGAGTATGGGTGGTAGATTTGGGGCGAAATCCTAGCTCAAGCCGATCCCGAGATGATTGGATCAGAGGGTAGTCCTAGAGGCATGAACCTAGATCGGACCGAACCTGACAGGGGGTAGCTCTAAAGGAAAGAACCTAGCTCGAGCCGAACCTGATATATTGGTTTATGGGTGGCAGTTCGAGCCGATCCCAATGTGTTGATTTATGGGTGGTAGATCTAGAGGCATAAGCCTAGATCGAGTCAATCCCCACATAACATTATGTTATGTTAAGACCCACTGATCAGTCAGGGCCAGGGTACATAGTGACACAAGTGATGATGAACAAATATAGAAGTAAATAAGCAAAGAAAGTAATGAAAGCAATACACATGGTTCCCAACGTATAGAATGGTGACTTATCCATATTGGTTATTCATTTGTATTTGAGTTCATTGAAGTATTTATGTGTCATCCAATTTCATATAAGCCTTACATACTCAGTACATTCTTCGTACTGACGTCCCTTGGGAGACTTACCTTACTTGCTGCAGGCACAGGTGCTAGTATACCTCTACAGTAGGTTGTAGATATTTTGCCGATCATAGGTGAGCTCCAGTTGGTTCGGGGGTTTCCGTGTCTCATATGTACATTTGTTTTGGTACTGCAATGTTCTATAAAGGCGGGACTTGTCCCGACTTAGGATGGCTATGTATATGCATCTGTTTAGGGATGTGGTGAGATGAATGAAAGAATGTATGTCCATGTTGACTTGATGGCCCTAACAGCCAAGTTTCTTATATATATATCACATGTTTTCATGACTTCCGCTATTGACATCTTATATCTCTATGTGATGGTGCTGCTTATTGAGTGACATGCATATGAGCGAACATGAGGAAAGATTGGTTCTCTCGGTCCTTATCGGCTTCGGGTGCCAGTCCGCCCCGTTGGAATTCGGGGCGTCACATTAACATTGATGGAAGCATTTAAATTAGAGATAGTAGGTGAATCATCTTCTAAAGATGATAGGGCTGAAATGTGGCACATGTTTATGGACTTAATAGAGGCTCAAATTAAGTAAATAAGAATGGGCCTAAAAGGATATGATTCATGTAAGAATGGACCAAGTGAATACATCATCTACTTGGACTTTTTAACCAAAAATTTGGCTAAGGATGGACTATTGAGAGGCGTTTTAGAGGGGGTATATAAATCTGAAATTCAACTCATTTTCTACACAATTCACTTGCCAAAATTCCAGATTTTAATTAAACACTCTCTCCTCTCTCAAACCCTAACCAACTGCCCATTTGGACAAAATCCTCCACTTTGCAAGCCTTTGTAAGTGTTTACCCTTATAGATTAATGTAATATATGCATAAGAGGTTGTTGAAATCATGTTGATGATGTTTAAAAGGTATAGGGCAGTCCACTTTATATGTAGAAGTCCACTTTTACTTAGTGGCTAAAGGATTTGCCTTCTTGTGGTTTAAAATTGAAAAGGGACTTAAGGTCTTGAGGAAATTAGTTTAGAAGGATTAAATTTCAGTATATTAATGTGTAGTTATTTCCCTAATTCATTCCTTTTATGTATGGCTTGGTGGACATGTTTATATGTGTTTGTATATGGAACGTTTGGCGTAGTAAAAAGAGAATACTTTGTTGTTATGTTAAAGTGAATTCTGAAATTGTGTGGACTATTTTTGCTATATTTTTGTGGAAGGTATTTATGTGACTTGATGGAATAAATATGTGGATTTGCATTGGGGTAAAAATGTAAAGTATGAACTTGGTGGGAAATCTTATCGGTTTGTAATGTTTATGTTGGTTTGTGGACTGTTTTGGTGGTGTTGTCTTGGTGAGGGTGTAAGTTATAGTGTAATAGGGTGGAATAAGGTTATATGGAAGTATAAATAAGTGGGGAGTGATACACCATGTGTTTAGGAGGTTGGATGGTTTTTACTTCCCGTTAAGTAACTAATTACCGTCTTGCAAACTTGTAATGTAATTAGCTTTAATGTTAGCTTCGTTACGAACTTGTGTTATAGAGTAACACATAAAGAAGGAGCTGAATTATTGTATTCACATGGTGGGAAGATAAGGTATTTAAGGTTACTCTTTTCCGCATCCTTTGGCATCGTATACTGTCCACATAGTTAATGACCATGTTTCCACTTCGAAATGTTCTAAAGTATCTCAATACATGTTTATTATCAACTTCCAGTTGTTCTCTTTTGTTGTTCCAAAAATATTCAATAATGTTATAAACACCACTATAACAACTTCAAAGATTAAATCCATTAAGCAATTCGATATGGTTGTATGGGTGGCAGCTCTAGGGGTGAAAGCCTAGCTCGAGCCGATCCCAATTTATTATTTATGGGTGGCAGCACCAGGGGCGAAAGCCTAGCATGGGCCGATCCCAGATTATTTAACACTGATCAGTTGGGTACGTATATGGCATGGATTATCAAGATTATAAAGGAAAAAGGAAAGAAATGAATGTAATGTACTTGGTTCCATAGATACCAACAAAGGTGGTTTATTAGCATTATCTCTTCACTTGTACCTGATTTCAATTGAGCTCTTGTGTTATGTATAGTTACTTTTAGCATTATATACTCAGTACATTTGTTCGTACTGACGTCCTTCTTGGGGGACCTGCCTTTTATACTGCATGCACATGAGCTAGTAAATCTCTCTAGTAAGTGTACAGGACATCTAAAGGCTATTGGTGAGCTCCAGGTTGATTCGGTGCTTTTTGAGTTTGTTGTATATATTTTTGGTATTTTGCAGTAGTTATGTGTAAGGCGGGGACCTGTCCCTACCTTAACTAAGTTTATGTATCTTTAAGAGACTTTGTAGATATTGTAAAGTCAAGCATGGTAGTATCTTGTCTCTTAGAAGTTGTAGCCCCAATCGCCAAGTCCTGTATATCTATTTTGTACTTACCTACCTGGTTTACTTTATCGATACATCATGTCCATACACTGCAGCATATTTGTTAGCTCAATTACATGCATAAGAAGTATATGATCGTAGGTTAGTTCTCTCGGGCCTTTACGGCTATGGGTGCCTATCCGCCCCAATGGGATTTGAGGCATGACAAAAGTGGTAACAGAGTAGGTTTTCATAGGGTGTCTACTAAGCCGTGTCTGAGTAGAATCTTTCTTATGGATGTGTTGTGCACCACATCTATACGTAGGAGGATATGGGACATTTAGGAGTCATCTCTTTTCTTTATTTCCTAGATCGTGCAATAGAGCCAAAGTTGTAGGTGGAGTCATATTTAACCACTGAATTTGTTTTATGTTTTTTTTATTTCCTCAGTATAGCAAAATGTCATTTACAAGGAGAAACAAAGGTAAAAGTAAGAAGGTAGACATGATTGCCGAAGAAGGGACCAGTAAATCACCACCTAAACAAGCTAATTAAGGTGAGGCTGAAGACGAGTTTGCATCTCGGGCTTCTTCTACTCTTCCACCTCCAGGAGAGACAAGAAGGAGAGAAGTACCCTCAGAACCACCTATTAGCGCTACTGTGAAAGATTTGAGAAATACGGTGCAATTGTTGACTCGTATTATTGTTGCACAAGGTCAAGAACAAGCTGTTCCAACTACAGGTACCACTGGTACAGATAGGGCAGCTAGTCTTCGAACACAGGATTTCCTTAAATTAGATCCTCCCACATTTACCGGATCAGATCTTAATAAAGACCTACAAGATTTTATGGATCAAATCCAAAGGACTTTGGATGTCATGCATGTATCTGGTGCAGAGACAGTTGAACTTACAGCGTATAGATAAAAAGGGGAGGCTATTTTATGGTATGAAGATTGGAAAAGATCTAGAGGTACCGGTGCACCTTCAGCTAGTTGGGAAGAGTTTAAAATGGCATTCCTTGATCATTACCTTCCATTTGAGATCCGAGAGGCTCATGCATATCAGTTCTTAAATCTTCACCAAGGTAATATGAGTGTGAGGGAGTACAGTCTTCGGTTTATCAGGTATGCTCCTAATGTAGTAGCTACTATGGATGATAGAGTTCATCGATACGTGGATAGACTGGATCCGTATTTGGTTAGAGATTGTACTATTGCTGCTTTGAATAAAGACATGGATATAGCAAGGATACAAGCTTTTGCACAGAAAATGGAGGATCAGAGGCAAAGGAGAAGAACACAAGAATTTCAAAAAGGACCTTCTAAGAGGGCTAAACCTATGGGGCAGTTCATGGCATCCTAGGGAGAGTTTAGGCCTCATGATTTTAGTAGACCAGCTAGACCATCATTTTCTTACTCTACAACAAATGCTCCACCCTAATTCCAAGGGTTTAGAGAAAACCAATTTGGGCAAAGAAGTGAGATTCAGGGTTCATGGACAGTGGGGTATCAACCATAAGGAAGTATGAACCAATCCAGACCTCCTCATCAGCCATGCAAGCAATACAGAAAACTTCATTTAGGTGCATATTGGCTTGGTATGGATGCTTGTTTTTGGTGTGGTATGTCGGGTCACATGATGAGAGAGTGCCCACAAAGGGGCACAGGTAGTATGACGCGACCTACGGGATCAGCCGTTGCATCATCATCATCGGGTGTACAGCCTATTGGACGAGGTAGAGGTTTTAGAGGAGCAACTAATTCTAGAGGAGTACATAACCATACCTATGCTTTAGCGGATTGGTAGAATTCGGAGGCTTTTCCTAATGTGGTTACAGGTACATTAGCCATCTTTTCACATAATGTATATGCATTAATTGATCCGGGTTCTACACTATCATATGTTACTCTATTGATTGCTGAAAAATTTTAAAGAACACCAGAATTATTAGTTAAGCCATTTGAAGTATCTACACCAGTTGGTGAATTTATTGTAGCTAAGAGAGTCTATCATAATTGTATAGTAACTGTTTGTGATCATGATATGTTGGCTGATCTTGTTGAGCTAGAGATGGTACATTTTGATGTTATAATAGGTATGGATTGGTTGGCTTGTTTTTATGCTACAGTAGATTGCCGAACAAAGAAGGTACATTTTCATTTCCCAAAAGAGACAGTCCTTGAATGGAGGGGTAATGTTGGAGCGCCAAAAGGTAAGTTTATTTCTTATCTTAAGGCAAAGAAAATGATATCCAAGGGGTACATATGTGACCTAGTAAGGGTGAAAGATACATATGTCGATCCACCGACTCTTCAATCTGTTCCAGTGGTAAATGAATTTCTTGATGTATTTCCTGAAGATCTCTCGGGTTTTCCCCTAGAATGAGAAGTAGAGTTTGGTATTGATGTGATTCCACGTACTCAACCTATTTTTATTCCTCCATATAGAATGGCCCCGACAGAATTACGGGACTTGAAGGAGTAATTAAAAGACATTCTAGAAAAGGGATTCATAAGGCCTAGTATGTCCCCGTGGGGTGCACCAGTGTTATTTGTACACAAGAAAGATGGCACGTTGAGAATGTGTATTGATTACCAGCAATTAAATAAGGTGACAATTAAGAACAAATATCCCCTCCCTAGAATTGATGATTTGTTTGATCAATTACAAGTGCTAAATGTTTCTCAAAGATTGACTTTAGGTCGGGGTACCACCAAGTAAGGCTTAGAGAGAAAGATATACCCAAGAAAGCTTTTAGAACACGGTATGGTCATTATGAGTTTTAGTTATGTCATTTGGGTTAACGAATGCACCAGCGGTTTTTATGGATTTGATGAATAGGGTGTTTAAGACGTTCTTAGATGTGTTCGTGACAGTGTTTATAGATGATATTCTGGTTAATTCTAGATCAAAAGAGGACCATACTAATCACTTACGACAGGTGTTACAAATTCTTCATGATCGTAAGTTATATGCAAAGTTCTCTAAATGTGAATTTTGGTTAAAATTTGAAGCATTCTTGGGTCATATTGTGTCTGATGAAGGAATAAGGGTTGATACTCAAAAGATAGAAGCCGTGAAGAATTGACCAAGACCTACAACGCCTATAGAGATTCGTAGTTTCCTTGGGTTGGCAGGTTATTATAGAAGGTTTTGTAACACCCCATATGTTTTCAAACCTATACGACTACGTTTACATTTATGGAATTATTCAAACATGAGAGATTTGATGAATTATACATTAATTTGTGGGCATTACTAAGTCTTGTGCCATTGGGCCCAAATGAGGCCCAAAAATCATGAGAAAGACATGGCCCAAAAGAGAATTTTGACCCATTCTTGCATAGCTCTTCCATTGACCAAGTAAACATGAAATATGTGGCTAAGAATGAGACTTCATGGGACTATAAAAGGGGATAAAAATCAGATTTTTATTCAAAGAAACTCTCATGCCATTTCAAGAATTATCTACAACATTTCTCATCTCACACAAACCCTAAGCTCTCATCTCTTTTGGGAAAAGGTCACCTTGTGGTAAGTATTCTTCTCATGGTTTAGTATATGATATGTTTAATATGGTCTATAAATTATGTTGGTGGTGTTGGTAAAGTCTTGGACAGTGTGCTATGTATAAAACTATCTATTTTTGCAATCGGAGAATGGTTTTGTCTTGTAAACTTGAACATGTACTTGTGGTCTTAAAGGAAATTAACTTGATGGATTCAATATTGTCATGTGAGATGTGATTTTAGTCTTACCTTGTTTTATCTTTTTTCACACACCGAGTTCAAACTAGGCGGATTGGCACTCGTAGCCGATAGGGCCCGAGAGAACTAAACTTTGCTTACATCCATTCATATGCATGCCATAAGAAACACCACTAGCACGTAAGAACATAAAAGGCTAATATCAGAAATCATGGAACATGTGATATATATATATATATATGAAACTTGGCCTTCAGGGCCATCAAGTCAACCGGACGTTTATCTCTTTCTTTCGCGTTCATTTACATACCTACATATGTCTACAAAAGCCTCTAATAGAAATACGTACACGACCAACCTACATTTAGGATAAGTCCCCGCTTTACATAACATCTACAATACCAAAACCAATGTACAACTCAAACACGGAAGGGCCCGAACCAACTGGAGCTTACCAAAGACCAGTAGATATTCTCCAGCTTACTAGGAGGTCTACTAGTACCTGTGCCTGCAGCAAGTAAGGTAAATCCCCCAAGAGGGGTCAGTACGAAGAAAGTACTAAGTATGTAAGGTTGTATGGAACTGAATCAGTATATAAGAACTTCACTGGAAAATAATTACAAGGGAAAATGCCCAATATGGATAAGCCAACAATCTATATATTTGGAACTGCGCGTATTGCTTTCGATACTCTCTTCACTTTTGTACTTTTGTACCTCTTATTACTTACTTGTCAACCATTAATCATATACTGCCCGATCCCAACTGATCAGTGGGAAATTACTATTATCATCATGCAGGTGTTCGTTTCACCCCATGGATACACCCATAATGTTGGGATAGTCGTCATGCAGGTGTTTGTTTCACCCCATGGATATCATCATGCAGGTTTTTATTTCACCCCATGGATACACTCATAATATCTTATTTCATTCTTTAACTTTTATGAGGTTGGTACCTTTACTTGTGAGAGGTTGTCACACTCACTCATGAGAGATTAATATCATCACTTATGAGAGATTGATACGTTTGTTTGTGAGAGATTGACATATTGAAGCCATAACCTTATTGGAAGCTTTGAAACATAACATTATTGGGAATTTGGAACCATTTCCATAATTATGTAACACATGAGAAACAACGACTAAAGAATGAGGAACATGTGACTTAACAACAGATACAACCTGAATGAGATGCCTTTGGACATTTTGGAATGGAGTAAGTACATAGTCCATATGAAAAACATGTTGCAGAAGGATATAGATAGAATAACCTTACATACCTTGGACTCTCTATATGAACACTCAATCCTATACGTGAATACAATAGCCCAGCTTCTTCCTTACGTCTTACTCTACAATACAAGTACATATCAGAGCTTACATTAGCAACTAGTTACAATACAAGCGTACAAAACGACAATGAGCTATATGACTGCAGTATAACGTCATGTCACCCCTTACAATACAATCCACTGTATTCTCATATCAACGACACCATGACATTCCACACATTGACAAAGATATCATACATCAATAGCATTTCAAACCACACTTACACTTTATCCTTTCTTATTATCATTCTGTCACAATTACTCTTATCAACTTGTCTCATAACAACATATGAACAACCATATATACTTAATGTAGTCCAACATGCCTCCATACGACACTTTAAAGTCATTAAAACGGTATCACAAGTTGATAATTACATCCGAAAAGGGTATAGGGGCCTTCGGGGATCAAAGAGAGACGAAAACATACAAAAAGGGAAACCTGGGCTGACCTACGCAGAAACCTGCGCCCACAGGTGGCTGAACTGTGCCCGCAGGTGACCTTTGGCAGAAGCCAGAGGCACCTGCGTTGGCATCTGTGCCCGCAGGTGCCCTCGTCTGCGGGGGTGGATGCCCATTTTAGTCCAAATTGGTTTCTTTTGGGTCTTTTTGTACAATGAATGGTCCATGATAATAACTAAACTTCTTTTGACATATTTTTGATCATTTGGATGCCAAAAATCATCCATGGTCTCACAACACACATACACAACACCCAAAACCACACTTCTCGGTAAATACGTCACTAAATCCAAAACCATTTTCACAATAACAATCCCAATCATTATACACAAGAATAAAAAAAGGTAAGACTAAAATCACATCTCACATGACAATATTGAATCCATCAAGATCATTTCTTTCAAGACCACAAGTCCATGTTCAAGTTTACAAGACAAAACCATTCTCTGATTGCAAAAATAGACAGTTTTACACATAGCACACTATCCAAGACTTCACCAACACCACCAACATAACTTATAGACCATCTTAAACATATCATAGATGAAACCATGAGAATAATACTTACCACAAGGTGACCTTGTCCCAAAAGAGATGAGAGCTTAGGGTTTGTGTGAGATGAGAAATGTTGTAGATAATTCTAGAAATGGCATGAGAGTTTCTTTGAATAAAAATCTGATTTTTAGCCCCTTATATAGTCCCATGAAGTCTCATTCTTAGCCACATATTTCATGTTTACTTGGTCAATGGAAGAGCTATGCAAGAATGGGTCAAAATTCTCTTTTGGGCCACGTCTTTCTCATGATTTTTGGGCCTCATTTGGGCCCAATGGCTTAAGACTTAGTAATGCCCACAAATTAATGTATAATTCATCAAATCTCTTATGTTTGAATAATTCCATAAATGTAAACGTAGTTGTATAGGTTTGAAAACATATGGGGCATTACAGGTTTGTTGAAGGATTTTCTTCTATTGCTGCACCTTTGACAAAGCTAACACATAAGGCAACCAAGTTTCAATGCAACAATGCATGTGAAAAGAGTTTGTGAAATCTGAAGAGTAAGTTGACTTCTACACCGGTATTGGTACTTCCTGAAGGTACAGAAGGGTATGTGGTTTATTGTAATGCTTCAGTAGTTGGTTTGGGATGTGTATTGATACAGCACGGTAAAGTGATAGCTCATTCCTCAAGACAATTGCGGCCACATGAGAAAAATTATCCGAAACATGATCTTGAGCTAGTAGCAGTAATATTTGCTATAAAGATATGGCACCACTAGTTGTATAGGGTTCATGTTGACATATATACCGAGCATAAGAGTTTGCAATATATCTTTAAGAAGAAGGACCTAAATCTGAGGTAGCGAAGGTGGCTTGAACTATTAAATAATTATGACATTGATATTTTATATAATTCGAGGAAAGCAAATGTGGTAGCTGATGCATTAAGTCGTAAGACAATGGGGAGCACTTATGGCCAGTCCACCGAAAGACAAGGGATAATCAAAGATCTACATCAACTAGCTAGCTTAGGGCTTCGCCTTCTTGAAACTCCAAATGAATGAGTTATTGAGCAAAATGTGGGAGAATCCTCGTTAGTAACTGAAGTAAAAGAAAAGCAGTCTGTGGATCCTATTTTATAACAGCTTAAGGAGAATGTGCAACAAGGTCTGACAAAGGCATTTGATCTTACGCAAGAGGGAGTACTTCAGTGCCAAAATAGGTTGTGTGTACCTAATGTAGATGAGCTGAGGAAAAGGATTATGACAGAGTCACATCGTGCAAGGTATTCTGCTCACCCGGGATCAACCAAAATGTACCATGATTTGAAAGGAGTGTATTGGTGGGGTAACATAAAAAAGAACATTGCAGAATTCGTAGCCCAATATCCAAATTGTCAACAAGTAAAAGTAGAGCATCAGAAGCTTTGGGGTTATATGTAATGTTTGGATCCTCCAATTTGGAAGTAAGACATGATTAACATGGATTTCATCACTGGTTTGCCTCATACATTTTGGAAATTTTATTTCATATGGGTGATAGTTGACAGACTTACCAAATCAGCACACTTTCTATCGGTTAAGTCTACTTACACAGCTAAAGAGTATGCGAGATTGTATGTTAAAGAGATAGTTTGATTGCACGGAATTCCAAACTCTATTATATGGGACAGGGGAGCTCAATTTACTGCAAATTTTTGAAAGTATTTTCAGAGGAGTTTGGGTACACAAGTGAATTTAAGTACAACTTTTCACCCTCAGACGGGTGGACAGGCAGAGTGTACCATACAAACACTTGAAGATATGCTATGAGCTTGCATGTTGGACTTTAAAGGTAGTTGGGATGATCATTTGTCTCTTATTGAGCTCACCTACAATAATAACTATCATTCAAGTATCAAGATGGCGCCTTATGAAGACTTATACGAGAGGAAATGTAGGTCACCAATTGGGTGGTTTGAAGTAGGTGAGACTGTTTTATTTGGACCAGATCTTGTTTATCAAGCCATGGAAAAGGTTAAGGTGATACAACAATGACTATGAACAACCCAAAGTCGACACAAATCATACGCCGATGTTACAAGAAGGGGCCTAGAGTTTGCTATAGGTGATTGGGTATTCTTGAAGGTATCACCAATGAAAGGGGTAATGAGATTTGAAAAAAAAAAAGGAAAGCTAAGTCCGTGTTATATAGGGCCATATAAGATTATCCGAAGATTTGGCCAAGTCGCATATGAATTGGATCTACCCTAATAACTCTCCACAGTTCATCCAGTGTTTTATGTGTCAATGCTTTGAAAAAACATAAGAGATGCATCTCGTATTGCTCCTGCTGACGATATACAAGTTACAAAAGATCTTACCTATGAAGAAGTACCTATTGCTATTCTGGATCGACAAGTTAGGAGATTAAGAAATAAAGAAGTAGCTTCCATAAAAGTTCTTTGGAGGAACCAACAGGTAGATGAAATCACATGGGAAGCTGAGGACATGATGAAGTCTAAGTACCCGCATTTATTTCAAATCGAAGAGAAAGTCCAAGATACTGAATTGGAGCAATAACAAGTAAGTATTTATAGGTGTATGTGTATGTGGTAACATGAAGATTTAAAACTTAGGCTTGAACTTGTTTAGATTGGATAATGTTACTAACATTCGAGGACGAATGTTCCTAAGGGGGGAAGGATGTAACACCCCGTATTGTTTTTATATACACTAATTCTACTTATATGGAACTTAGTAAGGCTTTGTGGTAATAGGTAATGGACTTACTATTTAATTTAGGCAAGTATAACACCCTATACCATAACACCCTGTACATTTCCGAACTTATGCGACTACCTTAACATTGATGGAAGTATTTAAATTAGAGATAGTAGGTGAATTATCTACTAAAGATGATAGGTCTGAAATATGGCACATGTTTACGGATTTAATTGAGGCACAAATTAAGTAAATAAGAATGGGCCCTAAAGGATATGATCGATGTAAGAATGGACCAAGTGAATACATCATCTACTTGGACTTTTTGACCAAAAATTTTGCTAAGGATGGACTATTGAGAGGCGGTTTAGAGGGGGTATATAAAGCTGAAATTCAGCTCATTTTCTACACAATTCACTTGCCAAAATTCCAGATTTTAATTAAGCATTCTCTCCTCTCTCAAACCCTAACCAACCGCCCCTTTGGACAAAATCCTCCACTTTGCAAGCCATGGTAAGTGTTTACCCTTATATCTTAATGTAATATATGCAAAATAGGTTGTGGAAATCATGTTTGTGATGTTTAAAAGGTATAGGGCAGTCCACTTTTGCTTAGTGGCTAAAGGATTTGCCTTCTTGTGGTTTAAACTTGAAAAGGGACTTAAGGTCTTGAGGAAATTAGTTTAGAAGGATGAAATTTCAGTATATTAATGTGTGGTTATGTCCCTAATTCATTCCTTTTATGTATGGCTTGGTGGACATGTTTATATGTGTTTGTATATGGAACGTTTGGCATAGTAAAAATAGAATACTTTCTTGTTATGTTAAAGTGAATTCTGAAATTGTGTGGACTACTTTTGGTATATTTTTGTGGAAGGTATTTATGTGACTTGATGGAATAAATATGTGGAGTTGCATTGGGGTAAAAATGTGAAGTATAAACTTGGTGGGAAATCTTATCGGTTTGTAATGTTTATGTTGGTTTGTGGACTGTTTTGGTGGTGTTGTCTTGGTAAGGCAGTAAGTTATAGTGTATGAGGGTGGAATAAGGTTATATGGAAGTATAAGGAAGTGGGGAGTGATAAACCATGTGTTTAGGAGGTTGAATGGTTTTTACTTCCCGTTAAGTAATTAATTATGTTCTTGCAAACTTTTAATGTAATTAGCTTTTGATGTTAGCTTCGTTACGTACTTGTGTTGTAGAGTAACACATAAATAAGGAGCTGAATTATTACAGTCACGTGTTGGGAATATAAGGTATGTAAGGTTACTCTTTTTCGTATCCTTTGGAATCGTATACTGTCCACATAGTTAATAACCTTGGTTCCACTCCAAAATGTTCTTAAGTACCTCAATACATGTTTATTATCAAGTTCCAGGTGTTCGCTTTTGTCGTTCCAAAAATATTCAATAATGTTATAACCACCACTATAAGAACTTCGAAGATTAAATCTATTAAGCAACTCGATATGGTTGTACGGGTGGCAGCTCTAGGGGCGAAAGCCCAGCTCGAGCTGATCCCAATTTCTTATTTATGGGTGGAAGCACCAGGGGTGAAAGCCTAGCGTGGGCCGATCCCAGATTATTTAGCACTGATCAGTTGGGTACTTATATGGCATGGATTATAAAGATTATAAAGGAAAAAGGAAAGAAATGAATGTAATGTACTTGGTTCCACAGATACCAACGAAGGTGGTTTATTAGCATTATCTCTTCACTTGTACCTGATTTCATTTGAGCTCTTGTGTTATGTATAGTTACTTTTAGCCTTATATACTCAGTACATTCGTTCTTACTAATGTCCGTCTTGGGGGACCTGCCTTTCATACTGCAGGCACAGGAGCTAGTAGATCTCTCCAGTTGGAGTACAGGACATCTAAAGGCTATTGGTGAGCCCCAGGTTGATTCAGGGCTTTCCGAGTTAGTTGTATATATTTTTTGTATTGTGTAGTAGTTATGTGTAAGGCGGGGACCTATCCTAACCTTAACTAATTCTATGTGTCTTTTAGAGGCTTTGTAGACATTGTAAAGTCAAGCATGGTAGTATCTTGTCTCTTAGAAGTTGTGGCCCCAACGGCCAAGTCCTGTATATCTATTTTGTACTTACCTACCTGGTTTACTTTATCGATACATTATGTCCATACACTGCAGCACATTTGTTAGCTCAATTACATGCATAAGAAGTATATGATCGTAGGTTGGTTCTCTCGGGCCTTTACGGCTACGGGTGTCTGTCCGCCCCAATGGGCCTTTATATGCATAAGAAGTATATGTGTCTTTTTGTACGTTTTAAGTTTCAATCTTTCATCTTTTTGCTTCTTTTTTCTCCTTTTTCCATTTGATCCACTTCTTGGCCTTAACCTTGAAATTAAACCAAATTCATGCATTCAAATTAGCACCGAGGACATGATTTCTTACCATTATTAGGCTAAATGAGCCACAACTTGCCTGCTCATCAATACCCCCAAACTTAAATCTTTACTCATCCTTGGGTGAATCAATGCACATACAACAAAATCAACAATGCCTACAAATGGTACTAATTGGGAGATTAGACGCATGCCTATATTGTGAAAACACTTTTCCTTGTTGGTTTTGAAAACAATGGCACAAGTTTCACTTATCAAACACCCATATTGTGTACAACGAGCCTCAAATATTTACTAAATGCTACCATACCTTGTAGCCGCTCATAGAATCCAACCAAGATCAAAGAGTGAAAAAGTAATGATATTAAGTGTCCTCATACAAAGAAGTCTTTTCCCATAAGAACAAATCATCATTAGAACAAAGGACTATCAGGAATCACTCACTCCCCAAAAGATTATCATGCACGTGAGAACCATACCATAGGCTTTCCCATAAGCTCCATTTCACCACATACAAGCGTGCTACTTTTGGAGATCACTAAGCTCTTGCTTCGACTTGTATTGTAGGCATCGATTAAGGTAGGGAAGGTTAAGGTTGTAGTGACACTACATTCTCGAAGCATCTTAGGGTACCTCAATTACATTTATTTCCCAAAGCTTTGATCTCAAATCATTCCAAGGATCAATTCTCAAAGGTTTTTAAGCTTTCTTTCCCCTCCTATCCTTTCAACACAACAACTTCTTATTAACACATTTAACACAATTTACACTCTTTTTAACATCTTTTTCAAGCTTTTTATTTTTTTTTTACTATTCAAAAAGAACGCTAGGATAACTAGGAGGGATGAAAGTGATTGGTCCTCAAATTCATGAACATCTTATTACAACTTTCCCTTGGGATCTCTATCACCCTTAACTTAGGTTTTTGGCCTAAGTTGGTTTTCGATCTCACCTAAACACTTCAAGAAGGGGTAGGTTCAAAAAAGGGGACTTTAAAAAATGGGTTTCGGTTGGTAATGAGGTTATCCAAGAAAAAGGGTACCAAGGCATGAATTTAGGACAAAATTGGTCACTCAACTCACAATGGGGTAGATATTTTTGTCAAATTTGAGGTTCAAACTTGATTAATGGCCCAAGATCACTTCTCTAACATCGTACAGTCTTTGCTTTAGACATAGAGCAACCGAGTAAGTTTGAGGTGGACTCAATGAGAAAGATCAAAACAAATTTTCACCCACACACGACACTCAAGTGCATACTATAAGCACTCTTCATCAATTGATGTACCACATTCAAAGCACATATTGAGAAAGACACTCATGTAGTCAAATTAAGATGCAGGCATTGACAAATGATAAGCACCTAACTAGTTAAACTAAGCCAAAGAATTTTTTTGAAAAGGGGCACATTTTCAAAAATGGAGCAATGCTCAACGATTTATCATTTTTAAGAGTTGGGCTTGTGAACATCTCCCCAAGAGTACTTTCTAAGTCAAAGTGTTCTATTGCTAGTATACTTTTCTCTTAAGTACACATGTAAAAATAATTTTATATGCGACTAATTATGAGCTACAAAGCTAAAAATAAGAAGTAATGAAATAAACCTGAAGAATCACACACCACACACTCAAATATTACAAACAAAAAGAAAGATCAACATAATATCCAAATAGCAGTCATCACCAAACACAAAAATAAATATCCAGAAATATCCCGATCAACGTATCAGAAGAACCAAGTATCAAGAGCTGAATATTATAGATCCAAAATAAACCCTACCCCTAATTCAAAAAAAATTCATTGTCCTCAATGTAATAGGACTAGAATAAGAATAGGAGAGTGAGAGTAAGGGTCCCCCTAAACATGGCTAAGCCTAAGGCGGTGACTAGCTTATAGAAGTGGCCACTATCGAGGTATCAGTTCCTGACTTATATCCAAGGTTTCCTGAGGGGGTAAATCTGGTAAAGTATCCTTGATCTCAAAGGTGGAAGCTGAACTAGAGGTCCCAAACTATGGAATCTCAATCATTGACCTCTCTAATGTGGTAGTAAATATGGCATCATCAGTCTCCTTCCTGACAATCTTCTCATCAATTTGTCTCGTTGGATCCTTATCATCCACAAGTACAAAAGCTGGAGTTGGTGTCTCTTATACATCTCCCCATAAATGCATCAGATCCGAGAAATAGAGTACATAAACCTACTTACAAAGGAAAGCTATATCCTACTGCAATGTAGTCACTGCCTTGAGCACTATAGGCTGCTGAGGAGAACTCCAATCTTTTAATCTCCTGCCAAAAAGCTTTAGGGTCTCATAAATACCCCATAGCTCCTTATATACCAAATCTATGGCATCTTTCACCGCAATAACAATCATACTAGGTATCTCTCTCTCTAATCTAAATAACCTCGTATCACTTTAATAAGCTAACTTCCCCATCTTGATAATGTCAGCCAGAGTCAACGAGAATCTAAAAGAATCCAGAATAGTGGAAGGCAAAGGATTGGGGGCACTAGGTCGATGTAGTTGTGATGATATCCTTGAGGATGGAACTGAAGGAGGTGGAGTTGTAACTTACCCAGGAGGGGTAGGAACTATAGCAGTATCAGGAGTGGGCTGGTGGGCATCACTATGAAAATAACCATAATCAACTGCCAAGGAATCATTCGCCCGAACTTTCTTCTTCTTAACTTCCTGAATGAGCTTAAGTCTTGTAATATCCACTTTAGAGGTACGACTATACTCAAAATACTTCTTCTTATTAAAGTTAACCTTGGCACAATGACACAATTCAGTGACCAAACATGGAAATACAAAGGAGGTTTGCTGTTTTTAGGCTCGGCAAGTGATGTCCTAGAAAATAGTTGAAGCCAAGTTCAAACCGTCCTTCTCAATGATGGTGGTCATAAGTACTTCCCTAGGGTGCGCAAGAATTGATTGACTTTGGGAAGTAAATAAATTGTAACAAACAAAATTCGACCAATATGAAGCCTCTAAATGAATATCCACCTTCTAAATTTGTACCTCTGGTGAAAGCCACAAAGGTATGCTATCACTTAGTAAAGGGGATAACCAAGCCTTAAACTCATCCACAGGGTTCCCAGCTCTAGTATTAAAATAATAAATGTTTATTATTTTACACCCCAAAACCTCATTGATTATTGTCTTATCACAACGAACATCTACACCTCCCAATCTAACAACTTATCTCATCTTTTATGGTCCCCTCTTTGTCTTTTCTGGCAATAACTTTCCATAATCCATATAAAATTCCCTAACCCAATTTTCAACATACGGTTTCAAGGGTTCGGTGAATATCGAGAAATTATTGTATCTCATTGTCGAAAGCACTCATGGATGCTTGACATCGAAACCATTTAGACTTAGCCACTGCTCCTCAATGATTGTGCATTGGTTTGGCATACTAAAGCAATTGAGGACATGATGGCACCTGTGAGAAGGGATATTAACCAAATATTAGTACTAATTAGACAAAGAGACAATTATTACGAATTCGCATTTAGACAATGACGAAACAAGATAAGAAGATCAAAGGACCACCCCCCAAGAATGGTATCAGAGCACAGTAACAAAAGAAACAATTGCAAAATAACTAATCACAGTAATAAAAATAAAATTATAGAACAAACAGAAAAAATGAAAAGACTTGAATATGGCGAAGAACTAACTTATGATGACCCTAGATATATAAGACTTAATAAACAAATAAATATAGACAATAAAATACAAAATATAAGAATAGAATTAAACAACCTATACGACGAATATGAACATAAACGAATACCAGTGTTGATAGATATGATCTCATACACAGAATATAAATATATTAGACAACTTAGGAGACAACAAGAATACAGATATGCCAAATAAGTTACCAAATACAAAAATTATTAAACCAATAAAAATACATTACTTAACCAAAAAGATTCAGAAAAGATATCGAAAAAACATTCAGAGAAAACAAAAACTTAAAGAAATTACGCAAATAATTAAAAAGATAAGCAACTTAGATAAAGCCATGACTAAATTACTTATAGCAATAGACAAAATAACAATAGCATTAAAACAAACCATAAATCGATAATCCCGAATCAAGTAACCTAGTTTATAAAAATAAAAATACACCAAAAATACTAAGGAAAGCAGAACTACTTAGAAAAATTATAGATTTACAAGATAAACTTACCCATAGAAAAGAAAGATTAAATTATAATATATTTGCAGGAGTTAACACCAAATCAATAACAGCACAAAGGAAAACTATAGCTAATTTAGAATTAGAATTACATATCTTGGAACATAAATACGCATATGAATAAGGAAGAATATCCACTGGAAGAAAAAACATTTATAGGAACAGAAGGAATACAAATAATTATAGTACATTCAAATTTAGGACGCAGATACAGAAAAATAGGAACTAATCTACATTTAATGCCAGATCAAAATTCAGCAAAACTAGAAGATAGTTTAATAGCAATGGTAAGATTACAAAAGGAAACTACTGAAATAGATCAAAAATTAGAAATTGAAAAAATACGTATGGAAGCAAAAAAGGAAGTAGAACAATTAAAACTTAAACAAGTAAAAGAAGAACCACGACAAGAACTACCATATGAAACGATTCAAAATATCTCACAAATAGATTATGAACCATCTACAAAAATAAAAGAGTTAGAAAAAGAATTAGCTTTGCTTAAACAAATATATGCAAAAAAAGTTAAAGAAAGAGAAGAACGACAGAAACTATATAAGGAAAAACAACTAGAAAAAGAAAAACAATTAGCAGAAGAATTAGAAAAAATTAAGGAAAAATTACAAATTGAAGAAATTAATCCAGATATAACAGAAGAATTCACAACATTAAGTATAAATAATATAGAAATTATGGACGATGATGAACTATCCGGAGAAGATCAGGAAATTAGTGAAACTTATACAGAAATTATGGATCAAATCACAAACACAGATTTAGAAATAAATACAACAAATGCTAAACCAAATATAAATACCATAAAAGATGAACCTAGTACCAGTAAAACAACATATGATAAGAGAAGATATAATAATCCGAGAACAACAAGACCAAACTATTGGACAGTTACAGACGATAATAGATATGAAGCAATATGGAATAGTAGGTTAAATACTAAATGGACACCTAATAAAACCCCAGAACAATCTCAATTTTTAGATTTAGATTGTGTAATAGATACTAATAAAACAATACAATTATGGATAGGACACCTTGCAAAACAATTAGTTGATAATAAAATATCAGTAGCAGATACGCCAGGATATATAGAAAGAACAGTAGTAGGATCAGCAAAACTATGGTTACATAATATAGCAGAAGATAGTAGAGCAACCTTAAGAAATAATAAAAATAAAGATGGAACGGTTACAACATCAAACATAGACATCTTGGACAAATATGAATACGGAATAAGAAATGAATTTGGAAGTATGACCACTGAAACAGCGGAACAAGAAAAAGATAAAAATCTAAATAGACAGCTAATGAATAAACTATCAATATGTAATATGTGTTACACAGATCAATATACATGTGCCTTTAGAGATTATTATTATAAAGGAATATATTCACATGAAGAAGCAATAGAAGTCAGGAAATTATATTTTACAAAACTACCAGAACCCTTTAGTACAAAGATAACAGCAGATTGGGAAAAAGCAAGCTTAACAGATACCCTAGGAGCAAGAATAAAATATTTACAAACATGGTTTATAGGATTATGTGATGCTTATAAAGATAAAAGAAAATTAGATAAAATATTAGACAAAAATATGGCTTGTTGTACACAAAAAACAGCACCACAGTTTGGGTGTAAACAACCTAATAAATACAAATATAAAAAACGATTTAAAAAGTATAAGAGTTTTAAATCTAAATACAAATATAAACAACCAAGGAAAAGATATTATGTAAAAAACTATAAAAAGAAAAGACCATATAAACCAAAGAAAAAATTATCTGAGTGTACATGTTACAATTGTGGCAATCTAGGACATCTAGCTAGAGATTGTAAAATACCTAAAGACATAAAGAAAAAACAGATAACAGAAATACAGATAAAAGATGATACGTATACCGAACTACCATATATAGACTATGATATGGAAAGTACAAATAGTATATACGAATTAGATGAATTAGACAATATTACAGATCTTGACGAAGATATAATAGAACAAATAGACAATGGAGATATAGATATAGAAGAGGATAATTATGACTGAAGTAATTGAAAAAGAAAACCATCAAAACGAAGACGCTTCAAGCCAGAAAGTAATAGTTGATACAAATATATTTAACCAAATTATAAAGCAAGAAATATCACTAAAAATAGATAATGTTTTAGACGTACCTATTATAAAAAAATTGGTTTAGGAAACCAAAAGAAGAATATTATGTTATAAGCCAAAAGAAACATACAGTAGATTGTAAATATGCAAAAGGAAGAGCAATGGTACCAATACTCAATAAAAAGGAACTTAATAAAGAAATACAAGCCTTAAAAACAAAAAGTGAAATAACCCACGTACATTTAGGAGCAATTGAAATACTAATAAAAGCATGTTTTAGAGAAGGAATAGATACACCAATAGAACTTTACTTAGCCGATGATAGGATAAAATTCCCTATAGAAAAAAGTGTTATTAGTGCAGTAAAAGGAAATTTAATATATCAAAAATTTAAATTTATAGTAAATCCAAATTACTCAGTAGCAATTAAAGATAAAAATATTGATAAATCTTTAGTATTATATTGGAAACTGACAGGAATAGAACTAACACTAGGAAGTAAAATATTCACAGCAAGATGTAAAAATTTATATATCTTAACAACAAAGCATACAGTAAAAGCAGTAAGCAAAATAGATAAGATAAAAATAGAAACACCATTCGACAATATAGTAACAGCAATTGATAACAATGACTATAGTTATGATGAACTAGATATAAATCAGGAATTAGAAATAGTAAATGAAAGAATAGGAACATCAAAGAGAATAATGGATACCCCAACAACATCATCTAGAATGAGTACATCCAGAAGATTAGAACACGAAATACCTATGGAAATACAACCATACCATTATTATACAACAGGAATGCTAGGCCAAAGAAAATATCTAATACTTATAAATACAGGAGAACAAGAAAATTATATTACCAGAGAGCTAATATTAGAAAATGATATTACAGTACAAGAACAAGGGTGTACAGATTTACCTAAAGAATTAAGACAAACAAAAGAAATAACAATACAAGAATTAATTATAGGAGGAATACCCATTAGTATACAATTTACAATAGCACAGATAAATACAAATATCATCCTAGGATTAACTTGGCTAGAACAGGTTAGACCTTATAAGATAGAAGACAAACAACTAATAATTCGTTATCAAAAGAAGGATATTATAATTACCAGAACCATAGTATAAATAAAATGACAAAAGTATATATCTTAGCAAAAATAATAATAGAAGGATATAATAGTAGATATTATACACCAATGATAGATACAGGATCAGAAGTTAATCTCTGTAGATATAATTGTCTACCAGAAACAAAATGGGAAAACCTAAAAGACCCAACAGTACTAACTGGATTTAATGATGAAGGAAGTATGATTACCTATATAGCAAAAAATATAAAAATCCAAATATGGGATAAAATACTAATCATAAAAACAATGTATAATTATGAATTTACAACTAGAGACATGATAATATGAATGCCTTTTATAGACAACCTATTTCCACATATATTAACTAAAAAAATATTGGTGGTTTACAACACCATGTAACCACAAAGTAGCAGCTAAACGAGTAACAAATAACCCTAGAAAAACAACACCATGGATTAAAGGAAATGAACATATAGTACAAAAATTAGAAAATATACCTAACACAGAAAAACAAATCGAAATAATAACCTTTTCTATAAATACATTACAACCGATACACGATAAACTAGAACTACTATATAGTGAGAATCCCTTGAAAGGATGGGAAAAACATAAAACTACAGTTACCATAGAATTAATTGATCTAAATAGTATTATCACCCAAAAACCATTAAAATATAACTTTAATGATTTAAATGAGTTTAGACTTCATATTAATGAATTACTAACCAACAACTATATACAAGAGAGTAATAGTAAACATACTAGTCCTGCGTTTATTGTTAATAAACACAGTGAACAAAAAAGAGGGAAAAGTAGGATGGTTATAGATTATCGCAATTTAAATGCCAAAACTAAAACATACAATTATCCAATACCAAATAAAATCTTAAAAATAAGACAAATTCAAGGATATAACTACTTTAGTAAATTTGACTGTAAATCAGGATTTTACCACCTTAAGTTAGAAGACGAATCTAAAAACTTAACAACATTCATAGTACCACAAGGATTTTACGAATGGAACGTATTACCTTTCGGATATAAAAACGCACCTAGAAGATACCAACACTTTATGGATACATATTTCACCCAACTAGGAAATTGTATCGTATACATAGACGATATACTGTTATATTCTAAAACATAAGAAGAACATATACAGCTACTAAACAAATTCATAAATATTGTACAAACTACAGGAATATGTCTAAGCAAAAGTAAAGCAGAGATAATGAAAAACCAAATAGAATTCTTAGGAATACAAATAGATAGAGATGGAATAAAAATGCAAAACCATATAGTACAAAAAAAATTGATTCAGAAGAATTATTAGATACAAAAAAGAAATTACAATCCTTCTTAGGATTAGTAAATCAAGTACGAGAATATATACCAAAATTAGCAGAACATTTAAAACCATTACAAAAGAAATTAAAAAAGGATGTTGAATATCACTTTGATAATACAGATAAAACACATATACAACGAATAAAAGAATTATGTAGACAGTTACCAAAGTTATATTTCCCCAATATAAAAAAGCAATTTGTATACATAGTAGAAACAAATTCCAGTGACCATAGTTATGGAGGAATATTAAAATATAAATATTTAAATGAGACTATAGAACATCATTGTAGATACTACTCAGGATCTTATACAGAACCCCAGATTAAATGGGAGATAAATCGAAAAGAACTATTTGCTTTATACAAATGCTTATTATCATTTGAACCATATATTGTGTATAATAAATTTATTGTTAGAACAGATAATACCCAAGTAAAATGGTGGCTAACAAGAAAGATACAAGATTCAGTTACGACAAAAGAAATACGACGACTTGTATTAAATATACAAAACTTTACTTTTACAATTGAAGTAATCAGCACTAACAAAAATACTATTGCAGACTACCTATCAAGACAAGGCAACTCAGACGGAACCCGAAAAAGATAGTACAATGGAAACTATGTTTAAAGCTATTACTACACTTTGTACCAAAGTGGACAGTATAGAGCTAGAAATACAAAAGCTTAAGATTAATGAAGTTAATCTGAAATCTAAAGCCTCAGCAAGTCAGCAGCATGACTCAAAACATGCAGAACTATGTCAATCGGAAGACAGAAAAAATCCAGATCTAGAAGGAGACATTGAGAAACTCCCTAAAACTCATAACCAAATAGTTAATGCAGCTGCAGGTACAAGTACTAAAGACAGTACAGGAGCAAGCAGCTCAGGAGCAACCAAGCAACCTGCAAAACGACAAAATACCAATTTAAATAGCCAATTTGCCAAACCATTTATCCAAAAATTCCAATCTATGAATAATCCCAGTCCACAGACATCCACATACGCATCAAGTCTTAGTCACAATAAAGAGATATATAATCACCTCTCCAGAGCATATATCCAAAATATCCATAAGATCCAGACGTATTTGAATTTAAATCCAAGGTCTACCTCAACTACTGATCCAGAAAAAGACTATATTACCCAAAAACTACAAGGCTACAACAAACTGATTGCCCAACCAGATACCAATGCAATTCTCATAAAGACATGTTATGACTATGGACTTTTAGCTACTGTATATACCAAGGACGGACATGAACTACAGAAAATACCGGAAATATATAATGCATTCTCTACCTATAAAAGAATTACAGGAGGATCATTTTTCTATATAAGATTCTATACAGCACCTGCTGAAATATTATTTGATGAAATAAAACCAAACATCCAAGTAGTAAAAATTAGACTCACTAGAGATATGATCATACCAGAAGAATAAACAAACCCAGAATGTTGCTTATCTAGATCTAATAGTAGAAGATATTAACCAAATATTAGCACTAATTAGACAAAGAGATAACTATTACGAATCCGCATTTAGACAATGACTAAACAAGATAAGAAGATCAAAGGACCACCCCCTCTACTTTAACAAGTTTTAGATTTCAAAGTAATAAAGACTTCCCAAAAAAATCATCCACTATATACGAATAAGAGAAACAACACATTTCATCACAATTATGCACATGTTAAATTAACTCAAAATTAACTCAAAGTACCTATTGATTTCTATCCTTTAAAGTTTAGAGAGATAGAGGGGTGTCCAACTACAGTGACAATTGTTATTGTGTGGTGGTTGTACGTGAACAATGACAGTGGTGAGGTTAGACAAGAGAGAAAATTTTAAGTGTGTGTGTGTGTTTGACTGATTGTGTCAACTAGAGAGAGTTAAGAAGAAGAGGGAAAGGGGGAATAGGATAGGTTTGAAATAATATTAAAATTTAAAAGACAATGAAAGGTCAAGGGTCAAAGAACTCGAATCATCACTCTTTAAAATGTGACCCTTCTCGGCTATTAAATTTCCATCGCTGAACTTATTAGTGATGCATCAATTTGTAGCTTTATCACTGAATTGAACTATTTCCATCACATGGTTGCATCCTAATTGTGACACATTTTTATGATGCTTAGCCCTTCACCAAAAAATTCGATGATACGCAGAATGGTATATACCCTTGCCAAATGTAACAGTTCTTTTGGGTTGGGAGATCTTTTTCACTAAAAGACTTTGACGATGAGCTGATTAGGTCGGTGCATTGACAAATACTCTTCGTTTAGGCTTTGTGTATGATCTCCAAAATTTTTCTTTCCCAACTTATGCTTTGACAATTTATGCACCTTCCAAATCCAACACATACCTACACAAATCAACACATATTATTCAAAAATAAACTTGAGTTGTCTCCCAAAAAGCACCTTAGTTATCATCATGGCACAACCCTGTTCCTCATCAATCATGCCTCATCGAGGTAGATTACCTGCAAGAAATCCACTTTTGGTAACATCGCATGATAAAGTTTAACTTATTGGCCATTCGCCATGAACGGGAATCCCGTGTTATTTCCAATTCTACCGCTTCATTAGGAAAACATTGCACCACCTTGTAGGGACCCGACCATGTAGTTTTGAGCTTACCCAAAAATAATTTGTACCTCTACTGAAACACTAGGACATCATCACCACTCTTGAACCCCCTTTTAGAATTTTGGCATCATGCCATCTTTTCATAAGCTCTTTGTAAAAACTGGAACTCTTATAGGCTTGCAAACAGAATTCATTAATCTCTTAAAGTTGTTCCACCATTGATTTTTAGGCATCCTCCCAATTCACATTTTACTTGTGTAAGGCCCACAATGCCTTGTGTTATAATTAAATAGGGAGGTGACAAGCTTTATCAAACACCAATTGATATGGTGACATGTCAATGGGAGTTTTGAACACGATTCTATATGCTCACAAAGCATCTTCAAGTTGTTGGACTAAGCATGGTATGGAGAATCCACCTTATGCTTTACTCCATATTTAGCAAGCACAGAACCAAAAGATCCATTACAAAAATGAGAGCCCCTATCACTTATGATAGCATGGGGTGTCCCAAACCTAGTGAAAATATACCACATCAAGAATTGAGTGACACTCTTAGCTTTTTTATTTTACAAGGTAATGGCCTCAACCCATTTGGAAACATAATGAACTGCTACCAAGATGTAGCAGTTCCCATACGATCTCACAAAGCATCCCATAAAGTCCAACCCCTATACACCAAATAACTCCATATCCTCACTCGACTTCAAAGGTACTTCTTGTCTTCTTGAGATCACACCTTGCCTTTAGAATTGCTCACCTGCCCGTACTAACTCATGGGAATCACGATACAAGGTTGGATAATAAATCCACTTTGGAGAACCTTTGTAGCTGTACGCACACCACCATGATGACCATCAACCGGTGATGAATGACATTCTTCAAAAATAGGCCTCATCTTATTCTCCATAACACAATAACAAATAATTCAATCCGTGCACTTCCTAAAGAGATATGGTTCACCCTAATAATACCTTCTCACAACATAGAGAAAGTGTTTCCTTTGATAATGGTTCAAATCATTGGGGAGCAACCCACTCACCACATAGTTCACAAAGTCGGCATACCATGGTAACATACTCCTTTTTAGTGCCATGACGAGCTCATTGGGAAATGTGTCATCAATCTTAATTTCACCATACTTTTGTTTTTTAGACTCAAGGCGGGGTAGGTGATTCGTTACTTGGTTTTCACATCCTTTTCAATCCTTAACTTATAAATTGAACACTTGCAGTAACAAGATCCACCTAATAAATCATGGCTTGGCTTTCTTTTTAGACATCAAGTACCTAAGGGTTGCATGATCAGTGTGCACAAGGACTTTCATGCCCAATAAGTATGCATGAAATTTGTCAAAAACATAGACTATGCAAAGCAACTCTTGCTCTGTAACCATATAATTTCATTGTGGATCATTCAAGGACTTACTAGCATAGTATATGCGATGAAAAAGCTTATCCTTTCTTTGTCCTAACACTACTCCTAAGGCAAGGCCACTTGCATCACACATCAATTCAAAGGGTTATGACCAATTTGGGACTACAATGATATGAGCCGACACAAGACTCTCCTTGAGGCAATTGAATGTATTCTCACATTCACCATCAAACTCAAATTTTGCTTCTTTTTCAAGAATCTTACACATTGGATGTGCAATCTTTGATGAACCATCTATAGAAACTGGCATGCCTAAGAAAACTTCGAACACCTTTCACAGAGATTGTAGTGGGTAGCTTGTCAATGAATTCAACTTTAACTTGTTCAATTTGAATTCCTTGACCCGAGATTTCATGCCCAAGAACGATGCCTTCCTTTACCATAAAATTGCACATTTTTCAACTCAACACAAGATTTGTTCAACACATCATTCAAGTATCTTGCCTAAGTGTTCTAGAAATGATTTAAAGGTATCACCAACGATAGAAAAATCATCCATAAATACCTCTATAGTATCCTCCACCATATCCGAAAAGATTGATAGCATGCAACTTTGAAAAATGAAAGGTGCATTGCATAACCCAAAGGGCATGGACTTGAAGGAAAATATACCATATGGACTTGTGAGGGTATTCTTCTCTTGATCTTTGGGTGTGATGTAAATTTGGTTATAACCAGAGTATCCATCTAAGAAACAATACCACCCTCGTCCCGCCAACCTATCAAGCATTTGATCCATAAATGCATGAATTCAACTTTCGATAGTTCATGCATACTCTCAAACCAATCACTGGTCTCATGGGAATAAGCTCATTGTTTTCATTAGGAACCACCGTGATTCCTCCCTTTTCTGGAATGTATTAAACCGGGCTTACCCATGTGCTATTCTAGATAAGATACACAATGCCTACATCCAACAACTAGATTATCTTTTTTTTCACCACTTCTTGAATTTAAGGGTTAAGCCTCTGTTGATGTTCAACACTTGATACTCAATTGGGCTCTAAATTTATCTTGTGAGTACAAATGCAAGGAGCAATCCTGATAATATCTGCAATAGTCCACCTGATGGCCTGAATGAATTTTCTCATAAACAACTAAACGCTTCCACTTGCCATGGCAACAAATCACCCACGATAATAATGGGTAAGGTATTACCTTCCCCCAAAAATACATAGCTAAGGTGTGGTGGCAATTTCTTAAGCTCAAATTGTGGTTGGTCCACAATAGAAGGTTTCACAGTAGGAGGAGTCTCTCAGTTCTTCAAATCAAGATCTAATTAGCATGGGTTCTTGGTGTGAGAGCCAAGACCCATCAATGAAGCTATAAATTCATCGTACTCTTAAACCTTTTAACGTTCACAATTCCACACACTCTTGCTAATAACTCACTAATAAAATCCACTTTCATAGAATTGGCCACCTTATCCTCCATCATGTCAATCATGGAGAACACTTGTAAGTCCTTTGGTTTCTTCATAGACTTACACACATTGAAAGTCACCTTTTAATTATTCACTCTGAATTTCTTCCCTCCACATTCCACATCAACTAATGACCTCCTGGTAGTAAGGTAAGGCCTACCAAGGATAATTGGGACTTCATAGTCTATCTCACAATCTAGGATCACAAAATCGGTCGAAAATATAAATTTTTTAATTCAAACAAGCATAACATATAAAATTCCCACCTGTATTTTTATGGACCAGTTAGCCATTAACAACCTCATGGTTCTTGGGCTTGGAGCACCTAACCCAAACTTCTTGAATATAGCTAGAGGCATCAAGTTTATACTTGTCCCTAAACCGCACAATTATTTGCCAAATTGATATACCTAAATGCTGCAAGGAATAGTGAATGCATCGGGGTCTTCTTTATTGACCACCATATGGCTAGACGTGATAGTCCTACAACTATGTGATATCTCTACCACTTCAAAGTTCATTGTTATTTTCTTTGTCACTAAGTTTTTCATGAACTTGGCGTACCTGGGCATCTCCTATAATGTTCACCGATAAGTTGCTAAATTTTGAGAGTAACTTCTTAAAATTTATATCATCCTCCTTGTTCTTGAGCCTGATGCACCATGGTTACATGGCACTTTCGATGCTTAAAACAAGGAAAATATGCAATAACTTGGGTGTATTTGGTTGGTATGATGTGGTTTCTGTCTTACATTGCAGGAAAATAGGTTTTGAAGGCAACAAATGTTCAAAAGGAACAATCAAGCCCGAAAAGGAAGTGTAGGAAGATTAGAGATGAGATCTGCACCTGATGGGTGATTCACGATAGCACTCATATGCCGTGAGGACCACTCACATGACGTGAGTGGCTGCCGTGAGTCGACTTTCAGAGGATCAAAAGCTGCCTGATTTCCACGCCAGGCAGTCACATGGTGTGACTACACCCACGTGGCGTGACTAGGTGGCGTGAGTTGTGTTTTGAAGCTGTCAACTTGAGCCTGATTTCCACGACACTCACCTACGTGGCGTGACTTGGTTCCACGACACCAAGTCACGATATCGTGGAAGTTGCCGACTCTGTTCTCCTGTTCTGATTAAGATAGGATTAGATTTGTACCTATAAATACCCCTGTATAGTCCTATGTGCGAGAGTTAGTCAGTACATTATTTTGAGAGATATTTTCTATTATTTCTGAGTTCATAAACATATTATTGGTTTTGTAATCAAAAACCCTAGATTCGAGTTTTATTCATAATTGAGATTTCAGTTCTTCTTCATTATTGTGAGTATGCAATTATGCTTTCATCTTTGAATCCTTATTTTTTTTTCTTGCAATTATGAGTAGCTAAAATCATCAACTAGGGTTGTGTGAACCATGAGGAATTAACAAAACGGGTTAAGTGCAAAGCAATTCTGAACTGCTGTGAATGCATGTATTGGTATTTCCTTTGTTGTGATTGATCTTCTAATGGTTGCAAATGTTAGAAACTCGCCTGTATTCTAGACTTGCTCGAGATAGAGGTATGGATTCGAAAAAGGAGATAACAACAGAGATTTAAAGCTATCAACCTTCATCTAATAACTCGAGCCTTAGCGAGAATAGTTATCTGAGATCCAGGAAAAGGGTTGGTAGTGCGTTGCTCAAAAATCGAGAGGAGAAGAGTGAAATTCGTCTAACCAAGGTCGAGAGACGTTTAGATGAACCTAACTTGTCAGATCTTGCATGCAACGCAGTGGGACAGTTTTGCCAGCACCGATAACCAGTAGAGTTAAGGTATCATTGGGATCACAGTCCTAGTGTACTTCTCATATTGACTACAAACTCTATAATCAGAAATCGTTAAAGTTATTGCTACTTACAAAAAAAACCCAGTTTTTACTTATTTGCCAACTACTCGAACTAGAAATTAACCTACTTCTGTCCTATTCCCTGTGGGATCGACCCCAACCTAGTTGGGTTCTATATTTGATACAGCGACCGCATTATACTTTTTCGGAGGTATATTTTGGGCGACATCAAATTTTGGCGTCGTTGCCGGGGATACGATGTAATGTTCACCGATAAGTTGCTAAATTTTGAGAGGAGCTTCTTAAAATTTATATCATCCTCCTTGTTCTTGAGCCTTTGAGGGAATTGAGGGATCTTGATTTTCAGCTTTGAAACAATCGAACTTACCTCTGGTTTTAAGGTATTATCATTAACCGCTTGAGGTATCTCTTTACTTTTGACTTTCTCTTCCACTTCATCTTGCTTCACTATATTTGGTTTATTTGTAATACGGACTTTATCACTCAGCTTATCAAGTTGCTTTCTCTTTCTGCTCACTTGATCTTCAACTCCCCTTTCATTGGGGTCATCATCAAGATTCACAATATCATTATTGAGAGTCCTACCACTCCTTGTGATAATTGCCATGATATGAACATCATTTTTGGGTTCTCCATGAGATTTAGCCCAATTATGTTTCAAGTTCCTTGTTAGAAGCAGAATCTGAAGTGACCATTTGATTGAGTTTTGAAAATTCGCATTTCATTTCCCTTAACATCTTGTCACTCCTTTCAACTCCAATAAGGATACGCGCAAGAACATTTTCTTTTTTATAACTTTCCAGTTCTACGATGGTAGACTTTTTACATTTTTGCCTATCATGAAGAGGGATGTATCTATCATGGCCTTGATATTTTTCTCTCTAATCATGGTCTTGATATCTCTCCTTATCCTTCCAATCTTTATCATGATCTCAGTCCCTCTAATCATGGTTCCTTTCTTTTCAACCTTGATTCCCGCCATGCCTTTGGTTCTTTTCTTTTCAACCTTGATTCCCGCCATGCCTTTGATAGGTAGGTTGGTAACCCCCCATTTGGTTTGACAAGTACAAAATTTCTTTATCAATAGACCCCACATCATCATCTTCATATGCTTTAGTCCCCTTTGTAACTATGGCATTGACTACCTTTGGAGTTACACCCATTACATGTTTTGTGAGGAGACTATTTGTGTCATCACTTTGGCTATATTTCCATCTCTTTCCTTTTATCTTGGTTCATATAAGATGAGAAGGGTGAACCCATGGCCTCCTCAGTATCTCATGTGTGACATGCTCTACTTTGCTTTGTTACTTGATTTAATAATCCCAAAGCAACTCCAATAGATTGATTTTATCAAAGATCCTCCGGCAGCATTATCCTCTATCGTGTTGTTCAACAGATCCAATGCTCTAGATAATATTTGTAGAAATATCTTATCCGGTACTTCATGGTTTGTACATTGTAACATTTTATTTTTGAATCTCAACCATGCTTCATATAATGGTTCACCACTCAATTACTAGAAGTTTGTGATCACATCCCTTAATTGGAGCATGCGGGATGGTGGGAAGAATTGGTTTAGAAAATCTTCCATCAACTCAAACCAAGATGTTATATCTCCCTCGGGAAATTCCCATAACCATAATACTACATCACCCATCAATGAAAATAGGAAAAGACATTCGGATAGACTCTTGTGATATGTGAGCAAGTTGAACGAGAGGCAAGCATCTATAAAGTTTTTCAATGAAAGGTTTGGATCCTCATGAGCTTGACCACCAAATTGTCCCTTCATTTAGAGTAAGTAGAGCATCACACTAGTGAAGTGAAACACTCCATTACCCTCCGTGGGTAGAATACGAAATGTACTTGCCCATCGAGCATCCCTTAAGTGATCCTCATCACTAAGATGCTCATCAAAGTAGGATGCTTCAATACCATGAAGACTCATTGCATCTAGAAGACTCAAATTATCCTATGAAAAAAATAGAAAAAACAAACAAAGTAAAGTTTAAACTACGGCTAACAAAATTAACTTATAACACTACAATGAATGAACTCTACGTTTCATTCCCCGACAATGGCGCCATTTTTGATAATGCTCAAATACACCCTAAAAATGAATATATGGGGTCATTAGCAATACTTTTACCCAACATAGGAGTCGGGGTTGAATCCATAGGGAATGAGAGTACTAACCTCACTCTCAAGTGTCACAAGTGACTATGAGTTGGTACACAATTCTTAAAATAATATAGAAAAGTAAAAATGAGGGTTTAATGTAACAAGATTTCGTATTCAAATTATCAATTTCAATGTTTGCTTGCAAAAACAAACGCTGAAGGTTGTAATCAATAAGAAGAAGTACTTGGGGTTATGCTTTCTTAAGAGTGATTATAAGAGTGGGTAAGTGAAAGTGTACATAAAATTCAATTGATAGCTATGACTAGGCTTGGTCTTAGGTATTGGAGGTAATATTTCAATCTACCACCAAATTTCGTAAAGGATTCTTTCAAACACCCATACCTACACAATACCAAGCAACCAATAGACTCAAATTAGTTAGTCTATTTCTAGCACTAGCTATTAAATGAGAACTTATCAAGTCATTTTCAACTAAATCTCTCCACCCTTGCCTTCTCTTTCAAGCAAGACATGGGATCTAAGCACAAACGGAGCTTGCAACCTCAATTCTCTAAGTTGAAACATAGAGATTTAGCTAAAATCGCTACATTCAATTGAATATAAAGGTAAATAATCACTACCCACACAATAGTACACACTCAATAATTCATAACCCTTAACATGGAAAATTAGCTGCTCATAATAAGAGAAAAAGGAAATATACCTATATTCTCATTCAAAGTTGCCATGGAATCCAAATGTTTCCAAAGAAAAATACAAATTCACAAGTAAGAATTTAGTAATAAAAATCTAAAAATCCCAACTAATGTTCAATTACAAGCTTTAGCTTCAAATAATTACTAAAGATAGGGTTCTAATTGACAAAAAAGTCTTAAATAGCTTCAGCAAAAATGGGCTATAAAATTACAGAAATGTCACTGCTTACAATTCGGCTAAGCAATCTTCTATCGCTGAAGGGATCGGTGATGCACTAAATTGACCAAGACTCACCGATTCGACTTTGAATTTGAGATCCAGTGGTTGGCACTTTTCTCTTTTGGTGATTGATATAAGCCTCGCTGATCTGTTTAGCGATACGCCGAATCATATCCTCCATAGTTGTTTTGTTCACTATGGACATGGCCTGAACAGTAATATTAAGTGATGGACTACACCGTTTGGTGATGTACAAGCTGTATTGGTGATGCGCCAATTGTCCTCTATGATGATTTTGTGTGTTTTAAGTTCCAATATTTCATCTTTTTGCTTCTTTTTGCACTTTTTTGCCATTTAATCCACTTCTTGGTCTTAACCCTAAAATGAAACAAAATTAACATTAAAACACATTCAAATTAGCATTAAGGACATGATTTTTACCACTATTAGGCTAAATGAACCGTAACTTACTGATATATCGCCTATCTAGAGAGCAGCAATTTTAATTAATTGCACTTGTCACCCCTGAAGAAATATATAGTGGTTTTGTGTAGGATTGATGAATATAAGGCTCCTAACAGTGATGGGTTTAATTCTATCTTCTTCAAGAATTCTTGGGTAACTATTGGTGGGGATATAACACGAGTTGTGATGCTGTTTTCTGAGGTTTTTAATATGCACAAAGCCATTAATGTTACCACTGTCACATTGATACAAAAGGTGAGTCACACCTCATCCATAAAGAAGTATCAACCTTTTTCTTGTTGTACAGTGCTCTTTAAGATGCTTTTAAGAGTTTTAACCAAAAGAATGAAAGGAATAATAGACTGGTTGGTTGATAATAGTAAGGCTTCCTTTTTCCTTGGAAGAGTAATTACATACAACATCATTTTAAGCCATGAGCTTATCAAGGGATATGGTAGAAAAGGCACCTCACCTAGGTTTATGATCAAGTTAGACAAGCAGAAGGCATACAAATCTGTTGATTGGGTATATTTGGAACAGTTACTACAAAGGCTAAATATTCCTGCCATGTTTATAGGCTGGATCATAAGTTGTGTTTGCACATTATCATACTCATTGTTCATCAAGAGAAATCTTGCAAAGCCTTTCCAAGTAAAGAAGGGACTAAGGTAAGTTTACCCTTGTCCCCTTATTTGTTTGTATTGGCCATGGAGTATTTGGCTAGACAATTGAAAATTTTGAGAAAGGTGTCTGATTTTAATTACCACCCAATGTGTGAAAAAGTAAATCTTGTACAATTAGGATTTGTCGATGGCTTACTATAGTTTTGTCGAGGTGATATTGGATCTTTCATCCTTTAGTATGAATGCTTTAATAATTTTTCAAAGGCTTCTGAACTAATAGTAAATTAGGGAAAAAGCTCTATCTACTTTAATAGGGTGAAACATAATATTCAGCAAGAGATTATGCATGATTTAGAGATAAAGAAGGGATATCTACCACTTTGTTATTTGGGTGTTCCACTGAGTAGCAACAAACTACCTATAGCTTAGTGCCAGATACTTGAAGATAGAATAGTTGGGAGAGTGCAGTCATGGACCTCACAAAATTTCTCTTATACAGGGAGATTGCAGTTGGTTAAGACTGTTTCGTTTGCTATTGAGATTTATTTTTCTCAGATCTTCGTGATTCCCAAGAAAAATTTGAGAATAGTCATGCCAGCATGTCGGGCTTACTTATAGACAGGAGGGACTGAGACAGCCAAAAAAGCTTTATTAGCATGGGAGGTAGTGTGTAGTCTATGAACGGTTGGGGGGTTTAATGTGTTGGATGTGCATACATTGAATAAGGTGACTATATGTAAGCTACTATGGAGCATTTACAAGAAAAAAGATAGGTTGTGGGTGCAATGGATACATGCATACTATGGGGGACGCCAACCTATTTGGGAAAACAACCTAAAACAAGCTTCTTGGGTTGTTTAAAAGATTTTAAGGCTCAAGAATACATGGAGGATACTCGAATTGACATGGAAGAGATGATGCGCAGAAATAGATTCTCGATAAAGAATGTATATCAAAACCTTAGTGGAATATTTCCATTAGTATAGTGGAAGAAGTTGGTATGTAATAAAGGGGGGATGCAAAAATTGGTATTCTTTCTAACACTAGCTGCACAATGGAGACTATTAACATGTGACTGTCTAATAACATGGGGTATTATTGTTGATGTTGACTTCCCATTGTGTATTAAGGAGTATGAGTCACTAGATCACCTAATTTTTAAATGCTCATGTACAGCAGGCATGAAGGAAGGTGTTGGAATGGCAGCGTATAAGAAGGTATGTTCTATGTTGGCAAGGGGAGCTACAATACATTATAGATATGGTTAAAGGTAACTCTGTTAGTAAGAGAATCTATACATAATAGTGTCTACTTATGTTTATCACATATGGATAGAAAGGAATAAAAGAATCATCCAACAACAAAAAAGACCAGCAACAAGACAAATTGACAGATCATACAGGAGGTGGTATACATAGGTTTGATGCAGAAAAAACATGATTCAAGGATTGATGACCTGAACGATTACTCGATCTGAGTAGACATAGCTACTATAATATAGCTAGCAGATGATTAGTACAGTGTAAGCTTGGGGTTGCTGTCCAAGATGGACCATTGACTTCCAGTTTTGTAATGATTCACTTTTGGTAATAAAATTCAGATGAGTTACCAAAGAAAATATAAAATTGTACAGTTAAGCCAATTATAATCAAATTATATAATAAAATTACTTTTAAAAGAATGAAGATGATGCTTCCCTTTAAAAAAGTACTTCAAAGGGCAGCCGGTGCATTAAGCATCCCTCTTTCACACATGATTCAGAAAAAGGTCGCATCTTCGAATATTCATAAAGTTAATCCATGAAAATGCCAATGATCTATATCTAATCATATTAATAAATGTACCATTTAACCATTCTATGTAACGAACCATCTAACCATTCTATGTGATTAAATGCTCATAGCGCAAAAATTCAAAAGGCGATAAAGTAGACAAATATGTCTGAATTTGGGTAGAGAAAGAAAGAGAGAGAGAGAGAGAGATCTCATCTAATCTTTCAATGGTGGAGAAAGAAATACAAAGGAAAAAATTTTATAGTTACCAATGCAAATGAAGTTTCATGAACGGTTCGCGACGACCATTCCCATGATGGAGATTCCTACTTGCAATAAGAGATCTTCTTTGTTTTGTAATCAAAAAGTGTCTTGATAGAAGATCGTTGAAGTATTAAACTGAGATGAATATCATATAAAATGATGTAAATGATGCAATATTATATAGAGAGCAAAAGGGAATTCAACTCTGATTTTCTTACCTAAGTTTAGTAAGTAATTACTCTGCTATAATATAATTTTCTTACACAACCAATATAGTTTAACAAGTAATAATATGACGCTCAATATTCTTATTATGTTATAAATTAATGCTTTCTTATCAGGATGTATAGATAATTAATTCATCAATAAATGATTGTGTAAAAAAAAATTATATCAATAAAATGTTGTTGTTTTTTATTAGTGTAGTGGGTAGGGATGGAAATAAAGGTTAATTCTAGATCCTAATATAGTTTATGTTATTTCGATAACATTGAGGGTGGAATTACTTATGATGGTACCATTGGAGAATAATGTGCATCCATCTTTGTTATTGATCAGTGACTGATTAGTGCCAAATTTATATTTTAATTCTTATTTCGATGTAATCTACTTTACAGTACAACACCGGTGAAAGATTTCTATTAGGTAATTGGGAGATCAAAGTAAAATTAAAAATGTAGTTTTCAAATCATTAATAGTTTCAGTTTTAGCTTTAGCACCTTCTACTAAAAAACTTGGAATACAAGTGCAACGCACGTGTCTAGAAACTAGTGACAAGATAACTCAATTGGAATTAACGCGCAAAACACGTGTCTACGAACGAGTAACTAGATAAATCAATCATAAATTCCTCCTCTGTTGCATTTGGTATAGGTGTCATTTTCTCCAAATCTTTACAAGATAAATCAACCATAAATTAATCTTCTTTTGCATTCAACGTAGGTGTCATTTTCTCCAAATCATAACTAGATAAATCAATCATAAACACCTCCTCTATTGCATTTAATGTAGTTCTCATTTCCTTAGAGGAAATTCTTTGATGAACTCATGATTCCCATTGTATACACTTTTTCTTTCCCCCCTCCACGAATTCTTTGGAATAGATGCATCCCCTGAATCCATGTTGCACCTGAGTCAAAATACAGAATTTTCTTGAGCAAATTGCACAACCATTAGCACACTAGAAAAAAAAATAGTTAATTTAGTCTAGGACTTCTAAAATGATAAATATTTTTAGTAAGGAGACAAATATTTTTTTTTTGTAAAATATAAAATATTTTTTACTATAAAATACCTAATTTAATATTTTGATTAGATAAACAGTCTATAATTGCATACTTAAGCCAATTATAATTAAATTCTATAGTAAAATTACTTTCAAAACAATGACGATGATGCTTCCCTTTAAAAAATACTTCAAAAGGCAGTAGGTGCATTATGCATCCCGCTTTCATGCATGATTTAAAAAAAGATCGCATCCTTGAACCTACATAAAATTAATCCATGAATATACCAATGAACCAGAGCTAAACATATTCTTTAACGTATCAATTAACCATTTTATGCAGTTAACCACTTAACCATTCTATATGATTAAACACTCACAACACAAAAATTTTAAAAGAGATAAAGTCGACAAATATGTCCCAATTTGGGTAGAGACAGAAAGAGATAGAGTAATCTAATCAGTTAATGGTGGAGAAAAAAAGACAAAAGGTAAAAAATTTATACTAACCGATGCAAATGAAATCTGATGTACTATTCGCTACAACGATTCCCACGACAGAGATTTCTAGTCAAAAAAGAGATCTTCTTTATTTATTTTTTTTAGAAAGTATCTTGAATGAAGAGTTCACCAATATTTTAAAATGAGATGGAGATCATATAAATGATATAAATGATTCACTTTTTATAGAGAGCACATCGGAATTCAGCTCTGATTTTCTTACCTAAGATTAGTAAGTAAATACTCTGTCACAATATAATTTTTTTACACAACCAATATAATTTAACATGTAATAATATTTTATTTAATATTCTTATTATGTTACGAATTAATGCTTTATTATCAGAATGTATTCATAATTAATTCATCAATAAATGATTGTGTAAATATTTTTTGTATCGATAACACATTTTTTATTTTTTGGATTAGTGTGGTGGGTAGGGCTGGAAATATAGGTTAATTCTTGATCCTAATTTAGTTTATGACATTTTGATAATGATCAGGGTGATATCACTTATGATGGTTCCATTGGAGAATTATATGAATCCATCTTTATTATTGGTCAGTGACTAATTAGATTGTATATATCTTGTACTAAATATATATTTTAATTTTTATTATGTTATGAATTAATGCTTTCTTATCAGAATGTATTCATAATTAATTCATCAATAAATGATTGTGTAAATATTTTTTGTATCGATAACACATTTTTTATTTTTTGGATTAGTGTGGTGGGTAGGGCTTGAAATAAAGGTTAATTCTTGATCCTAATTTAGTTTATGACATTTTGATAATGTTGAGGGTGATATTACTTATGATGGTTCCATTGGAGAATTATATGCATCCATCTTTATTATTGGTCAGTGACTAATTAGATTGTATATATCTTGTACTAAATATATATTTTAATTCTTATGTCGATGTAATATCTTTTATAGTACAATACGCATGCAAGATTTCTATTAGGTAATTGGGAGGTCACAGTTAAATTAATGATGTAGTTCGCAAATCATTAGTTGTTCCAATTTTAGCTTTAGCACCTTGCGGTAAAAAACATGGAATGCACGTGCAACGTACGTTTCTAGAAACTAGTAACTAGGTAAATCAATTAGAAATATATGTGCAACACACGTGTCTAGAAGCTAATAACTAGATAAATCAATCATAAATTCTTCCTATTTTTCATTTGACGTAGGTCTCATTTTCTCCAAATCATAGCAAGACAAATTAAACATAAATTTCTCCTTTTTTTCATTGAACTTGGGTTGTATTTCCTCCAAATCATAATTATATAAAATAAGCCTAAATTCCTTCTCTATTATATTTAACTTAGGTCTCATTTCCTCCCAATATATATATATATATATATCCTTTTTCTTGTTCTCCTGCACACTCTTTGAAACAGAGGCATCCCCTGAATCCATGTTTCACCTGAGTCAAAATACAAAATTTTCTTGAGCAAATTGCATAGCCATTAGCACAGTTTTAAAAAAACTAAAAAATAGTTAATTTAGTCTCTGACTTCTAAAATGATAAATAACTTTTAGTAAGGAGTCAAGCATTTTTTTATAAAAAACAAATATTTTTTTATCATAAAATACTTAATTTCATAGTTGATTAGATATACAATATACAATTGTACAGTTAAGCCAATTATAAGCAAATTATATGATAAAATTACTTTCAAAAGAATGAAGATGATCCTTCCCTTTTAGAAAATACTTCAAAGGGCAGCCGGTGTAATAAGCATCCCACTTTCATGCATGATTCAAAAAAAGATCGAATCTTTGAATATACATAAAATTAAACCATGCATATAACAATGAAAAATAGCTAATCATATTCTTAAACGTACCTTTAACCATTCTATGTAACTAACCAATTAACCATTCTATGTGATGAATTACTCACAACACAAAAATTTAAAAGGCGATGAAGTAGACAAATATATTTCAATTTGGGTAGAGAAAGAAAGAGAGAGAGAGAGAGAGAGAGAGAGAGAGAGAGAGAGAGAGAGAGAGAGAGAGAGAGAGAGAGAGTGATCTAATCTATCAATGGTGGAGAAAAAAATGACAAAGGTAAAAGTTTTAGGCTTACCTAATATAATTCAATGAAATTTTGATAACATTGAGGGTGAAATTACTTATGATGGTTCCATTGGAGAGTAATGTGCATCCATCTTTCGTTCCTTCCTTGCGCGGAGGAGTTAAAACAGACTATGACAGCTCCGTTGCTTTATATCTTTCTTTTCATTTTATTTTATTTATCTAAATAATTAGAACTTATTGTTGAAGATAAAGTCAAGTTAAAGATCGCTTTTTACCTATATTCCTGATATAGAAGAAAGAAGTCGCAAGTTTAGGTAGAAAGAACAGCCAGTGTCAGAGAGATTACTTCTGTTGAACTCTTCCTTTACATGAAGGGAATGAATGCCTTAATGGAATGGAATTCGGGATCCAAGTAGATTAGGTTAAGGCAAGTAACCAGGATCGGAATGCCAATCGACAAGATGAGCCTACGAAAGATTTTAAGTTCAGACTATGATGACTGGTATCCTCACTTACGCAAAGAAATTGAGTTGATGGAGTAGCCAGTGCCCTTGAGTTATTCTCTTCGGTATCGCCTTCAATGTATGTATTTAGTACCTAATATATATTTTAACTCTTGCTTTGATGTAATCTCATTTACAGTACAACACACGTGCAAGGTTTCTATTGGGTAATTTTGAGATCAAAGTTAAATTAAAGATGTGGTTCTCCAATCATTAATAGTTTCAGTTGTAGCTTTAGATCCTTTAAGTACATAACTTGGAATACACATGCAATGCACGTGTCTAGAAACTAGTCACTAGATAAATAAATTGGAATACATGTGAAACACACTTATCTAGCGATGAGTCGGCAAATTGTGACTCATTTGCCCTAAAAAGGGAGAATACATGTCCTCAATGCTAAATTGAATTTGTTTTAATGTGGTTTTGGTTTAATTTCAGGTTTAAGGCTGAAAATTGATTAGAATAGCATAAGGAGACAAAAAGGAGCAAAAAGAATGAATATTGGAGATAAAAAGTCAAAAGGTAATACAAGGGAAAATCGATGCATTGCTGATATGTCATGCGCAACACCGATCTAGCTTATCTATTGCCAATTCTAACATTTGGGGCCAAGAACCATCGTGACAAAATAGCGACGCTCAGATGGATTTGGCACATCCCCGAAGAGAACGGCGGACCACACTCTCCCTTGCCAAAAGAGATAGAAGCCAATCGAAAGAGCTTGACATATTGATAGATCGGCAAGCTAGAGGTGATTTAGCGCATCACATATACCTTCAGCGATGGCATGTTTCTCAGCCGAATCGCATATGGTGGTATTTTTTTAATTTTGAGGCCCGACTTTGCTGAAGTTATTTAATCCTTTTTTTCCATTAAAAACCCTATCTTTTGTTAATTTTATGAATCTTAAATTTGTAATCAAATCCTAGTTGTGGGATTAACTACTTTGATCTTTGAATTTGGATATTTATTGTGAATCATTTGAATTCTATAGCGAATATGGAAGAAGAATTTGGTATATTTTCTTTTTTTATCTTATGAGCAGCTAAATTCCCAAACATGGGGTTATGCATTATTGAGTATTGATTGTTGTGTGGGTGGTGATTATTTACCTTTGTATTAGGTTAAATGTTATGATTTTAGCTAAATCTCTATGTTTTAATTTATAGATTGAGGTTGCAAACTTGGTTTATGCTTGGATCTCTTATATTGCTTGAAAGAGAATATAAGAGTGATGAGATTTAGCTAACAAGACTTAATTTACACTCATTTGAGTGGTGATTCTAGGAATAGATCACCAATATTTAGGCTATTGGTTTTTTAGTTATGTAGACACTTGGGGTTTCGAAAGGAACCCATGTGAAATTTGGTTGTGGATTGAGAAATCACTACCAATATCTAAAACCATGCCTAATCATAACTAGCTATCAAATCTTAGGGGTATGTTCACTCATCCATGCATATAATAATTATCAAGAAGACATAACCCCAAATGCTTTAACATATTGATTACAATCTTACCACGTTTAATTTGACAAACTTTTGTTGAATCTGTGCAATTGATATGAAACTTGTTGAAACAAAACCCTCCATTTAATTTATAGTTTAAATTCTTAGCATTGCTTGCCAACTATTAGCTGCTTGTGACATTTGAGAGTGAAGCTATTGCTCTTATTCCCTGTGTATTTGACCCCGACTCCTAAGTTCGGTAAAAGTATTTCTAACGACTTCGTACATTAAAATCCTAGATTGTATTTTAGCATTATAAAAAATGGTGTCATTTTCGGGGAATGAAAAGTAGCATTCATTCTTTTTAGTGTTATAAGTTACTTTTGTTAGCCGTTGTGTATACTTTACTCTCTTTGTTTGTTTTGTTCGATTCAGGTAATAATCTCCATGAAACAATGAATCTAAATGGGAGTGTTGCCTCCTCTTTTGATAGGTATTTAGATGATGAAGACCATTTACGGAATGTGGATAGAGCGAGTGCAATTTCCTTCCCACCCATGAAGGGTAATGGAGTGTTCCATATGACTAGTGTGATGCTTCATCTCCTTCAAATTAAAGGTTTGTTTGGTGGTCAAGCCCATGAAGATTCCAACCTTCATTTGAAGAATTTTATTGATATATGTGTCCCATTCGAAATTTCCCATATCTCCCAAGAGTCCATCTGGTTGAGACTCTTTCCATTTTCATTGACAGGAGATGCAATTTTGTGGTTGTGGAAGTTTCTCGCTGGTTCTATCATCCCACATTCTTCAATTGAGGGATGAAATCATTAACTTCCGGCAACTAAGTGGAGAACCATTGCATAAGGCATGGAAAAGGTTTAATAAGATGTTGTTGCAATGCCCAAATCATGAGGTCGCAGATAAGATACTTCTTCAAGTCTTTTATATAGCTTTAGATCAACTGAATAAGATGGTAGCAATTAACGCGGCCGGATGATCTATTATTAAGCAAACTTATTGAGTTGCGTCAGCTCTATTAGATTAACTGACAGAACAAAATCGAGCATGGTACACAAGAGATACCTAAGTGGCCGTGGGGGCTCCCTAGAAATATTTTGTGAGCCAAAAACAAAGAAAGAAGGATGAGGAGAGAAATGATAATATGGCTAAGATAATGACTCAATTAGACCTCCTTATTGAACATGTGATGAGCTCAACTCCAAAGGTGGTCAATGTTGTTGCTTCTAAGGGTACTAAATTGTATAAAGATGATAACATGGAGGCACTTGATAAAGAAATCCGATATTTATCAAAACAAATGGGGGGTTCCCAATCTACCTATCAAAGGAAAGGCAGGAATCAAGGTTGGAATGAAAGGAATCGCAATTAGAGAGATCATAATCGTGAGAGATATTGGAGGGATAAGGAGAGCTATAGGGACCGCAATTGGAGACACAACAAGCATGATCGTGATAAATACATTCCTCCACATGATCGAGCCAAGCCAAAAGAGGCAACCTCAATTTATCTGGAGAAGTATAAGAATGAAGATGTGCTTGCACGTATCCTCATGGGGGTTGAAGGAAGTGATAAGATGTTGAGGAGGATGAAAAGTGACTTCTCATAACACAATCAAATAGTCACTTCACACTCGGCCTAGATCAAATAACTTGAGACCCAATTGGGTCAAATTTCTACCCATTTGAATGCAAGGCAAGAAGGAGGCCTTACTAGTGATATAGTATCAAACACGAAGAATGATGCTCATGTCATGGAAATTGTCATGAGAAGCAGTAGAAATCTTGGTAATGATGTGGTGAGTTTTGATGAAGACCTTATGAGAAGGGAAATGATGAACAACCTAGTGAAAAGAGAAAGCAACTCGATAAGTCAAATGAAGAAGTTACTATTCAAAAGAAGCCAAGTGTTGAGAAGCCAAAAGTAGTGAAGGAGAATGTTTAAATCAGAAAAGCACCACAATCAGTTGATAGTAATGGTTTAAAATTAGAGAAAAATCCAGTCGTCTCAAAGCTGTAAATTAAAATCCCTCGTCTATTTCCACAAAGGCTTAAGAAGAAGGAGGATGATTCAAAAGTTTAAAAAATTTCTTTCAAAATTTTGCAACCTATCGGTTAATATAAAAATGTTGGAAGATTTGCAAGAGATGCCAGGTATGCTAAATTCATGAAGGAGTTGGTAACAAAGAAGCGAGTCATAGATTTTGAAACAATTGAAGTGACACATATTTGTAGTGTTAACATGTCTAGCACAACAGTTGTGAAGAAGGAAGATCGACCAGGGGGAATTCACCATTCCATGCAACATTGGGGTATATAAGTTTGGAAAAGCTTTGTGTAACCTCGGGGCAAGTATTAATTTGATGCCTTTGGTCGTGTTTCCAAAGCTAGGTTTAGGCGCTCCCAAGCCAACTACAATGAGGCTTCTAATGGCCAATTGTTCTATCAAAAAACCCATGGAAGTGTTGTATGATGTACTTGTGAAGGTGGATCATTTCATTTTTTTGGCTGATTTTGTGATCTTGGATTGTGAAATTGACCATGAGGTCCCTATTATTCTTGGTAGGGAATTTTTTGCTACCGAACGAGCTTTAGTCAACGTTGAGTGTGGTGAAATAAAATTATGAGTAAAAATGAAGAGGTGTCATTTAATTTATGCAAGTCCATGAAGGAACCTATATATTTGCAAGTCATCTCCGTAATTGATGTAATTGATAATGAAGTGGTTAATGTTATGGAGCAAGATTTTGTTAGTGATCCATTGGTGGGAGTCTTGTGGAACCTCGAGAGCGAAGAGATTGAAGAATATGATAAAATAGTTGCATCTTTGAAAGGTCTTGGGTCCTATACTAGAAGTCCTTGCAAGTTGGACCTTGACTAAATATCGAGAAACTCTCCCCATAAAGACTTCAATTAAATATCCACCGTAACTTTAACTCAAACTATTGCCTCCTCATTTTAGTTATATGTTTTTTGGGGAAGGTGAAACCTTAACCATTATTCTCTTGGGAGACTAGTCATTTTTGCAAGTTGAGGCATTGAAGTCAGTGGTGAGATTGTATATTAGGGCCCTTGGATGGACCATAGCCGATATTATTTAGATTGATCCCTATATATGCACTCATAAAATCAAGCTTGATCCCTAATTTGTTTCAAGTGTAGAACACCAACAAAGGTTAAACCCTTCTATGAAAGAGGTTGTAAAGAAAAACATCATCGAGTGGATTGACACTAGTGTTGTCTATCCTCTCTCGTATAGTACTTGGGTCAATTCGGTCCAATGTATCCCCAAGGAAGGTAGTACCATGGTTGTCCCAAATGCTAATAATGATCTCATACACGTACATAAGATCACGGGTTGGAGAGTGTGTATTGATTATCGTAAGTTAAATTCATCGACGAAGAAGGACCACTTCCCAATGGCCTTCATGGATTAAATATTTGATAAACTAGCGTGAAGGGGTTGATATTTCTTTCTTGATGGATACTTAGGATACAATTAAATTTCAATAACCCTAAAAAATCAAGAAAAGACCACAATCACATATCCCTATGGAACATTTTCCTTCAAGTGCATGCCCTTCAATCTATGCAATGCACCCGTAACTTTTCAATGGTACATGCTTTCTATCTTTTTGGACATGGTTGAGGACTCAATGGAAGTATTTATGGATGATTTCTCGGTTATTGGTGATACATTCGAGGGTTGCCTTAAACATTTGCAGAAAGCGCTTAATAGGTGTGTGTCAACCAATCTCTTTTTGAAATGGGAGAAATGCAATTTAATGGTGAAGGAAGGTATAGTTATCGTACATAAGATCTCGGGCCAAGGGATCCAAGTTGATCAAGTAAAGGTGGAGGTTATTTCCAAGTTACCTCCTTCTATATCTATCAAGGGTGTGAGAAGTTTCCTTAGCCATGTGGACTTTTATTGGAGGACATTAAAGACTTTTCTAAACTTGCTCACACTATGTGCAAGCTTCTCGTGAAGGAAGTAAAATTTGAGTTTGATGGTAAGTGTGTGAAAGCATTCAATTGCCTTAAAGAAAAACTTGTCTTGGCCCCTATTATTGTAGCCCCTAATTGGTCACAACCCTTTGAGCACATGTTTGATGCAAGTGGGTTCGTATTAACTGCGGTACTTGGTTAAATAAGAGAGAAAATTTTTGATCCTATCTACTATGCTAGTAAATTATTGAACGATGCACAAAGAAACTCCACGGTTACGGAGAAAGAATTACTAGCAATAGTTTATGGGTTTGAAAAGTTATGTGCTTACTTGTTAGGCACGAAGGTTGTTGTACACACTGATCATGCCGCCTTAAGGTATTTGACGACGAAGAAGGAAGCCAAGCCAAGGTTGATGAGGTCAATTTTTCTATTGAAAGAAATCAACTTTGAAGTCAAAAACCTAAAGGGATGCGAAAACCAAGTAGTGGACCACTTGTAAAATTTTGAATCTAATGATGTGAGAATGAAGGAATTGGTGATCAACAACGAGTTTGTCGATGAGCTTCTCATTGCTTTTTTAGAAGAGGTAGTGCCTTGGTATGCAGATTTTACAAACTATATATTATGTGGAGCACTACCTGATGACTTGAATTATGGTCCAAAGAAAAAGTTCCTCCATGATGTGAAAAGATATTATTGGGATGAACCCTATCTCTTTAAAGAGTATGTGGATGGAGTGGTTCGTTGTTGTGTCATGGAGGGGGAGATGAAACCTATTCTTGACGGATGTCATTCATCACTGATTGGTGTCCATCATATTGATGTGCAATTTTCATTCCCTTATTTTTATTCTTTTAGCTTAGTAGTTGTTAGACCCATTGCAAATAAAATTTATTTTGGAACGTAATTCCATGAGGAAAGTGCACTGGAAATAGAACACTTTGACTCAAATGGTACATTTGGGGAGGTTTATCACAAACGCTACTCTTGAATTTATCATCCATTATGATGTATGTCCATTTTTCAAAAATGTGCCCATCTTTAAAAATTTTCCATTGGTTTATTTATTTTAGTCAGGCTCTCATTTTTTGTAAACACTCGTATTTCATTTTGGCTACTTGAATACCTTCTTTGATATGTGCTATGAATGTGGTACAATAGTTTAGAAAGAGTACTTTGAGTATGTGATTGAGTGTCATGTGCAGGAGAGATTTCGATTTGATCTTGTGCATCGAGTCCACCTAGAACTTGCCCGGTTGCTCTACTTCTAAAGTAAAGTGTGTATGATATTTGAGATATGATTGTAGGCCATTAATCGAGAGCAAACAACCATTTTGACAAAAATTAAGCCACCCCTTGGTAAGTTGAGTGACCAACTTTGTCCTTTATTGAGATTTGAAACCCATTTTCTTGAATAACCTTGTTACAAGCCGAAACCAATTTCTCTCAAATCCCTTTTTGAACCAAACCTTCTCAAATTGTCTAGGTGAGGTTAAAGACTAACTTAGGCCAAAAGCCTAAGTTGGGGGTGGAAGAGACCTCAAAATTTGCATGTGCTTGGTAGTTTATAAGTGTGGGCACCATAAAAATCCTCTTCCAATTATCTTTGTATCCATAGTAGATATGTAAAACAAATGATGAGAAAAAGGTAGAAAACAATCACAAAAAGAGTTGTAGTTTGGTACTAGTTGTAAATATGTGCATTGTCTAAAATATGGAAGGATAGAAAGAGGAAAATAGCTCGAAAGGTTTTTGAAGAAGTGGTCCGTGAAGTAATGACAAGAGCCAACCTTCAAAAAATCGATTGAGTGAAGGTCTCTCTAGATACTTTTAGAAGGTAGAGTGACTATAACCTTAACTTTTCCTACCTTACCCATAGCCTATGATATAGTTCGAGCTAAGACCTAAGTGATCTTCGAAGTAGCATGCTTAAATATGGTTAAATAGATCTCAAGGGCAAGCCTATGGTGTGGTACTCATGTTCTTGATCAACTTATGGAGAGTGAGTTGTTCGTGTTAGACCCTAAAATTAATGATAATCATGTCTTGAGGGAAGGGACTTCTTTGTGTGAGGGCGCTTAGTTGCTATGCTTGAGTATTCTTAAATATCGATTGAAGTCTATGAGTATGTGCTTGGCTTGGTAACATTTAGCCAACGTTTGATGCTTGTTGTTGACAAATTAAGAGCTTGATAGGTTTTCAAAATCATGAGAACAAGATGTTTTCACAAAAGAAGTATGTGTCTAAGCTCCCAAGTTGTACTATTTGAAGGCATTGGTGATTTTGTTGTGTGTGCAATTGATTTACTCAAGGATGAACAAAGGTTTAAGTTAGGGGTGTTGATGAGTCGGCAAATTTAGACTCATTTGGCCTAAAAATAAGGAGAAAACATGTCCTTAATGCTAAATTGGATATGTTTTAATGTTGTTTTGGTTTAATTTCTGGGTTAAGGGTGAAAATGATTAGAATAGAAAAATGAGGCAAAAAGGAGCAAATAGAATAAAGATTGGAGATAAAAATTCAAAAAGGAAATACAAGGGACAATCGATGCATCGCTGATTTGTCCTGCACAACACCGATCCAACTTATCTATCACCAATTCTAATAGTTGGGGCCAAGAACTATCATGACAAAATGGCGACGCTCAGAGAGATTCGGCACATCATAGAATATATTAGCGGACCACATAGCTCCTTGCTGAAAGAGAGAAAAGCAAACCCAAAAAACTTGACATGTTGACAGATCGACGAGCTAAAAGTTATTCGACACATCGCCGACACCTTCAGCGATGGGATGTTGCTTAACCAAATTTCATGTGGTGACATTTTTGTAATTTTGAGGCCTAAATTTGTTAAAGCTATTTAAGCCTTTTTGGCCATTGAAAACCCTATCTTTTGTCAATTTTATTTATCTTAAGCTTGTAATCAAACCCTAGTTGTGGGATTAACTACTTTGAGCTTGAAATTAGATATTTATTTTTAATCATTTGAATTCTATGGAAAATATGGAAGAAGAATTTGGTATATTTTCTTTTTCTTATCTTATGAGTAGCTAAATTTCCAAACGTGGGGTTATGCATTATTGAGTATTGATTGTTTTATGGGTGGTGATTATTTACCTTCATATTAGATTGTATGTTATGATTTTAGCAAAATCTCTATGTTTTAATTTGTAGATTGAGGTTGCAAACTCGGTTTATGTTTGGGTCTCTTATATTGCTTGAAAGAGAATATAAGAGTGATGAGATTTAGATAACAACACTTGAGTTACACTTATTTAAGTGGTGATGCTAGGAATAGATCACCCATCTTGTGGCTATTAGTTTTTTAAAAGAGTAGACACTTGGGGTTTTGAAAGAAACCCATGTGAAATTTGGTTGTGGATTGAGAAATCACTACCAATACCTAAAACCATGCCTAATCATAAATAGATATCGAATCTTAGGTATAAGTTCACTCACTCATCCATATAATCATTCTTAAGAAGGCATAACCCCAAGTGCTTTAACCTATTGATTATAGTTTTACCACGTTCAATTTGACAAACTTCTGTTGAATCTGTTAATCTGACCACTCCCTATTTACTTTATAGTTTCAATTCTTAGGATTGTGTGCCAACTTATTGTTGCTTGTGACACTTGAGAGTGAAGTTATTGCTCTCATTCCCTATGGATTTGACCCTAACTCCTAAGTTGGGTAAAAGTATTGCTAACGACCGCGTACATTCAAATCCTAGAGTGTATTTGAGCGTTATCATAAAGAAACTAGTAACAACATTAATCAATCATAAATTCCTCCTCTGTTGCATTTGATGTAGGTCTCGTTTTTTCCAAATCATAACAAGATAAATAAATCATAAATTCCTACTCTATGGCATTTAATGTAGGTCTCATTTTCTCCAAATATATATCAATGTTTAGCGGACATTATGTGATGAACTCATGAGTCACATTGTCTACCTTTTTTCTTTTCCTCCTTGATGAACTCTTTGAAACAGAGGCATCCCCTGAATTCATGTTGCACTTGAGTCAAAATACACAATTTCCTTGAACAATTTGCACAACCATTAGCACACTATAAAAAATCATAAAAATATTTAATTTAGTCTAGGACTTGTAAAATGATAATAATTTTAAGTATGGAGACAAGAATATTTTTATAAAATACATAATTGCATAGTTGATTAGATAAATAATATAAAAATGCATAGTTAAGCCAATTATAATCAAATTCTATAGTAAAATTACTGTCAAAAGAATGCATATGATGCTTCCCTTTAAAAAATTCTTTAAGTGGTAGCCAGTGTATTGAGCATCCCACTTTCATGCACGATTCGAATAAACAACGCAGCCTAAAGAATACGTAAGATTAATCCATGAAAATACAAATTTACCATAGCTAATCATATTCTTAAATGTACCATTTAACCATTCTATGTAATTAAATACTTAACCATTCTATGTGATAAAACGCTCACAACAAAAAATATATAAAGCAATAAAGTAGACAAATATGTCCCAATTTGAGTAGAAACAGAAAGAGAGAGAATCATCTAATCAGTCAATGGTGGCGGAAAAAAGACAAAGGAAAAAGTTTTATGCTTAGCAAGGCAAATGAAGTCTGATGAAATTTTCGCGACGATGAATCCCACGACGGAGATTCCCAATTTGTAAAAAAGCTCATTTTTGTTTTTTTATAAGAAAGGGTCTTGAATGAAGAGTTCGCTGAAGTTTTAAACTAAGATAGAGAACATATAAAATAATGTTAATGATGCAGTTTTATATAGAGAGCAAAAGGGATCATCCCTGATATTCTTACTGTAACGACCCAAATCATTGTTACACTGAAATAGAGAGTATAATCCTTTGCTAGTTTCCTCTTAGACAAAAAAAATAGAATTTAAGGTTGGTCGAAACTTAGGTTTATCTTGAAGGTGTGGTGGTCTAGGGAAATATGATAATGATTTGGGTGTTGGTTGGCGTTTTCGATTTGATTTTGAGTTAAAGGACGATTTTAAGAAGTCATCGCAATTTTTGTTACTTAAAAGAAGTTTGTAAAACTCTAGTTATATCAATTACCATGAAAGGATTAGTTTGTGATGTTGGATTTTTGGAAGTGTATTGTTAAATGTACAAAACTAAGATGAAGTCTAGAGTTACTGGTTTGGGCCTACTTCACCAGGCAGAAGTACCGCTGTAGCGGCAAAAGTGCCACAACGGCGGCAACCCATTTGGCCCAAGGGCCACTATCAGATCCTGCTACCGAAATGGGGAAAACGTAGGATTTCAGTTTTTAAAACCAGAAAACACGTTTTCATTCCCACTTTTCCAAAAAAACATTCAAGTTCTTAAAGAAAGGAGATTTTTTACAATTTTTAGTGTTTTCATCTTTGGATGTATAGTTCTTTTACATTCAAAACTTGAATTCCTTCTTTAAATTCTTAGAAATTTTAAGAATCTTGTTAATGATAGAAATTGGAGTTTACCCCTAATTTATGAACTGGTGGGAATTTAGTTATTATCAGTTGTTATTGATTCTAGGGAGTTAGAAAACATTTTCTATGGTAGAAACCTTGTTGATAATGCTAAATTATGTGAAATTTACGAGGTTTAAAAGATAGAAAACCCTAACATGATGAACTAGACAATTCCTTAGGTTTAGTTGGTATATATAAGTCTCTAAAGGTTAGGAAAGGTGAAGTATTGTATTAAGTGTTGTATAATGGATGTGTATAGATCAAGAAAAAGACGAAATTGAAAGGAAAGGCTAGTTTATGCAATTATAGTGATTTCGAGCAAGAAATTGAGATAGGTTATGGTTAAATTGTAGCAAAGACCTGCTTGACTCTGTGGTTAGATGTGAATTGGGTGTTTGGGATTTCTTTTGATGTTGATGATGATATTGAGATGATGTGGGGATAATATTGATGATATTAATGATGATATTGAGATCATTTTAAGATGATGTTAAGAATGATACTGAAATGATCTTTATGATGATATTGTTATGTTGTTGAAGTTGAGATAATAACAAGATGATGTTGAGATGATGATGAGATGATATTGATAATGAAGTTGAGATGATGTCGAGATGATAATGAGATAATATTGATAATGTTATTGAGATAATAATGAGATAATACGTACATCTTTCATGCAAGCATTCATCATATGAATTTGAATGTACATTTATATATATTTATATGTTTTGATAAACCTTGTTAAAGAATCTGCTTAAGTGTAATTGGTGTAATTGTGTATTTGTATTCCTAATGATGTGGAGTGTTATATATATACTTGGTTGTTACTAATTGTAAATTATGTTTTGATCGTTGATACTTCTATTTGATTTGCACATTTGTATACTGTTGAGTTAAGTCGATCGATGATGCCTACCAATACTTAGTTGATGTACCGATGCGACATGTACTCTTCTTTCTATTATGAGCAGAGCATGTTCCAGAATTTGAGATGAGGCCTCGACTTTAGCCGATGATTCAAGACTTCGATTCAAGGGTGAGCACTATGATCGGGCAGCTATTGGAGCCTCTTATTATCGTTCACGTCCCTTCTTTCAGGACTAAAACTTTCCTATTATTTTTCTTTTTGGATAATATGTTAAACTTAATTTTTGATATTATTAGATGTTCTTATATGGTGATTTCAGGTACCGGGGGTTGTGATAATTAGAGATATTCCACATTCTATTCCTTGGTTATAACTATTGTTTAAGTTAGATTTTATTAGGTTTGGTTATTATTGTGTTTTAGAGATTTAAAGATGAAGAAATTTATGAAAGAGACTTGTGAAGGGTCTGACTTAATTAGTAAGGGTTGGCTTAGATGGTCCTCCAACTATAGTGTTAGGGTGGGTGCCTATCATGACCACTTGGGTTGTGATAACGATGGTATCAGGGCACTATTTGTACATCTTGTCGTATAAGAAAAGGTCTAGTAGAGTCTTACTGAATATTACAGAGACATATATACTTTTCTTTGAGAGGCTACAGGGCTTTAGAAAATAAAATTCCTTTCTTTCTTCCTTTAGTGATATTAATTGATTCCAATTGGTATCTGGTGATCCAAATTGGTATCTAACTTCCTTCACTTTTGTTTTGTAGATAGTGAATACTAATTCCACCAGAGCATTAGTAGCCACAACAGCCGTACCAGCAGCAGTACCTGCACCGTCTATTAGGGTTGTAGTTTAAGGCAATCCTTGAGTGAGGGGTAGGGAAAGGAGAGGAGTAAGAGGGGAAACACCTATCATGGGTAGAGCCTGGCGGCCAGAGGGCCAGCTAGACAAAGGACACCTATAATAACCCAAAACATCGTTATGTCAAAAAGCATCCCAAAAAAACTTTTTGATAAGGAAAATCCTCTTTCAAAACTTAATAGAAATTAGTTCATGGGAAAAAGCAGGGTGCAACAATAATTGGGCTGAAAAATTAAAGAATTGGGCCACGCTGCTTCTGCCGCTGCAACGGTAAATCTACCACTGCAGCAGTACTCCAACCGGTTCAATGGAACTTAGGGAGTAGCCAGTTTGAGTTTTATTAAAAACCCTCTTTTCAACAACACCTCCTTAGGTTGTTCTCTTTCTCCAGAAACACCCAAAACAAACCTAACAACTAGAATAATAAGATTTTGGCGGCCATACTATGAGGGAAATTTTGAGGCATACCTGTCGGGATTCCAATATGCGAAGAGGTCAAGCGTATGTTGGACAGCTCTCCATCCTCCGTAGCAACATAACTTATCTACAAAGTAGGGTATGGTGAAATTGTAGTAGACTTGGGATAGATGCATGTCATAATGATAGTAATGTCGGGAGTACTCATGTTTTAAGCCTTTGGGCATGAAGTTTTGTTGGACGGAATGAAAATAACCAGATTAAGATTAAATGTGTGATTTGAAAAGTTATATTATTTAGTCATTGCGTCCTTACGTGTCTTGAAAGTAAAGTTTTGTGTGAATTAGAGTTTGTCAGAGGATTACAAGGAAATTAATGGGTTAGTAAGATAGTAAGGGCACTATTGAATGAAGGGAGAGGAAAATGGGGTTAAGGTTAGTTGCTTGTGGTATTCTAGAAATTCAGCACAGTCGTTTGGGATTGGGAAGAAAATATAAATAAGGGGCATAAGTATAGTGGTAAATTAAGTGGGGTATAGAAAAGTTGTAGAAGTAAACTTACGTGGTTGTTATTGATCGGATGAAAGTCTAGGAATGGTGGTCAAATAAGTGAAAGAAAACTAGATAGAGGATTAGTGGTTGGGATGGAGGTTGTCAAATAATAGAGGTGTAAGAGTCTTAGGGCCACACTTAGTATTTTGGTGCTGAGGTTTTAGGTAGAGATATGAGTGACAACCTAAGAGTATAAGGATATATTGATAAGAAAGAGTTGTTGGGTGTCATCCGAGTGGGGTACTCTATGTGTCCACATATATCTTTATGGAATTCCCAGGCATGTGAAAGTAAAAGATAAGTTTTAGAATAACCTTTGGTATTGTGAGGATTGGTAACGATAGAAATGACTTGCTTGACTCTGTGCTAATATGTGAGTTAAGTGTTAATTATTGCCCTTGACACTACTTGTGATGTCTGACTGCATATTGCATGGATGATATTGATGTTTATATATTGATGATTATGAGATGAGAATGTAATGATGATGATATGATGATGTGGTTATATTGATAAAGATATTGATATCATGTTGAGATGACATTGTTAAATGATGATGTTGAGATAATGATATGATGATGGTGAGTTGAAGGTGATATAATGTTGATGATGGTTATAAGATGATACGTACATATTGCATGCATGCATTCATTATAATTTATGGAGTGCCTATATGTGTATTTTGTATTGGACTTGATTGTGGAAAACCTGCTTAATAAAATTAACTTATTGTTCATCTATATATCAATGAGAAAGAAGTGGGGAGTTCAGATTTAGCTGTATTGCATGTTATAATGTGATAGGGGTATTTGGGTTGCCTGGTCTAGTAGATTTGGGGTGTTAAAATAGTGAAGTCTGTAGGACTTTCTATAATTATTAGAAATAGGTTCACGATATTAGGGAAGGGATATAAGATAAAAAAAGACTTAGAAGTTACAAAGAATGATGGGTTTGCCAAAGGACAAAGATACACAAAAATGTTAAACGTCGGATAGGTCACAGAAATGCTAAAGGCAGCATGCAAACTATTCTATGAAAAAGGGATTTAGTAACAAAAACTTTACTTGGCGTCATGATTTCCTTCCTATTTTCTATTATTACTATTTGTTACTAACCCTAGCCGACTGATATTACCTACCACTACATATTGTTGTACTTATAATATACTTACTATACTTTCTTTCAGAGGTATAACCATGTTACAGGTCAGTTGGAATTTCTATAGAAGCGACACTGATCACTCTTCAATAGCTCATGTCCTTTCACTCTCTCAAAGATGTTGTGTCTTAGATTTTACTGTCCCTTTCTTAGTGCTTTTATAACTGTTTAGATTAAGTTCTGGGGAATTACTGCTTACTATTTTTAGCATTGTTTTTTACTTATCAAATGTATTTAATAAAAGTTGATTTATGATTAGAGTATTCTTCTTGCTTTTAAAAAGAGTTTTATCTAACTTCAACATTAATTAAATGGTTGGGTGGTAAGGGTTCTTCTATCTAGGATGGAGTAAGATAGGTGCTCGCACGATCTGTAATTTGGGTCATGACAACACCATCCCCTTCTACAGCAGGATGCTCTAGAGTTAGCTTAGAATGAGGATGTTGTAATTGAGGAGGAAGAAGTAGTGGTTCCAAAGAATGTGGTGCCTATGCAAAATTGTGCAGGTTAGGTGCATATGTATGCGGAGCGAACTCAACCCGTGTTGGTGATTCTGAGTAGTTTGGCTAGTACTGATACTAATCCAGATGTTCTTGCTTTCTTGGCCCCAGCCTTACATCATGCAGCTACTGTAGCACCTCGGATAAATGAGGGCTTTGAGACCGAAGTGTTTCCACGGCAAGTATTGGGACCAATGATGATTGATGATGAGCATGGATTATTCTGTAAGTTTATGATGATGAAACCTCTAGTGTTCAAGGGTACTGAGTGAGAGGATGATTTTGAATTCTTGATCGACTGTGATAAGCGTTTCCATAAAATGGGTGTTGTAGAGAGGTATGGTATGGAGTTTGTGTCATTTTAGTTGTAGGTTGAGGCCAAGTAGTGGTGGAGGTCCTTTGTTGAGTGTAGCACTGCCACCTCCACTTAGTTTCGCTTAGTTCTAGAATGTGTTTCTTTAGAAGTATGTCCCTTACACATATCGAGATCAAAAGAAGGATGAGTTTTCGAGGCTAGAGCATGATGACATGTTTGTGGTGGCCTATGAGGCCAAGTTTCATCCTCTATCCCATTATGGCCTTTAGTTGATTACATAGAAGGAGGTACGGATCAGATACTTTATGAAAAGTTTGAATTCAGGGATTCAGATGATTACTTTATTAGTGATTGCATCTGGCAAGTCTTTTTAGGATGTGGTTGAGTTTTCAAAGAAGGTTGATGTAATTAGGAAGAAAGGAGAGGTGAAGGTAGAGGAAAAGAAGTCTTTGATATATGGTTAGTTCAGTTGTACTTATTCAAGGGGTCTTGGTTTGTATGGTCATTCTTCTCAGCCATACCATTCTGTCATGCCTTTGTTTGCAAGGGGCCCATCTAGGGTGAGCTATCGACCTTTATAGACAGGCAACTATAATCATTTATCATCTTCAGTTTAGCAACCTGCCTTGGGAATTAGGTGCCATGAATGTGGGGGTTTTGGTCTCATCAAGAGGTTTTGTCAAAACTTCTTGTCTATAGGTCAGTTGACTCAACAACCATCTTCTGGTGCTCTAGTTCCAGTAAGTCAAAGTGGCACTCAAGCTTATAGAGGCATTAGTCAAGGTAGTGATATGTCTAATCTTTATGTTGTTCAGACCCATCCCAAAGTTAAATCTTCTGATGTAGTGATCACAGGTACTATTCTTATCTGTGATCGAATAGCTTCTGTATTATTTGATCTAGGGTCTACTTTCTCCTATATGTTTGTGAAATTTGCCTTCAGTTGGGATTTAGAATTTGAATTTCTTGATATTCCTATGTATGTGTCTACATCAGTTAGGGTTTCTATATGTGTTGATCAAGTTTATTAGGTGTGTCCTGTCATGTTTAAGGGGTATAAAACTTTGACAGACTTTATGATCTTAGAAATGGAGGAGTTCGATATTAATCAAGGGATGAGTTAGTTGTTTCCTCATCATGCTATTCGTAATTGTTCTGCTAAGATTGTCACTGTAGCTATGCCCATGATGGAAAAGTTAGAGTGGGAAGGTACTTTTAAGCCTACTCCTGTGAGAACTGTGTCAACCATTCATTCCCAGAAGTTAGTTAAGCAGGAGTGTAGGGTGTTCCTAGCTCATCTTTAGAAAGAAAGTTCAGCAGCCCTGCTATAGCATTTGTTTTAGTAGTGTGTGATTTCTTAGAAATGTTCCCTTATGGTCTCCTCTGTATGACTTCGGACCATGAGTTTGACTTTTATATATACTTAGACCCGGGGACTCGCCCCATAGCTATCTATCTTTATAGGATGGCACCAACAGAGCTAAGAGAATTGAAATCCCAGTTGCAAAAGTTTTTGGATAAGGGCTTTATTAGCCCAAGTGTTTTATCTTAGGCTGCTTCTGGTTTGCTTGTAAAAAAGAAGAATGGTTGTATACGGATGTGTATAGACTACCGATAGTTGGATAAGGTGACTATTTGCAACTAGTATCCTTTGGCTAGGATAGATGATCTATTCAACCAATTACAGAGTGCCGCAATGTTCTCCAAAATTGATCTGCAGTCAGGTTACCACCATTTTAAGATTCAGGTGGAGGAAATCCCAACGACTACTTTATGGACTCGGTATGGACATTGCGAGTTTTGGTTATGTCCTTTGGTTTGACCAATGCCAAAGCCGCTTTCATGAGCTTGTAGCATAGTGGTTTTTAAGCCATTTTTTGATTTATTTGTCATTATTTTGATTGATGATATTCTTTTTTACTAAAAGAGTAGGGAGGAGAATGAAGCTCACTTGCATACAGTGTTGGGATTGCTTAAGGAAAAGCAATATTATTCTAAGTATTCAAAGTTTGAATTCTTGTTATATTTGGTGTCCTTTTTGGGGTATATAATGTCTCAAGAAGGGGTTATGGTAGACCTGTAGAAGGTTGAAGCGGTTAAAAACTAGGCTAGAACGACAAATGTTACAAAGGTTCATAGTTTTATAGGGTTGGACAGTTACTATCGTTGGTTCGTCAAAAGGGTCACAACCATTGTTTCACATATGACTCGCCTGACTCAGAAAGAGATACCTTTTGTATGGGATGATAAGTTTGAGGAGAGCTTTCAAAAGCTCAAAACCTTGTTAACTTCAGCTCTTATTCTTACCTAGACTATTTAAGGTACGAATTTCATTGTGTATTGTGATGCTTCACGGTCTGGTTTAGGTGTTGTTTTGATGCAGGGTCATAATGTAATTGCTTATGCTTCAAGGTAGTTGAAGCCTTATGAGAAGATCTGTCCCACTCATGATTTGGAGTTGGCAGCAATGGTCTTTGCTTTCAAAATTTGGAGACATTACATCTATTGGCTGAAGTGTGAAGTGTTCATAAATGTCATGACCTAAAAGTTGACGTCATGATGACACCTACCTTGACCCAACCTTGTTAGGTAAGCCAAAAACCCCACAATAGAAAATAAAATCAAAATGTGAAAGAGATTAAATAAATGCGAGGCTTTCAGAATAAAGTCGAGCCATAATACTCAAATAGCACAAATATCTGAAAGAAATACATCAAATCCCCAAAATCTTGTGTCATAAGTCTAAAGAGCATGTAATACAATACTAGAATTTGATAAATACAACTCTATCTCAGAAATACAAGATAAAGACATAAGGAAAAGGGAGTCTAGAACAAGGCTCTGGACGGAGAGCTCACCAGATCTCCGATATAACTCTCTCTCTCTGCACGAATCAGCCACCATGGGTCGTAATCATACTATCATCTACACTGAAAGGGCACGAAAGTAGGAGTGAGTACGGTCCACTTGTACTTAGTAGGTATCATAGGCCGACTGAGCAAAGTTGAAAATTAAATAACTAAAGAATACTATGAGCACACCTCCACCTGCATACAGAAAAATTTCCGAATGGCAGCTTACATCATATCTCCTAACAGTTTATACAATATATTATCTGAATAGGAATAACTACACATGATAATATAAGGAAAACTAAGTACAAGGGAACAAACACATAAGGAAAGTACAATGATGCAATGCAATAATGGTTGGATAATGATGATATGAGCCATCACATGACTTTAATATACCCTTTCCAAGCCTCAGCGCTTTTGGACAAGACCTATGGGGGTTCGCAACCTATATACTTTCAAAATCTTAATCATCCTTGCGGACAAATGACCTAGGCAAAGGGTTTGCCAAATATCACAATCAACCTTGCCAGCAAATGACCTCGACCAAAGGTTTTATAAATATTTCCTTTTCTTTCAAAATCAGTATATCTTAGTGGTATAAATATTTCCTTTTCTTTCAAAATTATTATTTCTCAGTGGTACCAATCTCATGAATATGTATAGATGAAATGAGGAAGTAATGCTCACAACCAATCAGTATGAAGATAATAATCAATTCAATACAGGTATAAATGAGCTTGAAATCAACATCATATGACAATAATTCATGATATAAGACATCTCATGGCACCACTAGAATAAATAGTCATGTGAGACATCATTAATATCATCTCAAACCCCTCTCTCGGGCATCTCTATAATGATAGAGGCAAATAATGCTTAAACAAGGACTATAATATCTATTCAGCCCCCTACACGGGCATCAAAACAATTATAATGGAAATTAATGCACAAATAAGTCCCATAATATTAAATAAATCCCTGACAAGAGCATCGTAAAAAGTATAATTTCTCAATTCAACACAATATGCATATAAGCCCTCACATGGGAAACACGACAAAAATAATAACCTAAAAATACAATTCCCACGACTAATTTCCTAACCAATAGCATTCCTTAGATGAGTTGTTAACTACCCAGCCTAGTCTGAAGAAAGTTGAGCCATAACCTACTTTGAAAAGCTGAAATCCAAGCCTAGACCCTTCAACATGGATCTTTTCCTTTATGAGTGGTCTCGAAATGTACTTAATCTATCAAAAACAATATCTACACGTCAAAAGGAGTTCAATGATACCCATATTGGCTACATTTATTTTGGTATCAACAATAGTTTAAAAAATGGTTCAAAATCAAAAAGGGTAAATCTGAAATTTTATTTAAGAACCATGTTCCTCATATCGAAGGGAATTTGAATCTGAAAATCCAACTGCAAGCGAGTTGAATTCAAACATTAAATTGAAGAAAAACCAATTTTATACTTTGTTAGGTAAAACCCCAAAATTCAAGTTTGAAATCAAATACTTAAGGTATTTTTTAAGATCAAATCAATAGGAAATGATGGAAATAGAAGTTTAGAGATTACACATGCAAGGTTGATGAAAACCCCCTTCAAAATTGTCAAAACCGAGTCCCCAAAACCTGGAAATAGAAGAATAAAGGAAAAGGGTGAACATTTAAGATTTTGTATCAGCGACATTACCTAGGTAGTACGATCATTGAACAAGTAACATCGCCTGAGTGGCCAGACTACCGCTAAGGCAGTGGGCACTTTCCACGCAGGTGACCGCTAAGGCATCATATCTACTTCTAAGGAGGCATAGCCAAGGTGAGAGAACACATCACTAAGGCATTTACTAAGAAAGGTAGGACACTACTAAGTCATTTCTTGGCCTACCTAGGAAACACCAATAAGGCGACCAAGTGTCGCTAGAGTAGCTGCACTAGAATTAACAAAACAGCTGAAGCACAACTATAAAAATGACTCTGAATGGACCCCCAGGATTTATTTGGCACCCCACAGAAACAAACCAAATATGATACTAGGCTATTTTAAATGTTCCAAACACGATTGAACCACCATATTTTTGAAAAGATATCGTTTACAACAAATTAGCTCCCCGAGACCCTTTTTATGCTTAAGTTTACTAGATTTTGTTTAAGAGGTCAAATTGAAAAATAAAGTATTAGGGCCCGAACTAACTATATTGCTAACACAAAATCGATATTTCAGATCTAATGGAATTGAACAAATCATCATCCAACACTTGAACCAAAAAATATTGACCTCAGTCAAACTAACCTCCTTTTAAAGCCTCTAAAAGTCTCAACTCACTCAAATCACTCCTGAACATATTGGGGAATGTGACAACTAACCCCATAACTCAAAAATAACACGTAACACCTACGAGGAAGGGGAAAATTGTAAAAATATAGAAAATGGTGAAATTCATAACTACGATTGTTATAATAGACCACCACAGTTTACAACATGTGTTTACCCAAAGTGACCTGAATTTGAAGCATAGAAGGTGGATGGAATTTACCAAATACTATGACATATCAATCTTATATCATCCAGAAAAGGCCAATATGGTGGTAGATGCATTGATCTGGAGGCCGACAAGTATGAAAGGTTTGGCATGGTTAGAGGTGTCGAGACTCCCATTGGCTAGAGAGGTACAGACTCTAATTAGTGATTTAATGAGGTTGCAGGTGACTATAAATGGAGGGGTGTTATCTTATATGGAGGCTAAGTCTAATTTTTTTGAAAAGATTAAGAGCAGACAGTTTGAAGATAAAAAGTTGAGCAACCTTAGGGAGAAAGTGTTGCAAGATGAGGCCAAGGAGGACATTCTTGATGAAGAAAAAAGTGTTGAGGATTCAGGGTAACATGTATATGCCACATGTGGGAAACATGATTCCTACTATTCTAGCAGAGGCCTAAAATTCTAAGTATTCTATACATCTGGGTGCAACCAAAATGTATAGAGACATGAGACAACACTATTAGTGCCGAAGAATGAGCAGAATATTGTAGATTTTGTAACCAAGTGTTAGAATTGTCAACAGGTCAAGTATGAACATCGAAAACCTAGTGGAACTTTTTAGATAATGCCCATTCCAGAGTGGATGTAGGAAAGAAAAGTTGTACTTGGTTGTCATTAATTATAAGTTTTATTTTGATCGATGTTACTTGCATTTGATTTGCCTATTTGTATAGTATTGAGTTGAGTCAGCCGATGATGTCTACCGGTACTTAGTTCTTGTACTGATGCTACCTGTACTCTTCTTTTTGTTTAGTGCAGAGCGTGTTCCAGCATTTGAGTTGAGACTTCGATTTTAGCGGGTGATTCCTAACTTTGATTCAAGTGTGAGCACTATGATCGGGCAACCATTGGATCCTTTTATTATCATTCATGTCCCTTTTTTTGGTACTAAGACTTTCCTATTATTTTATCTTCGTGGATAATCTATTAGACTTGATTTTTGATATTGTTGGATATTCTTATATGGTGACTGCAAGTTTTGGGGGTTGTAATATTAGAGATATTCTGTACTTTAATAATTAGAGATATTCTGCACTCTATTCATTAGTTATGACAATTGTTTAAGTTATATTTTACTTGTGTTGGTTATTATTGTGTTTTTGTGATTTAACGATAAAGATATTTATGAAAGACATTTTTGAAGGGTCTGACATAATTGGTAAAAGATTGTTTTGATGGTCCTCCCACTATAGTGTTAGGGTGGGTGCCAATCATGATCACTTGGATCGTGACACTTATCTAAGATTAGTAAGCAAATACTTCGTCACAATATAATTTTCTTACACAACCAATATAATATAACACGTAATAATAGGTCACTTAATATTCTAATTATGTTATGAATTAATGCTTTCTTATCAAAATTTATATGAAATTAATTAATAAATAAATAATTGTGTAAATAATTTTTATATTGATAACACGTTATTTTGTTTTTTTGTATTACTGTGGCTGGTAGGCTGGAAATAAAGGTTAATTATAGATCCTAATATAGTTTATAATATTTAGATAACGTTGAAGGTGAAATTAATTGTGATAGTTCCATTGCAGAATAATGTGCATCAATCTTTATTATTGGCCAGTGACTAATTAGTATGTCTATATTTAGTACAAAATTTATATTTTAATTTGCATTTCGATGTAATCTCATTTACAATACAACACAAGTACAAGATTTCTATTGGGTAATTAGTAGATCAATGTTAAATCAATGATGCAGTTTTCAAATCATTAATAGTTCTAGTTGTAGCTTTAGCACCTTCTAATAAAAACATGGAATACACGTGTAACACACCTGTCTAGAAACTAGTAACTAGATATATCAATTGGAATACACTTGCAACACACGTGTCTAGAAACTAGAAACTAAATAAATAAATCATAAATTCTTCCTTTGTTGCATTTGGCGTAAGTATCATTTTCTCCAAATCATAACAAGACAAATCAATCATAACTTTCTCCTCTTTTACATTTGACGTAGTTCTCATTTCTTCCAAATAATAACTAGATAAATAATCATAAATTACTACTCTGTTGCATTTAATGTAGGTCTCATTTCCTCCAAATATATATCAATGTTTAGAGTACTTTCTGTGATGAACTCACGAGTCCCATTGTCTACTCTTTTTCTTTTCTTCCTACACAACTCTTTGGAAAAGAGGCATCCCCTGAATCCATGTTGCACCTGAGTTAAATACACAATTTTTTAGAGAAAATTGCACAATAATTAGCACACTAGAAAAAAAATACCAGAATAAAGTTAATTTAGTCATGGACTTCTAAAATGATAGATAATTTTTAGTATGGAGACAAGTATTTTTTTAAAAATGTAATGACCCTCCAGGTTATTTCATGTGTTTTCATGCTTTTTTTACATTTAGAGCTTTCCTATAGCTTTCCCAAGTTATTGATGACTTGCTGGGATTGATAGTTAAGTTATCGGACAGTTTGTTTGGTTTTTAGATCCATTTCCCTATGTTTGAGTTTTTGATGTTAAAAAAAGGGTCTTGGGCCTAAACTTCTGGTAAACAACCTCAGGTGCCAATTCTGATATTATCATTAGTTTTGAAATATTAATTTTTTCTAGGGGGATGCTTTGTTCGGGTCCCGAGGATTTCAGACTCATGGTGGATTTTGGCTAAAATTGACCCTTAGGTGTGGGACCCACTTTTTATTTAAATGACCTTGGATGGAAATTTTAATGGTCCTGTTGAGTGTGAAATGCCTAATTTGGTAGGTTATTATAGTTTGTTTGCATTCATGGGATTCCAAACAAATCCCAAGTACCCGATTAAAATATTTGCAACTTGTCGAAGTTGATGGTGCATCAACACCAGGTGCAGGCCAAGGTTCTTCAGCGCTATCGTGATGAGGACCACTGCAATCGCGATGGTCTATGATCTTTGTCATGCGATTGTGAGGCTTGAACACTCGTGACCATAAATAAAATGGCAGGCCATCTTAATCATCACGACCATGTGGCGAGGCCACCGTGATTACGATGGTCCCATTAGTAGGACACCGCGATTTCCACTATAGGACCTCACAACTGCAATGAGGAAACCCCTGACACTATATATATATTCTTCTTCATTTTTCCAACACAAATTCTAAGTGTTCGACACCATTAGAAGAGTGTGGGAGGTTATAAAATCGCAGGAGATCAATAGAGTGAGTTGGGGTTAGCTTGGAACAGTAATTGTGAGCATTTTATCATCATTATCCCGTAAGTTTCCTATTAACTTCCCGTGTAATTCTCTGATTTAGTTCTTATTTTCTCGAACCTTGTAAGACTATTTTGGTACTAAATAAATCTTAGATTTCGCCCAACTTTTAGGGCTAAATGATTCTCCAGCTAGGAGGGACGTTGTGATGGTTTTAATTTTGTGAATCCACAAGCAGGCCCTATGTGGGATTTTTTAGTCCAATTTATGACTCAGAGTATTTATATGAAATATGGGTATAGATATTCTTGTCTTGACGTGTAGAACCTTATTTTTATAACATGACAGCGGTCAGAGGCTTCTCGGAAGGGAAAAACTCCGGAGTAGATATTTATACAAGCTTTCGGCGGCATCCAAGTAGGTTAGTCTTACTTTTCTTCTAAAGTGTGCTTCATTATAGTATTAGTGTAGTATTGTGATAGCTATGGGTAGGTTCTTTTGACCCAGTTTCTACTTTAGAATTTATTGATTAATTTAGTCGGTTAGGGTCCCTTTTCTAAAGAATTTGGCCCGGGCTTCTCATATATTAGTTCCTATCTATCCCTTAAAACTAGTCTTAATATACTTAGTTCCTTAGTATGGGATTAGGAAGCCTTAGCCTTAGTTCATGTAGGGTCTTGCCTTAGGAAATATTTTGGGGGTTTGATAGTGGACCCCACTGTACTTTTAAGATAATATGCTTAGAATAACCTCTAATTCAACCATAATAATAACCTCGCTGCTTCCTTTGTCTATTACCAGGGTTTTGGGTTGGATTAGGCATTGTTTTATGTTTATTTGTTTTTTTTACCCTCTGTAGTCTAGTGTTTAACCATAGATCGCGCCTTTCGACCATAGTAATTAGAACCCCGCTATGCCTTAAAGGATTTGACCACCTAAAATTGGTTTACATTGGTTAAATTGAATTGAAATAGGATAAAGCTTAGGATATCGCTATTGATTCCAGGCTTACCAGTTCTTGTTCAAGTCTGGTGATTTACTATACTGCTTTTATTTATAAGTACCGATTAGAGTCCTGTATCTCTATTTAGTTATTATTTACTAGTTCCAGTTTGAGTCCAACATTTGTAATTTATATGGATACTAATTTGGGATCTGAAATCTGCAAAAGTACTGGTAAGACTTAGGATTATGACCGAAAAGGAGTATCAGGTGAGCTTATCAAAGGTTTGTTCATTTTACGGTAGTTATTGTGTTATTCCATCTTCATATTAGTGATTATTATTTTCTTGTACCCACCGGGCTTGCAGGGGCTCGATTGGATTATTTTCTTTTTTATTTCTGCCTTCTCGGCTTATTGGGGCCCAACTAGGTTATTGTCAGACTTTATTTCTGCATTCCAGTACTTATTTTACCTTTATATCACTTTCGATCAGCATGATATAGTATTTCCATTTTTGCTTCTTCATTTCTTACTGTAGTTTACATTCTCGCACTTTATCTATACTTCTAATATAATTTAGCTTTGTTGGCCTATGATTCCTATTGAGTACCCATTGATTTGGTACTCATACTGCACTTCTATATCTCTCCTATAATACAGATTCGAGTACTAGTCACCACCGCTGATGTTTGGATCTAGGGTAAGCTTTTAGAATTCGGAGTTGATCCTCATGCTTCTACAAATTTCTTATAGTCTTTATATTTTGAGAATATGTTGTATATTTGGCGCTGTTTAGTACTCATTTTTTTTTAGTGTCATGATTTCTTTCCTATTATCTATTGTTGTTATTTGTTTCTAACCCTAGTCGACCGGTGATACCTATAGGTATGTGTGGTTGTACTGATACTACACTTACTATATCTCTAATTGGGGATATAGACATGTTGTAGGTCAATTTGAGTTTCTATAGGTACAATGGTGGTCGTTTCTCAGCAGCTTCTGTCATCTCACTCTTACATGGATATTGTGTCTCGGGTCATCTTTCCTACTGCTTAGTGCTCTTGTACCGATTTAGATTAGATTATGGGAAACTGTTAGTTTGTTTCCAAAATTTAAATATGTAATAAATGGATTTTGAATAAGAGAGTTTTCTTTCATTTAAAGGCATATTTATTTTCAAAACTGTTTAATATATCTTCCATACTTAATTAAACAGTTGGGTGGTAAGGGTTCTCTGATCTAGGTTAGAGTTGGGTAGGTTCCCGTACGATCCGTGAATTGGGTCGTGACACATTTCCTCAAAATATATATCAATGTTTAGCGGACATTATGTGATGAACTCACTAGTCCTATTGTCTACCCTTTTTCTTTTCATCCTACAACAACTCTTTGAAATAGGGGCATCCCCTGAATCCATGTTACACTTTAGTTAAATACACAATTTTCTAGAGCAACTTGCACAACCATTAGCTCACAAGAAAAAAAATCAAAAAATACTTAATTTAGTCTAGGACTTCAAAAATGATAAAATAAAATTTAGTAAGGAGACAAGTATTTTTAAAAAATAATACAAAAATTTTGCATTATAAAATACTTAATTTCATATTTGATTAGATAAACAATCTAAAATTGTAAAGTTAAACAAATTATAATCAAATTTTATAGTAAAATTAATTTCAAATGAATGAAGATGATGTTTCCGTTTAAAAAAAAATTCAAAGGGCAGCCGGTACATTAAGCATCCCGCTTTCACGCACGATTCGAGAAAAGTCACATCATCGAACGTACGTAAAATTAATCCATTAAAATACCAATGGACCAGAGCCAATCATACTCTTAAATGTACTATGTAGCCATTCTATGTAATTAATCATTTAACCATTCTATGTGGTTAAATGCTCACAAAGCAAAATTTTATAAAGCGATAACGTAGACAAATAAGTCCCAATTTGGGTAGAGAAAGAAAGAGAGAATCATCTAATTAGTCAATGATAGTGAAAAAAAAGAAGACATAGGTAAAAGTTTTATTCTTACAGAGGCAAATGAAGTCTGATGAACTGTTCGCGACAACGATTCCCGTGACGGAGATTCCCAATCAGAAAGTGAGATCTTCTTTGTTTTGTTATGAGAAAGTGTCTTGAATGAAGAGTTCGCCGAAATTTCAAACAGAGATAGAGATCATATAAATGATATAAACGATGCCCTTTAATATAGAGAGCAAAAGGGAATTCATCTCTGATTTTCATACCTAAGATTATTAAGTAAATATTCTATCACAATATAATTTTCTTACACAACCAATATAATTTATCTTGTAATAATATGTAACTTAATATTCTTATTATGTTACGAATTAATTTTTTTATCAGAATGTATGCATAATTAATTCATCAAGAAATGATTGTGAAAATATTTTTTATATCGGTAACACATTTTTTATATTTTTGATTAGTGTAGCGGGTACGGCTAGAAATAAAAGTTAATTCTAGATCCTAATATTATTCATAGCATTTCGATAACATTGAGGGTGAAATTACTTATGATGGTTCCATTACAGAATAATGTGCATCCATATTTATTATAGGTGAGTGACTAATTAGATTGTCTATATTTAGTACCAAATTTATATTTTAAATCTTATTTCGATGTAATCTCATTTACAGTACAACACACGTGCAAGATTTATATTAGGTAATTCAGAGTTCAAAGTCAAATTAAAGATGCAGTTCTCAAATACATGTGCATTCGAGAAACTAGTAACTAGATAAATCAGTTGAAATATATGTGCAACGCACGCGTCTAGCAACTAGTAACAAGAAAAATCAATCATAAATTCCTCCTCTATTGCAATTGACGTAGGTATTATTTTCTTCAAAATATAACAAGATAAATCAATCATAAATTCCTCCCTTTTTTGCATTCGACAAACTTCTCATTTCCTCCAAATCATAATTAGATACATAATCATAAATTTCTTCTATGTTGAATTTAACGTATATCTCATTTTCTCCAAAAATACATATCATTATTTAGAGGATATTCCGTGATGAACTCACGAGTCCCATTATCTACCCTTTTTATTTAATGCCGAATTTGGTTGGGTAGCATAGTTCATTTGCATGCATGGGGGTTTAACTAAATCCCGAGCATCCGGTCGGAGTCCGTTAGGACTTAGCAAACTTGGATGGTACCAAGTTTCTAGTGTAGCTTCTTTAGCAGTACCTGATTCCTATAGCAGGAAGGACGCTTAAGTGGTATATACTTTAGTGGCCAAGTAACTGCTTAAGCAGAGGTTGGCCAGCTGGGCAGGGTCTGCTAAAACGTCCCTCTTTGTACTTAAGCGGTGACCATTAAATTTGTCATTTAGCCATTTAAGTGGCCATTGCTAGTAGTTTTATATATTTCTTTTCCTTAAGTTTCATCTTGGAATTCTAAGTGTCAACCTCCATTAGAGAGATAGTGAAAGCTTAAAATAAGTATGGGAATTGATAAATTGAAGTTGGGCTTTAGTTGAGGGCTAATGAGTCAACAAATTTTGACTCATTTGGCCTAAAAATTGTATTAAATCATGTCCTCAATGCTAATTTTAAAGAATTTTAATGTTAATTTAGTGTAATTTAATGGTCAAGGCCAAGAAGTGGTTGAAATAGAAAAGACAAGCCAAAAGATGGAAGGTTGGAGCTAAAAGTGCAAGAGAGCATGGCCTAGGACACCTGGTGCATCACCAATGTATCTTGAGTATTGCCAAAAGGTATAATCTATAACTAAATGTAACAGTTCGGGCCAGGTCAAAAGTTAGATAAAACAGTGATGAGGTGAACAACTTAGCGCATCATCGAACAGATCGGCGAAGCCTAAGACCCATCCCCAAGTACATCAAATGGCATCCCCTAAAGCTCAATAAAGTTTCAAATTAGTGAGAAACCTGTAATTCGGTGCAATATCGAGTTGTTCGGCGATTGGTTCGTCCTCAGCCAAATTGGACGTAGTGGCATTTCTGCAATTTTGTGGCTTATTTTTGCTAAAGCTACTTAAGCCTTTTCGGCTGATTGGAACCCTAAATTTTTTCATATTTTTGAAGCTAAAGCTTGTAATTGAACCTTAGTTGGGATCTTAGTTCTTAATACTAATGTTTTACATGTGAATTTGGATTTTCATTGGTAACATTTGGATTCTATGGAAGCTTTGAATACGAACATATGTATATTTCCTTTTTCTCCTATTATGAGTAGCTAATTTCCCAAGCTTGGGGTTATGCATTATTGAGTTTTTATTACTGTGTGGGTAGTGATTATTTACCTTTATATTCGATTGAATGTTATGATTGTTTCTAAATCTCTAGGTTTCATCTTAAGAATTGAGGTTGCATACTCCATTCATGCTTAGATACCTTGTTTTACTTGAAAAAGAAGACAAGGGTGGAGAGATTTAGTGGACAAAGACTTGAGAATTTCACATTTAATAGCTAGTGGTAGGAATAGACTATCTAATTTAAGGTTATTGGTTGCTTGGTATCATGGACATATGTGTGTTTGAAAGAAACCCTTATAAAATTTGGTGGTAGATTGAAAGATTACCCCCAATACCTAAGACCAATCCTAGTCATGACTATCAATTGAATTTTAGAATCACTTTCACTTACCCACACTTATAATCACTCTTAAGATGGCATAACTCCAGGTACTTCTTCTTAGCGATTACATTCTCTAGCATTTTCTTTGATAAAACAACATCAAAATTGATAATTTGAACAAAAAATCATGTTACATTAACCCTCCCTTTTTTAATTTTCGACACTATTTTCGACATTAAGTGTAAATACTTAGTCACTTAAAACACTCGAAAGTGAACCTATCACCTTTATTCCCTGTGGAATCGACCCCGACTCTAAGGTGGGTATAAATTATATTTGTTGTTTAAGTCTTTTTCGAGGATAGTCTAAGTCTCCATGACACAATGAGTCTACATGGTAGCGACGCCGTCTGCTTATGATGGATATCTTGATGATGATGATCACCTAGGGGTTGCCGGAAGGGCAAGTGCAATTTACATCCCACCCACAGAGGGTAATGAAGTGTTTCATGTCACAAATGTGATTCTCTACTTACTCCAAATATAGTAACTATTTGGTGGTCAATCACACAAGGATGCAAACCTCCACTTAAATTTTTTTAATGATGTTTGTACTCCATTCGACATTGCTCATATCTCACAAGAGTCCATCTGGTTGAGGCTCTTTACATTTTCATTGACGGGTGATACAGTGTTGTGGTTATGGGAATTGCCTGTGAGGACCTATAACATCTTGGATTGAGTTTACGAAATCTTTTCTAGACCTATTCTTTCCACCATCCCACATGCTCTAATTAAGGGATGAGATCACAAACTTCTGGCAATTAAGTTGTGAACCATTAAATTAAGCATAGTTAAGGTTCAATAAGAAGTTGATATAAAGTCCAAACAATGAAGTGACAGGTAATATACTTCTCCAAATCTTTATAGTGCATTGGACCAATGGAATAAGACGGTAACAGATAATATGATCGGAGTATCTTTGATTAAACAAAACATCGATGTTTCTTCAAAGTTATTGGACCAAGTGATAAAGCAATTTAGAGAATGGCACACACAAAATACCGAGGTGGCCGTGGGGGCTCCCTATGTATCTTACATGAGCAAAGATAAAAGGAAGAATGATAAAGAGAGAGACAAAAACATGGCTAAAGTAATGACACAATTAGATCTCCTCACAAAACATGTAATGGGTGCAACTCCAAAGGTGGTCAATGCCATAGTTACAAAGGGGACTAAATAATATGAAGATGATGAAGAGGAGTCTCTTAATAATGAAATTTGGTACTTTTCAAACCAAACAGGGGGTTCCCGACCTATCTATCAAAGGCAAGGCAGGAATCAAGGTTGGAAGGAAAGGGATCGTGATTAAAAAGACCGTGATTGGAGGGACCAAGATCATGATAAAGATTAGAGTGATAAGGAGAGAAATAGGGAGTTTGATTGTTGAGAAAAGGAATGGGAACATGATAGATACATCCCTCCTCATGATAGGTAAAATGGAAAAGAGTCTACCATTATGGATCCAGAAAGTTATAAGAAAGAAGATGTGCTTGCTTGTATACTTATGGGAGTAGAGGGGAGTGACAAGATGTTAGGGAGATAAAGAGCTATTTTTTGTAAAGCAATCAAATGGTCACTTCACACTTGGCCTCCATAAAACAACTTAAAAATCAATTGGGCCAAATCTCAGCTCATCTAAACATAAGGCAAAAAGGTAGTTTACCTAGTGACACTATAGAGAAAAAAAAATGATGCTCATAGCATGGAAATTGTCACTAGGAGTAGTAGGACTCTCAGTAATGATATTGTGAATATTGATGATGACTTCAATGAGAAGGGGGTTAAAGAACAAGTGAGCAAAAACAGAAAGCAGTTTGACAAGTCGAATGATGAAGTTCCTATTCAAAATGAGCCAAATGTTGACAATCCGGATCAAGTAGAAGAGAAAGTTAAAAGTGATGATAGACCTCAAGCGGTTGATGATAATGTCTTAAAACCAGAGGAAAGTCCAGTTGTTTCAAATCTGAAAATCAATATCCCTCCACTATTCCCTCAAAGGCTCAAGAAGAAGGAGGAGGATACAAAGTTAAAGAAGTTACTCTCAAAATTAAGCAACTTATCTGTGAGCATTCCTTTGTTGGAAGCCTTTCAAGAGATGCCTGGTTATGCCAAGTTCATAAAGGATTTGGTGACAAAGAAAAGAACAATGTACTTTGAAATGGTGGAGATCCCACTTAGTTGTAGGGCTATCATGTCTAGCCATATGTTGGTCAAGAAAGAAGACCCTGGTGCATTCACTATACCTTGTACCATTGGGGTGTATCAATTTTGCAAAGCATAGTGTGATGTAGGGGCAAGTATAAACTTGATGCCTCTTGCGATATTTAAGAAATTGGGATTGGGTGCTCCGAGGACAACAACCATGATACTCTTAATAGCGGATCGGTCAATCAAAAGACCAGTGGGAATTCCATATGATGTGCTTGTTTGGGTAGACAAATTTACATTTCCCACTGACTTTGTGATCTTAGATTGTGAGATAGATTAGGAAGTTCCCATTATCCTTGGTATACCTTTCCTTGCTATTGAGCACATTAGTTGACGTGAAGTGTGGAGAGCTGAAGATTAGAGAGAATAATAAAAAGCAAAATTGCAATGTGTTTAAGTCTATGAAGCAACCAAAGGATTTGCAAGTGATCTCCATGATTGACATGATGGATGATAAGGTGGATGATGCTATAGAAATTGGTTTTATTAGTGAGCCACAAGTGGGAGTGTTGTGGAATTATGGAAGCGAAGAGGTTGAAGAGTTTGATGAATTCTTAGATTTATTGACGGTTCTTTGTTCCTACACCAAGAACGCATGAAAATTAGATCTTGACTTGAAAAATTGAGAGAATCCTCTTGCAAAGCCTTTTATTACGAACCCACCATAAGTTGAGCTCAAGCTATTACTGCCACACCTTCGCTATGTATATTTAGCGAAAGGTAATACCTTATCCATTATTATCGTGGGAGATTTGTTGCCATGGAAAGATGAAACATTAAAGTCTTTTATGAGAAAATTCATTCGGGCCAATGGGTGGACTATTACGGATATTATCGAGATTACTCCCGAAATTTACACTCATAAGATAAAGTTAGAGCCGATTGTGTACTGAGTATTAAGCATCAATGGAGGCTTAACCTTCTGATGTAAGAAGTGGTGAAAAAGGATATAATCAAGTGGTTGGATGCGGGCATTGTGTTATTCGATCTTGGATAGCACATGGGTATGCCATTTTCAATGGGTTCCAAAAAAGGATGAATCACGGTGGTTCCTAATTAAAATAAAGAGTTTATTCCTATGAGATTAGTGATAAGTTAGAGAGTATGCATGGAATACTAGAAGTTGAATTCGTGGACAGAGAAGGACCACTTTCCTATGCCATTTATGGATCAAATTCTTGATCGGTTAGTGGGGTGCTGGTGCTATTTTTTCTTAGATAGATACTCCGGTTATAACCAAATTTGAATCGTACCCAAAGATCAAGATAGGTCTACTATGTCAATATGGGACATTTTCCTTCAAGCGCATGCCCTTTGGGTTATGTAATGCACCCGCCACTTTTCAAAGGTGCATGCTATCAATCTTTTGGGATATGATGGAACATACAGTGGAGGTCTTTATGTATGATTTATTCATTTTGGGTGATATATTTGAATTATGTCTCGAACATTCGGGAAAGGTACTCGAGTGATGTGTTGAAACTAAACTTTTGTTGAATTGGGAAAAGTGCAATTTTATCGTAAAAGAGGGCATTATGATTGGGAATTAAATTTTAGGTCAAGTAATTCACGTTGACCAAGCTAAAGTTCAAGTCAGTTCCAAGATACCCCCTCCAATCTCCATGAAATATGTTAAAAGTTTTCTTGGGCATGCCAGTTTCTATAGACGGTTCTTCAAAGATTTCACCAAGATTACGCATCCAATGTGTAAGATTCTTGAAAGGAAAGAAAGAAAAAATTGAATTTGATGGTGATTATGTGAGGGCATTCAATTTCCTCAAGGAGAGTCTTATGTCAACTCCTATCATTGAAGCCTCAAATTGGTCACAACCCTTTAAATTGATGTGTGATACAAGTCGCGCCGCCTTAGGTGCGGTGTTAGTACAAAGGAAAGACAAGATTTTTCATCCCATATACTATGCTAGAAAGTCCTTGAATGATGCAAAGTGAAATTATATGATTATGGAGCAAGAGTTGCTTGTTGTAGTCTATGCTTTGAGAAATTTCGTGCCTACTTGTTGGCCACGAAAGTCATTGTGCACATCGATCATGCATCCCTTAGGTACTTGATGGGTAAAAAGAGGCCAAACCTCGATTGATTAGGTGGATTTTTCTACTTCAAGAATTAAATTTTGAAGTTAAGGATAGGAAGGTATGTGAAAACCAAGTGGCAGATCACCTATGTCACTTTGAGCATAACAAAGAAAAGTGGGGAGAAATTGAGATTAATGACATATTTCACAATGAGCTTGTCATAGCTCTAAAGGGGTGTATGATACTACGGTATGCCGATAAATTCAAATTATGTGGTGAGTAGGTTGCTCATTGATGATTTGAACCATTATCAAAGGAAATGCTTTCTCTATGATGTGAAAAAGTATTATTGGGATGAACCTTATATTTTTAGGGAGTGTGCAGATGAAGTGATACGTTGTTGTGTTATGGAGAATGAAACAAGGTATATTCTTGAAGCATGTCAATCATCACCAGTTTGTGGTCATCATGGTTGTTTGCGTACAGTTGCAAAAGTTCTCCAAAGTAGATTTTATTGGCAAACATTATATCGTGATGCCCATGAGTTAGTACGGTCATGTGAGCAATGCCAAAGGTAAGGTGGGATCTAAAGAAGGAACGAAATACCTTTACAATGGAGCATGGATGTGGAGTTATTTGATGTATGGGGGTTGGACTTCATGGGACCCTTCGTGTGATCGTATGGGAATCGCTACATCTTGGTAGTAATTGATTATGTTTCAAAATAGGTTGATGTCGTCGCCTTGCAAAATAATAAAGCTAAGAGTTTTAATCAATTTTTAAATAGGTACATTTTCACCCAAATTGGGACACCCCGTGCTATCATAAGTAATGAGGGTTCTTATTTTTGTAATCGATATTTCGGTTCTTTGCTTGCTAAATATGGAGTGAAGCATAAGGTGTCTCCTCTATACCATCCTCAAGTCAATGGGCTAGAGGAAGTGTCCAACTAGGAAATAAAAAGTATTTTGGGAAAAACCGTGAAATCTAGTAGGATGGATTGGGCTCAAAAACTTTATGATGCTTTGTGGGCCTATAGAACCTCATTCAAAACTGCCATTAGCATGTCACCATATCAATTGGTGTTTGGCAAAGCTTGTCACCTTCCTATTGAATTAGAACACAAGGCATTGTGGGCCTTACATATGTTGAATATGGCCTTACATATGTTGAATATGACTTGGGAGGATGCCTCAAAATCAAGGGTGGAACAACTTCAAGAGATCGATGAATTTTTGTTGAGAGCTTATGAGAGTTCCACTCTTTATAAGTAGTGTATGAAGAGATGACATAACGCTCAAAATTCTAAAAAGAGAGTTCAAGAGTGGTGATGATGTACTAGTGTTTATCTCAAGGTTCAAATTATTTTTGGGTAAGCTTAAAACTAGATGGTTGGGTCCCTTAATGGTGTTTCAAATTTTTCCTAGTGGATCTATAGAGTTGGAAGATGAAACGGGATCCTGATTAATAGTGAATGGCCAACGAGTTAAACTTTATCATGGGATGTCACTAGAAATGGATTTCTTCGTGGAGATACACCTCAATGATGCATGATTGATGAAGAACAACATTGTACCATGATAATCAACACTAGAACATCCCAACCGTATCATAAATAGATGTCGGATTCGAACCAAAACTCACACTAACCATAGCGTAACCTTAAGCAAGAGGGAGGAAAAATCCAAGAATTTTTGGTACATTTCCAAGCCAGGGTCATAAATACCAATCCGGGGTGGATAGGTCCATTGAGGCAAGATGGGTCTCTAATACTAGGTCAAGAGGTACGGTACTGGGTCAGTTACTACTCTACCCCAAAAAAAAGAGCTAAAACAGGACGGAGACCAAGTCTAAGTCATACCCAACCCAAGTTAATATCCTTAAGTGGTATCTAGGAGTCTAACTGAGCTAAAGGAACTTCATGTTAATTATGCTTTTTAAGAAGGGGCAGTGGGGCCCACTATAGAGTCCCTATAATCAAACCTAACCCAAAACCTACACGAGTCTAGTCTAGGGCTTTCCCTATCCTATACCAAGGTACTACTATAACTAATTCTAGTCCTAAGGATGATAACACACTATACTAGGGGAGAACGGGTCAGAAATCTAACAAAACGGGTCCCTAACCGACTAAAGAAACTGAGAAAGTACTAAAATGGTACCGGGATAATAATACCTTCCAAAAACTAGAAAAGTAGCATACTAATACCATAAGTAAGCTCAACCAAAAAGTAGGGTAAGGCTATCTTACCTGGACGCCGTGGAACATTCGTCGAATTCTCTAAACTAGAGCTTTCCCCATTCGAGAAGCCACCAAGAGCTGCCACACAACCAAAAAATGCTCTATGTATCAAGACAAGTAAAATGATTCCTATATGGCATAAAAACGCTTTGGGTCTAAAATTTGATTAAAATGCCCACGTAGGGTCTGCTTACGGAATCACAAAATTAAAATGGTCACAACATCCCACGCAACTCAAAGATCTTAAGAAATAAAAGTGTAGCCAATTCCAAGCTCAAAATAGTCCCTAACAAACCCCAACAACAATCCCAAAATAAATATCAAAAATGGAGAATGAACCGAGAAATTAATTGAAAGCTTTCGGGAATTGGAAGATATAGGGCCTACAAGCACGTTCCCAAGCTACTACCAACTCAATTATATGATTCTCCCATAATTTATAATCTCTAAAGGTCTATAATAACATTAACACTTAGAAAATAATGAGGGAAAAATACAGGAGATGATATATATATACTGCCAGCGGTTTCCTCATTACAATCGCGAGGTCCCCTGTCGCGGTCGCGATATCCCACTAATGGGATCATTATAATCGTGGTAGCCTATCCTAGTAGGGATACTCATCGTAGTCACGATGAAGGAACTAGGACTGCACCAGGTGCTGATGCACCAGTAATTCCACCAAGTTGCAATTATTCCGACAGAACCCATGAGATTCATTAAGAATCTCGTCAATGCAAACCAACTATGCTACCCTACCAAATTCAACATTACAAACTCAACGGTGCCATCAAAATTTTCAATTGGGGTCATTTTGACAAAAAGTGTGTCCCACACCCCAAGGGCCATTTTAACCAAATTCCACCCAATAGCCTAAAATGGGTCTGGAAGCCTCGGAACCCAGACCAATTATCCCTCTAGCCCAAAATCAATGTTCTAGAGCTGTTGAGACTGTCAGAAATGGCATCGAGTCCATTTTTCTGAGGTTTAGGCTTGAGACCCTATTCTTAACTTCAAAATCTCCAAAATAGGAAAATGGTTCTGAAAATCAAATGAACTGGCCGATGACTGAACTATCAGTCCCAGTAAGTCAAAAATAACCTGGGGAAGCTGTGGGAAAGATCTAAATATAGTAAAAGCAGAAAAACATAGGGAATGACTTAGAGGGTCATTACAATATCCACTACTAAAAGGACTTTTGTACACGAAAGTAAAGGATCTGCCACTGAACCTTAACTACAGGGATGTCCATAGAGCATAACCGCCTGATATCTCTTACTAAAACAGACACAAACTCCTTTGTAAAAGTCAACCTCTCATACAACTACATCGAGTCCCACCAAAGCACGTGTGACTTATCCAGAATGTAACACCGCAGCATAGACACATGGAAAACTTGATGGATGGATAAAACGTCTTGAGGTAAAGGTAACTCATATGATACCTCCCCAATTGTCAGTAGGATCTCAAATGGTCCAATATACCTAGGGCAGAGCTTACCCCTCCTCCTAAACCACTTTACGTCCTGAATCTCAAGGCACAAAGTCTACGGTCAGCATAACTCTTCTATCTGCTCAAAGCTACCCGTAGCCTATCCTGAATTAACTGAACCCTATCCAATTATTTATAAAGCAAATTCGTACCAAGTTGCCTAACCTCAAAATTTTCAAACCAACCAACTGGAGACCGACAACGCCTACCATACAATGCCTCAAATGGATCCATCTAAATACTTGAATGGTAACTATTATTATTAATGTGCTGGAGATTTATGGAACTTGAGAGTCTTAAAACAAAGGACATTTGCAAGTTTAAGGTACATTTTATGGATTTAATGTGTTTGTTGAGTGTTTGCAAGCCTTAAGGACTCAGAGAAGAATAATGTGTAAACTTGACAAAAAGAGGCATCAGACGAGCCATGCCACTATCGTGGGTTCAAACCACGATCATGGGTAGGCTATCGTAAGTTGATTAAGAGATGTCATACTCAGAAACCTATCAGATGATTAGATTATACAATTGAGGTATGATTTCATGATCGTACCTTAAGATCGTGACATGTGAGGGAACCTGCAGGAGTCAAGTGTGGCATATTCAGACGATGGATCCTACGATCGTAAGTTGATTGTACAATTGTATCCTATAATCAAGGAAGGAATATCAGATTTGAATAAGTGCATGAGTTTTAGAAGAATTATCATACGATAGGAAAAGTACGGTCATGGGTTCAACCCACGATCGTATATTATTCTCATCCGATGAGGTCGACATCAGTTTCCTATTTTATTTAGGATAGAATTTGTTAAGTCTATAAATAGTCTTTTGGGGTTATTTTTATGCATTAGTCATTATTATTATTCTATAACACTATTTTGTGGGATTCCAAGGTACTTTTTTGGGATTTTATGAATATTAGTTTTTATTATTTTAATAAAAGTTGAGATTTTGGAGTTTACTCATTCTTGTATGCTTCAATTAAAGTTTTCATTCTTGAACGTTTATTTTGTTTATACAATTATGAGTAACTAAACCCCATAGCTATGGTTGTGGGAACCATAGTGGATTAACGAAGTAGAGTTCAAAATACAAGGTGTTTCTTGAGAAGGATTAGGGCAAGTTTTGTTGTTTTTTCTAATTGATTGCTTTCTGAGGAGTGCAAGCGTTGGGACTCATCCTGTCTCTACCCTAGACTATAGCAAGGGTAGTAGGATAGGACTAAATATTCAACAACAAGACCCGGAGTTATTTTCGTTTACTTAGCCTTGAGCCATTTTACGGGAAAGAATGTATTAGGATTATTGATAGGGGGTAACATAGCAAGACTCATGATGCATTAACCATTGTGCTTGAGGATATTTCTCTACAAGAGGAGTAACATAGTTCCTTAGACAGTACTTAGCCTATCGATTTTGCTTGTTGGATACCTAAAAAGAACATCAAGTATGGGGAACCTATGAAGTTATGAAGTTATTGGGGAACACAATCCTAGTGCTTTTCTCATCTTGATTTCAACATATGCAAATGATTACTATTTTACCTTATAAAATTCCCTTTTTTACTTATTTGCTTAATTACCAAGTAACTCAAACAAATAAAGTTGATTGGATTTTGACCTATTCCTCGTGGATCGACCCCAACTTCAATTGGGTTCTATATTTGAACAAGCTATCGCTTTATACTTTATTACGAGGTGTAATTTGGGCGACATCAAATTTTGGTGCAGTTGCCGGGGAATTATGATTATTGAGTTTATTGATTTCTCTTGTTGGAGTCGATTAGTTGCGGTTACCTCAATTATATTTTTGATTTTTTAAGGGCACACCCCAGTGTATGCCCAACACTCAAAGCCAAGGTAATCCCCTAATTCTACTTGACCAAGAAATTAAAAGAACTCTAAGGAATAATAAAGGAATGGAGTTCAAGATCCCGCAGCTGTGAGTGATATTCATAATCAGCCACCACTTAATCCGGCTGGTCAGGAGACTGTGGAACAAATATCTGCTAGGTTGATGGCTGGTGAGAATGCGAGACAAGCAGACAGAGACAAGCAGACAGAGACTATCGAGAAATGCAAGATGCAGCACAGCATCTTGATGCACTTGAGCAAAATACAGAGAATACCAATAGTATAACAACCATCACTATGGTATCCCCTAGTCTATGAGGAGCTAGAAGAAGATTTAGCCTATTTGGAGCCGGTAGAGACTAGTGCCATTATCCCACCCGAACTGCTTGAAGGAACTAAGTTTGATATTACAAGTGTTATGATTCACCTCTTGAACTTAAAAGAAGTTTTTTTTGGCCTCCCTACTGATAATGCAAACATACATATGATGCATTTCATGGGAATCTGCACTTTGTACAATCTGCCTGGAGTGAGTCGAGAGGCAATTCGGTTGAGGCTATTTTCATTCTCTCTTACGGGAGAAGCGACTTTGTGGTTGATTGAATTACCACGAGGTTCTGTTAACAATTGGTAAGAGTTAAAAAATCAGTTTCTGGAATAATTCTTTTCGCATTCTAGGATGTTGCAATTGAAAAATGAGATCTATAACTTCAGACAACTACATTTAGAGGCACTTTATAAAATATGTTTGCGGTTCAAGAAAAAGTTGCATAATGTTCAAAACCATAGAATGAGTGGTAGGAATATACTTGAGTTCTTCTACAGATCTTTAAATGCAATTACTAACACCATCACTGGAGGTGTATTTATGAGTTTGTACTTGGAGCACGCATAGGGGATTCTAGATCGGATCACTAAAATAAATCAAGGTTGGCATACTCAAAAAGTAGACAGACCTACGGGTACATATGCTATTGGAGCTTCGGCATAACAATGGGCTTTGGATGAATCTGTGGCTCAAGAGGTAGCACAACTGAGAACAAAAATTGGCTTGCTAGGTAAACACACTGCAGCTGGAGGTATGGAAAAAGCCAATGCGGTGACTGCATATGGCAAAGCACCTAGGTATGAAGAATCTGATTTTGAAGAGTAGGCTAAGTACTTGGATAGACAAATGGCGGTTTTCTAAGCCAAGGGGCAAGGGTCTAATCAAGACAATTGGAACTCGAAGCAAGGGAATCAAGGTCACAACTATTACGGAGACAACTATAACAAGTCTGGGTATAGAGATTGAGATAAAGATTGTGATGGTGATTGGAGGCAAAATGATGATTACAAAGACAAGAGTGGTTTGTATATTCCACAGAGGAACCGTGATGCTGAGTCCAGAAATTCAAGAATGAAATCCATGCTTGCAAAACTTGTTAAGGGATCAAAAAGTCAAGAAAATTGCCTTAAGAAGATTAGGGCAGACATTTTAGCCATAATCCAATAGGTGGAGTCTCATGCAACAGCCATCAAAAAACTGGTGCAATAATTTAGACATATGTCTACTGCATTGAATTGGCTTCAACCAGGCACTCTTCCAAGTAACACTGTCTAAAATCCCAAAAATAGCGGTCATTACTTAGCTATAACTACTCGAAGTATTAAGACTATTGTTGATCCACATATTCCTATAGTTCTTGATGATGATCCCGTAATACTTGATGATGAGAATGAGAATAAAACTAAAAACTTAGTGGTTAAGGACAAGGCCGCTTAAGAGGCTCGAGTTGATGAAAATGAGGTTAGGTCTGATAAAGGAAAGGTAAAAAGGCCTTTCAAGTAGTAAAGCCTATTCCATGACCTCCTCATTTTTTCCACAAAGGTTGAAGAAGAAAGCCGAAGAGAGAAAATATCAAAAATTTATTTCAATGTTGAAGGAATTATTGGTGAATATCCTTCTTATTGAGGCTTTGGAACAAATGCTAGGTTACGCAAAATTTATGAAAGATTTTGTGACGAAGAAGTGGACTGTCAGTTTTGAGCCTGTTGATAACTTGTATCATTGTAGTACAATCACTTCCTATTCCCTTGTTGAGAAAAAGGAAGACCCGGGAGCATTCACGATTCCTTGTACTATTGGTTTGTATAATTTTGCAAAGGCTTTGTATGACTTGGTTGCTAGCATTAACTTGATGCCGCTATCAGTTTCAAGTAGTTGGGACTGGGGGTTCCTAAGCCGACTTCTATTATACTACTCATGGTGGATCGAACTATGAAGAAGTCGATGGGAATTTTATATGATGTGTTGGTAAAGGTGGTATCTTTCATTTTTATGGTTGTTTTGTGATTCTAGACTGTGCGGTGGATTTTGAGGTTCCCATCATCTTAGGAAGACCATTCCTTGTGATTGGTTGTGCTTTGGTTTATTTGGAATTTGGGCAGATAAAGTTTCGATTGAATGATGAGAATATTACTTTCAATGTATGCAAATCCATGAAGTTGTCGAAGAAGATTCGTGTGGTGTCGGTTATTGATACTGTGGATAAAAAGGCATTTATGGTTCCATTTGAAGAGCAACTGGGAGTTAAGGTACTTGCGGGAGTTATCATGGATTTTAAGAATGATGGTATTGATGAATACAACGAGATAGTAAAAGCACTTGTTGGTAGGGATTCCTACACTTATGGGCAAAAGAAGCTTGATCTTGATCTGAAGAACAGAGTGACACCACCGGCTCGTTCTTCTATTGAAGAACCACCTGTTTTGGAACTTAAGGCTCTTCCATCCCATCTCTGTTATGCATTTTTGGGGGTCAATAACACTTTATCGATTATCATTGTAGCAGACTTGTTAGATTGGCAAGTAGAGGCCATGGTTTCTATGTTACAGAGGTTTAAGTGGGCCATTGGCTGGTCTATTGCTGATATCATCGGGATTTCACCCTGAATTTACATGCAGAAAATCCATCTCGAGCGAGATTGTATACCTATCAGTGAGCATTAACATCGTCTCAACCCACCAATGCAAGAGGTTATAAAGAAAGAAATCATTAAGTGGTTAGACGCAGGTGTGGTTTACCCTCTTACGGATAACAAGTGGGTGAGTCCTGTTTAGTGTGTACCAAAGAAGGGTGGAATCACTGTGGTTCTGAATGATAAAAATGAGTTAATCATGATGAGACTGGTGATCGAATAGAGAGTTTGCATGGATTATCAAAAGTTAAAATCTTAGATCGAGAATGATCATTTTCATATGCCCTTTATGGACCAAATGTTAGACTGTCTTGCTGGTAGAGGATAGTATTGTTTTTGATGGATATTAAGGGTATAACCAGATTTCTATCACCTCCGAATACCAAGATAAGATCACTTTCACTTGTCCATATGGGACGTTCACCTACAAAAGGATGCCATTTGGTCTATGAAATGCACCGGCCATTTTTCAGCGTTGCATGATGTCTATATTTTTTGACGTGGTGGAAGACACTATTGAGGTATTTAGGGATGATTTCTGTGTGGTAGGTGACTCATTTGACGACTGCTTGGTACACCTCACTGATGTTCTGAAAAGATATGAAGAATGCAATTTAGTGTTGAATTGGGAGAAGTGCCATTTTATGGTAAAAGAAGGCATAGTCTTGGGACACTGAATTTTGAAAAAAAAATTGAAGTCGATAAGGAGAAGATTGAGGTAAGCGCAAAGTTACCACCACCTATTTCAGTGAAAGGTATTCATAGTTTTTTAGGCCATATGGAATTCTATAGAAGGTTCATCAAGGACTTTTATAAGATTGCAAATCCACTGTTCATGTTCTCAGAGAAAGAGGTAAAGTTTGTGTTTGATGATGCATGCCTAAAGGCATTCAATTTTTTAAAAGAGAAGTTGATTTCAGTTCCCACCTTACCATTTGAGGTTATGTGTGATGCTAGTGAGGTGGCCTTGGGTGTAGTCCTTGGCCAAAGACAAGAGAAGATTTTGAATCCTATTTACTATGCTAGCAAATCACTTAATTCAGCCCAGAAGAATTATACTGTGACAGAGCAAGAGCTATTTAAGATGGTCTTTGCAATCGAGAAATTTCAATCATACTTGATTGGCACAAAAGTGATTGTGCATACTGATCAAGAAACTCTGAGATATCTTATTACAAAGAAGGATTCCAACCCAAGGTTGATTAGATGGGTGCTTCTTTTGCAAGTGTTTGATTTTGAGGTGAAAGACCAAAAAGGGATGGAGAATCAGGCTGTCGATAACTTTTCATGCCTTGAAGAGGAGGCCATGCTAAAACTAAGGGATAATATTTAAATTGATGATACTTTTCTAGACGAGCTAGTGCTGGCAGCATTACATGACTTAATCTCTTGGTTTGCGGATTTTACCAAATTTTTGGCAAGTGATCTAGTTCCAGAAGATATGACGTATCATCAGCGAAAGAAGTTCATGTATGAGGTGAAAAAATTCTTCTGGGATGGGCCTTATTTGTTTAGGGTGTAGACAGACGATGGGATTCGAAGGTGTATTCCTTAGGTCGAGATGATGAGTATATTAGAAGCATGTCATTAAACTACAGTTAGCGCTCATCATGGAGGTGCGCGGACTACGTACAAGATCTTGCAATGTGGTTACTCTTGGCCTGCCATTCATAAGGATGCTCATAATTATGCTTGGGCATGTGACCAATGCCAAAGGCAAGGAAATATCTCAAGATGGCATGAGCTCCTAGTGACTACGATCCTTGAGCTTGAATTGTTTGATGTATGGGGTATTGATTTTATGGGTCCGTTGGTGAGATCTCATGGTATGAAGTATATCTTGGTAGATGTTGACTATGTATCGAAGTGGGTGGAGGTAATTTCACTTCACAATAATGAAGGTAAGAGTGTCACGGCTTTCCTGAAAAAGAATATATTCTCACTTTTTGGAACACCTCGGATTATCATTAGTGATGGAGGATCCCATTTTTGTAATCGATTGTTCAAAGTATTGATTGAGAAATATGGTGTAAAACACAAGGTGGCAACACCTTACCATCCTCAGACAAGCGGGAAAGTTAAGGTCTTTAATCATGAGAACTAGTCCATTTTGACGAAGACTGTAAATGCCAATAGGACTGATTGGGCAAGGAGATTAGATGATGCACAATGGGCATACCAGACCGCATTCAAGACACCAATTGGTGAATCCCCATATCAACTTATTTATGGAAAATATTGCCATCTGCTTGTCGAATATGAACATAAGGCATTATAAGCATTGAAGCCATTGAATCTAGAATGGCAAGATATAGAGAAGTTGAGACTGGAGCAGATGAATGACAAGTATGAGTTTCGTCTCAACGTGAATGAAAGCTCTGCCTTGTACAAGGATAAGATGAAATTGTATCATGATCACAAGATTGAGAGAAGAGAATTTGCTATCGGTGACATAGTACTATTGTTTGATTCAAGGGTAAAGCATTTTCCTGGAAAATTAAGATCGAAATTGAATGGACCAATAGAGTGGTCACGGTGTTCCCCTATGGCGCAATTGAATTAGAGAATAAGGATAGAAACAAATTTAAAGTCAATGGCCAAAGGGTGAAACACTATATGGTTAAAGGAAAAGAGGCCCGAATGATTTGTGATGTGAACTTAAATGAGGCTTCAGCAATCAAGTCGACCTGTGTCATGCCGTGACATTAAATAAGGCACTTTATGGGAGGCAACGCATCCGCTTGTTGGTGAAGTCTGAGTAACCAAGATAGACACGTCGTTCCGCAATGTTAAATTAAGATCTTCATGCGAGGCAACCAATTTTTTGTACTTTAAATTTTATAGGGTAACGTGTGTTTTGGTGTAGGCAAACCATAGAAGAAAATCGGTTCTAAACTAGAACTCCAGGCTGAACCCACGAAAGGGATTGTACGATCGTAACTTGAACATACGATCGTGGGTTCAGTCATCTAATGGGAGTCCTGCCAAATGAAAAATTAAGGAGTCATCCCACAATTGGGTATCACGATCGTAACATAAATGCATGATGGTGGTCTTAATCATCTGATGATACTCCTGCAAACCATAAAAAACTAGGGCATCAAACATACGACCTTTAGTCACGGTAGTAAGTACAACCCAAGATCGTACTTCAGAGTCATAAGTTCTTAGGTAAGTTTTATATTTGCTTCAATGTACGATCGTGGAATCCAACCAAGATCGTACAATCCCTTCATCTGAAAGGCCCAACAGTTTTTAAAATCATGACCCAACACGACCCGAATTTAAAACCTAAGGCTATAAATATATCGTGAAACCGTTTCCATGCCTCTTCTCATGTTTTCAAAGTATTTTCTTAAGAAAAAATAACAAACCTTGCATATTAGAAAGGCTAAAAAGGACGGTTACCTTCAATCCCAAGTCGGATTTCATCATTTCATCCATTTTTCATCATTTCCATTTCACACAATAAGTACATCGCTTGTTAACCTAAAATTTTTTGGTATTTTACCTCAATTTTGTTGATGTATTGCTTAGATTAAAGTGGGGAGGAATGGAAATGGTTGTGTATGGTTTCAAAAACACAAGGAAAGTCTGAGTACCCAGTAGTGTTTATGTATTTTAACATTCTAGTTAAAAATATGGTCTAAAGGGGTCAAATTATAGGTCCAAATGTTAAGTGGTCAAATCTGGTCGTGATTGAGGTCCTACGACACAACCCACGATCGTGAGTTCTTTCTACGATCGTAGGTTGGATCGTTGTAGGATACTGGTTGATGATCTTTAGGAGTTCTTTAGACGAACACATCCCACGGTCGTAACATCAACATATGATAATGGTGTGTGATCTTCTAATGTGACAAGAATTTACTGGTTTTAGGGGTCTAGCCTACGATTGATTGTACGATCATAGAACGATTGTGGGTTGTGATGGTCTGATAGATATACTGCAGGTAAAATTTTGTTGGACCAACCTACGATCAGAAGACACGATCGTAGGTTGGGTCGTCTGTTTATAAAACTGAACCTACATATAAACTGAACTGTACTCTAATTTGTTTTGAAAATACAGGTACCATGGCACAAAAGTCCAAGGCTATTTCCGACAAGGCTCTCCGAGAACAACTTTCAAAGGAGAGGTCCCCACCAAGTACCTCGGATACGGGTTCAACTGCCAGTGGGTCGAAGGAGGAGTATGCCATTAGCTCCTCCTATGATCAAGACACTACCAGGGAGACCAGGAACCAGAAAAAGGCCAAGGAGGCTACCACTTCTGCGGACATTGTTACAGCAGCCACTCCCATCAATGTTCCCCATTTTGAAGAGTGAATAGAATACACCCAACAAGGTGGGAGTGATGATAATGATGATGAGTCCCAAACTGTTAAGACAGACTCGGCACGTTTAAATAATGATTCTCTGGCAGAAGTTGGTCAGAGTAGGCCCGGTCCACTACGTTGGCTTATTCCAAACTCTCGCTAATAGTATATGGACTGGGTCGCTCTCAAGGATAATGTGAACCAACAGAGGAGCATCTAAGAGGAACCACATATATTGAATGAGTCTTTACTGAGGATATCGGCAGTAGTGCAGGTTTTTTAGCGGTACCACTTGGGTGGATGACAATGCCACTTCGCCTTTATAGTAGAGAGCTCGTGAGGATGTTCTACTCGAACTATGCCCCAATCCTCAAGAATAAGACTCCCTCTAGAAAGAACAAGGATATGAAGAAACAACCCCACTTGGACATGATAATGGTAGGGGAAAAGGAAGTTGATATTTTTGTTGAGGCTATTTCTAGGGTCTTATTCGGAGAGGATTTTACACCACCTGCAGAAACTCCGGAGTATGATTACCAAATGTCAGAATTGAAGAAGGTGAAATAGTTTTCCATTGAGGACAAGACGATGCACTTCAATTGGCTAGCGGGACATATTGCTAAGGCTGGCATAAATGATTCTTAGGTAAACGGGTCATAGATTACAAAGAAGAGTCTCAAGTTTGCCGCCAAGGCATGGTAGCTATATTTGTAGTAGGGTTGCAGCTGAACATTCCATTTATTATCGCGTAGAAGCTAAGACACCAAGCCTTAGAAAGCGGTTCCACCCTTCCATTCCATGTTTTATCACTCTGTTGATGAGAAATATTGGAGGTACCAAAAATTCTGCTAGTGGACAAACTTCTTCAGTCCACTTAGATTGCGGACCTTGCCATGATAAAAGACATGTGTAACCCAGCAATCTCGATTCAAGGTTTGGGGATCCCAGAGGTAGGTGGGGATGCCTCGAGTGGTTATATGCCGCCAACTTCCAATGTTGGTGCTTCACATTCCTCCACACCAGTAGGCTCTCATCCTAGGACATTGGTTTCGATAGGCTAGACATTGATTTTAGTCGCTCAGTTAGAGGAGATTCTCAGGAACCAAGTTTTATATTATGCCCAAATTCGGAACATAGAAGTAGGGGTAAAGCCCTATGTTGATGATGAAATTAGGGCAACTATATGATTAGTGCAGACACGGATGGACAATATTGAGGGCCGGCTCATGACCTGAATTGACGTAGTCCAGCCACCTGACATGGTTTCTATCTAGACAGAGTTGACCGAGTTGAAGGAAGCAGTCCTGGAATTAGCTGATAGAGTTTATTTAGCACCTATACCTCCGCCGCCACCTATTCCTTCCATGGAATCTACTTAGGTGGATGTTGCCTCATTTGTCACCCCATTTTACACTCTTCCTGTTCACCAAATTTAGCTAGATGACGATGAGGAGAAAGATAGAGATCTTGAGCCTAGTAAGAGGTCGAGGGCGGATATGTTTGGACAGGGTATGAGGAGAGAGAGATATGGAAAGAAGAGAATAAGGAAGGAGATAGATACTGAATAGACCTCTGCAGGAGTTATTCCATATGGTGAGACTACGGAAGGGGTTTCGAAGATGACCCCCATATCTTTTCCTTTGAGTGTCCCTACCACTATTGAGGTCCACAAGACTGTGAGTGTCGCGGTCACAACTGAGGCCTCTACTGCTAATGTTACTGTGAGGGACCCAGCCGCATCCCCACATGATCTGCGTTCCATAGGTGCCTAGAGCACCCGAGGTATACCCTTTACCCTAGTTTTACTTTGTTTTATTTCATGCAATGGGGATATTTCATGATTTTAAGGTTAGGGGTGGGGTGTATACCACAACCGAGGAATTTTGTTACCATGTTTCTTTTCCCTCGGTTGCACTATCATAGTTAAAACTGGCATGTTCAGGTGTTTTTATGTTTTTATGTGTTATTGTGTCATGTTTCGGCATTGTAGTGTAACTTAGAATAACAGAAAAGAACTTGGTGCAGTCTAGCTTAAATCAAGCATGCTTACCTGTTTTGAATCAGATTTACATGATAGCCCTCCAAAAATACATTTTTGCAATCTACTGTGTGCATAGACTGTACTGGAATCGATGATAGGATCTAGATATGGCATTCGATTGTAAATGGGAAAATCAGACTGACCTTGCATGAACTGAATAGGTAGAAACATAGATGAAACCCCTGAGCCATGTGTTAGTGAGATGTATTACCTAGTCGGTGTATGTGTGCAATCTATAACTTGGACGGTTAGTTTCACTAAAAGTTGTCGGATTAAAAGTTTGGAAAGGATCATAGGCCGTGTTTGATTTAGCCCACTTTAGCCTAAATGACCTACCAAATAATGTTGTATCCCTTGAACTCGAACTTTGAGCCTTAGCCTGTTTCTTGAAACTACCCATGACACCTTCCTATTTTACAATGAACCTTCTTTGGCCCTGGTCCCTCCTTAGACACTGTGTACTTCAACTAAGGCAAATCGCCTATGTTGAGGGTGGCTATTGTGTAGGGGTGCTTAAAAATTGGGTATGAAATTTGAGTAGTAACAAGAAAGAAAAAGGATGTGGGTGTGAAAAAAAAATTATATATATATATATATAGTAGATTGTTTGTGAATAAAGCCACACCCGAGGTACTACAAGAAAATGGAATAAATGAAGAAAAGGGAGAAAAGTAAAGAAGAATAGGAGAAGTGGAGCCAAAAATATTGTAGTGCCAAGGAGGAATAAGTCAATGTACCCAAATGTACCACACCTGTCCCCGAGCCTACATTACAAGCTTAGAAAGACCTATAGTGATCCTAACCCGACAATCTAAAAAGTTGAAGCGTGGAAAATAAGGGCAAACCTATGGTATCAAATGCAACACTCATGATGCATTAACCTTTGTGCTTGAAGATAGTCATCTACAAGGGGCGTAACATAGTCGGTTAGACGATACTTAGACTATCTATTCTGCTTGCTGGATACCTGAAAAGATCATCAAGTACAGGGAACCTATGAAGTTATAAAGTTATTGGGGAACACAATCCTAGTGCTTTTTTCATCTTGATTTCAACCTCAGCAAACGATTACTAGTTTACTTTATAAACCTCTTTTTTACTTATTTGCTTAATTACCAAGTAACACAAACAAACAAAGTTGATTGGATTTTGACCTATTCCTTGTGGGATCGACCCCAACCTCAGTTGGGTTCTATATTTGAACAAATGACAACTTTATACTTCATTGCGAGGTGTAATTTGGGCAATATTAGTTATACTTTGCCTAAGCTAAAAACTAATCCTACTGACCTCCAAAATCCAACACACAACGAGGAACATATCCTCCAGAAAGTGAGCAGTCCGCTCTGACTTCACATCAATCTGGGATGAAAAGCGGTGCTAAGATCAACTTGGGTACCCACCTCCTTCTGAAATTTCCTCCCGAAGCTAGAAGTGAACTGAGATCCTCGATTTGAAATAATGGACATGGGTACCCCATGAAGGCAAACCACCTCTCTAATATAGATATAGACTAATCTCTCGGCACTTAAGGAAGTCTAAACAGGGATGAAATGTGTAGATTTGGTCAATCGATCCATAATGGCCCAAATATTGCCGGAACCACGAGAAGTGCGAGGCAATCCACCTACGAAATGCATAGTAACCGACTCCTATTTCCACTTGGGAATAGGTAGTCTCTGAAGCAATTCACCAAGTCTCTAATGCTCGGCCTTTACCTACTGACAACATAGGCACCAAGCCAGGAACTCTGCTATATCTCTCTGTATACCACTCCACCAGTAATGCTGCCTCAAATTCCTACACATCTTAGCTGTCTTGAGGTGAATAGAATACCTAGAGCTATAAGCCTCATGAAGAATCAAATATATCAAATCTCCAGCCCTCATAACACAGAGATGACCATCAAATCTTAGAACACCCTCTGAATGTAAGGTAGCCCTCTTGGACTCACCTCTCAACACCTCTCCGTGAATGCTACGAAACCTGCCATCCTCAAACTGACGATCCTAAATCTCTTCCAACAAGGTAGATCTAGCCTCAACACTAGCAAGAATCCTCCTAGGGTTAGAAATATCAAAATGAACCATCATGTTGGCTAAGGAACGGATATCCAAAGCCAACGGCCGCTGTAAAACTGAAATGAAGGTCGAGCTACCCATACTCACTGCCTTCGTCTCAAGGCATCGGTTACCACATTCGCCTTGCCTTGATGGTATAAAATAGAGATATCATAGTCCTTCAGCAACTCAATCCATCTATGATTCCTCAAACTAAGCTCCCTTAAGGTCATAATGTACTGAATACTACAGTGTTCAGTGAAGATTTTGCATCGAACACCATACAAGTAATGCCTCTAAATCTTAAGCATGAAAACTATCGTTGTCAACTCCAAATCATGAGTGGGGTAGTTGCACTCATGCACCTTTAGTTACCTTGATGTATATGCAATAAAACGGCTCTGCTGCTTAAAAACACACTTAAAACTAACACCAAAAGCATCATAGTAGATGGTGAACCCCTTACCCTCAACTGGAAGAGTCAAAATAAGAGCTGAAGTGAGCAAGTCCTTGAGCTTAAGAAAGCTCGGCTCACAACACACAAACCACTGAAACAAAACCTCCTTCATAGTCAATCTGGTTATAGAGGCTGCAATAGTAGAAAATCTCTCGATGAACCACCTATAGTAGCATGCTAACACAATAAAACCGTGAACCACGGTAGGAGACATAGGCCTAGCCCAACCACAAATAGACTCAATCTTCACTGGGTCCACCATAATACCATCCTTAGACACCACATGCCCCAAAAAGCTACAAACGCAAGATAGAACTCGCACTTTAAGAATTTGGAATAAAGCCTATGATCTGTCAAAGTGTGGAGCACAGTCCTCAAATTCTACTCGTGCAACTCTCTACTCCTTGAATATTCCAAGATTTCATTGATGAAAATGATCATGAAGGAGTCCAAATAAGGCCTGAAAATGTGGTTCATCAAATCCTTAAATGCTACTAGGGCATTGGTCAACCCGAAACACACCATCAAGAACTCATAATGGCATTAATGAGTCCTAAAGGCTATATTAAGGATGTCGTCAACCCTAATCCTTAAATGGTGGTAACCAGCCCTCTAATCAATCTTAAAAAACACCACTTCACCATGAAGTTGGTCAAACAAATCATCAATACGAGGTATAGGATACCTATTCTTCACTGTCACCTTATTCAGCTTCTTGTAGTCTATACACATATGCATAGAATCATCTTTCTTCATTACAAACAGTACTGGAGCATCCCAAGATGAAACACTCGGTCTGATGAAGCCCTTACCCAAATGATTATGAAGCTGAATATTTACCTTTTTTAACTCGGTAGGATCTATACAATAAGGAGCCATAAAAATAGGTCGGGTACCCAACTTGAGGTTAATAACAAACTCTATGTCATGCTCAAAAGAAAGGCTAGGTAGGTCAGTAGGAAAAACATCAGGAAAATCATAAACAACAGGAATGGAGTCAAGCGAAGGACTCACAACACTCACATCTTTAACATAAGCAAGGAATGACTCACAACCCCTCAATACAAGTCTCTTAGCCCGATATAAGAAATGATCTCCGTCGGCACATGGCTAAAAGAACCCTGCCACAGAACTAGGGGTATGCCAGTCATGGCTAAGGTAACAGTCTTGGTGAACTAACCCAAGACCGTATGATAGTGGGATAACCAATACATCTCCAAAATCACCTCAAAATCCACCATATCTAGCATTATAAGATCAACTCGAGTATCAAACTCTCAAACAATCACAAAACATGATCTATATACCTAATCCACTATTAAAGAATCACCATCGGGGGTAGCTACGTGCAATGGCACAGATAAAAACTCCAAATACAAACCCAACTGTTGTTCATAATAAGCAGAAATATATGAAAATATGAAACTGGGATCAAATAAAACTGAAGTTGGCTGATGGCATAGTAAAATCAAACCTGTAATTGCATCATCAAAAGCCTCAGCCTCTGGCCGACCCAGTACAATATACAAATGGCCCTATCTATTATCGGACTGGGTACCTCCCAGACCACCTATCCTACCTTCCTAAGAACCATCTCTAAAAACCTGGGGACCATCCCTACGACCATGAGCACCACCCTTAATTGGCGCGACACTAATGTGATCAGTTGCGCTCTCTAATTTGCAGGTTCAGTCATCCCACTGTGGGGACACTCTCTGGCGATGTGACAAATAACACCACACTCATAACAATCCCCTGGAACCCAGATCTATCTAAAAGGTCTGCTTAATTCGAAATGGCCACCTCGGCCTGATGACCCTAACTGAACACCCCTCACTGTCTGACTACTGCTCTGACCACCCGAACTACCATAGTTGGGCTGACCACTATCTAAAATCTGAATTGCTACCTAAAAGGTCCTACTAGGCTGGACCTGATGCTGATAAGAGTGACGCTGGGGGTTCCTACCCTAAAATCCTCGGCCTCTAAAATGTGAGCCACTATGGCTCCCGCTATAACTACCCTAATAACGAGGCTTCTTATCACTACTCCCTAGGTCCACGTGATCCATCTTCTCAATAATGTAGATATGGTTGGCAATATCTTTTAAAGACTTCCCCAAATTCACCAAGCTCTGAGTAGCCTTGTGGAGCGATAGTGTCAACCCTCCAATAAAATAGTAAATCCTCGCATACTAAGTGGGAAATATCATTATAGCATGTAAGGCTAGCTCGTGAAACCTCATCTCATACTTGGCCACAGTCATAGAACCCTGTCTCAATGCAAAAAAACTCATCATTGAGGTGCTCGCGCATGCTGCGAGGTCTGAATATCCCCAAGAAACCTTTGAAAAATTAAGCCCAAGTAACAGGTTGAGATCCAGCTATCTTAGAATCAGGATAACCTCTCCACCACTGTCTTGCTGCCCTGACAAGCTGATAATTAGTATAATCCACATCGTGAGACTCGACCAAACCCAAAGTATGCAGCCTCTCTTCACAACTGGCCAGAAACTCATAAGCATCCTCTTCTAGGAACTCAATAAACCTGGATGGAGTCAATCACTTAAATCGACCCAATATCTTCTGCTCATTCTCGGTCATAACTGGGTGGGTGACTATCAACTGTGGAACTATCGGTGCTGGAAGAATCTCTACTCTAGTATACGTAGCTACATTCTGTACCTCTAAACTAATACCACCCTGGGCTGCTATTTGAGCCTCGTCTATTAGCGAACTACCAACTAACCTCAATAACTGAACCAAAGCATCCCGAAGAACTACAGAAGATATAAACCTGGGTGGGGCCTGGGCTACCCTTAGCCTACCTGCTGCTGTGGCGGCAGAACCTCTTGTGCTATATCTAGCTCAGGAGTAATAATATGATCTAACGATGGCTCCGTAGCCTGATCTCGGCCTCTAGGTTGACCTCTACCCTAAATTGGCGCTCTAGTAGCAGGTTCGGGTTCTTGATCCCCTGCTGCTGCACCCTGCATCCTAACCATCTGCGAAAGAGTGAAAAAAAATAATTACTAACCAGTACAGACACAACACACGGAAATAAACCAAAAAGATGAAATTTTCCTAAAAATTTCCTGTAGCATCCTAAAAATAGGATACAGATGTCATAATACCAATCTGCGGGACTCTACTAAACATTGGCTCTTGTACCAATAATACCAACGAACGTAGGCTTTGATACCAAGTTGTCAAGACCCAATTTCTCAGGCCATTATGGCACCTACTTGAAAACATTAGTGGCTAAGCCAAGCCATAGCTCAAAACGTCAAGTAATTGGCTAACGAGGGAAAAATAATAGAATACAAGGGTGAAACTAATATACAACAATAGTATAAGTGTAAGCAAACAGATTTATAAATACACAACATGTTGTACAAGAGAGGGTGATGAAAAAATAAACAAAATGAATCCATTCCAAGACCTAGTAAGGTTGGTACTAGAGTCACTACAACAAAAAAAAGAGTACTAGACAGTATCTAAAATATACATAGATATAGTTGTCTCGGAATGCAAAAGACTGTAACTAAAATAGATGGAGGAAGATCAACCTCAAACTCTAAAAAGCTCACCCCATCTCCAGATCAGTAGTTGGGCCTGAGACTAGCGTCAACGTCGGTGGCTTGTACTAGGATCTGCATCTGGGAAAATATGCAGAAGTGTAGTATGAGTACCAAAGGAACGGGTGCTCAGTAGACATCATTGACCGACTAAGCTCAAATATAGTAAAAGCATAAATATAATACGAGTGTGTAAGCTAAGTCAACAGTAATATGGGTAAAATATAAATATCTTCTATTCTAGAAAGTATAGTAATGCAAATAAATAACTCAAAATTAATAAATATGATCTAACTATAACCTAACTGGGCCCCCATAAGCCCATAAGGCATACACAAGAAGACAATTAACCCTATCGAGCCCCCATAAGCCAGCGGGTGCAGACAAAAAGTAACTGAAATAAGAAAAATAAGTAACCGGTAGCTGAACAAATCTCAAGTAACCTTCTAATCCCAAATCCCTGATAAAAATATGTAGATGTTAACTAGGCTTAAATCAACACCAATGGGTAGTAACGAGAGGCCAGACACCAGGCTCAAACTTGAAATAGTGGGTAATAACAAGAGGCCACATGAATCATGTGCAACAGAACTCAGAACAACTATCAGAACTCCCAAAACAACCATAATTAACATCAAAACATCCTAACCATATTATAAACAGATGTCAAACTCAAACTAGAACTCACAGTAACCATACCATAACCAGAAGCAAGTGATCCCATAAGGAGCCAACCTCCACCATAAACTGATACCCAAGGCTCATACAGAGCCTATGAATAGTGATCCTAACCATAACTGATGTCGATATTATGCCAGAACTTATAACAATAATAGCAATTAAGCATATGTCTGACTTGAATCAAAACTGAAATGAATTTACATAAACCAAACATAACTAGGTAGCGGGAGGAAAAAACTAAGAGTTTCTGGCATATTTCCATGCCATAAGGGTCAAAAATACCAATTTAGGGCAGATAGGTCCACTAAGTCAAGGTGGATACTAAATACTATGTCAAGAGATGTGGTATAGGGTCGTTACTACTCAGTATTGGAAAAAGGAGCTAAAACATGTCGAAAACCAAGTCTAAGTCAAACCCAAATCAAGGTAATAGCCTAAAGTAGTATACATAAATCTAACTGAGCCTAAAGAAACTTCATGTCAAATTTGCTTCCTAAGAAGGGGCAATGCGGCCCACTACGGGGTCCCGATAACCAAACCTAACCCGAACCTACCCAAGTCTAGTCTAGAGCTTTCCTTATCCCATCCCAAGGTACTTCTAGTACTTATTCTAGTCCTAAGGATGATAACACACTATTCTAGGGGATAATGGGCCCGAAATCTATCAAAATGGGTCCCTAACCGGCTAAAGAAAGTGAAAAAGTACTAAAACAACACTGGGTAAGACTACCTACCAAAAACTAGCAGAATAGCATACTAATACCATAAGTAAGCTCAATCTAAAAGTAGGGTACGCCTAGCCTACCTAGATGCTCAACGAACACTCATCGAATCCTCTCTATAAGAGCTTTCCCCTTTCAAGAAGCCTCCGAGAGCTGCCACACTACAAAAATATTGATTTATGCATCAAGATGAGTAAAACGATACCAATATTAAGTATAAATGCTCCGGGTAAGAAATCAGACTAAAAATCCTATGTGGGGCTTGCTTGTGGATTTGGAAAATTGAAACTATCACAACATCCCACGAAGCTCAAGGATCAAAACCAATAAAAATGTAGCCAATTTTGAGCTAAAAACAGTCCCGAACCAGTCCCAACAACAATCCAAAAAAAATAACAAAATGGAGAATTAACCAATAAATTAAGTGAAAATTATGGGAATTCAAAGATATAAGGCCCATAAGCACGTTCCCAAGCTAATACCAACTTAAATAAATGATTCTTTTATAGTTTATGAGCTCCAAAGGTCTATAATGGAGTTAACACTTCGAAAATAATGATGGAAAAATGAAGGAGATGATATATACTGCTAGGGGATACCTCATCACGGTTGCAATCGTGACATACCACTAAAATAATCATCGCGATCATGGTGGCTTGACATGCAATCGCGTTGAATAAGCTGGCCCCGCCCCACGACGTCCTTTATCGCGATCGCGAACCCTCAAGCTTCGCGATTGCAATGACTAAGATTGTTACCCCCTACGATCATGGAGGTCCTTATAGTGGTCGCGGTGAAGTAACTGGGCCTGCACCAGGTGCTGATGCACTAGCAATTCCACCAAGTTGCAAATATTTTGACTGAATCCTTGAGATCCGTTTAGAATCTTGTGAATGCAAATGAACTATGCTACCATACCAAATTTGACATTCTTGACATAGTGGAGCCATCAAAATTTCCATTTGAGGTCATTTTGACAAAAAGTGGGTCCCACACCCCTAAGGATCATTTTAACCAAATTCCATCCAATAGCCTAAAATGAGTTCGAAAGCCATAGGACCCTGACCAAAGGTCCCCCTCACCTAAAATCAATGTTTTGGAGCTGAAGAGACTGTCAGAATTGGTATCTGTGTCTGTTTACCTGAGGTTTAGGCCTGAAACCCTATTCCTAACATCAAAATCTCCAAAATAGGGAAATGGCTCTAATAACCAAATGATCTGTCAGGTAATTGAACTGTTAATCCCAGTAAGTCATAAATGGCTTGGGCCAGTTGTGAAAAAGCTCTAAATATAGTAAAAGCATAAAAATATAGGAAATGAACTGGACAGTCATTACACCCTCCTAGTTATCCTAGTATTCTTTGTGAATAGTAAAAAAGAGTAAATAAAGAAAAAGCATGAAAAAGATTTTAAGAAAAGAGGTTGATAAAGAGTTGCAATGGTGTTAGCATGTTAAAATAAAGTTTTTTAAGTTGAAAGGATAGGAGGGGGAAGATAGCGTGAAAACATTTAAGAATTGGTCCGTGGAATGATTTGAGAAATAAGTGTAATAGAGGTCTCCTTAGATGCTTTCAGAGGGTGGAGTCACCATAACCTTAAACCTCCCTACCTTACATAATGCCTACATTTCAAACCAAAGCAATACCTTAGTGATCTCCAAAGTAGCTCTCTTGTATGTGGTGAAGTGGAGCTTATGGGCAACCCTCTTGTCACGACCCGAATCCCATCGGGACAGATTGGCACTTGTAGCCGACAAGGCCTGAGAGAACAAAGCTTTGCCTCAATTCAACCATATGCATACCACAAGGAACCCATAATCACATAATAGCTTTAGATACCAACAATGGAATTCATGGAACATGATATATACTGTAAGTAAGGTAAGGTAAATTCCCCAAGAGGCGTATGAAGAATGTACTGAGTATGTAAGGCCATATGAAACTTGTAAGATATGTAAGTATGTCAAAGAACTCAAGTTCAAATGCATAATCAATATATATAAGTCACAATGTAGATGAGTCACAATTCTGTACTTTGGAAACCATGTATATTGCTTCCGGTACTTTCTTTGTATCTTTAATTCAATGATTATTCATCTTTGCTTGTGACCTGTGATACCCGGGCCCCGACTGAACAGTGGGTTTTAACATAACATCATTTTATGTTGGGATCGGCTTGAGCTAGGCCCACCCCAAAAGCATCACAATACACTACATAACCTTTGGTACCTTCGGGAAGCACTAAAACTGGTGTGGAGGTTAATTTATATTTCAACTTTTGGAAGTTTTTCTCACATGCATCATTCCACTGAAATTTTACTATCTTATGTGTAAGCTTTGTTAATGGTGCAGCAATGGAAGAAAAACCCTCCACAAATCTTTGGTAATAACCTGCCAGTCCAAGAAAACTATGAATTTCTATGGGTTTCGTAGGTCTCGGCATATTTTTAACTGCTTCAATCTTCTGTATATCAACCTGTATCCCTTCATCTGACACAATGTGATGCAAGAATGCAACTGATTTTAACCAAAACTCACACTTGGAGAACTTTGCATACAACTTACGCTCACGGAGAATCTGTAACACTTGTCGTAAGTAATTAGCATGGTCCTCTGGTGATCTTGAATAAACCAGGATGTCATCTATAAATACCGTGACGAACATGTCCAGAAATGGCTTAAACACCCTATTCATCAAATCCATAAACACAGCTGGTGTATTTGTTAGTCCAAATGACATAACTAAGAATTCCTAATGGCCATACCGTGTTCGAAAAGCTGTCTTGGGTACATCTTCCTCTTTAACTCTGACTTGATGGTAACCCAACCTCAAGTCGATATTTGAAAAACATTTGGCACCCTGTAACTGATCAAACAAATCATCAATTCGAGGGAGGGGATATTTGTTCTTGATCGTTACCTTATTCAACTGCCGATAGTCAATGCACATTCTCAATGTGCCATCTTTCTATCGTACAAATAATACTGGTGCACCCCACGGGGACATACTAGGCCTAATGAAGCCTTTGTCTAGCAAATCTTTCAATTGCTCCTTCAATTCACGCAATTCTGCTAGAGCCATTCTATATGGAGGAATAGAAATAGGTTGAGTGCCTGGAATCACATCAATGCCAAATTCTACTTCCCGTTCTGGGGGTAATCCTGGAAGATCCTCTAGAAAGACATCCAGAAATTCATTGACCACTGGAACTGACTGCGGAGTTAGTGGTTCCACTTCAGTATCTTTCACCCGTACTAGATGACATATATAACCCTTAGCAATCATTTTTCTGGCTTTCAAATAGGAAATAAATCTCCCTCGTGGTGCCCCTGCATTACCCTGCCATTCAAGAACACTTCCTTGCGGAAAACAAAATTCCACCTTCTTGGCCCGGCAATCTACCGTGGCATAACAAGAGGCCAACCAATCCATTCTCATGATCACATCAAAATCCACCATGTCTAATTCAATGAGATCTGCCAATGTATCATGATCACCCATAGTTACCACACATTTACGATATACTCTTTTTGTAATAATATATTCACCAACCGGTGTAGACACTTCAATTAATTTAATTAATAATTCTGGTGTCTTTGCAAATTTCGCAGCAACCAATGGAGTAACATAGGAAAATATAGAATCGGGGTCAATCAATGCATATACATTATATGAGAATATGGATAATGTACCTGTGACAACATCAGGGGATGCCTCTGAATTATGTCGGTCCGCTAAAGCATAAGTGCGATTCTGGACCCCACTAGTACTGGCTGCTCCTCTGGCACCTCGACCACGGCCCAAAGGCTGCACACCTCAGCCCAATGAAAGAACCGATGCTGATGACGCAATAGCCGATCCTGCCGGTCGTGCTATACCACCCATACTCCTCTGGGGACACTCTCTCATCATGTGTCCTGTCATGCCACACCAGAAACAAGCATTTGTCCCCACTCTGCATGTACCTACATGAATACGCCCGCAGTGCTGACACTGCTGACGAGTAAAACCTGCTGCTTGTGATCCGTGAACTCCGCTACTCTGCCCTCAAAAATGTGAGTAAGCACCCCTTGTGGAATAAGAGAACGATGGTCTAGGTGGTCTCGAAAACATATGGGGCCTAGATCCTCCTTGGGACATCATAGGTGGTCCCATAGGTCTAGCCCGTTTGGACTGTCCCCTGTAAAATTCATGTACCCTTCGTCTCTGTGTTTGATCTTCTATTTTCTGGGTGAAGGCCTGAATTCTCGCTATGTCCATCTCCTTGTTTAAGGCAGCAATGGTGCAATCCCTTACCAAATATGGCTCTAGTCTCCACGTATCTATGGACCCTGTCTGTCATTGTAGCCACAACATTTGGCGCATATCTAGCCAAGGAATTAAATTGCAAGCTATATTCTCTTACACTCAAATTTCCTTGATGGAGATTTAAGAACTGATCAGCACGTGCCTCCCGGATCTCATAAGGAAGATAATGATCAAGGAAAGCTACTTTAAACTCTTCCCATGTAGGTGGATTTGCACCAATGTCACGGGATTTCTTCCAATCCTTATACCACAATATTGCCTCTCCTTTCAACCTGTACGCAGCAAGTTCAACTGTTTCAACCCCCGTCACGTGCATAACTTCCATATCCCTCTTAATTTGATCCACGAAGTCCTGTGGATCTGCTTTTGGATCGGACCCAGTGAATATAGGAGGGTCAAGTTTTAAGAAATCCTGTGTCCTGCGACTTGCCATTCTAGCCGCATCATCATCATGTGTCATTACACCATCCCGTCCCTGGCTTTGTGTCGCCACTAACTATGTCAAAATATGTACAACATTTCTCAAATTTTGGTCAGTGGCATTCATTGGTGGTTCTGCGGGTATTTCTCTACCAACTGGCTCCTCCGGAGCTGGAAAAGTAGACGAAGACCGCGATGAAATTTCAGCATTTGCTCCACCTTGACTAGCTTGGTCAGGTGGTAGCCTACTCATTCCTTCTTCCGCAGGCACATCCACCTGCTTACCTTTACCTCTTCCTCTTCTAGTGATTGGCATTTTGACTATATCAAAGAAAAACAATTACCATGATCAGATTCATTTCAACTTACGACACTGGCTCTATTGCACGATCTAGAAGTGAAGAAAAGAAACAACATCCTAAATGTCCCGTAGCCTCCTACTTATAAATGTGGTGCACAACACATCGATAAGTAAGACTCTACTCAGACACGGCTTTGTAGACACCCTTAGAACGACCTGCTCTGATACCACTTTTGTCACGCCTCAAATCCCATCGGGACGGATTGGCACTTGAGCCGATAAGGCCCGAGAGAACAAAGGTTTGCTTCCATTCAACCATATGCATACCACAAGGAACCCATAATCACATAATAGCTTTAGATACCAACAATGGAATTCATGGAACATGATATATATATATATATATATACATATGTGAAACTTGGCCGTTGAGGCCACCAAGTCAAAAATGACATATACCCTTTACATTTACACACCTACATCCGTCTACAAAAGCCTCTAACAAATGCATTGACCAAGATAAACTAAAATTCGGGACAAGTCCCCGCTTTATACAACATGTACAACACAAAAACATATGTACAACAGTGACTCGGAGAAGCCCCAAACTAACTGGAGCTCACCAATGATCTGCAACAACTGGTAACCTACTGTGGAGGCCTACTAGTACCTGCGCCTGCAGCAAGTAAGGTAAATTCCCCAAGAGGGGTATAAAGAATGTACTGAGTATGTAAGGCCATATGAAACTTGTATGATATGTAAGTATGTCAAAGAACTCAAGTTCAAATGCATAATCAATATAGATAAGTCACAATGTAGATGAGTCACTATTTTGTACTTTGGAAACCATGTATATTGCTTTCGGTACTTTATTTGTATCTTTAATTCAATGATTATTCATCTTTGCTTGTGACCTGTGATACCGGGGCCCCGACTGAACAGTGGGTTTTAACATAACATCATGTTATGTTGGGATCGGCTCGAGCTAGGCATATGCCCCTAGAGCTTCCACCCTATGAATTAATGTATATATCGGGATAGGCTCGAGCTAGGTTAGTACCTCTAGAGCTGCCACCCATACAATATTTCAGGTTCGGCTCGAGCTAGTTTATTACCTCTAGAGTTGCCCCCTGTCAGGATCGGTCCGAGCTAGGCTTATGCCCCTAGGACTGCCCCCTGATTTGGGATCGGCTTGAGCTAGGCATTTCGCCCCCAAAGCTGCCCCCCCCCCCCATACTTGATCATTAACCACATATGCATTACTTCATTCATTACTTTGAGATTGATACAATGATGGTCACAACTTTACTTGAAACTTTGGATCATTAACCAATGAGTGAGAGACATGTGAATAACTTGGCAACATAACATTATTAGAATCATTACATCATGGGAACCATTGGACAATAATCCATGAACAAGAGACATAAGTATAATCACTATTGGAAACATTGTAACATAACCTTATTTGAGCTTTTGGGACATTAACCATGAATATGAGACATGAGATTCACAAAGGATCAATGAGTAGGAAATATATGACAATGACCATGGCTAACCGGATATGAGATACCTTAGCACATTTCGGGATGGAACAAGCGTAATGTCAATGTGAATACTATTTGCCGCAGAAAAATACGGACAGAGTAACCTTACATACCTTGTACTCTCAATACAGATATAAAATCCTAGATGTGCATACAATAGTCCCGCTCCTTGTTTATGTGTCACTCTACAACACAAATACATAACGGGATTTACATTAACCATCAACTACTTTACAAATGCATATAACATCAATGGGTTACATGTTTGCCTTTAAACATGTCATTTCCCCTTGACAAAACCATTGATGAAATTATTATTCCAAAAATCCCACAATATTCCCAACATTGACCAATATATGATAATCAATATATTTAACCACAACACTTCTCTTTTACACTTGCTTATCCTCACCACATCACAAATAGTCCATCAATTCACCTTAATACTCGTCATAGCACATATCGGCCAAAATCCCATAATTTACACTTATAGAAAAATAATAAGTTTAATAACAAAATAACACCATACATGTTCATATTTTATCCATATCATGCTCTTTCATAAAAGGCACAAGTCACAATTCAAGCTTAAACCTCATGGATCACAAATCTTATACCAAAACACAAAGTACCATGTCCAACATTTCCAAGCACAACCAACATGATTTACATACTCTTTAATGCATATAATATATTTTTCACGCCTCGAATCCCATCGAGACATGATTGGCACCCGTAGCCGATAAGGCCCGAGAGAAACAACCTTTGCCTATGTTTAATCATATGCATATCATAGTCATAACCACCATTGCATAAGAACATGAAAGACGAATAAAGGAAAAGATGGGACATATTTATACATACATATGAAACTTGGCCGTTTAGGCCATCTAGTCAAAACAACATAAGTCTTTTACACTGATACACCCACATCCGTCTACAAAGCCTCTAACAAGAGCATTAACCAAACTGAACCATAAGTCGGGATAAGTCCCCGCTTTACACAATATGTACATCACCCAAAACATATATACACTCTGACTCGGAGAAGCCCCGAATGAGCTGGAGCTCACCAAAGAACCGCTAACACTGGCAATCTACTGGGGAGGCCTACTGGTACGCGCCTGCAGCAAGTAAGGTAAATTCCCCGAGAGGGGTCAGTACGAAATAAGTACTGAGTATGCAAGGCTCAGATGAAACTGTACAATACATGAATATTTCAATGAAATCAAAACATATGAATAATCAGTGTGAATAAGTCACCATTTGGTATTTTGGGAAACCATGTGGATTGCTTTCATTACTTTCTTTGCTTTCTTTATCTCAATGCTCAATGATAACAATGTACCCGGGCCCCTACTGATCAGTGGGTCTTTTCATATCATAACATCATGTTGGGATCGAGTCGAGCTAGGCTTATTCCCCTAGACTTGCCACCCATAAATCAATACATCGGGATCGAGTCGAGCTAGGCTTACGCCCCTAGACTTGCCACCCATAAATCAATACATCGGGATCGAGTCGAGCTAGGCTTACGCCCCTAGACTTGACACCCATAAGTCAATACATCGGGATCGAGTCGAGCTAGGCTTATGCCCCTAGACTTGCCACCCATACTTGATCATTGACCACATTTGCATTACTTTGATCATTACTTTGAGATTGATACTTGGATAGTCATAACATCACTTGAGCTTGGGATCATAGAATTATTGGAAACTTTGAATCATTAACCAATGAGTGAGAGACATGTGAATAAACATCATGAGAAATATAACATTACTAGCACCATGATACCATTGGAACCACTGGACAATAATCCATGAACAAGAGACACAAGTATAGGCACTACTGGAATATTGGAACGTAACTTTATTTGAGCTTTCGGACTATTAACCATGAATATGAGACATGAGATTCACAAATGATCCATGAGTAGAAAATATATGACAATGACTAGTGATATACGGATATCGGATACCTTAGCACATTTCGGGATAGGACTAGTGACATGTCAATATGGACACTATTTGCCGCAGAAAGATACGGACAAAGTAACCTTACATACCTTGGATTCGCAATACGAATATACAACCTTAGATGCGTATACAATAATCCCGCTCCTTCTTTATGTGTCACTCTACAACATAAATACATAACGAAATTCACATTAACCACCAATTACTTTACAAATGCATAACATGTCAATGAGTTACATGTTTGCCTTTAAACATGTCATTCCCCTTGACAAAACCATTGATCATACTATTATTCCAAAAATTCCATAATATTCCCAACATTGACCAATACATGATAATTGATACATTTCACCACAACACTTCTCCTTTACACTTTCTTATCCATCACACATCACAAATAACCCATCAAATGACCTTAATACAACTCATAACACATATCGGCCAAAATCCCACAATTTCCACTTATAGACAAGAACAAGTTTAATACCAAAAATAACACCATACATGTTCATATTTTATCCATACCATGCTTTTTCATCAAAGGCACAAGGCCTAATTCAAGTTCAATTTACCAAGATAGCACATCTTTCACCAAAGGCAAAAATACACTATTCACCACCTTGCCAAAACATCTACCATAATATACATAATCTTACATGCATATAATATGTTAATTCATGTGAATATATACTTACCAAGGCTTGGAATATGTTGATCTTGTCCAAGGAGTCCAAAGGAATATGTTGCTTTAGGGTTTGAAGCTTAAAGAAATATGTGAGAAAATATCACAAAGGTATGAGAGTTTTTGGACAATAAAATCTGATCTTGGGGCCTTTATATAGACCCCAAGTCATCCTTATCCACACTTGGCATTACATGATATGTTTAATTGGTCAATTATTGGAAGAATGGATCACTTTGCCTTTGGGCCCATGTCTTTCTTCCACTTTTGGGCTTTAATTTGGCCCCAATAAGACATATCCATTTAACCCATTAATTTCCATGTATTATTCACCTTATATCTCATGTTTACATAATTCCATAATGTCACAACAATATTCTCTTAAAAGATTCTCATTCGTCCTTTCGATCGCAAAAATAGGCATTCTAGTCGCCCTTGGTTTCATTGGACATTTTGGATCACTATTCACATTTCATGATTTGATCATGTAGGAGTATGTAGGAGTGTATTGACGTTTTTGAAGATTTAACAATGTTCAAATAACCCCAAAGAACCAAAAGAAACCATCTAGAAATCGTCGTAGAATTGCGTTACGAAACGACTCCGAAAAGGCACATCTTTTATGCCTTGCGCCACTGCTGAAAAACAAGGCAGTGGCGCAAGAATCCACTGCCCTCTGAATCTTCAGCCTGCAGGTGGATTGCGCCACACCCCTGAAACAGGGTAGTGGCGCAAGTTTCAGCACTTTGCTGAAATTTTCGGCCACTTATCCAATGTTTACGTATCGTCCCATCCCTTATCAAAACACTACAAAATACTTACTTAGTGATCTTAACCATCAAGTAAACCTAACTTAAAGTCACCAAATGAGGTTAGAATGTGTACGGGTTCTTACCCAAATGCTCCACAAAATCACAACACACCTCCTACGAAAATCTAATCGCACATGTTAAGTCCGATATCAAATGTTTCACCAATGACACTATAAAACACATATGCATGGCATCTCAACACCTATGTAGATATGATCCCAAGGTATCAAGTGAGGTTATAACAGTACGGGGTGTTACAATATTAATCTATAACAATAATCACTTACCCAAGCTTGAAAAGTGATGATCTTTCTCCAAAAGTTGTCTTTGAATTCTTAGGGTTTGAAGAAAATATCTTGTTTATTTGTCTAAAAGGTATGAGACTTGTGAAGAATAAAAATCAGATTTTTGGTCCCTTTATATAGGCCCTCAAGTCCATCCTTAGCCATTCCTTAACATTTAATGTGGTGCTCTAGAAGGTCAAAGCAAGAATGGGTCTTTTGACCCATTTTTGGGCCATGTTTCCTTTTCATTTTTGGGTCCTTTTTGGGCCCAATTCACTTAACCCAGTAAAATCAATAATTTCTTGTGTTTAAATCATCTTATACGTGTTACAACAATATTCCCACTCACGCTATTCATATCCGTAGCCTCAATCCCAAAAACAAGTGATTATAGCCACGTATGGCCTATTTTGACCAAAAGGGTAAAATCGTCATTTTGATGCCAAATTTGTTCTCGAGTAATTTTATCATACCAATATCATACTTGAATCATTTCATGCATATACTCATGGTTGTATAAGAAACGTGGCAAAAATCGGCTCGGTACGACCCCGGGTACCCTTTGGACTTAGAAAATTTCCAACTTTCGAAAAAGTGGAAAAACCAGCGTGGCACGCCCTTGGGCGCGCCAACTTTATGCCTATGGACTAAAAATTTTAGCCCAGAGTGGCGTGGCAGGCCCCCTAGCGCGCCCCATACTTAGATTTTTTGAAAATTTTATTTTTTGACTTTTCTTCGCGGGTTTGGTTGGATACTTCAAGTCCTATTCTTTAACTTACTTCTTAACCTTAATATACTTTGTTTGGAGGTATTCTTAGACTCGTTTTGAACCCCACAAATGCTCCACAAAAATCACAAAACACCTCCTACAAAGGGCTAATCACATAGACGAGGCCAAATTTTAATTTTTTTCGTTCATAATATTACCAAATACATATGTATGGCTCTTGACACCTAGGTAAACATTATTTAATGTCGTCAAATAGGTTTAGGAAGGTACGGGGTGTTACACCTATAGTGTGGTTCGAATGTGCATGATCATCTCTTAGAGTGTAAGTGATTCGTGATAGTCCTTTGTTTTAATGTTGATTTGCTATTAAGAGAAATGATATATTTCTATGAAGGAACTTAATTGTAATATTTGAGCACTTTTTGATCTTGGTTAGAGTCTATAACTGTAACACCCCAAAAATTTTGACTAGGATTTGAACTATTCTTTGTATGAGTAAAGGCCCTAAACCCAATGTTTCCAATTAAATATAAGTATTAGTATCAATTTCCTAGTGTAAGGAGTTCTTTTAATGTAAATTATGGTCATAAGAAACATTTAGCGCAAAGTTGAGTTGAGAGCATATCGATCAATCGAGTTTTAGTATGTGATTTTACTTTGGTCAACTTCAAAAGAGTATAACTCTTGAAATATACAGAATTTTGTGACCAAAGACCCACCAAATGAAGTATCTTTGGGTATTCTTTCCAACGCCACCAACCATTCATCCATCCGAGTCCCGAGTAAAAAGTTATGATCATTTTACTAACATGACGCAGTGTAGTGAATTGGGCCGCGTTTTGGCCGACGGAAATTTATTAAAAAAGGTCGTTTTTGTCCTTTCCACATCCCATAACCCTAATGACGCCTATTAACTTCCCCTAAAAGCCAAATTCAATCAAATTTCTCCTCTCTTATTCTCTCAAGCTTTCAACCTTCAAGTTGCAAGGAAAATCAAGCTAAGGCTCCAAATCCAAAGGATTCTTCTTCATAGGTCATCTTCGAGGTACGTAAGAGAAATGCCTTTCATGGAGAACCCTATTCATCCCAATATGTGAGTCATAATTCCAAGATAAGTCATGATTTGAAGTTAGGGTTTTAAGATTTAGATCTCCTGAGTGTTGTTCATGAGTCTTGTTATAATTTCCTTCTATATGCTTTAAGTATTGTGAATTATTTCCCAAGTTAAGGTCATTCTTAAATTTAATTTTCACTTCCATATCCAAGATTTAGTTTTCACATAAAGCTTATGACTTGGGAATTTTGTATTGAAAGTGTATTCAATGCTTTAACAAATCCGTTTATAGTTTTATTGTAAAGTATGTTCAAAGGTAGTAATTTATGAAAAGATTATGAAAACCCTTTTTGTAGTATGTCATGACTTGAAAAGTGAAAAGAAGTTATCGTATCTTGAAAAATAAAGCAAAGTTACAAAGATTTAGAGCCAAGGCTCGCAGTGAAAGATATGTTTCTTGAATATGATATTTTAGAGACTAGTATGGTTTCAAAAAATATTTTTAAGACTTATTATATGAGAAGCTAGTATGTTTTGGGAGGATTATTCAGCACCGAGTTGGGCATGAGTCTGAGGTCACATGCCCCAGAAGTACGTCGCCAACATTGATTTTGCCTTCGGTCTAAGAGTTGGATCCATAAGTTATGATTTTGTCTTATACCCTGGAAAGGTAGAAGACGACTCTTCACAATGTGGGTAAGACATTGGACTCCGTGTTGCTCACATGGTTTATGTCGGTTAAGAGAAACTCCCCCAATTTAGAAAAACTTAATATTTGTTCAAGCTACTTAGTATTTATGATGAGTGTATTAAATTTGCTTTTTACGGCATGCCAATTAATTATTTTCGGGCTTAAGTATCATAAGTTTTAATATTTAAGTTTGTTATATGTTTTAAATGTTTTGAATAACTCATTCTTTTGTACTACTCTAGTCCGCAACAACTTTGAAAGAAAAGGTCAGAAGTCTTTGGTCCCACACCTATTTACTTATGTTATATGTTATGTTTTAAATTTCAAAGTTATGATAGTTCCAATTTTCTTTCCGCTTTTATGTACCAATATATTCAAAGTATTGACGCTCTTTTTGCACTATATCGTTTCATGATGTAGATTCGGGCATACAGACTCAGGACTGTAGCCAATCCTTTCGTTAGACCTTCCAGCATTAGCTTGTGGTGAGTCCTCCTTACATTCAGAGGACTTGGTGATGATTTTCTAATTTTCCAGTGTATTAGATAGTTTCAGTTTCAGTTGTTAGTCCCCAATAAAGGTAGCTCGGGGCCATGTCCAAGCAACTCTTTCTGTTCATGAGTCATAGTGGCTTCATTAGACATAAGACAGTGATTATTTTGTTGTTTTTCAAGTTGACATTCAATATTTCAAATAAAGTTTTATTGTGTTTCTAGTAGGTTAGCCCATAATTGTATTTCTATCTGTCGCATATTTTCAAAATTGAGTTTTATGAACAGTTTGCCAGGCCAAGGGTCCGCTTAGGATCATTCGTGATTCCAAGTGCCTTTTTACGTCCAGGGTGTAGGCTCGGGGCGTGACAAACTTGGTATCAGAGCGTAAGGAGTGTCCTAGGGTGTCGATGAAGCTGTGTCTAGTAGAGTCCTAATTATGGGTGTGAAGTGCGCCATATTTATAATCAGGAGGCTACAGGGCATTTTGGAATGTTTCCCTTCTTTGATGTTCTAGTTCGTGTAATGTAATTAAAATTCCAAGATAAGTCTTCTAACTCCTACTCTTTCGTATTTCAGATCATCCCTCCAAAGCAAACTTTTGATCAGCGAGCCACAACAACTTCTAGCATCCCAATTGGGGCCAATGCCACATCCGTACCTCCTACTCATGGGATGCGGACCCGTAATGGTGTCTGTATTATTGATTATCCTACTCTTACTGGGATCCCACTAGTCTCGACTAGTCCTCCTCGGGCTCCCAGATCTGGAATTACTCGAGCTCAGCCCCCACAGGGTGAAGTTTCTAATGTTGATTTTAGGCAAACCATTCAGATGCTTGCTTAGATTGTGTCATCTCAGTCTCATCGGTCAGATAGTGTTGGTTCTGCTCATAAATTTTGCAGACACTACTAGAGTCGGTCAGTTCATGTGGTTGAACCCTCCTGCTTTCACTGGGTCAAAAGTTGAGGAGGATCCCAAATATTTTATTGATGAGATGGAGAAGATTTTTAGGGTTATGCATGTCAGTTATACCAAGGGAGTTGAGTTTGCGGCTTATCAGTTGAAGGAGGTGGCTTATCAGTGGTAACGAGTGGGAAGGGATTAGGGGTGAGGAATGTTGAACCTGCAGTTTGGGAAGATTTTTCTATAGCCTTCCTTGATTATTTCTTTCCTCAGGAGTTGAGGGAAGCTAAGGCTGAGGAATTTGTGAACTTGAAGCAGGGAACTATGAGTGTTAAGGAGTATGCTCTGAAGTTTACTCAGTTGTCTCGCTATGCTCCAGAGTTGGTGTCTTCGATGAAGGCCAAAATAAAGAAATTTGTGTCTAGTGTGTCTGATGATGTGAAACTAGAGTGTAAAGGGGAAATGTCGAACAATGACATAGATATTTCTAGGTTGGTGGTGCATGCTCAGCAGGTAGAGGAGGAAAAGAAAAATAAAGTAGAGGTTGAGGAGCGTCAGAGAAAAAAGGCAAAATCAATAGACTATGAGGTGAACCGTGATAAGAATAGTAATAGGTCTTTATTTCCTAAGAGATTGTCTGGTCCAGCCCCATATTCAGCTAGTACACCTGCACCTGAATTCCAATCCTACGGTAGTGTTGCCCAGAGGTGCTCTAATTATACTTCTTGTGGAAAGTGTGGTAGGCCTCACCAGGGAGAGTGTAAGATTGGTATAGATGGGTGTTTCTGATGCGGGCAAGTGGGTCACTTCTTGAAGGAATGTCCAGTTGCAAGGAAAAATGATAAGGTTAAGACTCATAGTTCAATACCCTCCACTCCAGTAGGCCAAGTTGCCCAGAAGGGAACTACTTCAGGAGTAGGTGAAGGTCGAAACCGATTGTATTCCTTGACCTGTCAGCAGAATTCAGAAAACTCTCCCAATGTTGTGAATGGTACGTTGTTTAACTTTGCTTGTGCGTAGAAATTTAGTGTCCCCAAACCCCCTATTTCTTGGCGTGAGTTTCTTTAGCTTTGAACTTAGACGAGTGAGTGATATGAGAGTGCTAATGATGATTTTAGAGGTCTGAATTATGTGTGGTTGATGTGATGTTGTTCCGTGGATTTTAGTGAGGGTGGTTTAGTAATTAGCTATAGTTGCAGTCCTAAGTTATCGACTTGAGTCTAAGGGGGAGATGGTGAATTGTTAAGCAAAGGTTAGTTTTGGTGTCATTGAGTTTCTTTTAAAGATTTGGGTTGTACATGACCGTGTTTTATATTACTTGCGTATTTTCTCTCTACGTTAGTTGAGACGTTGCTCTAATCCAGCTTTCGTGTGTTAACACTTCCTCTCCCAGTCCACAAATCAGTCCCTAGGGAAAGAAGAGAAGGGCTTACCTATGTTATGCACTCGTAGGCACTTTCCATGTCTTCCAAGTCATAGTATTCATGCTCGAAAAGAACTTGGGTTTGTTTTACACATTTGTCTACATATCCTGATTTTGAATTGAAACATCTTGATTCGTATTTATAGCCTAAGGGTTTAGTAGTGTTGAAAATAATTTGGTTCATTCTTTCATCTTAGCGTTAACCATCATTCGAGGATGAATGATTCCAAGGGGGAGATATTGTAACACCCCAAAAAATTCGACTAGGATTTGAACTATTCTTTGTATGAGTAAAGGCCCTAAACCCAATGTTTCTAATTACATATAAGTGCTAGGATCAATTTCCTAGTGTAATGAGTTTTTTTGATGTAAATTATGGTCATAAGAAACATTTAGCGCAAAGTTGAGTTGAGAGCATATCGATCAATCGAGTTTTAGTATGTGATTTTACTTTGGTCAACTTCAAACGATCTTAACTTTTGAAATATACAGAATTGTGTGACCCAAAACCCACCAAATGAAATATCTTCAAGTTTTCTTTCCAACGCCACCAACCGTTCATCCATCCGAGTCCCTAGTAAAAAGTTATGATCATTTTACTAACATGACGCAATGCAGTGAACTGGGCGGCGTTTTAGCCGACGGAAATTTATTTAAAAAGGTCGTTTTTGTCCTTTACACATCCCATAACCCTAATCACACCTATTGACTTCCCCTAAAAGCAAAATTCAATTAGATTTCTCCTCTCTTATTCTCTTAAGCTTTCAACTTTCAAGTTGCAAGGAAAATCAAGCTAGGGCTCCAAATCAAAAGGATTCTTCTTCATAGTTCATCTCCAAGGCACGTAAGAGCAAGACCTTTAATGGAGAACCCTGCTCATCCCCATAAGTTAGTCATAATTATATGATAAGTCATGATTTGAAGTTAGGGTTTTAAGATTTAGATCTCCTGAGTGTTGTTCATGAGTCTTGTTATAATTTCCTTCTATATGCTTTAAGTATTGTGAATTATTTCCCAAGTTAAAGTCATTCTTGAATTTAATTTTTACTTTCATATCCAAGATTTAGTTTTCACATAAAGCTTATGACTTGGGAATTTTGTATTGAAAGTGTATTCAATGCTTTAACAAATTCGTTTATAGTTTTATTGTAAAGTATGTTCAAAGGTAGTAATTTATGAAAAGATTGTGAAAAACCTTTATGTATTATGTCATGACTTGAAAAGTGAAAAGAGGTTATCGTATCTTGAAAAATAAAGCAAAGTTATAAAGATTTAGAGCCAAGGCTCGCAGTGAAAGATATGTTTCTTGAATACGATATTTTAGAGACTAGTATGGTTTCAGAAAGTATTTTTAAGACTTATTATATGAGTCGCTAGTATGTTTTGGGGGGATTATTTAGCACCGAGTTGGGTATGAGTCCGAGGTCACATGCCCCAGAAGTACGTCGCCAGCATTGATTTTGCCTTCGGTCTAAGAGTTGGATCCATAAGTTATGATTTTGTCTTATACCCTGGAAAGGTAGAAGACGACTCTTCACAATGTGGACAAGACATTGGACTCCATGTTGCTCACATGGTTTATGTCGGTTAAGAGAAACTCCCCCAATTTAGAAAAACTTAATATTTGTTCAAGCTACTTAGTATTTAAGATGAGTGTATTAAAGTTGCTTTCTACGGCATGCCAATTAATTATTTTTGGGCTTACGTATCATAAGTTTTAATATTTAAGTTTGTTATATGTTTTAAATGTTTTGAATAACTCATTATTCTGTTCTACTCTAGTCCCCAACAGCTTTGAAAGAAAAGGTAAGAAGTCTTTGGTCCCATACCTATTTACTTATGTTATAAGTTATGTTTTAAATTTCAAAGTTATGACAGTTCCAATTTTCTTTCCGCTTTTATGTACCAATATATTCAAAGTATTGATGCTCTTTTTGCGCTATATCATTTCATGATGTAGATTCGGGCATACAGACTCAGGACCGTAGCTAATCCTTTTGTTAGACCTTCCAGCATCATCTTGTGGTGAGTCCTCCTTGCATTTAGAGGACTTGGTTATGATTTGCTAATTTCCTAGTGTATTAGATAGTTTCAATTTCAGTTGTTAGTCCCCAATAAAGGTAGCTCGGGGCCATGTCCCAGCAACTCTTTCAGTTCATGAGTCCTAGTGGCTTCATTTGACATAAGACAATGGTTATTTTGTTGTTTTTCAAGTTGACATTCAATATTTCAAATAAAGTTTTATTGTGTTTCTGGTGAGTTAGCCCATAATTGTATTTCTAGCTTCCGCATATTTTCAAAATTAAGTTTTATGAACAGTTTGTCAGGCCAAGGGTCCGCTTGGGATTATTCGTGGTTCCAAGTGCCTTTTTACGTCCAGGGTGTAAGCTCGGGGCGTGACAATAACCATGTACGAGGTATGGCAACATTTTTCCAATTTGAGGCTTGTTGTTCACAATATGAGCATTTGATAGGTGAAATTTATGCCATTGTTTTCAAAATCAAAAGGGCAAAGTGTTTTCACAAAAGAAGCATGTGTCTAAGCTCGTAAGTAGAACCATTTGTCGGTATTATTGATTTTGTTATGTATGCATTGATTTACTCGAGGATGAGAAAAAATTTAAGTTGGGGGTATTGATAAGTCAGAAAATTGTGACTCATTTGGCCTAAAAATGGTATGAAATCATGTCCTCAATGCTAATTTGAATGTGTTTTAATGGTAATTTGGTGTAATTTCAGGGTCAAGGCCTAGAAGTAGTTGAAATAGCAAAAAGAAGCAAAACGATGGGAGATTGGAGCAAAAAGCGCAAAAGAGCATCGCCTGGGACACTTGGCACATCGCCAAAGTGGCTTGTGTATTGCCAAAAGGCACAACCTATAACTAAATGTGATAGTTCGAGCCAGGTGAAAAGTTAAACAAAACGGCAATGAGGAGAACAATTTGGCACATCACCAAATAGATCGGCGAAGTCGAAGACCTATCACCAAGTATAACAGATATCAGTCCTTGGAGCTCAATACAATGTCTAATAAGCAAGAAACCTACAATTTGGTGAATCGCCAAGTTGTTCGGTGATGGGTTAGTCCTCGGTCGAATTGGATATGGTTGCATTTCTGTAATTTTGAGGCCCTTTTTTCACTACAAGAAATCTCACTTTTAACGACCACTTCCTAACGAAGGTTTATAAATCCTGTCATTAGAAGTGTATTCATAATGACAAAAAGTTTTTCGCTCGTTAAAATCAATTTTATAAATTAAAAACAATGAAAGGGTAAAATTTCTCCTTTGGAAATAGTCACGTCATGTAACTCCCCGTACATTTCCGAATTTATTTGACTACCTTAACATTTATGGAATTATTTAAACTTGAGATAGTTGGTGTATTACCCACTAAATTTGTTGGGCTGAATTAATATTATGCTAATGGGCTCAATTCAGGTACAAAATTAAGTAAAAAGACATGGGCCCAAAAAGGGAGATGATCCATTAAAAATGGACCAAGTCTGCTTAGACTTTTTGACCAAATAATTGGCTAAGAGTGGCAGTGAGAGATGCATTTTAGAAGGTATTATTTAAGATGAAATTCAGATCATTTTCAACATATCTCACTTGCAAAAATCAGATTTTCAATCAACATTTCGCCTCCCTCAAAACCCCTAGCCACCCTAATTTTCTATAAGGACTTTTGGACAAATCTTCCACTTGCAAGCCTTGGTAAGTGTTTGTCCTTTTAGATTAATATATTTTATGCATAAGAGGTTGTGTAAATCATGTTGGTTTTGTTTAAAAAGTGTTGAGCAGTCCACTATTTGTGAAACAGTCCACTTTTGCTAAATAGGTAAACGATTTGCCCTCTATGTGGTTTAAACTTGAAAGGGGACTTAAGGCCTTGAAGGAATTGAATTAGATGGATGAAATTTCAGTATGTTTAAGTGTGGTTCTGTACCTAATTCGTTACTCCTTGTGTATTACTTGTGGAAAGCCTAGCTCAAGCCGATCCCGATTGATTATTGGATACAAGGGGGAGATCTGGGGGTGAAAACCTAGCTCGAGCAGAACCTGATTTATTGATTTATGGGTGGTAGCTCTGGGGGCATAAGCCTAGCTCGAGCTGATCCCAATGTTATTTACCAGTGATCAGTTGGTCCTAGGCATTGTATGATGTATATTGATATGAAGATAAAAGGAAAGAGATGAATATAATGTACATGGTTCCACATATACAGTAAGGTGGTATACCAGTATTATATGTTCACTTGTATTTGATTCCATTTGAGTTTCTATATTTCATACAGTTATAGCCTTACATACTCAGTACATTCTTTCGTACTGACGTCCCTTGGGGGACCTACCTTACCTGCTGTAGGTACAGGAGCTAGTAGACCTTCATAGTAGGGTTCGGGTCATCTGCAGGCTATTGGTGAGCTCCAGGTTGATTCGGGGCTTTTCGAGTCATTTGTATATATTTTTGGTACTGTGTAGTGGTTGCATAAGGCGGGGACTTGTCCCGACCTTAGTCATGATTATATATATTTTAGAGGCTTTATAGACCTTGTAAAGTCAAACGTAGAAGTGTCTTTTCTTTTAGACATTGTGGCCCCAACGGCGAAGTCTTGTATCCCTTTTGTACGTCTTTACATGACTTCCATCATCGATATATTATATATGCATGTGGCAGAATATTTGTTCATTTAATGGCATGCATATGAATGTACTCGGTGTAACACCCCGTACCTTCCTAACCCTATGTGACGACATCGAAAAATGTATACTTAGGTGTCGAGAGCTATAAGTATGCATTTGGTAATGTTATTGGTGAGATAATTGGATTTGGCTCTTGTTATATGATTAAAACTTCATAGAAGGTGTTTTATGATTTTCGTGGAACATTTGTGAGGTTCAAAATGAGGCTATGAATACCTCTAAACAAAGTATATTAAGGTTAAGAAGTGAGTTAAAGAATAGGACTTGAAGTATCTAACCAAACCCGCGAAGAGAAGTCGAAAAATGGAATTTTCGAAAATTTTAAGGAGGGGAGCGTTTGGTACAGTTCCATGCCTCTCTGGGCTAAAATTTTTAGCCCATAGGCAGTAGGTTGGCGCGCCCAGGGGCGTGCCACCTTGGGTTTTCCACTTTTTTGAAACTTGGAAATTTCTAAGTCCCAAGGGTATCCGGGGTCGTACCGAGCCAATTTTGCTACGTTTATTCTACAACCAAGAGTATATACATGAAATGAATGACATATTACATTGGTATGATAAAATTACTCGAGAACGAATTTGGGGCCAAAATGACGATTTTACCCCTATAGTCAAAATAAGCCAAACGTGGCTAGAATCACTTGGTTTTTGGATTGAGGCTACGAATATGAATAGCATGAGTGGGAATATTATTGTAATACATATGAGATGACTTAAAACACGATAAATTATTGATTTTATCGGGTTAAGTGAATTGGGCCCAAAAAGGGCCCAAAAATGAAATGAAAGCATGGCCCAAAATGGGTCAAATGACCCATTCTTGCCAAGACCTTCTAGAATACCACATTAATGACTAAGGATGGAATCAAGGTCTATAAAAGGGTCCAAATATCTGATTTTATCATGAGAAACACCCATGCCTTTTCTATCTTTTTCTAGAAATTTCCCAAGAACATCTCTTTGGCTTTCAAAACCCTAAGGCACTTCTTGGAGAAAGATCATCATATTTCAAGCTTGGGTAAGTGAATATTATTGTACTTTAACATATTATAAGCATGAGAGAATATGTATATCATGTTGGTTATGGTTGGAATGTTGGACATGGCACTTTGTGCTTTTGTATAAGATTTATGATCCATGGGATTTGAGCTTGAATTTGGACTTGTGCCTTTGATGAAAGATCATAGTATGGATAAAATATGAACGTCTATGGTGTTATTTTGTTATTTAATTTGTTATTTTTTTTTATAAGTGCAAATTGTGGGATGTTGGCCGATTTGTGCTATGAAGTGTATTAAGGTGAATTGATGGATTGTTTGTGATGTGGTGTGGATAAGAAAGTGTAAAGGGGAAGTGTTGTGGTGGAATGGATGGATTATCATGTATTGGTAAATGTTGGGAATATTGGAGGATTTTTGGAATAATGATTTTATCAATGGTTTTGTTAAGGGGGAAATGACATGTTAAAGCTAAACATGTGACTTATTGTTGTTGTATGCCATTATAAGGTAATTGGTGGTTAATGTTGGTTTCGTTATAAACTTGTGTTGTAGAGCGAAACATAAGGAAGGAGCAGGAATATTGTATGCACGTCTAAGATTGTGTATTCGTATTAAGAATACAAGGTATGTAAGGTTCCTTTTTCCATATCCTTCTGCAACATGTTATTCACATTGACATTGGACTTGTTTCAATTCCGAGAGGTTTGAAGTATCTCAAATTCAGGTTGACGTATATTATTACTCATATGTGTCCTATTCTTAAATGACTGATGATTCGTTTGTCTCTTGTTCATGGAGTGAAGTTCCAAAAATGTCATAACGTTATCATTCCTTAAGGAACGATCTCAAGAGAGAGTAATAACATAAGAGAACCCATTTATTCTTAAATAGCATTTTTCCAAATATGTCATGTTCCAAGTCCTCAATTATGATGATTATATTTGTATCAATCTTTTACAAGTAAAAGTACCAATTTCATAAGATCTCATAAGAGTGATAAGAGAGGTGATGCGCAAGCTAATATATCTATTCCTCATAAGTGAAGATGTCAATCTCATGAAGCAAGAGTGAAAAAGTAATATATATGTGTGATTCCTATTATGTCATGATCTTCAATATCTCAATCACTCTTAAGAATGGAAGTAAGAATAACAAGAGAAATAAGAGGTGTATAATTAAGAAGTAACCATGGGTGGTATCCCAGGGGTTAAAATACCTAGCATGGGTCGATCCCAATAACACGGGTGGTATCCCAGGGGCGATATAAACGCCTAGCATGGGTTGATCCCGATACATCCCAGGGGCGATGTAAAAGCCTAGCATGGGTTATGATGGTACATCCTAGGGGCAACAAGCCTAGCATGGGTTATGATGGTACATCCCAGGGGCGACACGAAAGCCTAGCATGGGTTAATATAACATCCCAGGGGCGATAAGCCTAGCATGGGTTATGATGGTACATCCCAGGGGCGACAAGCCTAGCATGGGTTATGATGGTACATCCCAGGGGCGACACGAAAGCCTAGCATGGGTTAATATAACATCCCAGGGGCGATAAGCCTAGCATGGGTTAATGATATCCCAGGGGCGACACGAAAGCCTAGCATGGGTTCACATAACATCCCAGGGGTCAAAGTACCTAGCATGGGTTAATCTCATCCCAGGGGCAACAGAACAGCCTAGCATGGGTAGAATAATAAAGATGAATGAATATGAAGACAAAAGGAGTAAAGAACGTAATTTACATAGATCCCCACATGCAGAAAGAGAGTTTATTCACGTTCATTAATTCTTTTCACTATTGTTGTTATTATGTCTGATAACGATCCTAATAGTATGAGTGTATCCATGGGGTGAAAGAACACATCTTTATGATGACCATTTATCAATCACTCAAAAGTAAGAAATGAAGAAAGGTGGGCGTATAAGTTAAATTACCACTAATAGAGTGGATGTACGTTAAGAGAGTGGATGTATATTCTCCCACCATAAGAGTGGATGTAGGATAAATCACCAATAAAGTGGATGTACGTTAATAGAGTGGATGTACGTTATATTATTAATTCCCTACCCTACCATTGGAGTGGATGTATGTGGATGAGTATTATTATTTTACAACCGACCAACCAAGGAGATAATTATTAATGGTAGTGGGCATAGAAGAAAGAAAGAATCTCTGGAATAGAGGAACCTCTAGAATTTCGGGAATAGGAGAACCTCTTGGAGGTAAGTCTTTTGAGTGAAGGAGCAATCTCTTGAATGAGGATGTGTATGAATGATATTATATGACTAATAAGGAGCTAAGTGAGTGATCTAACATATTACTACGATATGCATGTTTCCACATTTAAAATGATGGTTCATCTACGTTGACTATTCTCTCATATTTTTATTAGATTGACATTCTCATGTATGATGTTATTTCTTATAAGCCTTACATACTCAGTACATTCTTCGTACTGACCCCCTCGGGGGACTTACCTTACATGTTGTAGGTGCAGGCATTAGTAGACTTCCTCTATAGACGGGGGATCATTTGCAGATATTTGGTGAGCTCCAGTTGGTTCGAAGCCCCCTGAGTCATAGATGATATTTGTTGTGATGGTATATAAATTGTATAAAGCGGGGACTTGTCCCGACTGTAAGTTGGTCTTGTTGACGCATCTGTTAGAGGCTTTTGTAGACATATGTGGGTATATGGATGTAAGACATGAGTATGTAGAAACGAATGTCTGTTTTGACTTAATGGCCTCAACGACCAAGTTTCCTAAATAAATATATGTATAGCATATGTTTCCATGTTCATGTTTTCCGTATAGTTGCATAAGGTTTAATAAGGTTCATACGAAGATATACATAAGAATGAACATAGGCAAAGGTTGGTTCTCTCGGGCTTTATCGGCTACGGGTGCCAATCATGTCTCAATGGGATTTGGGTCATGACACTCGGTCATAGGTTAGTTCTCTCGGCCCTGTACGGCCCAATGGGATTTGAAGCGTGACAAAAGTGGTATCTGAGTGGATCGTCCAAGGGTGTCTACAAAGCCGTGTCTGAGTAGAGTCTTGCTTATGGATGTGTTTTGCACCACATTTATGAGTAGGAAGCATGGGACATTTAGGAGTTGTTTCTTTTCTTCATTTCCTAGATCGTGCATTAGAGTCAAAGTTGTAGGTGGAGTCATATTTAATCACTAAATTTGTTTTATGTTTTTGTTTCTTCAGTAGAGAAAAATGCCGATTACAAAAAGAGGTAGGGGTATAGGTAAGAAAGGAGACATGGTTTTCAAAGTAGGAACCAGTAAATCACCACCTAAAGAAGTTAATCAAGGTGAAGTTGAGAATGAGTTTGCATCGCAGGCTTCTTCTACTCTTCCACCTCCCGGAGAACCAAGAAGGAGAGGAGTATCCCCAGAACCACCTGTTAATGCTACTGAGCAGGATTTAAGGAATGTGGTGCAAATTTTGACTCGTATAGTTGCTGCACATAATCAAGGACAAGCTGGTCCAACTACAAGTAATGACGATGCGGATAGAGCAGCTAATCGGCGGACACAGGATTTTCTTAAATTAGACCCTCCCACATTCACCGGGTCAGATCTTAATGAAGACCCACAAGACTTCATAGACCAAATTCAAAAGGCTTTAGATGTTATGCATGTATCTGGTATAGAAACAGTTGAGCTTGCAGCATATAGATTAAAATGAGAGGCTATATTATGGTATGAAGATTGGAAATGATCTAGGGGTATCGGTGCACTTCCAGCTAGTTGGGAAGAATTCAAAGCGGCATTCCTTGATCATTACCTTCTATATGAGATCTGAGAGGCTCGTGCAGACCAGTTCTTAAATATTTGTCAAGGTAATATAAGCGTCAGAGAGTACAGTCTTCGGCTTAACTCTTTGGCCAGGTACGCTCCTAATGTAGTAGCTACTATTGACGATAGAGTTCACCAGTATGTGGATAGATTGGATACATATTTGGTTAGGGATTGCACTATTGTTGCTCTGAACAGAGTCATGGATATAGCCAGGATACAAGCTTTTGCACATAAGATGGAGGATCAGAGGCAAAGGAGAAGAACGCAAGAATTTCAAAGAGGGCTAAACCTATGGGATAGTTCATGGTGTCCCAAGGAGAATTTAGGCCTCGGGTTTGTAATAGACTACCTAGACCATCATTTTATTATTCTACAGTAGGTAATCCATCCCAATTTTGAGGGTTTAGAGGCAGTCAAGTTGGGCAAAGTAGTGGGATTCAAGGTTCACAGACATCAGGGTATCAAGAAAAGGGAAGAATGAGCCAATCGAGGTTTTCTTGTTAGCTGTGTAAGCACTGCTGAAAGATTCATTTAGGTGCATGTCGGCTTGGGATAGATGTTTGTTTCTGGTGTGGTATGTCGGGGCATATAATGAGGGAGTGCCCACGGAGGGGTACGGGTAGTATGGTGCGACCTACTGGATCGGCCGTTGAATCATCCTCATCGGGTGTACAGCCTACTAGATGTGGTAGAGGTGTTAGAGGAGCAGCTAATTCTAGTAGAGTCCAGAACCGTATCTATGCTTTAGCAGATCGGCAGAATTCGGAAGCTTCTCCTGATGTGGTTACAAGTACATTATCCATATTTTAACATAATGTATATGCATTGATTGATCCAAGCTATACCCTATCATATTTCACTCCATTGATTGCTGAAAAATTCGAAAGAACACCGGAATTACTAGTCAAGCCATTTGAAGTATCTACACCAGTTGGCGCGTCTATTGTAGCTAAAAGAGTATATTGTAATTGCATAGTAACTGTTTGTGATCATGATACGTTAGCTGATCTTATTGAGCTGGAAATGGTAGATTTTGATGTTATAATGGGTATGGATTGGTTGGTTTCTTGTTATGCCAAGGTAGATTGCCGAGCTAAGAAGGTACATTTCCATTTTCCACAAAAGACCATCCTTGAATGGAGAGGTAATGTTGGAGCACTGAGAGGTAAATTTATTTCTTATCTTAAGGAAAAGAAAATGATATCCAAGGGGTACATATGTCATCTAGTAAGAGTGCAAGATATCGATGTGAAGCCACCAACTCTTCAATCGGTTCCGGTGGTAAATGAATTCCTTGATGTATTTCCTGAAGATCTTCCAGGTTTTCCTCCAGACCGGGAAGTAGAGTTTGGTATTGATGTGATTCCAGGTACCCAACCTATCTCTATTCCTCCGTATAGAATGGCCCCGGTAGAGTTACGGGAATTGACGGAGCAATTAAAAGATTTATTGGACAAGGGATTCATAAGGCCTAGTATGTCCTTGTGGGGTGCACTAGTGTTATTTGTACGAAAGAAAGATGGCACGTTGAGAATATGTATTGATTATCGGCAACTGAATAAGGTAACAGTCAAGAACAAATATCCCCTCCCCAGAATTGATGATTTGTTTGATCAATTACAGGGTGCCAAATGTTTCTCAAAGATTGACTTAAGATCGGGTTATCATCAAGTAAGGGTTAGAGAAAAAGGTATACCTGAGACAGCTTTCCGAACACGGTATGGTCATTATGAGTTTTTAGTTATGTCATTTGGGCTAACAAATGCACCAGCAGTTTTTATGGATTTGATGAATAGGGTGTTCAAGCCATTCTTAGATGTGTTCATGACAGTGTTTATAAATGATATTTTGGTTTATTCAATATCAAAAGAGGACCACGCTAATCACTTACGGCAGGTGTTACAAATTCTTCATGATCGTAAGTTATATGCAAAGTTCTCTAAATGTGAATTTTGGTTAAAATCTGTAGCATTCTTGGGTCATATTGTGTCGGATGAAGGAATAAGGGTTGATACTCAAAAGATAGAAGCTGTGAAGAATTGGCCAAGACCTACAATGCCTACAGTGATTCGTAGTTTTCTCGGGTTGGCAGGTTATTATAGAAGATTTGTTGAAGGGTTTTCTTCCATTTCGGCACCTTTGACAAAGCTAACATATAAGGCAACCAAGTTTCAGTGGAATGATGCATGTGAGAAGAGTTTCCAAGATCTGAAGGTTAAGTTGACTTCTGCACCTATATTGGTACTTCCAGAAGGCACAGAAGGGTATGTGGTATATTGTGATGCTTCAGGAGTCGGCTTAGGATGTGTATTGATGCAGCACGGTAATGTAGTAGCTTATGCCTCGAGACAGTTGCGACCACATGAGAGAAATTATCCATTACATGATCTTGAGCTAACAGTTGTGATATTTGATTTAAAGTTATGGTACCACTACTTGTATGGGGTTCACGTTGACATCTATACCGACCATAAGAGTTTGCAATATATTTTCAAGTAGAAGGACCTAAATTTGAGGTAGCGGAGGTAGCTGGAACTATTTAAAAATTATGACATTGATATTTTATATCGTCCAGGGAAAGCAAATGTGGTAGCCGATGAATTAATCCACAAAGCAATAGGAAGCACTGATGGCCAACTCACGGAAAAGCAAGGTATAGTCAAGGATATACATCAACTAGCCAGCTTGGGGGTTCATCTTTTTGAAACTCCAAATGAAGAAATTATGGTGGAAAATGCGGCAGAATCTTCATTAGGAGCTGAAGTAAAGGAAAAACAGTATGCAGATCCTATTTTATTGTAGCTGAAGGAGAATGTACAACAAGGTTTGACGAAGGCATTTGATCTTACACAAGAGGGAGTGCTTCAGTGCCAAAGTAGATTGTGTGTACCTGATGTAGATGAGCTAAGGAGATAGATTATGACAGAGGCACATCATTCACGGTAGTCTATTCATTCGGGAGCCAACAAAATGTATCATGATTTGAAAGAAATATATTGGTGGGGTAACATAAAGAAGAACATTGCAGAATTCGTAACCCAATGTCCAAATTGTCAACATGTAAAAGTAGAGCATTAGAAGCCTGGAGGTTATATGCAATGTATAAATCTTCCAGTTTGGAAGTGGGACATGATCAACATGGATTTCATCACAGGTTTGCCTCGTACACTTCAGAAATTTGATTCCATATGGGTAATAGTTGACAGGCTTACCAAGTCAGCACACTTCCTACCTATCAAGACCACCTACACAACTGAAGATTATGCGAAGTTGTATATTAAAGAGATAGTTTGATTGCACGGAATTCCAATCTCTATTATATCGGACAGGGGAGCTCAATTTACTGCAAATTTTTGGAAGCCTTTTCAGAGGAGTTTGGGTACACAAGTGAATTTAAGTACGACTTTTCATCCTCAAACAGATGGACAAGCAGAACGTACTATACAAACACTAAAAGATATGCTACGAGCTTGAACATTGGACTTTAAAGGTACTTGGCATGATCATTTATCTCTTATTGAATTTGCCTACAATAATATCTATCATTCAAGTATCAAAATGGCGCCTTAGGAAGCTTTATATGGAAGGAAGTGTAGATCACCAATTGGATGGTTTGAAGCGGGTGAAACTGTATTATTTGGGCCGGATCTTGTTCATAAATCTATGGAGAAGGTTAAGGTGATACAACAGTGGCTACAAATGGCCCAAAGTTGACCCATGTCATATGCCAATGTTAGAAGAAGGGGGCTAGAATTTACCATAGGTGATTGGGTATTCTTGAAAGTATCACTAATGAAAGGGGTAATAAGATTTGGGAAGAAGGGAAAGCTGAGTCCATGTTATATAGGGCCATATAAGATTATCCGAAGATTTGTCCAAGTCGCATATGAATTGGAGCTACCCCAAGAACTTTCCACAGTTCATCCAGTATTTCATGTTTCAATGCATCGAAAGTGCATAGGAGATCCATCTCATATTGCTCCCACTGAAGCTGTACAAGTTACAGAAGATCCCACCAATGAAGAAGTACCTATTGCTATTCTGGATCGACAAGTTAGGAGGTTATGAAATAAAGAAGTAGCTTTGGTAAAAGTGCTTTGGAAAAATCAGCAAGTAGAAGAAATCACATGGGAAGCCAAGGAAATGATGAAGTCTAAGTACCCGCATTTATTTCAAACTGAAGAGGAAGTTCAATATGCGGAATTGGAGTAATAACAAGTAAGTATATATAAGTATTATATATATGTGATAATATGAAGAATGAACTTAGACTTGAACTTGTTTAGATTATATTATGTTACTAACATTCGAGGACGAATGTTCCTAATGGGGGAAGGATGTAACACCCCGTACATTTTCGAACTTATTTGATTACCTTAACATTTATGGAATTATTTGAACTTGAGATAGTTGGTGTATTACCCACTAAATTTGTTAGGATGAATTAATATTATGATAATGGGCTCAATTGAGGTCCAAAATTAAGTTAAAAGACATGGGCCCCAAAAGGGAGATGATCCATAAAAAATGGACCAAGTCTACTTAGACTTTTTGACCAAATAATTGGCTAAGATTGGCCACGAGAGAGGTGGTTTAGAAGGGAATATTTAAGGTGAAATTCAGCTCATTTTCAACATATCTCACTTGAAAAAATTAGATTTTCAATCAACATTTCCCCTCTCTCAAAAACCCTAGCCACCCTAATTTTCTATAAGGATTTTTGGACAAATCTTCCACTTGCAAGCCTTGGTAAGTTTTTACCCTTATATATTAAAATATTATATGCATAATAGGTTGTGTAAATATTGTTGGTTGTGTTTAAAAGTTGTTTAGTAGTCCACTATTTGTGAAACAGTCCACTTTTGCTAAATCGGTAAAGGATTTGCCCTCTATGTGGTTTAAACTTGAAAGGGGACTTAAGGTATTGAAGGAATTGAATTATATGGATGAAATTTCAGTATGTTTAAGTGTGTTTCTGTACCTAATTCATTACTCCTTGTGTATGATTTGTGGAAATGCTTATACGTAAATGTGCATGGAACGTTTGGCGTAGTGAAAGGAAAACACTTTCTTGTTATGTTAATGTGAATTCTGAAATTGTGTGGACTGTTTTTGGTATATTTTTATGGAAGGTATTTATGTTACTTGATGGAATAAATATGTGGAGTTGTATTGAGGTAAAAATGTGAAGTATGCACTTGGTGGGAAATCTTGTCGGTTTGTGATGTCTATGTTGGTTTGTGGACTGTTTTGGTGTTGTTGTCTTGGTAAGGCAGTAAGTTATGGTATAGAAGGGTGGAATGAAGTTATATGGAAGTATAAAGTAAGGTGTAATGATATACCATGTGTTTGGGATGTTAGATAGTTTTTACATCTCGTCAAGTAGCTAATTATTGACTTGTGAACTTGTAATGTAATTAGGTTTTAATGTTAGCTTCGTTACGTACTTGTGTTGTAGAGTAACACTTTAAGGAAGAGCTGAATTGTTGTAGTCACTTGTTGGAAACATAAGGTATGTAAGGCTACTCTTTTTCGTATCCTTTGGCAGCACCGATTGTTCACATCGTTACCGAACTTGTTTCCACTCCGAAATATTTTAAAGTATCTCATTTCAAGTTTGTTATCAATTGTTATTCACGTGTCTCTTATTTTTTGACTATTGTTCCAAACCTCCAATAATGTTATGACCACCGATGTAACAATCTCACAAAAATTAAAGAAGTGAAGTAATACATATTTGGTTGAGTACGCGTGGTAGCTCTGGGGGCGAAAGCCTAGATCGAGCCGATCGTGATGGATTATTGGATACAGGGGATAGCTCTGGGGGTGAAAACCTAGCTCGAGCAGAACCTGATTTATTGATTTATGGGTGGTAGCACTGGGGGCATAAGCCTAGATCGAGCCGATCTCAATGTTATTTACCAGTGATCAGTTGGTCCTAGGCATTGTATGATGTATATTGATATGAAGATAAAAGGAAAGAGATGAATATAATGTACATGGTTCCACATATACAGTAAGGTGGTATACCAGTATTATATGTTCACTTGTATTTGATTCCATTTGAGTTTCTATATTTCATACAGTTATAGCCTTACATACTCAGTACATTCTTTCGTACTGACGTCCCTTGGGGGACCTACCTTACCTGCTGTAGGTACAGGAGCTAGTAGACCTTCATAGTAAGGTTTGGGTCATTTGCAGGCTATTGGTGAGCTCCAGGTTGATTCGGGGCTTTTCGAGTCATTTATATATATTTTTTGTACTGTGTAGTAGTTGTATAAGGCGAGGACTTGTCCCAACCTTAGTCATGGTTATTTATCTTTTAGAGGCTTTGTAGACCTTGTAAAGTCAAACGTAGAAATGTCTTTTCTTTTAGACATTGTTGCCCCAACGGCCAAGTCTTATATCCATTTTGTACGTCTTTACATGACTTCCGTCATTGATATATTATATCTGCAAGTGGCAGAATTTTTGTTCACTTAATGGCATGCATATGAATGTACTCAGTCATAGGTTGGATCTCTTGGGCCTTTACAGCTACGGGTGCCTGTCCGACCCAATGAGATTTGAGGCGTGACACCTCAGTCTTTAATTCTATTTGTTTATGTTATTCTAATAATTTCTTTTATTATTTGGCCCTTTTTTTTTGTACCAACTTTTTTCAGTTTATTTGTAATCTGCTACACATGGAAACTTCCATCCCTTCTCCTCTAAAAAAGAATCTATCTTTGAGCCCTAATCTCTAATTGTATCTTGCTCATGTGAAATCGGGTGATGAATCTACCAAAAAGTGGCCATGTCTCTAATGCCACAAGTAAATGATTCACTTTTTCAGGTCTCTCTCTAGCCTTAATTCACATATTTAAACATATTAGGGTGTCACTATTTTATATGTTGAATTGTGGTAATTGTACCGGTTGTCAATTTCTTTTCCGTAAGCAAGAACAAGTTTCTAGTTTTTCCCTTGGTTCTTTTTCAAGTGAAGAATCATTTGATGATTTTAAAGAATTTGGTGTTAATGTTGAGCGAAGTAAGCCTCTTAGAAGTAATTTATCTGTTGTTTCTTCTAGAAATCAAATTATAAATGGGTATACCTGCTAATTATAGATGATTTAACGTGTTCTGAATTTTGAGATGATACGTGTTCTAGGCTTATTCTAGTTTCAATACTATTTTTAGTTTTTTTTTCTCGATGAAAGTTATATGTGAATTTTTAATTAGAGACTTAGAAGTAATATTGTTGTGCTTCTCAATATGTGGTGTTAGTTGCTAGTTTGTTTTACTTTTACACTACTGGAGCTTTTAGTTGTTTCCATATTTTTCTTTGTCTTAGCCATATCCCTGTCAACTTTTGCTAGAATAGATTTCTGCTAGCCTACCTAATATTTTATTGACATCTCAAGTTTCTTGGTCTAAACTTGTGAACTTGCATTATCTTTTATGTTGCTCGAACTCCTCAAAAATGTCAGCGGATGGGTATCGAATTCTCCAAAAATAGTGTATTTTTAGAGAATCTGACACGGATGTACCATCGAAAGTAAATAATCTGTACAACATAGATTATCTGACATGTTGAATGTTCAGAGTACATCAAAATATTTTGGAGTCATTAGTTTGGGATATAGCTCATAACATCTCTGGGATGGATACTCTTGTCCCTTTCTTTTATATATGACTTACAATAATAAGTTATTATTTTTATGCTTAACTGGACTTTATGTTTGTTAATTGGAACTTGATTTTTTTCTAAGCTTTCTGGTATAAACCTTTAAATCATCTGTTGAGTGGAGTCACTATTAATTATTTCTTATTTAATTCATAAATGAACTCTTATGATGAAACTTTTCCATCTTGTTTCAATGATTGAGAAAGACGTAACATTGATGTTTTACTTATATATGTGCTTAGCATATGCTAAGCTAATTTAACAATGAAGTGAGACTAAAAATTTGCATTTTGAGATTGAGTTTAAATGGTTGCCATGTATTAGAATGTGTACAGATGAATGTTTCATTAAGGTTCTTTTATCTTTATTCCAAGTATGTATGTTGAAACAAATTGTCTAATGCAATGATATATTCAGCTATAAGAGGCCTTCATTTTTTTCCTTTCACCAGTGTGATTACATGTTTCACTACTTGTGTTCATTTATATGACTATTGAACCTAGCCAGTACTACCGTTTTGTACGTTTGTTGACCCAATCTTATTTCTGGAAAGAAAATCAGCCTTAAATAGCTATATTTTATTATACTTCCAATTTTTCACCTTATTATGTACTTTGAAAACTAGTGAGTGTGTTATGTTTACCATACTTGATTGCTTATACACACATATATTTTTGAAATCTCTCTGAGTTCATTCATGACTCGTGCAAAGCTAATTAAGGAGTATGTCATCAAGTCCTTAAACCAACATGAAACTTTATCTTTTTTTAATGATTATACGATCTTTATATTAAACTCTTACATTAAGATATTTCTTCAAGTTGCTGCTCTTTTGGTCGAAGATTATGTTAAAAAATCTGCAAACTGGGGTGTTCAAAACATGCCATATGGATTCTTTTAAGAGAACTCATCATCGGAATCTGTTGGAAGTAAGTTATCTAAATCTTTTAGTATTATGTCCTTGATTTATATTTGCTAAATTTAAGATTGTATTAGATATTTGGATTTGTCTTATAAGTCTTGTTATTAACAGTACGAGCTAACTATGCTAATGTGAATATATCTTAATCCTCTGTAATCCTTACACATTTTTTATTAAGAAATATTAGTGTTTCTCAAATTCTTTCTATTCCATATTTTTCCTTATATGATGAATACATGCTTTATTTAATTTACTATATGTTTCTAATTGACCTATTATCTAGCTCAAAATATATGCTTCTTTATGACTGAAACATCACTACAATTATCTGATATGTGCAAGTTATAAAACTGATTGAAATGGCTTAGTTAGACCTCTATTTTTTGAAAAACTTATCGTTATAAATCTTTATCTTGATTCACCAACATATCTGGACAACCACTTTAGAACTTGTGTAGTGCTAAAAATGAATTTGATAATTCAGAAAGTTTGAAGTGTATTTCTAGAATGCCATTAAGAAGAATGATTTTTGTTCTAATAAGTTCCTGTAACATGCTTAATCTTGTTTGAAATATGTTCTTCCCGGGTGTTTTAGCATATTTCGTTGTTTGAAAATTCTTTTGTTAGTGTGTTTCCGTGATTAAAAGTCTTGTCTACTTGTAGTGCATTATTGGGTTCGGTTTGAATTTAGAGGACTTGTCTTAGGATCCCAGAGTCAATGATAAAATATGCGTTTTGTTAAAAATAATTTAGAATACATTGTCCTTTATTGTTTATATGCATAAATACATTTTGTATTCTTGTTGGTGGATTGTTTAAAACAAATGAGATTAGTTTGTTGAGTTTATACATCTATGAATAGGATTATACTTGCCAACCATTGACTTGTTAATTGTTTCACTAATCTCTCTCTCTATCCCTATTTATTATTTCTTTGTTTTACACAAATGGAGCAAAATATAGAGCCTTGTACGAGACTCTAGGCAGTCATGAAGTTGCTACAATTCCATTTGTTATTTTACTTTATTCTCAACTATTGGTTTCCTCATGTCACTTTTTAGTTACTAATAGGTAATTTTTTGCTGGTTCATTTCATGTCGCCCACATTTACTATATGTTTAAACACTTGAGTATTATCATTTGGCATTCTTGTAGCATGCAAGTGAAATTTATGTACAAATGAGTTAGGGATTTATCTGATCTGTGAATTACTCATGATACATGCAGTATTTGAATCTGCTCACAGGAGTTCTTTCATTTATCATGTTTTTCATGTCCTTTATTTATCTTACCAGTAGTAAACATATACAAAATATTTGGCATAAATGTATGTCTCTCGGTCAAAAGATAGACACGTCCTTGTGTAAATCACATAGTGTAATGGTGATAACAATAGATACATGTTTCATGTTGTTGTGATGATGGAATACTCCAAGAAAACATCTTCTTGATTTAGTATGAAGTATAGTTTTACTATAGTATTTTGTACCATAAAAACTTCGATATAGTTGTGTTTGCTTTCTATTAATAGTTAAATTTATTTGGACAGTTCATAGAAGTTATGTTAGCTTCTCTTTTTAAGTGATTAATTTAGGTTTAAGTCGTTCTTCGTGTTCTATGTTCTTGGAGTTCTCTTTCAGAATAACTTGTGCTTACTCTCTTTGGATAGTTCCAATCAGTTTAGTTTTCTTATCGAATAAATTGATTTTGATGATTATTAAAAGTTGTGTTTTCTTTATTTGTGAGTCCTTTTGTGAAAAAGAAATAGTTTTTGGGAGTTTTGTTACTAAATTTATTAGAGATAGTTCTCTTAACAGATAACGAATTTGAGATTTTAATGACCGGAGAACTTGTCCATGAAGAAAGTGCGAAGCAAGTATAAGCAAACAAATCATAGTAGAGAACAAGTTGAAGTCAAAGAAGACTTATTTTTTTTAGGAGGTTTTTATAGTTGTTTTCATTATATCTGCTACAATTACATTTTTCTCTTGCTTAAGAGTTGACAAATACAGTGTCATACAATTTGGTTTAGTATATTTTTTGATAATATGATGATTTAGTTCTGTTTAATTAACTATGAAATTTTACATGGATAGATTAATTTGTATCTTTTGATTACTATTTACATTTAATATATTATAAGAATGAATAGTTATTCATTTTGCATTTTTGGTCGTTGAAAGTAACATACAGTTCGCAAAGGAAGAATTCGGTCAGTAAAAATCACTTATTATGACCGGATATGAAATTTAATTAGAAGTTCTTAGTGATTGGAGTGACAATTAACGAGGGGATTTTTAGTCTTTAAAAGGAGGTGTAATGACCGGATTTCTTATTGTCATTAAATATTTTTTAATGACTGAATCTCAAATCCAATCGTTACCGTTAACGACGGAGCTTTTAATGACCGGTGATGACCAAATTTTTGTCGGTCGTTATGGACTAATAGAGACTGAAATAGGGCTTTTAGCTACAAAATTTCCCCTCGTTAAAAGCCTTACATCTTGTAGTGAATTTGCGGAAGCTATTTAAGCCTCTTTAGTTGATTGGAACCCTATTTTTTGTCATTTTTTTAAGCTAAAGCATGTAATTGAACTCTAGTTGGGATCTTATTTTCTTATTACTAATTTCTTGCTTGTGAATTTGAATTTTCTTTGGAAATATTTGGATTCTGTTGCAGCTTTGAATTAGAATATAGGTATATTTCCTTTTTCTCTTGTTATGAGTAGCTAATTTTCCAAGCTTGGGGTTACGCATTATTAAGAGTTGATTACTGTGTGGGTAGTGAATATTTACCTTTATATTCGATTGAATGTTATGATTTTAGCTAAATCTGTATGTTTTAACTGATGAATTAAGGCTGCAAACTCTATTCATGCTTAGAACCTTTATTTTTCTTGAAAGAGAAGACAAGGGTGGAGAGATTTAGTTGACAAAGACTTTAGAGTTTCTCATTTAACAACTAGTTCTAGAAATAGACTAACTAATTTGTGGTTATTGGTTGCTTGGTATCGTAGACATATGGGTGTTTGAAAGAAACTCTTATGAAATTTGGTGGTAAATTGAAAGGTTACCCCCAATACCTAAGACCAAGCCTAGTCATGACTATCAATTGAATTTTAGGTGCACTTTCACTTACCCACACTTAGAATCACTCTTAAGAAGGCATAACCCCATGTACTTCAACATATAGATTACATTCTCTAGCATTCACTTTGATAAAGCAACATTGATAATTTGAACATGAAATCCTATTATGTTAAACCCCCTATTTTTACTTTTTTGCATTATTTGTGACATTACGTGCAAACACCGTCACTTACAACACTCGAAGGTTAACCTATCGCCTTCATCCCCTTTGAAATCGACCCCAACTGCAAGTTGGGTATAAATTATACTACTAGCTACTGCATACACCTAGAGGTGTATCTTGAGTGTTATCAGAGGCGTCATTGTGATCATCTCCTCATGTTAATCTCATAAGTTTTTGGTTAATTCTCCATTTAAATTCTCCAATTTACTCCTGTCTTCCTCGTTGGTGTTGGGACTTTTGTGGGACTATTTTGAGCTCGGATTATGCTCAATTTTAGGTCAAATGATCCTTGAACTGATAGGGACACTGTGACTGTTTTAATTTTGTGATTTTGCACGCGAACACCACGAGGAATTTTTAGCCCAATTTCTTCCCAAAGCATAATTACGCTATATGGGTATTGATATTTTCATCTTGACATGTAGAATATTATTTTAACAGTATGGCAGTGGTTGGAGGCTTCTCAAAAAGGAAAAGCTCCATTGTTGAGGATTTTACGTTCTTTGGGCGATTTCCAGGTAGGCTAGGCTTACCCTTCTTCTAGACTTTGATTGATTATATTATTAGAATGTTAACATGCTAGTTATGGGTGGGTTCTTATTTCTTGAATATCCTTATAGCAATTGTTGCCTATTTTAGCCGATTAGGGACCCTTCCAAGTATATGTTGCCCCTGTATTCCCTTATGATAGCTGATGATTATCCTTTAGGACTAGTCTTAGTTTACTTATTGACTTGGGATGGAATTGATATGCCTCAGCCTAGGTTCGAGTAGGTGATTTCCTTAGGTTGGACTTTTTGTATTGGTGTTGGGCCCCACCAATAATTTATAAGATAGAATGTCTACAATAGTTTCCTATTTACCTAAATGACTACTATCCACTTCCTTATGAAAATGATTGGGTTTTGGGATGACTTAGTCACTTTTATAAGTTTATTTTGCTTCGTTACCCAAGGAAGGATAGTATTTGACCTTAAATTGCACCCTTCCACCTGATAAATGGAACCCATTCCACTTTAAGGATTTTAGCTACTTCGAATTGGAATTTATGTTCAACGAACTTGGGATAGGCCATAATATTGAGATGTTACTACTTTTAGCTTACTTAGTAGTTCTGGTTCGAGTCTGGCACCTAGCACCTTGTTATTATTTATCAATTTGGATTTGGGTCCATCATTTACTATTATGATGTTATTTTCTAGTTCCAATTTAAGTCCGACATTTATTAGCTTTTCAAATATTGATTTGGGATTAGAAATACAGTAGAGATCGGTAAGACTTGTGGTTATCGATGGAAAGGTGTACCAAGTACGCATATTGCTTAAGTCAACTCATTTTACCTTCATTATTGTTGTTATTCCACAATTACATTAGAGTTACTCTTTGCTTGTACCCACCATGTTTATGGGGTCTTAGTTGAGTTTATTTCTTCTTATTTGTGCCTTCTGGGCTTATAGGGGTCCAGTTAGGTTATAGTCAGGCTTTAATTATTGCTTTTGAGTCATTCGCTTTCTACTTATCACATTTGCCTAGTATATCTTATTATTTCCATTTCTGCCTTTGTTATTGTTGGCCTAGGTCTGCAAACTCCCACTTTATTTATTCTTCTACTGTTATTTAGCTCAGTCGGCCTATGGTGCCTACTGAGTACCCATGGTTTTGGTACTCATACAATATTTTTGCATCCTTTTTCCCTAATACAGATCTAAGTACGAGTCACCGCCGTTTACGATATCCTCGGGATGTGTTGCTGATCGGAGATAGGGTAATCTTTTAGACTCTGGAGCTGATCCTCCTACTTCTGCTATTTTTTTATAGTCTTATTTTGTATACTCGAACACTATGATGCATATTCTGACAGTGTCTAGTACACTTTTTGTCTAAGTGTCTCTTTTACTGACCTTACCAGGTTTTGGGGGAACACCTTTTCATTTTTTTGTCCTCCTCCCCCTTTATATAGCATGCATATGTACATTTATGTTCCTCTCCTTATCGATTATTATCGCAGTTGTATCATCATTACTTCGTCTTCCTCCTGTTAGCACATTACTCGTTGTTCTGGGCTATGATTTGACTTACCTACTGTGGGTTAAAGTAGGTACCATCATGACTCGAGAAATTGGGTCGTGACAAAATACCAACATAAATCGACGGAAATATGCAAATGGCCTAAAGAGAAATTTTCAAACTTACCTAATCCCGTGTGAGTCTCACTTATTTAGGAAAGAAGTCAACAATTTCATTTATTTTGAACACATTAAAGAAGATTTCTCTTTGCAGGCAGTGATTATAATATATCAGGTGGTGCATATCTTGAAATATCTTCTAATAAGTAACAAATAAATACCCACAATTTGCAAGTAGTGATTAGTACTACTATAACTTTTAAAGTATTATATAACTGCCTCAAGTTGCTTAATGTCATGCAGCAAGGTGATTTGGATTGGCAACTTGAACTATAGTATTTACTTACTATTGGTGTAACATACCACACTAACAATAAATTACAATTGAAAAATGAAATGACTGTATGAAATAATATTCAGGCTGGGGCACATATATCTCACCCTCTTTAACGAGATTCAATCCTATTGCGACATAATTTATACCTATCCAGTAGTACATCTCTTTACTTGTCCCCTCCAGTATACGACGACCTTCTCACAAAGTATAACTCAACAAACTCTAGACAAAAGTTGAGTTCAAAGCTCCACTAAAAAGAACACTTGCTTTCAACTAATAAACTCTCTTTTTACTAACTTTTATGCACTCTATATTTTCTTATACTTAGAAAAATATGCAATACCTCCTCTATTTATAGGTGAGGTATTCATCCTTGTTTTGAATAGGAAGAATAAATGGGAAGATAAATGGAATAGAGGTTACAAGAGCAAGGATGTATAATAATGGTAGAAGTTACAAGAGTTTCATGGAAAAAGATGGTTAAATACATTCACCACAAATCAAGAGACAAATATACCTTAATGTCATAAAACTGTGGCAGCGGAAACTACCATATTTTGCTGCTAACGTTTGGCAGTAAAGTGCATGTCATGCACAACACTGAAAAAGTAGTTAGTTACTGCCCATTGTGTCAAATGCAATGGATTAGGAGTAGTTGGACATTTCCTCCAAAAGAGTAGGTTGCTGCAACGTTTCCCACAATGCTCCAATGCAATAGAAAACATTATAATATTATAAAGTTAATATTACAATGCTTAAAATCCATCAGTTCCCCCACTCATTTAATATTAATATAAGAGAGTCAACTAGTGGAAGGAAGATTATTATGCATAATGAAGCTGTGCTCTGCATTGAACCTTCACTTAATAAAACAGTAACATTTACTCCAGAGTCAGTAGTGGTCTCAGACTTGAACTATGACAGCTTACAGGAAATAAAGTATTATTGCTTACACAATTATCAAGGTGTTGACATATGCTTTAATAGCCAGCACATTACAGCCTGGTGCTATATCAATTTTCATGAGTGTTTTTGAGAATAAGCTCAATTCTCATAGGAAGCGGACTACATCCATACTCACATAGGTGAAATCTGTCAACGGTGGTCCTATAATTTCAACACCCCACTCATACGAGATACATAATTCCATTTAGAGTTCTAGACTCAACTTCCACAAAACATTACAGAAAAATGCACTCACACCATAGGGGGGAATAATAGAAAAGTTCATTTCACAACAAGTCATCATATGATTCGTTTTTACCATTGAAACTGGTTATAGGATCTCTAGTCCCCAGGTTGGGTTTCCTCATATATGACTTATAAATTTTAGAGCTTCAATTCCATCCCTCTCGATGTGCTTCAGAACCTTTATCTTGCCAAGGCCTTGGATAGTTCATCTGCAAGATTAACAAAATATTTGATATAATCATTTATTGATATAACATGTCAAATATAATCACAATATATTTTTTTTCCTCATAAGTCTGAAATTATCATTGTAGTAACGATGTTATACTCTACCAATAATAATGGTGCTATCAAAATAACTCAAAATTAGAGAAATTTATTTCTAAAAATAAAGTGATTGATATAATAAATCTCCAGATAAATTCACTTTTTTACTAGTTGAAACTAAAATAATTAGTTTAACCTCCTTAGTAGAGATAGCAATAATAATTCGCTTTTCTAATTTTCAACAAATAGCACCATATATTTTTTAATTTTCATCAAAAATATTTTTCGGTATAGCAAGATTTTTTTAAAGAAAATAAATAAAATAAGCCCTAAGTTTTCTACCAAGTTAATACACATGATATGCTTGTACCTGCAAAATACTTCTATTGCATACACAATGTTAGGCCTAGTGCAATTAGCCACATATCTCATTTTTAATATTAAGCTAGCAAACTCCCTTTTTTATTTATCACACCACTTTCACAATTTGTATCAAAAGGAGTTGCAAGGCTCATACAATCAACAAAATTCTACTTCACAATATTTCAACATAACGTGACTTGTCAAGGAAAATTTCACCACATGATTTAGGTAATTTTCATACCAAGAATGAAAATTATCTCACCCAATCTTTTATTTCAAAATGTCTACTAATTTTTTTCCATTTATTTGATAACACGCATGTTAGAATCAATCATCACACAACAAAATGTGATTTATTCCAAGAATTATATATGCACTTGTCACATTTTTTAAAGCATTTTCAAATTAAAGATGCAGAAATCATATTTTTCATGGTGAACATTTTTCTCATTTCATCAGCCCCAACTATTTTACGACTTTGAATACCGCTTTATGTTCATGAAAAGTAGTACTTATCACATATTCATAAAAATATTGGGTAAAAAGATTTTTTCCTTTTCTCCGCAACAAGTAGAAAAGTCTTACCTTTACTCTACTTGAGTTGAGAAAGAAGAAAAATATTTTACTTGTCTATCTCCTTCCTTCCATCTCTGAAGAGATCTAGTGATGTTGAAGTGGGGCGATGTTGAGATCTCCTATCTTGATGTCCGTAATTTTTCAAACTGTAACAAAGATGAATCTCCTTAAAAATTTTAGTGTAATATAACACAATAACAATAAATCACAATTGAAAAATGAAATGAAAAAAATGAATAAAATCATATTCAAGCTAAGGCATGAATATCTTGCTCTCTTTAAGAAAATTCAAGTCCACTGCGGCATAATCTACACTGATCTAGTAGTACATCTCTTGACTTGTCCCCTCCAGGATAAAACAACCTTCTCACAAAGTACAACTCTACAAACTCTAGACAAGAGTTGAGTACAAAGCTCCAACAAATAGAACACCTCGATCCCTTCAACTAATAAACTTTCTTGTTGCTAACTTTTATACCGTCTATAGATTGCTGTACTTTGAAAAATATGTACGGCCACCTATATTTATAGGTGAGGTATCCATCCTTATATTAAATAGGAAGAATAAATGGAAAGATAAATGAAATAGAGGTTACAAGAGTAATGAGGCACGTTTTCATGCACTATACAGATATGCCACTGCTCGTATCTCCACCGAGTCAAAAAGGATCCAGAAGTTCATTAAGGGTTTGGACGGTTATTATTAGTTGGCGACAACTCAACTTGTGGTTTCAGCTGGTTCTTTCTAGAGTATCGTGGAGCATATTAAGTAGATTGATTTGATTTGTCAGGGTACTCAGGGTGGTAGTGCTAAGAAGATACACTGACAGGGTGAGTTCAGTGGACATGCATCCTAACATAGGGATTTCTCTAGCAGTAGTTCTCACAGTTACCATAGCAGAACAGTGCAGGTAGCATTATAGAGTTTTGTTACTAGGTCTGTGCTTTCTGAAGCTTCAGGTAGCCAGGAATTAGGTCATGCAAGAAGAGGCTCCAATTTTGGTTCTTTGGGATAAAAAGGGCGTTCTGGATCTTCTGGGCCCTCTCTGTGTGAGACAGTTTGTAGAGGGTTTTTCTTATATGATGAGCCTGGTTATTATGTTAGAAAGTGTCCTCAACATGCATTAGGTCCTGCCCAGCAGGGTTCTTGGATTTCGCTCTGCCTTACTCTTATATTTATAGTTAGAGGTGGTTCACAGAGTGGAAAGGGTGGTTCTAAAAGTGGTTGAGGTGGATCTCGGTGATCTCGTGGCAGTACACACAAGGTTTCTCTATCTGAGAGTGGGCGTGGTTAGTGTTATGCCTTACGTGGGAGACCTAAGGTAGTGGCTTCTAATGTAGTTATCACAGGTATCATTTTGATTTGCCAGTATTCTGCTTCAGAGTTTTTTGAACCTTGTTATACATTTTCCTATGTGTCTACATACTTTGCTACTAGTTTTGATGATGCATATGAGTCCTTTGCTATCACATTTGTGTTTCCACCCCCATAGGAGATTATTTAGTAGTGGATCGGGTGTACCGATCATGTGTAGTCACCTTTGAAGAGCGTGAGACCTGGTTTATACTTGATTATCCTAGATATGGTTGATTTTGATTTTATCTGGGCTATGGATTGGTTAACTCCCTATCATGTTATTTTGGATTATTGAAGTGTACTTCTAGTTTTGTTCTAAAGGGGGTTATATCTTTTCTATATGCTCGTCGCATGGTAGAAAGGGGGTTTCTTTCTTGTTTAGCCTATGTCAATGATACTAGTGTTGTTTCACCGCCTACCTTGGATTTTGTTTGAGTGGTTAGTGAGTTCCAAGATGTTTTTTCTATGGACTTACCTGGTATGTCTCCAAATCGGGATACTGATTTTGCCATTGATATCGAGCTGGCCACAAGCCCATTTCTATTTCTCCTTCGAAAATGGCCCCAGTTGAGTTAAAAGAATTGAAGGAGCAATTACAAGATATATTGTGTAAGTATTTCATTAGAACAAGTGTGTCTTCTTGGGGTACTCCTATCTTGATTGTGATGAACAAGGATGGATCTATGCACATATGTATTGACAATCGTAATTGAACAAAGTGACCATCAGAACAAGTATCTTGTCCTCACATTGATGAATTATTTAATTAGCTTCAAGGGGCATCAGTGTTTTCTAAGATTGACTTGGGGTACGAATACCATCAATTGAAGACTAGAGCTTTGAATGTTCTAAAGATAGCTTTTCGGATGCGGTATGGTAATTATGAGTTCTTAGTCATGTCTTTTGGGCTGAATAATTCCCCAAAACATTCATGGAGTTGATAGACCTAATATTTCGACCTTATCTTGATTCTTTCATAATTGTATTCATCGATGATATCTTGGTTTATTCGAAGAATGAGGTTGACCATGTGAGGCACTTGAGGACTGTACTAAAGAAGTTTTGAGATAACAAGTTGTATGCCAAGCTACCTAAGTGCGAGTTTCAGTTGGATTTTGTTTCTTTACTGGGTCATGTAATGACTGATAATGGTATTATGGTCGATCCGACCATGATAACAATAGGTCGTGATTGGGCTAGACCCACTTCTCCTATCGAGTTTTGGAATTTTGTCATATTAGAATGCTATTATTGCTTCTTTGTGCAGGGTTTCTCTTCTATTATGGATCCTTTGACAAAGTTGACCTAAAAAAATATAGTGTTTCAGTGGTTGGATGGGTGTGAAGAGAGCTTTCAAAAGCTCAAGGAGTTGTTGACTTCGGCTCCTATCTTGACTTTTCCAAAGGAGTGCATGGGTTCATCATGTTTTGTGATACTTTTGGAGTTGGCTTGATGCAGGAGAGTAAGGTGATTGCCTATGCTTCTTGATAATTGAAGCCTCATTAGAAGAATTACGTTAGCCATGATTTGAAGTTCACCATTGTTGTGTTTTTTTTTAAGTTATGGTGACACTACTTGTATGTAGTCTGTTGTGAGATTTTCTCTAATCATCGTAGCCTTCAATAATTCTTTACCCAGTGAGATCTTAATATAAGACACCGCTGATAGCTTGAGTTTTTTAAGGACTATGATCTAACTATTCTGTATCATTTGGGCAAGGCTAATGTGTTGGCAGATGCCTTGAGATGAAAGGTAATGAGTATGGGGATTTTAGCTCATCTTTTGACCTTAGAGCGACCTTAGGCCTTAGAGGTTAAGTCCTTAGCTAACTAGGTGGTTTGGCTTGATAGTTTAGCACCCGGGCATAATTTGGCCTTTGTTGAGGCCAGGTCTTCCTTGATGGAATAGATTCGAGCTCAACAGGTAGATGATGAGACATTGAGGAAGATTTGTGATAGAGTGTTGGGCGGTGATAAAAGGTGGCATCTTTTGATCCCGAGGATATTTTGAGGATTACTGGCTCAGTTTGTGTACCGAGAGTTAGTGGATGGGTTAAGGTTAATCATAAAGGAGGCTCATTATTCAAAGTGTTCCATTCATTCAAGAGCAACTAAGATGTATCATGACATAAAGTAGCACTATTGGTAGGGTGGTATGACAAAGGACACTGTGGAGTTTGTGAATAAATTCTTCAATTGCCAGAAAGTGAAGTATGAGTATCAGCGACCGGGTGGTATGATAAAAAGCATGCCCATTCTCGAGTTGAAGTAGGAGAAGATAACCATGGATTTTATTGTTATCCTACCATCGACTTTGGGGAAGTTTGATTCTATTTGGGTGATTATGGATAGATTGACCAAATCAACACATTTTATTCTAGTGAGGGCAAATTATAATGCGGAGAATTTGGCCAAGATCTATATTCGAGAGGTTGTTTGATAGCATGGTGTGCCCATCACCATTGTTTCTGACAGTGGTGCTTAGTTTACAAAAAACTTTTGGAGTACTCTGCAAAGTGAGTTAGGTACTAAACTTGATTTGAGCATAGATTTTCATCATAAGATGAATGGTCATTTCAAGAGGACTATTCAGGTGCTAGAGGACATGTTTCGAGCATATGTTATAGATTTTGGTTGTCATTGGGACCAGTACTTTCCCTTAGAGAGTTACCCTACAACAATAATTAACATTCCAACATTCAGATGGCGCTTTTTGATGCTTTGTATGGATGGAGTTGTAGATCCCCTGTGGGATATTTTGATTCCTTAAGGTGAGGCCTTCGGGCACAGTTTTGTTGAGAGACTCGATGGATCTAGTGAGACTCATTCAACAGAGGGTTGTGGGTGCCCGGTGTATATGGAAGGATTATGCCGACTGTCGAGCCGGTGATGCTGCATTTATGGTTTGAGAGTGGGTTTTGTTGAAGGTTTCACCCATGAAGGGTGTGATGAAGTTTGGAAATAAAGGGAAGCTTAGTCTGAGGTTCATTGGCCCTTTTGGGATTCTTGAGAAGTATGGAGATGTAGTGTGTAGGCTATCTTTGCCTCCATATCTATCAGATGTTCATCCGGTATTCCATGTTTCAATGTTGAGAGAAACCATCTTGATTAAATACATGTGATCTGGTGGGAATCTGTTGTATTAGGTTTATTCTTCAAGAAGGAGCCCATTGTTATCCTAGACATGCAAACTAGAATGTTGAGGTCTAAGCTTATTGATTCAGTGAAGGTCCAGTGGAGACATCGCCCTATCGAGGAGGCTACTTGGGAGGCCGAGTCTGATATGCGACATAGATACCCTAAACTTTTTTTCCGCTTTAGGTACTTTATTTGCTTCGTAGTTCAAGGACAAACATATGTTTTAGTGGTGGATAATGTAACAACCGTATTTGTGAATTCAACATTTTTCTGTGTTTCGACTATTTTTCCCCTCCCTATAATTGTTTTATGCAATTTTTGAGGTTGTGGGGTGTGTTGGCATGGTCTCTAATGCATTTGAGAGTGATTTGGGTGAATGTGAGGTCTAATGACTTATTAAGTGACTAGTTTGACTGAGGTCAAAATTTTGTAATTCGAGCATCATCTAGTGATTTGATTAGTTCTATTAGATCAAGAATGTCGATTTTGGGTTAGTAGCATAGTTAGTTCATGTTTCAATTCTTTATTTTACATTTTGATCTCTTAAACAGAAACTAGTTAAAATAAGCTTAAAAAGAGTTCCGGGGGCTAATTCACTGAAAATGACCTCTTTTTATAAATCCAATGATTTCATGAGCCTGAAAAGTCAAAAATAGACTAGTAGCATATCTGTTTTATTTCTATGGGGTCCCGAACAAATCTCGAGGGTCCTTTCAGAGACTTCTCAACCTTGCATTTCTACTGGTTTTGTCATTTTTGGTACAGGTAATACTTCTTCTTCATGTTTGTAGAAAAGGATTTCATTCTTCATCGTAAACACGGTAGTGGGCTCGCTATCATGAATGGCATGGGGTCTTGTTCATCGTGGACGCGAGGGGGGCGACCATATTTGTAAAGGGTTAGTGAATCAGATCTGAGTCGAATACTCATTGCAATCACAATGGACCGCCCAGAAATTGCGAAGGCTTGGTTTGGGTCAAGTCGCGATTGCTACATAAGTGACCTCGATTGCAAATAACAAATGGGACTTGGGTAGAATTTAATTCCTTTTCTCGTTCAAAACCCCATTTCCATCATTATTAGACTTTGTGAGCTCGGCTTGTGATGATTTCAAGGGGCTTTTTCATAAGTCTTTATTTGGTAATCTCTAAACTCCCTATTTCATAATTCCCTATTAATTTTATTTTCAAAACAACTTCAAATCTTTGATTTAAAATTTGGATTTTGGGGTTTTTACCCGGTAAAGTATAAAATTTGTTTTTCTTAGATTTAATGCCCAATTTCAAGTTTTTTATAGAGGGGTTTTCAGAATTAGACTTCTATTATTATGAGGAACATAATTTTTAAATATAATTTTAGGTTTATCTTTTTTGATTCTTAGCAGATTCTTAAACTATTTTTTTACCCGAATAAAATATAGCCAATATGGGCATTGTTAGTTCCTTTTTAACGTGTAGATTACGTTTTTGATATATTTAGTTCTTTTCGAGACTGCTCGTGAAGGAAAGGCTCCGTGTTGAAGGGTCTAGGCTTGGATTTCTGCTTTTTGAGGTAGGTTATGGCTTAACTTTGTTCAGACTGGGCTGGAAAGTTAAGTATTCATGTAAAGCCTGCTATAGGGTGGGAAGTTAGACATGGGAATTGTATTTAAGGTTGTTATTATTATTGTGTGGCCCATGTGAGGTCTTATATTAATATTGTTGTTGACTTGAGAGATTATATTTATTGTGATGCCCATGTGGGGGCTTTATTTGATATTATAGGCCTTATTTGAGCATTAATTGTCATTATTATCACTGTGATTCCCATGTGGGGGCTTGAATAGATACTATAGGCCTTATTTGAGCATTATTTTCCTCTATCATAATTGTTAAGCCCTTATGAGGAGGTTGAAATTATATTATTGATGTCTTACATGACTATTTATTCCAGTGGTGCCATGCAAGAGCTTATATCATGAATCATAATCATATTGAGTTGGCATCGAGGTTATTTGTGCCTGTATTGAATTAATCGTTATCTTTATACTGATTTAGTTTTGAGCATTCTATCCTCATTTCATACATACACATTCATGAGATTGGTATCACTGAGAAACACTGATTTTTGAAAGAAAATGAAAACTTTACAAAACCCTTGATCGAGGGACGAACCGACAAGGTAATATCGATATGAGATTGAAATTGTGAAATTATATGTGTTGCGAACCCCCCATGGGTCCTGTCCTGAAGTACTAAGGTTTGGAAGATGTATACGAAATTCATACGATGGCATATATCATCATTATCCCACCATTGTTACATTGCATTGCATTAAATTGCATTATCGTACTTTCCTTATGTGTTTGTTGCCGTGTACTTAGTGTTCCTTATATTTTTGTGTGTAAATACTCTTGTTCAGATAATATATTGTAGAAACTGCTAGGAGATGCGGTGAAAGCTACTGTTTGGGAACTTTTCTGTATGTAGGTGGAAGCGTGCTCATAGTATTCTTTACTTATTTTGTTTTCTTCTTTGCACAGTCGACCTATGATACTTACTGAGTACAAGTGGACCATACTCACTCCTACTTTTGTGCCCTTTTGGTGCAGATCCCAATATGAGTACGACCCGTGGTGACTGATTCATATGGAGAGAGAGTTATATTGGAGATCTGGTGAGCTCCCCGCCAGGAGCCTTCAAGGCTCCTTCTATCTTTTTGTCTTTATCTTGTATTTTGGAGATAGAGTTGTATACTTATCATATTGTAATATTGTATTAGATGCTCTTCACACTTATGAAACTAAATTTTGGGGATTGATGTATTTTTTTGGATATTTCCATTATTTCAGTATTATGGCCTAACTTCATTCTAGAAGTCTTATATTTATTAAATCTCCTTCATATTTTTATTTTATTAATTATTGTGGGGTTCAGACTTACCTACCAAGGTTGGGTCGAGATAGGTACCATCATTTCCTCAACTTTTGGGTCGTGATAGACAATGATACACTTGAGTTCATTACGGAATATCCTCTTAACATTGATATATATATATTAGGAGGAAATGAGACCTACGTAAAATACAATAAAGGAGAAATTTAGGATTGATTTATCTAGTTATGATTCGGAGGAATTGAGACCTAATTCGAATGTAAAAAATGAGAAATTTATGATTGATTTATCTAGTTATGATTCGGTGGAATTGAGACCTAATTCGAATGTAAAAAATGAGAAATTTATGATTGATTTATCTAGTTATGATTCGGTGGAATTGAGACCTAATTCGAATGTAAAAAATGAGAAATTTATGATTGATTTATCTTGTTATGATTTTGAGAAAGTGAGACTTACGTCGAATGCAACATAGGAAGAATTTAAGATTGATTTATCTAGTTACTAGTTTATAGACACGTGTATTCCAATTGATTTATCTAGTTACTAGTTTCTAGACACGTACGTAGCACCTGTATTTCAAGTTTTTTACCAGAAGGTGCTAAAGCTACAACTAAAGATGTTAATGAATTGAGAACCGCATCTTTAATTTAACTTTAATCTCCCAATTAGCCAATAGAAATCTTGCACGAGTGTTGTACTATAAATGAGATTACATCGAAATAAGAATTAAAATATAAATTTGATAATAAATATAGACAATCTAATTAGTCACTCACCAATAATAAAGATGGATGCTCATTATTCTCCAATGGAACCATCTTAAGTAATATCACCCTCACTGTTATGGAAATGTCATAAACTATATTAGGATCTAGAATTCAACTTTATTTCCAACCCTACCCGCCACACAAATCTAAAAAGCAAAAAACATGTTATCGATATAAAAATTAGTTACATAATTATTTATTGATCAGTTAATTATGCATACAGTCCGATAAAAAAGCATTAATTTGTAACATAATAAGAATATTAAGTGAAATATTATTACATGTTAAATTATATTGGTTGTGTAAAAAAAATTATATTGTGACAGAGTATTTACTTACTAATCTTAGGTAAGAAAATCATAGTTGAATTCCCTTTTGCTCTTTGTATAAAAGTGCATCATTTACATCATTTTATATGATCTCCAGCTCAGTTTAAAACTTTGATGAACTCTTTATTCAAGACACACCTTCTAATAACTAAACAAAGAAGATCTCTTTTTCGATTGGGAATCTCCATCGTGGGAATCGTCATCGCAAACAGTTCATCAAACTTCATTTGCATCGATAAGCATAAAACTTTTACCTTTGTCTTTATTTCTCCACCATTGTCTGATTAGATGATGACTCTCTCTCCTTTTGTCTCTACCCAAACTGGGACATATTTGTCTACTTTATCTCTTATAAATTTTTGCTTTGTGAGCATTTAATCACATAGAATGGTTAAATGGTTAATTACATAGAATGGTTAAATGGTACGTTTAAGAATATAATTAGCTCTGGTTCATTGGTGTTTTCATGAATTAATTTTATGTAAGTTCAAAAATGTAAACTTTTTTTGAATCGTGTGTGAAAGTGGGATGCTTAATGCACCAACTACCTTTTGAAGTATTTTTTAAAGGGAAGCGTCATCTTCATTCTTTTGAAAGTAATTTTACAATAGAAATTGATTATAACTGGCTTAACGATGAAATTTAAGATTGTTTATCTAATCAAATATAAATTTCTTTATAAGAAAACATTTTTTGTATTTTATAAAAAATAATACTTGTCTCCTTACTAAAAATTATTTATCATTTTAGAAGTCCTAGACTAAATTAAATATTTTTTGTCTTTTTACTAGTGCGCTAATGGTTGTGCAATTTTCTCAAGAAAATTGTATATTTTGACTCAGGTGCAACATGGATTCAGGGGATGCCTCTATTCCAAAGAGTTCATGTCGGAAGAAAAGAAAAGGGTAGATTATGGGAATCATGAGTTCATCCTGTGTAATGACCCTTTCCGTTGTTATGAGTAAGTCTAACATAAAAAAATTTGGGTTATGGTTTTCCCTAAATTGGAAGTTAGAAATTTCAAGCTAGGCTAGTCTTGGATGAAATTCGAGTGAGGTATAGTCTAGCGTAATCTGGGAAAGTATTGGGTAAATGTTAAAAGATTTCATCAATTTTTATGTTAGCTAAGACGAAAAGGAATCCATAGGATCTTTCGAAAGTGAATTCAGGTAAGTAGAACTCCCGATATCGAACTTGACGTAATGGGGTTAGTCTGAAATATCATAGTTTGAAGATGCATTCCGAAAAAGGAAAAACTTGGACTAACCCCAAGTTTCTACCTTTTCACACCCGCTATAGCAGGTGTCAGGTTGCTATGACTATGCCGCTATGGCAGAAAAATTTCCGCTATAGCGGAAGTCAAAGCCAGTAAATCCCGCCATAGCGGATAGATTCAACTATAGCGGGATATACGTGGATTTATTCAGAAAAATATACCCAGAATGATTTATTAATTCTAAACACATTTTGGGATGGGTTCAGATGATTTGGGAGATTTCCACTTATTTTTCATCATAATTCTTCGTAAAGGTCAGTTAATTCGTTCCATTAACTTTTAGTTCTAATATTAACTACTAGAATCACTAGTTTTTGGGTTTTTAGGGATGAACTTAACCTAGCTAATTTTTTGGTGCAATAAATTGGATTGGGTAGAAAATCCTTGAGATTTGGTTAAAAATTGCTAATTTACTATTGCATGTTGATAATTCACTGTTGTAACCATGAAATTGGTAGGATTAAGGTGGAAATATGGTAGTAAAACCATAGAGTGGGAGGAATAATCATGAATTTGACCTTTAGGTTTTGGAATTAGGTTCTAATCCTTGTTGTTGTAGGCTATTTGGTTGATTATGTGTTATATCCATATTTTTAGAACGTAATCATGTTGAAGATGGAAGAAAAGGGAAAGCTTAAGTTTGCCAGAGCATTTCATGCTTGGATTGAGGTAGGTGATGGTTTAATGTAGTTGAAACCCAACTTGTTTTATGTGTGCATGATAATTATTCCTTCGTATTGCTTGTAACCATGCATGTTCAAGGAAAGTGAATGATTGTTTGATATCCTAAATGTTAATTACATGTAATTAACTTATATGAAAAACTTGATTGTTTTTACAAGTGTTGCTATGTTGTCATTATGTTGTTGATTGTTGTGATATCTGTTATTATTTGGGATATACATGTATTTAGACATCTTCACGGGATTGGAGATATAAGGTTGGCAGGCACTTGATGTCTTGGATTTTGGTACATGGGCAAGAGTTCGTCTCCTGTAGGTCATGGCTAGTGGGGGACCATAAAACCCTTATCATGTATGTACAAGGTATAGGTGAGTATGACGGTTCCTCGAGTGAACCTGGAATTATGTTTTTACTTGTTATATTGGTTCCTTGAGTGAACCGGGCATAAGTCTTGACTTGTTATATTGGTTCTTTGAGTGAATCGGGGTTATGTGTTTACTTGTTGTATTTGGTTTCTTTATGTAAATTGGGTTTCATGATTGTTTTCATAGTTTTTATTGGAATGGATCCTTGAGTGGTTTGGGTGTAATTGCAAGATTGGCATAACTATATATTGTCTATTTACTTGTGTAATTGATACATGGTTGATATAATTGTTTGAGTCATGGTTGTTGACTTGGAGTCTTGTTGGCAGTCATGGTCTTGACTTGACTTGTTATCCATGTTGACTTGTATTGACTAAATTCCATATTGTTGTTGTATAATGTTAAGTGGTATGATCTTGAAGTAAGGTTACATAGTAGGTGTTCATGGTTTTTCTTGTTTTACTAAGTTAGGTTTAAATGTTCATATTTCTTATTTTCTGTTGGTCAATGACCCTACCGGTATACCATTGTTTTTGTGTACTGAAACTACATGTGCTCTTCAATTTGTTGAGTGCAAAACATCTTCCAGCCACTGTTTCAAGACCTCAACTGTGATTCAGATAGTGTTCGAACTTAAGGGTGAGCTACATCTTCCGGGCTGCCATGAGTTTTTTCATTAGATTTTTGTTCTATTGTTTCAGACTTAGACATTTTCAGTTGTTTTGGGTTGAAGCCATTCATTGACATTGTAGTAGTTTTGGTATAATAACTTTCAGATTCTAGGGGATTATTTAGGTGTTTGAATATTTTCTGTAGGGTCATCATTAAAGTTTAATGATATTATTTTAATTTATGCAAAATAGCTAGTTTGTCTTATTTTTTGCTAAGTGTTGGGGTTGCATTCTTGGGGTTAGATGGTTCTCCCATAGGGAGTTAATGTGAGTTCTACTCATGGAAGGTTTGGGTCATGACAAATTTGGTATCAGAGCCCTAGGTTTGTTGATTTCATTATTCCAAAATGGGTCCAGTAGAGTCTTGTAGAATGGTAAGGAGATGTAAGTATTTTTCTTTGAGAGGCTATAGGACTTTAGGAAACTATCATTTCTTTTTTCTTTCATGCTATAACTTGATTCCAATTGGTATTTGGTTATAAAATTGGTATCTAACCCTCTTTATTCTTTTGTCCGTAGATGGTGAATACTAGATCGAACAAAGCCAGAGCTTCAGACCCCACACCAGCAACTCCAACAGAGGAACCGGATGTCTAAGGATGAGGAAGAAAAATAGGTAAAGGAAGGGGAAGAGGAAAGGAAACATCATCTAGGGATGGAGCTCTGGCAGTAGCTGATCGGGCTTGTCAAAGGTCCGTGACACCTTCCCTACCCCAAGATCATTATGGGAAGGTTGAGGAGATAAATCCAGATGTTATAGAGGAGATATTGCCTTTACAATAAAAATCTATTACAAAAATATCCCAAAAGTGACTATATGGCTTGTCAAAGGTCAGTGACACCAGTTGGAGGTGCAACTCCTACCCTTATGGCTTCTGAGATGATTCAGTAGGTGCTTTTTTTTCTAGAGTGGATTGGCTGGTACTGGGGCCACTCCTGCTATGCCTGTTTATCAGTTTGTAGGTGTTCAATCGACTGCTACAGGTTCTTCAAGTATGGATGAGGCCTTAGGTATTGAGATCTTTCCTTGCTTGGTGTTAGGTCCTGTCACGACTGGTACTGAGCATGACATGCTAACTAAGTTGTTAAAGATAAAACATACGTATACTCTATAATAGTCATGGAGTTGTAATTATCATAGTCGGAAACAAGAATCAAAACGCGAAAAATTGAAATAAAGAAAAACATATGTGGACTTATTGAAATTCAATTAGATTATGAGAAACAAAAAAATCTATACCTTTACCTCTCAATTGAATACACTCAAACAACAATAAATCCAACTAAACAAAAAATAAGAAAATCAAATTGAATCCACAAAGCGGGTAACTCGATGATTGATTAAGCTAGAAGAAGTTAACATGAGTAATTTAGAGAATCCATCCTCAACACTAAATCTATGATTATCAACTACGAATTACACTAATGCTAGGATTCACCTAGAGAATTCAACTACAAGCTTCAAAGCTCTCAATTCATCAAAATATAAGGAAAAAAGTAACTAAGGCCACTATTTATAGTTATCGTCTTTACAATAAATATCTATTACAAAAATAGCCCAAAAGTGACTATTTTGAAAATAACCAACAAGGGCTCTTCTTGATTGCCTAAAAGGCATCTTGACCAACCATGGCCTTGTGCATTTATTGCTTCATGGCTTCCTCCAGGCTTCGAACTATCATCCATATATGGAAGCCCTTCTTAATATGCCCTAAGCTAACCATGCTCGTATCATCCTTTCATTCTTCAAAAGGATTTGTCCTCAGATCCGGACCATGAAAAAATATGAGAAGTATAAAAAACAAATACATGCTCATAGCATGACGGTTACAAAAATGGTTATCAACCATACCAACTAGCCAAAGAGGCACACATTTGAACTACAACCAACTATTCTTTATGTTGAATAAGAGCCATTCATCACATAAGGTATAAAGTATTCTGCTATATGTATTATCATGAGACAAGGAAACCACAAAGGTCTTAATAGCATCAAGAATCCCAAGAGATGATATCACACATACTTTAGGAGCCATAACACACAATTGTTTCATCGCCTCGCTATAAGATCATATCAAAAGTGGTCCAATCACCCATAAGGACACATCTGGGTCAAAAAAGTGTAAGACCCATATACCTCTACCTCTATCTTAAAAAAGTCCCATACCAACATGGATATCATTGTAAGCAAAGAGGTAGTAGAGAAAGGCGCTAATCTCACTAGAATGGTTGAAGGATCTATTAGGAGTCAAATCACTCTATATCAAATAGTACTCCCAAGGAGTTGGGGTCTGTCCTATCATAGTACCGAGCATGCTTCCAAAAGTCCCATTTGAAAACTAAACTTGCCAAACCCTTTGAAGGTCATAAGGAGTCCTTAATATCCATAGACTCTCCTAGTAAACAATAAGCAATTTAGCACCCACTAATTGTGGTCTTCCCAACTTAAGCAAAAGTGTGTCAAACAAGAATGGAAGTATTTAGGAAATTCCCAAAATAGGCAATGACATATTTTCCTTGGGGTTCACTAATATGAAACCACTTTTGAGAGAAGGGTCATCATATGCAAGCAAGTAATAATGGAAGAGATAAAGGGCATTCAACTCATTTCATGGATTCGCTATTTCAAATACACAATTTAAGGCTTGAATGTTAACAAGAAGGTATTTGCAATTTGGAACACAAGAGGACAAGATAAAACATTTCAAGTAGAATTCATTATCCTTCCTCAAACAAACTCCCACAATGAGTGTATCAATATATGAAGCCATGCTTCTTTGGAGATTGAAGGAACTATAGGATGTACTTCCTATGTTCACTAATCTTAGCATGCTCCTAATAAACAATCCTAACACGTCAATTTGTCTAACCACATAAGTGTGACAAGGAGTAGAACACATAATTTAGGCATCACCAAGGCCCCATGGATTCTTTCCCAAACAATAAGTATAGTTGGAATCCAAAACATGGAGCTCACACAATTTAAGCACAAAACAAATAAACCATGAAAGAATCTTAGAAATTTCAATCATCTCATGGTATGGTAGGGGATCACTCATTTCAAATATTCTACTTTCCATAAGTAAGATATCACCATGTATCCAACATTACCTAGGAATAGTACGGGGTAGTAACATAACTTGGGGATAAGGCTTTGAACTTTCTCTCTTGTCGTCCATATATGCTTCACAAGGATCTTCCATCTTTTTCATGTCATTCCTTAGCTGATCAATCTCATACAACTCCTTTTTTTTAGCTAATTCTTTCTCATCCTTCTCAAGGCCTTCCCAAAGCTCCCTCATTATCTTATAGTTCTTACTCGCTTGATAGGGTGTTAAGGGAACAAGTGTGCTTTTGTCCTCTAAATACAAATGAGTATTTATTGGACTCTACTTGGTGTCGAACATCCCTATCAACTAACGAAGGTATACCAAACAACATATGACAAGATTACATGGACAAAACATCACATAACACCTCATCTTGATACTTGACAATTGAAAAATTCACGATCACTTTATTGGTTACCTCTACTTCATCATTCTCAAAGAGCCATTGATGTTTGTATGGCTTGGCGTATATTTGTGTAGGAAGCTTCATTCTATCAACCATAGTGTAGCTTACCACATTATTACTACATCAACCATCAATGACCAAGGAAAATACCCAATCTACCATCTTGAACCTTGCATGAAATAGGTTTACACATTGATCAACTTCCTCTTTAGAAAGATCCCATATGATTTGCTTTAGATCACAAGAAGAGTTCAAACACTTCTCCACTTGCTCATCATCTATATTCGAGATTGGTTCATCGTGCCTAACCTTAGGTTCATCATAACTATTCCCAACCTCACACTCTATCACACTTTTAGCATAAGGTCTATCACGTAAGATCAAATTTGAGCTCCTTAGTGAACATTCTCTAGTAATATGTCCTTCGCCTTAATATTTATAACATCAAATGATATAAGAACACGAAGAGTGTGGTATATCATGCTTACCTCCATAGTTTTGATCTTCCCTTTTTGGGTTATAGTTAGCTTGAATAGCTTGACAATCATCTTAGAACATTGGAAGACTCATCATGTTGTCACCTCTTCCTTGATCAGGAACAACTGATCAACATATCGATCACTTCGATCTTCATACCTTCCTTTATCATCCATATACCTATCTCCACTATCTCATTTCCCTTGACATCCCATGCCTTGATTCATACTAAAGCCTTCGGGTCCTTACCAATAATTTGGGTTATCCTCTTCACACATCTCATCATATAAAGGGTTTTGATAATAAATATCTTGGTAGGATATTTGTCGGTAATGTTGTTGGGTTGGAACATCAGGTACATGCAAGGATGCATGTGATACATTTCATGGAGGTGCTTAGCATCTAACTTGGTTTTCTATAAAAGAAGGACTCTTTTATAGTGGATGATATGGTTGTGTATTTTGATGATGCATGTGAGTTCTTTCTACGATAGTAGGTTGGATCATTGTAGGATACTGGTTGATGATCTTTAGGAGTTCATTAGGCGAACACATCCCATAGTCGTAATATCAACATATAATAGTGGTACGTGATCGCCTGATGTGACAAGAATTTACTGGTTTTAGGGGTCTAACATACGGTTGAATGCACGATCATACAATCATAGCAAGATCGTGGGTTGTGATCGTCTGATAGTTATACTGCAGGTAAAATTTTCTGGACCAACCTATGATCAGAAGACACGATCATACCTTCAATGCACGATCCTAGGTTGGTGTTTATAAAACTGAACCTGCAAATATACTGAACTGTGCTCTATCTTGTTTTGAAAATATAGGTACCATGGCACCGAAGTCCAAGGTTGTTTTCAACAAGGCTCTCCGAGAACAACTTTCAAAGGAGAGGTCCCTACCAAGTACCTCGGATAGTGGGTCAACTGCCAGGGGGTCGTAGGAGGAGTATGACATTATCTCCTCCGATGACCAGGTCACTACCAGGGAGACCAGGAACAAGAAAAAGGCCAAGGCCAAGGAGGCTACCACTTCTGCGACCATTATTACAGCAACCACTCCTATCAACGTTCCCTAGTCTGAAGAGGGAATGGAAGACACCAAACAAGGTGGGAGTGAGAATGATAATGATGAGTCCCAATCTGCTAAGACAGACTAGGCACGTTCAAATAATGATTCTCTGACAGAAGCTGGTCAGAGGAGGCTTGGTCCACTACGTTGGCTTGTTCCAAACTCTCGCTAATACTATATGGACTATGTCACTCTCAAGGATAATGGGAACCAACAGAGGAGCATCCAAGAGGAACCACATATATTGAATGAGTCTTTAATGAGGATGCCGAAAGTAGTGCAGGTTTTTTAGCGGTACCAGTTGGGGTAGATGACAATGCCACTCCGCCTTTATAGTAGGAGCTCATGAGGATGTTCTACGCGAACTATGCCACAATCCTCAAGAATATGACTCCCTATGGCAAGAATAAGGATATGAAGAAACAACCCCGTTTGTACATGATAATGGTAGGGGAAAGGGAAGTTGATATTTTTGTTGAGGCTATTTCTAGGGTCTTATTCGGAGAGGATTTTACACCACCTGCAGAAACTCCGGAATATGATTACCAAATGTTGGAATTGAAGAAGTTGAAACGGTTGTCCGTTGAGGACAATATGATGCACTTCACTTGGCTAGCTGGACATATTGCTGAGGCTGGGGTACATGATTCTTGGGTAAACGGGTCATATATTACACAAAAGAGTCTCAAGTTTGCTGCCAAGGAATGGTAGTCCATTGTGAAGCACCAAATAACACCCGCAACAAATGACAATACGTTGGGTTCGACAAATTCCTGCATGGTAGCTGTATTTGTAGTAGGGTTGCAGCTGAACATTCCATGCATTATCCCGTAGGAGATTAGAGACCGAGCCTTAAAGAGTAGTTCCACCCTTTCGTTCCCATGTTTTGTAACTCCGCTAATGAGAAATACGGAGGTACCAAAAATTCTACTAGTGGACAAATTTCTTCAGCTCACTAAGACTGCGGACCTAGCCATGATAAAAGACATACGTAACCCAGCAGCCCCGATTCGAGGTTTGGGGATCCCAGAGGTAGGTGGGGATGCCCCGAATGGATATATGCCACCAACTTCCAATGTTGGTGCTTCACATTCCTCCACACCAGCAGATTCTCAGCCTAGGACATTAGTTCCGACAGGCTATATATTGATTTCAGCCACTCAGTTAGAGGAGATTCTCAGGAACCAAGTCTTACATAATGTCCAGATTCAGAACTTAGAAGTAGGGGTAAAGCCCCATGTTGATGATGAAATTAGGGCAGCTGTATGATTGGTGAAGCAACGGATGGACAGTATGGAGGGTCGGCTCATGACCTGAATTAACGTAGTCCAGCCACCTGACATGGTTTCTATCCAGACAAAGTTGATCGAGGTGAAGGAAACGGTCCAGGAATTAGCTGATAGAGTTGATTTAACACCTCCACCTCCGCCACCACTTATTCCTTCAATGGAATCTATTCAGGTGGATGTTTCCTCATTTGTAACCGCGTTCTACACTCCTCCTATTCACCAGATTGAGCTAGATGACGATGAGGAGCAAAATGGAGGTATTGAACCTAGGAAGAGGTCGAGGGCGAATGGAAAGAAGATAAGAAGGAAGGAGATAGATACTAAGGAGAACTCTGCAGGAGTTATTCCATAGGGTGAGACTACGGGAGGGGGTTTGGAGATGACCCCCATATCTGTGCCTTTGAGTGTCCCTACCACCATTAAGGCACACGAGACTGTGAGTGTCGCGGCCACAACTGAGGCCACTACTGTTGATGTTACTGTGAGGGACCCAACCGCATCCCAATGTGACCCAAGTTCCACCGGTGCCTAGAGCACCCCAGGTATGCCATTTACCCTAGTTTTTACTTTTTTTTTGTTTCATGCAATGGGGATATTTCATGATTTCAAGGTTGGGGGTGGGGTGTATACCATAATCGTGGATTTTCTTTACCATGTTTCTTTTCCCTCGGTTGCGCTATCATAGTTAAAACTGGAATGTTTAGGTGTTTTTATTTTTTTATGTGTTATTGTGTGATGTTTCATCATTATAGTGTAACTTAGAGTAATAGAAGAGAACTTGGTACAGTCTGTCTTAAATCAAACATGCTTACCTGTTTTGAATCAGATTAACATAATAACCCTGCAAAAATATATTTTTACGATGTAGTGTGTGCATAGATTGTACTTAAATTGATGATAGGATCTAGATATGGCATTAGATTGTAAATGGGAAAACCTGACCGATGTCTAAGGAGGGACCATGGCCAAAGAAAGTTCATTATAAAATAGGAAGGTGTCATGGGTAGTATCAAGAAACAGGCTAAGGCTTAAAGTTTGAGTTCAAGGGATACAACATTACTTGGTAGGTCATTTAGGCTAAAGTGGGATAAATCAAACACGGCCTATGATCCTTTCCTAACCTTTAATCCGACAACTTTTAGTGAAACTAACCGGGCAAGTTATAGATCGTACACATACACCGACTAGGTAATACATCTCCCTAACACATGGCTTAGAGATTTCATCTATGTTTCTACCTATTCAGTTCATGCAAGGACATTGTGTACCTCAACTAAGGGAAATCGCCTAAGTTGAGGGTGGCTATTGTGTAGGGGTGCTTTAAAAATGGGTATGAAGTTTGAGTAGTAACAAGAAAGCAAAAGGATGTGGGTGTGAATTTTTTTTCACATATATATATATATATATAGTAGATTGTTTGAGAATATAGCCGCACCCAAGGTCCTACAAGAAAATGGAATAAATGAAGAAAAGGGAGGAAAGTAAAGAAGACTAGGAGAAGTGGAGCAAAAAATAGTGTAGTACCAAGGAGGAATAAGTCAATGTACCCAAATGTACCACACCTGTCCCCGAGCCTACATTACAAACATAGAAAGCCCTATAGTGAACCTAACCCGACAATTCGAAAGTTGAAGCATGGAAAATAAGGGCAAGCCTATGGTATCAAACACAACACTCATGATGCATTAACCTTTGTGCTTGAGGATAGTCGTCTACAAGGGGTGTAAAATAGTCGGTTAGATGATACTTAGCATATCGATTCTGCTTGCTGGATACCTGAAAAGAACACCAAGTACAGGGAACCTATGAAGTTATGAAGTTATTGGGGAACACAATCCTAGTGCTTTTCTCATCTTGATTTCAACCTCAGCAAACGATTACTAGTTTACTTTATAAAAATCCTCCTTTTACTTATTTGATTAGTTACCAAGTAACTCAAACAAATAAAGTTGATTGGATTTCGACCTATTCCTCGTGGGATCGACCCCAACCTCAGTTGGGTTCTATATTTGAACAAGCGACAACTTTATACTTTATTGTGAGGTGTAATTTGGGCGATATCAATTATACGCAATCTCTACCAAAGCTAAAAACTAATCCTGCTGACCTCCAAAATCCAACACACAAGCGCGGAACATATCCTCCAAAATATGAATAGTCCGCTCTGCCTTCCCATCAATATGGGGATGAAAATCGGTGCTAAGATCAACTTGGGTACCCAACTTCTCCTGAAATTTCCTCCCGGAGCTAGAAGTGAACTGAGAGCCTCGATTTGAAATAATGGACATGGGTACCCCATGAAGGCAAACCACCTCTCTAATATAGATACAGGTTAATATCTCAGCACTTAAGAAAGTCTAAACAGGGATGAAATATGTAGATTTCTTCAATCGATCTACAATAGCCCAAATATTATCGAAACCACGAGAAGCGCGAGGCAAACCACCTATGAAATCCATAGTAACCCACTACCATTTCCACTCGAGAATGGGTAGCCTCTGAAGCAATCCACACCGTCTCTAATGCCCAGCCTTTAACTACTGAAAACATAGGCACTGAGCCACGAACTCTGTTATATCTCTCTGCATACCAATCCACCAGTAATGCTGCCTCAAATCCCCATACATCTTAGTTGTCTTGAGGTGAATAGAATACCTAGAGCTATAAGCCTCATGAAGAATCAACTATATCAAATCTCCAGCCCTCATAACACAGAGATGACCATCAAATCTTAGAACACCCTCTGAATGTAAGGTAGCCCTCCTTGACTCACCTCTCAACACCTGTCCTTAAATGCTACAAAACCTACCATCCTCAAGCTGATGACCCCGAATCTTTTCCAACAAGGTAGATCTGGCCTCAACACTAGCAAAAAGCCTCTTGGGGTTAGAAATATCAAAATGAACCATCATGTTGGCTAAGGAATGGATATCCAAAGCCAATGGCCACTGTAAAACTGAAATGAAGGCCGAGCTACCCATACTCATTGCCTTCTACTCAAGGCATTCGCTACAACATTTGCCTTGCCTGGATGGTATAGAATAGAGATATCATAGTCCTTCAGCAACTCAATCTATCCACGATGCCTCAAACTAATCTCCCTCAAGGTCATAATGTACTGAAGACTACAGTGGTGAGTGAAGATCTCGCGTCGAACACCATACAAGTAATGCCTCTAAATCTTAAGCGTGAAAACTATCGTTGCCAACTCCAAATCATGAGTGGGGTAGTTGCGCTCATGCACCTTCAGTTGCCTCGACGTATATGCAATAACACGGCCCCACTGCCTAAAAGTACACCCTAAACTAACACTAGAAGCATCACAGTAGATGGTGAACACCTCACCCTCAACTGGAAGAGTCAGAATAGGAGCTGAAGTGAGCAAGTCCTTGAGGTTAAGAAAGCTCGGCTCACAACACACAGACCATTGAAATGAAACCTCCTTCATAATCAATCTGGTTATAGAGGCTGCAACATTAGCAAATCTCTTGATGAATCACCTATAGTAGCATGCTAACACAACAAAACTGTGAACCACAGTAGAAGACGTAGGCCTAGCCCAACCACAAATAACCTCAATCTTCACTAGGTCCACCATAACACCATCCTTGGACACCACCTGCCCCAAAAAGCTACAAACTCAAGACAGAACTAGCACTTTGAGAATGTGGAATAAAGCCTATGATCTGTCAAAGTATGGAGCACAGTCCTCAAATTCTACTCGTGCTCCTCCCTACTCCTCGAATATACCAAGATGTCATTGATGAAAATGATCATTAAGGAGTCCAAATAAGGCCTGAAAACGTGGTTCATCAAATCCTTAAATGCTGCTGGGTCATTGGTCAACCCAAAAGACATCATCAAGAACTCATAATGGCATTAATGAGTCATAAAGGCTATCTAAAGGATGTCATCAACCCTAATCCTCAATTGGTTGTAACCAGCCCTCTAATCAATCTTAAAAAACACCACTTCACCCTGAAGCTAGTCAAACAAATCATCAATATGAGGCATAGGATACCTATTCTTCACTATTACCTTATTCAGCTGTCTGTTGTCGATACACATATGCAAAGAAGCATTTTCTTATTTACAAACAGTACTGGAGTACCCCAAGATGAAACACTCGGTCTGATGAAGCCCTTACCCAAATGATTATGAAGCTGAATATTTACCTTCTTTAACTCGGCAGGATACATACAATAAGGAGCCATAGAAATAGGTCGGGTGCCCAACTTGAGGTTAGTAACAAACTCTATGTCATGCTCAGAAGAAAGGCTAGGTAGGTCAGTAGGAAAAACATCATTAAAATCACAAACAACAGGAATGGAGTCAAGCGAAGAACTCACAACACTCACATCTTTAATATAAGCAAGGAATAACTCACAACCCCTCAATAGAAGTCTCTTAGCCCGATATAAGAAATGATCTTTGTTGGCGCGCAGCTAAAAGAACCCTGCTACAGAACTAGGGGTATGCCAGGCATGGCTAAGGTAACAGTCTTGCCGAAGCAATCCAAGATTGCATGATAGGGGGATAACCAATACACGTCCAAAATCATGTCAAAATCCACCATATCTAACACAACAAGATCAACTCGAGTATCAAACTCTCAAAAAATCACAAAATATGATCTATATACCTAACCCACTACTAAAGAATCACCCATGGGGGTAGCTACACGCAATGGCACAGATAAAAACTCTAAAGACAAATGCAACTGTTGTTCATAATAAGCAGAAACATATGAAAATATGAAACTGGGATCAAATAAAATAGAAGTTGGCTGATGGCATAGTAAAATCAAACTTGTAATCACATCATCAAAAGCCTCAGCCTCTGGCCTACCCGGTACAATATACAAATGGCCCTATCCGCTACCGGAATGGGTGCCTGCTAGACCACCTATCCTACCTTTCTAAGAAACACCTCTAAAACCCTGGGGACCATCTCTATGACCCTGAGCACCACCCCTAAATGGCGCGATACTAATCTGATTAATTGTGCACTCTAATTTGCAGGTTCAACCATCCCATGGTGGGGACACTCTCTGGCGATGTGAAGAACAACACCACTCTCATAACAATCCCCTGGAACCCAGCTCTATCTAAAAGGTCTGCTTAATCCAAAATGGCAACCTCTGCCTGATAACCCTAACTGAACAACCCTCACTTGCTGACTACTGCTCTGACCACCCGAACTACTATAGTTGGGCTGACCACTGTCTAAAATCTAAATTGCTGTCTAAAAAGGCCTACTAGGCTGGACCTAATACTGATAAGAGTGACGCTGGGAGTTCCTACCCTAAAATCCTCGGCCTCTAAACTGTGAGCCATTATGGCTCCCGCTATAACTTTCTTAATAATGGGGCCTCTTATCGCCGCTCCTTAGGTCCACATGATCCATCTTCTCAATAGTGTAGACATGGTTAGCAATATCTGTTAAAGACTTCCCCAAATTCACCAAACTCTAAGTAGCCCTGTGGAGCGGTAGTGTCAACCCTCCAATAAAACAGCAAATCCTCGCATACTAAGTGGGAAAAATCATTATAACATGCAAGGCTAGATCGTGAAACCTTATATCATACTCGGCCATAGTCATAGAACCCTTTCTTAATGTAAAAAACTCATCACTGAGGCGCTCGCGCATGCTGCGAGGCCTGAACATCCCCAAGAAAGCTTCGAAGAACTGAGCCCAAGTAACAGGTAGAGATCCAGCTATCCTAGGATTAGGATAACCTCTCCACCACTGTCTCACTACACTGACAAGCTGATAAGTAGTATAATCCACACCGTGAGACTCAACCAAACCTAAATTATGCAGCCTCTCCTCACAACTAGCTAGAAACTCATAAGCATCCTCTTCTAGGACCCCAATAAACCTGGGTAGAGTCAATCACTTAAATTGACCCAATATTTTCTGCTCATTCGCGGTCATAACTGGGTGGGCAACTACCGACTGTGAAACTACCGGTGCTGGCAGAACCTCTACTCTGGTAGACGCAACTACATGTTGCGCCTCTAAACTAATACCACCCTGGGCTGCTGTTTGAGCCTTATCTATTGACGGATTACCAACTAACCTCAATAGTTGAACCAAAGCATCCCGGAGAACTACAAAAGATATAAACCTAGGTGGGGCCTGGGTTAGCCCTAGCCTACCTGCTGCTGTGGCGGCAGAACCTCTAATGCTATATCTAGTTCAGGACCACTAATATGATCTGATGATGGCTCTCTATCCTGATATCGACCTATAGGTTGACCTCTACCCTAAATTGGCGCTCTAGCAGTAGGTTCGGGGTCCTGAGCCCTTGTTGCTGCACCATGTATCCTAACCATCTGCGAAAGAGTGAAATAAAATAATAATTGCTAGCCAGTACAAACACAACACACGAAAATAAACCAAAAAGATGAAATTTTCCTAAAAATTTCCTGTAGCCTCCTAAAAATAGGATACAGACGTCTGCATACCAATCTGCGGGACTCAACTAAACATTGGCTCTTGTACCAATAATACCGGTGAACCTAGGTTTTGATACCAAGTTATCAAGACCTAATTTCTCAGGTCATGATGGCACCTACTTGAACACACTAGTAGCTAAGCCATGCCATAGCTTGGAACGTCAAGTAATGGGCTAACGAGGGAAAAATAATGGAATACAAGGGTGAAACTAATATACAACAATAATATAAGCATAAGCAAACAGATTTATAAATACATATCATGTTGTACAAGAGAGGGAGATGACAAAATAAACAAAATGAATCCATTCCAAGACCTGGTAAGGTCGGTACTAGAGCCACTACAACAAAAAAAAAGTACTAGACAGTTTCCAAAATATGCATATATAGGGTAGTCTTGGAATGCAAAAGACTGTAACTGAAATAGATGGAGGAAGATCTACCTCAGACTCTAGAAAGCTCACCCCATCTCTGGATCAGTAGTTGGGCCTGAGAATAGCATTAACGGCAGTGGCTTCTACTAGGATCTGCATCAGGGAAAAGATGCAGAAGTGTAGTATGAGTACCAAAGCAACGGGTGCTCAGTAGAAATCATCGACCGACTTAACTCAAATATAGTAAAAGCATAAATATAATGCGAGTGTGTAAGCTAAGTCAACAGTAATATGGGTAAAATATAAATATCTTCTATTCTAGAAAGTATAGTAATGCAAATAAATAACTTAAAATTAAGAAAGACGATCTAACTATAACCTAACTGGACCCCCATAAGGCCAGAAGGCATACACATGAAGATAATTAACCCTATCGAGCCCCTATAAGCCAGCGGGTGCAGACAAAAAATAACTAAAATAAGAAGCATAAGTAACCTATAGCTGAACCAATCTCAAGTAACCTTCTGATCCCAAATCCCTAATAAAAATATCTAGCTGAGAATTAGGCTTAAATCAACACCAATGGGTAGTAACAAGAGGCTAGACACTGGGCTCAAACTTGAAATAGTGGGTAATAACAAGAAGCCACATGAATCATGTGCAACAGAACTCAGAACCACTGTCAGAACTCCCAAAACAACCATAATCAACATCCAAACATCCCGATCGTATCATAAATAGATGTCAAGCTCAAACCAGAACTAACAATAACCATACCATAACCAGAAGCAAGTGATCCCATAAGTAGCCAACCTCAACCATAAACGAATACCTAAAGCTCATATAGAGCCCATGAATAGTTATCCTAACCATAAGTGATGTCGATATTGTGCCAGAGCTCATAATAATAATAGCAATAAGGCATATGTCTGACTTGAATCAGAATTGAAATGCATTTACATAAACCTAACATAACTAGCTAGCGGGAGGAAAAAACCAAGAGTTTCTGGCATATTTCCATGCCATAAGGGTCATAAATACTAATTTAGGGAAGATAGGTACACTAAGGCATAGTGGATACTAAATGCTAGGTCAAGAGATGCGGTATAGGGTTAGTTACAACTCAGCCCAAGAAAAAAGAGCTAAAACATGCCAAAAACCAAGTCTAAGTCAAACCCAAATCAAGGTAATAGCCTAAATTAGTATCCATAAATCTAACTGAGCCTAAAGGAACTTCATGTCAAATTTGCTTCCTAAGAAGGGGCAATGCGGCCCACTACGGGGTCTCGATAACCAAACCTAACCCAAACCTACCCAAGTCTAGTCTAGAGCTTTCCCTATCCCATTCCAAGGTAATTTTAGCACTTGTTCTAGTCCTAAGGATTATAGCACACTATTCTAGGGGAGAATGGGTTCGAAATCTATCAAAATGGGTCCATAACCGGCTAAAGAAAGTGAAAAAGTACTAAAACAACACTGGGTAAGACTACCTACCCAAAACTAGCAGAATAGCATACTAATACCATAAGTAAGCGCAATAAATCATCGACCGACTTAACTCAAATATAGTAAAAGCATAAATATAATGCGAGTGTGTACGCTAAGTCAACAGTAATATGGGTAAAATATAAATATCTTCTATTCTAGAAAGTATAGTAATGCAAATAAATAACTTAAAAGAAAGACGATCTAACTATAACCTAACTGGACCCCCATAAGGCCAGAAGGCATACACATGAAGATAATTAACCCTTTCGAGCCCCTATAAGCCAGCGGGTGCAGACAAAAAATAACTAAAATAAGAAGCATAAGTAACCTATAGCTGAACCAATCTCAACTAACCTTCTGATCCCAAATCCCTAATAAAAATATCTAGCTGAGAATTAGGCTTAAATCGACACCAATGGGTAGTAACAAGAGGCCAGACACTGGGCTTAAACTTGAAATAGTGGGTAATAACAAGAAGCCACATGAATCATGTGCAACAGAACTCAGAACCACTGTCAGAACTCCCAAAACAACCATAATCAACATCCAAACATCCCGATCGTATCATAAATAGATGTCAAGCTCAAACCAGAACTAACAATAACCATACCATAACCAGAAGTAAGTGATCCCATAAGTAGCCAACCTCAACCATAAACGAATACCTAAAGCTCATATAGAGCCCATGAATAGTTATCCTAACCATAAGTGATGTCGATATTGTGCCAGAACTCATAATAATAATAGCAATAAGGCATATGTCTGACTTGAATCAGAATTGAAATGCATTTACATAAACCTAACATAACTAGCTAGCGGGAGGAAAAAACCAAGAGTTTCTGGCATATTTCCATGCCATAAGGGTCATAAATACTAATTTAGGGAAGATAGGTACACTAAGGCATGGTGGATACTAAATGCTAGGTCAAGAGATGCGGTATAGGGTTAGTTACAACTCAGCCCAAGAAAAAAGAGCTAAAACATGCCAAAAACCAAGTCTAAGTCAAACCCAAATCAAGGTAATAGCCTAAATTAGTATCCATAAATCTAACTGAGCCTAAAGGAACTTCATGTCAAATTTGCTTCCTAAGAAGGGGCAATGCGGCCCACTACGGGGTCTCGATAACCAAACCTAACCCAAACCTACCCAAGTCTAGTCTAGAGCTTTCCCTATCCCATTCCAAGGTAATTTTAGCACTTGTTCTAGTCCTAAGGATTATAGCACACTATTCTAGGGGAGAATGGGTTCGAAATCTATCAAAATGGGTCCATAACCGGCTAAAGAAAGTGAAAAAGTACTAAAACAACACTGGGTAAGACTACCTACCCAAAACTAGCAGAATAGCATACTAATACCATAAGTAAGCGCAATCTAAAAGTAGGGTATGCCTAGCCTACCTAGATGCTCATTGAATGCGCATCAAATTCTCTATATAAGAGCTTTCCCCTTTCGAGAAGCCTCTGAGAGCTACCACGCTACAAAAATACTGATCTATGCGTCAAAATGAGTAAAATGATACCCATATTAAGTATAAATGCTCCGAGTCAGAAATTAGACTAAAAATCCTATGTGGGACTTGCTTGTGGAATTAGGAAATTAAAACTGTCACAATGTCTCATGAAGATCAAAGATTAAAACCAATAAAAGTGTAGCCAATTTCAAGCTCAAAACAGTCCCGAACCAATCCCAACAACAATCCCCAAAAAAATAACAAAATGGAGAATTAACCAAGAAATTAAGTTAAAGCTTATGGGAATTCAAAGATATAAGGCCCATAAGCATGTTCCCAAGCTGATCCCAGCTTAAATATATGATTCTCTTATAGTTTATGAGCTCCAAAGGTCTATAATGGAGTTAACACTTAGAAAATAATGATGGAAAAATGAAGGAGGTGATATATATACTGCTAGGGGCTACCTCATCACGGTCGCGATCGTTACATACCACTAAAATAATCATCGCGATTATGGTGGCTTGCCATGCAATCGCGATGAATAAGTTGGCCCCACCCCACAACCTCCTTCATCGCGATCGCGAACCCTCAAGCTTCGCGATTGTAATGACTAATATTGTTACCCCTTGTGATAATGGAGGTCCTTATAGTGGTTGCAGTGAAGGAACTGGGCCTGCACCAGGTGCTGATGCACTAGCAATTCCACCAAGTTGCAAATATTTTGACCGGATCCTTGAGATTCGTTTGGAATCCTGTGAATGAAAATGAACTATGCTACCATACCAAATTTAATATTCTTGACATAATGGAGCAATCAAAATTTCCATACGGGGTCATTTTGACAAAAAATGGGTCCCACACCCCTAAGCGTCGTTTTAACCAAATTCCATCCAATAGCCTAAAATGAGTCCGGAAGCCTCAGGACCCATACCAAAGGTCCCCCTCACCTAAAATCAATGTTTTAGAGCTGAAGAGATAGTCATAAATGGCATCTGAGTCCGTTTATCTGAGGTTTAGGCGTAAAACCCTATTCTTAGCATCAAAAGCTCCAAAATAGGGAAATGGTTCTAATAACCAAATGATCTGCCAGGTGATTGAATTATTAATCCCAGGAAGTCATAAATGACCTGAGCCAGTTATAGAAAAGCTCTAAATATATTAAAAGCATAAAAATATAGGAAATGACCTGGACGGTCATTACACCCTCCTAGTTATCCTAGTATTCTTTGTGAATAGTAAAACAAGAGTAAATAAAGAAAAAACATGAAAAAGATTTTAAAAAAAGAGGTTGATAAAGATTTGAAATGGTGTTAGCATGTTAAAAAGAAGTTTTTTATGTTGAAAGGATAGAGGGGAGAAGATAGCGTGAAAACATTTGAGAATTGGTCCTTGGAATGATTTGAGAAATAAGTGTAATAGAGGTCTCCTTAGATTCTTTCAGAGGGTGGAGTCACTATAACCTTAACCTTCCCTACCTTACATAATGCCTACATTACAATCCAAAGAAAGACCTTAGTGATCTCCAAAGTAGATCTCTTGTATGTGGTGAAGTGGAGCTTATGGGAAACCCTATGGTGTGGTTCTAATGTGCATGATCATCTTTTGGAGTTTGAGTGATTCATGATAGTCCTTTGTTTTAATGTTGATTTTCTCTTAAGAGAAAGGATATCTTTGTGTGAGGACACTTAATTGTAATAATTGAATACTTTTTGATCTTGGTTGGAGTCTATAAGCATGTGCGAGATATGGTAACATTTTTCTAATATTTGAGGCTCGTTGTTCACAATATGAGTATTTTATAGGTAAAATTTATGCCATTGTTTACAAAATCAAAAGGGCAAAGTGTTTTCACAAAAGATGCATATGTCTAAGCTCCTAAGTAGAACCATTTGTCGGCAATGTTGATTTTGTTGTGTATACATTGATTTACTCGAGGATGCGCAAAGATTTAAGTTGGGGGTTTTGATAAGTAGGAAAATTGTCACTCATTTGACCTAAAATGTTAAGAAATCATGTCCTAAATGCTAATTTTAATGTGTTTTAATGGTAATTTGGTGTAATTTCAGGATCAAGACCTAGAAATAGTTGAAATACAAAAAGAAGCAAAAAGATGGAAGATTGGAGCTAAAAGTGTAAAAGAGCATCGCTTGGGACACTTGGCGCATCGCCAAAGTGGCTTGTGTATTGCCAAAAGGCACAACCTATAACTAAATGTAACAGTTCGGGCCAGGTTCAAAGTTAAACAAAACGGCGATGAGGAGAACAATTTGGCACATCGGCGAAGCCGAAGACCTATCGCCAAGTATAACATATCTCAGTCCTTGAAGCTCAATACAATGTCAAATAAGCAAGCAACCTACAATTTGGTGAATCGCCAAGTTGTTCGGTGATGGGTTAGTCCTCGATCGAATTGGATGTGGTTGCATTTCTATAATTTTAAGGCCTATTTTTCACTACAAGAAACCTCACTTTTAACGACCACTTCCTAACGAAGGTTCATATATCCTGTCGTTAGAAGTGTATTCATAACGACAAAAAACAATTTCGGTCGTTAAAATCAGTTTTATAAATTAAAAACAATGAAAGGATAAAATTTCTCCATTGGAAATAGTCATGTCCGTCATTAATTCAATTTGTTTTTGTTATTCTAATAATTTGTTTTATTATTCGGCACTTTTTTTGTACCAACTTTTTTCAGTTTATTTGTAATCTGCTACGCGTGGAAACTTCCATCCCTTCTCCTCCAAACAAGAATCTATCTTTGAGCCCTAATCTCCAATTGTATCTTGCTCATGTGAAATCGGGTGATGAATCCACATAAAAGTGGCCATGTCTCTAAGGCCACAAGTAAATGATTCACTTTTACAGGTCTCTCTCTAGCCCTAATTCACATATTTATACATATTAGGGTGTCACTATTTTATATGTTGAATTGTGGTAATTGTACCGGTTGTCAATTTCTTATCTGTAAGCAAGAACAAGTTTCTAATTTTTCCATTGGTTCTTTTTCAAGTGAAGAATCATTTGATGATTTTAAAGAATTTGGTGTTAAAGTTGAGCGAAGTAATCCTCTTAGAAGCAATTCTTCTGTTGTTGCTTCTAGAAATCAAATTATAAATAGGTACACCTATTAATTATAGATGATTTAATGTGTTCTGAATTTTGAGATGATACTTGTTCTAGGCTTCTTCTAGTTTCAATACTATTTTTAGTTTTCTTTTCTCGATGAAAGTTATATGTTAATTTTTAATTAGAGACTTAGAAGTAATACTATTGTGCTTCTCAATATGTAGTGTTAGTTTCTAGTTTGCTTTACTTTTACACTACTTGAGCTTTTAGTTGTTTCCATATGCCTGTCAACTTCTACTAGAATAGATTTCTGCTAGCCCACCTGATATTTTATTGACATCTCAATTTTCTTGGTCTAAACTTGTGAAATTGCATTATCTTTTATGTTGCTCGAACTCCTCAAAATATCAGCGGGTGGGTATCGAATTCTCCAAAAATAGTGTATTTTTAGAGCATCTGACACGGGTGTACCATCAAAAGTAAAGAGTCCGTATAACATAGATTATCTGACATGTTGAATGTTCAGAGTACATCAAAATATTATGGAGTCATTAGTTTGGGATATAGCTCATAACATCTCTGGGATGGATACTCTTATCCCTTTCTTTTATATATGACTTACTATAATAAGTTATTATTTTTATGCTTAACTGGACTTTATGTTTCTTACTTTGAACTTGATTTTTTTCTAAGCTTTCTGGTATAAACCTTTAAATCATCTGTTGAGTGGAGTCGCCAACAAGTAGAAAAGTTGTAAGCTTTCTGGTATAAACCTTTTCTCCGCAACAAGTAGAAAAGTTTTACCTTTACTCTACTTGAGTTGAGAAAGAAGAAAAATATTTTACTTGTCTATCTCTTTCCTTCCATCTCTGAAGAGATCTAGTGATGTTGAAGTGGGGCGATGTTGAGATCTCCTATCTTGATGTCTGTAATTTTTCAAACTGTAACAAAGATGAATCTCCTTAAAATTTTTAGTGTAATATACCACAATAACAATAAATCACAATTGAAAAATGAAATGAAAAAAATGAATAAAATCATATTCAAGCTAAGGAATGAATATCTCGCTCTCTTTAAGAAAATTCAAGCCCACTGCAGCATAATCTACACCGATCTAGTAGTACATCTCTTGACTTGTCCCTTCCAGGATAAAACAGCCTTCTCACAAAGTACAACTCTACAAACTCTAGACAAAAGTTGAGTACAAAGCTCCAACAAATAGAACACCTCGATCCCTTCAACTAATAAACTCTCTTGTTTCTAACTTTTATACAGTCTATAGTTAGTTGTACTTTGAAAAATATGTAAGGCCACCTATATTTATAGGTGAGGTATCCATCCTTATATTAAATAGGAAGAATAAATGGAAAGATAAATGGAATAAAGGTTACAAGAGTAATGAGGCACGTTTTCATGCACTATCCAGATATGCCACTGCTCGTATCTCCACCGAGTGAAATAGGATCCAGAAGTTCATTAAGGGTTTGGTAGGTTATTATCAGTTGGCGACAACTCAACTTGTGGTTTCAGTTGGTTCTTTCTAGAGTATCATGGAGCATATTAAGTAGATTGATTTGATTTGTCAGAGTACTCAGGGAGGTAATGCTAAGAAGATACACCGATAGGGTGAGTTCAGTGGACATGTATCCTAACATAGGGATTTCTCTAGCAGTGGTTCTCACAGTTACTATAGCAGACCAGTGCAGGTGGCATTATAGAGTTTTGGTTACTAGGTCTGTGCTTACTGAAACTTCAGGCAGCCACGAATTAGGTCATGCGGGAAGAGGCTTCAGTTTTGGTTCTTTGGGATAGAGAGGGCGTTCTGGCTCTTCTGGGCCCTCTCCATGTGAGACAGGTAGTAGAGGGTGTTTATTATATGATGATCCTGGTTATTATGTTAGGAAGTGTCCTCAGCATTCATTGGGTCCTGCCCAGCAGGGTTCTTGGCTTCTGCTCTGCCTTATTCCTATATTTGTAGTTTGAGGTGGTTCACAGAGTGGAAAGGGTAGTTCTAAAGAAGCTTGAGATGGATCTTGGGGAGCTCGTGGTAGTACACACAAGGTTTCTCTATCTGAGAGTGGGCGTGGTTAGTGTTATGCTATACTTGGGAGACCTAAGGTAGTGGCTTCTAATGTAGTTATCACATGTATCATCTTGATTTGCCAGTATTCTGCTTCAAACTTATTTGAACCTTGTTATACATTTTCCTATGTGTCCACATACTTTGCTACTAGTTTTGATGCTGCATATGAGTCCCTTGCTATCACATTTTTGTCTCCACCCCCATAGGAGATTCTTTATTACTGGATCGGGTGTACCGATCATGTGTAGTCACCTTTGAAGAGTGTGAGACCTGGTTTATACTTGATTATCCTAGTTATGGTTGATTTTTAATTTTATCTGGGATATGGATTGGTTAACTCCCTATCATGTAATTTTTGATTATTGAAGGGTACCTCTAGTTTTGTTCTAAAGGGGGTTATATCTTTTCTACATGCCCATCACATGGTAGTAAATGGGTTTCTTTCTTATTTAGCCTATGTCAATTATACTAGTGTTGTTTCACCTCCTCCCTTGGATTTTGTTTGAGTGGTTAGCGAGTTCCAAGATGTTTTTTCTATGGACTTACCTGGTATGTCTCCAAATCGGGATATTGATTTTGCCATTGATATCGAGCTGGCCACAAGCCCATTTCTATTTCTCCTTATAAGATGGCCCCAATTGAGTTAAAAGAATTGAAGAAGAAATTGCAAGATATGTTGTGTAAGGATTTCATTAGAATAAATGTGTCTTCTTGGGGTACTCCTATCTTGATTGTGAAGAAGAAGGATGAATCTATGCACATGTGTATTGACAATCGTAATTGAATAAGGTGACTATGAGAACAAGTATCCTGTCCTCACATTGATGATTTATTTAATTAGCTTCAAGGGCCATCAGTGTTTTCTAAGATTGACTTGAGGTACGGATACCATCAATTGAGGATTAGAGCTTTGAATGTTCTAAAGATAGCTTTTCGGATGCGGTATGGTAATTGTGAGTTCTTAGTCATGTCTTTTGGGATGAATAATGCCGCAAAAACATTCATGGAGTTGATAAACCTAATATTTGACCTTATCTTGATTCTTTCACTAAAGAGGACCTGGCCTCAACAAAGGCCAAAATATGCCCGGGTGCTAAACTATCAAGCCAAACCACCTAGTTAGCTAAGGTCTGAACTTCTAAGGCCTAAGGTCGCTCTAAGGTCAAAAGATGAGCTAAAATTCCCATACTCACTACCTTTCGGCTAGAGGTATCTGCCAACACATTAGCCTTGCCCGAATGATACAGAATAGTTAGATCATATTCCTTAAATTTTGGGGATTGATGTATTTCTTTGGATATTTCCATTATTTGAGTATTGTGGCGTGACTTCATTCTAGAAGTCTTGTATTTATTAAATCTCTTTCATATTTTTATTTTCTTATTTATTATGGGGTTTCAACTTACCTACCAAGGTTGGGTCGAGATAGGTACCATCATTTCCTAAACTTTTGGGTCGTGATAGACAATATTGTTTGTATGGCTTGACGTATATTTGTGTAGGAAGCTTCATTCTATCAACCATAGTTTAACTCACCACATTAGTACTACTCCAACCATCAATGACCAAGGAACATACCCAATCTACCATCTTGAACCTTTCATGAAATAGGTTTACACATTGATCAACTTCCTCTTTAGAAAGATCCCATATGATTTGCTTTAGAACACAAGAAGAGTTCAAACAGTTCTCCAATTTCTCATCATCTACATTTGAGATTGGTTCATCGTGCCTAACCTTAGGCTCATTATAACAATTCCCAACCTAACACTCTATCACACTTTTAGCATAAGGTCCATCACGCAAGATCAAATTTGAGCTCCTTAGTGAACATTCTCTAGTTTTATGTCCTCCGCCTTAATATTTATAACATCAAACGATAGAAGAACACGAAGAGTGTGGTATGTCATGCTTACCTCCATAGGTTTGGTCTTTCTTTTTTGGGTTGTAATTAGCTTGAATAGCTTGACAATCATCTTAGAACATTGGAAGACTCACCATGTTGTCACCCCTCCCTTGATCAGGAATAACTTGATCAACATATCGATCACTTCGATCTTCATACCTTCCTTTATCATCCTTATACCTATCTCCACTATCCCATTTTCCTTGACATCCCATGCATTGATTCATACTAAAGCCTTCGGGTCCTTACCACTAATTTTGGTTATCCACTTCACATATCTCATCATATGGAGGGTTTTGATAATAGATATCTTGGTAGCATATTTGTGGGCAGTGTTGTTGGGTTGGAACATCGAGTACATGCAAGGATGCATGTGATACATTTCATGGAGGTGCTTAGCATCTAACTTGGTTTTCCATAAAAGGACTCTTTTTATGGTGGATGATACGTTTGTGTATTTTGATATGGGGTGACCCATCTATCATAGCTCAGGTTCATTTTGAATGCAACTTGTGTGTAGGTTTGGTTCCAATTTGGTTGGGGGTAGTATAGTTTGGATTCTAGACAGGAGGTTCTTCTTGTTACCTCACTTTTACTTGTCATAGGGAAACTTCTTTCACTCATACTATCCATCATTCTCACCTTTTCCTCCATACCTCCAAACCTTCCATTTGTTTCAACTACCCTTCCATTCACATTGGTCACTCACCTTGACACATTGGCATATGACCCCATGTTGTTCACCGAGCTACTACCTCTAAGGTTATAAGGAAAGTGATTAGATATTGTACCGAAAAAACTAAACACATGAGGTTAGTAATAAAAGCCTCACTCTACTCGTATGTAACCCTCAACTCACCTCTACATCTTCTTCTCAAGATTTCTTGTGAACTAGCTCCGCTCAATTAATTCAAGGTCACCTATCTTCGTAGTGGAGTGGATTCTTGTGACTCTTGAAAGAAGGATGACTCAAATTAATATAAAAAAGACTTGAATCAACAAATTTATCTACAAATTAAGACAAAAAGTAGAAGAAAACAAGCATGGAAAATTTTGGACTCAAGCACTAAATAACAAAATTAGAAGAAATTACTCGTTGTTACTTAATTTGAAGAACAAGTGTGTCAAACAAGAATTCAAGTATATAGGAAACTACAAAAATAGGCAATGACACATTTGCCTTGGGGTTCACCAACATGAGACCAATTTTGAACAACGGGGCATCATATGCAAGCAAGTAATCAAGAAAGAGACATAGGGCATTCAACTCATTCCATGGACTCTATATTTCAAAAACTAAATGTATGCCTTGAATGTTAATAAGAAGGTATTTGCAATTTGGAAGAAAAGAAGAGAAGATAGAATATTTCAAGTAGAATTCCTTGTCCTTCTCAAAAAAACTCCCATAAGGAGTGTATCAACAAGTGAAGTCATGCTTCTTGAGAGATTGAAGGAACTATAGGATGAACTCCCTATGATCACTAATTTTAGCATGCTCCTAAGAATCCATCCTAACACCTCAACTTTTCTAATTGCATACGCGTGACAAGGAGTATAACACATAAATTAGGCTTCACAGATGTACCATGGATTCTTTCCCAAATAACAAGTATAGTTGGTATCCAAAACTTAGAGCTCACACAATTTAAGAACAAAACAAATAAACCATGAAAGAATCGTAGAGACTTCAATCATCTCATGGTATGGAAGGGGATCACTCATTTCCAAGATTTTACTTACTATAAGGAAGATATTATCATGTCTCCAAGATTCACTAGGAATAGGAGGGTGTAGGTACATAACTTGGGGATAAGGCTTTGAAATTTTTCTCTTGCCGTCTACATATTCTTCACTAGGATCTTCCACCACTTTCATGTCATTTCTTATCTCATCAATTTCATACAACTCCCCTTCTTGAGCTAATACTTTCTCATCTTTCTCAAGGTATTCCAGGAGCACCCTCATTATCTTGTAGTCCTCACTCTCTTGATAGGGTCTTAGGGGCACAAGTTTGTGCTTTTGTACTCCAAACACAACTGACTATTTTTTGGACACAACTAGAAATCCGATATCCCTATCAACTAGCCATGGTCAACCAAATAACATATGACGAGATTACATGGGCAAAACATCACGTAACACCTCATCTCAATACTTGACAATGCTAAAATTCATGATCACTTTCTTTGTTACCTATACTTCATTATTCTCAATGAGCCATTGATGTTTGTATGGCTTGGGATGTATTTATGTAGTAAGCTTCATTCTATTAGCCATGGTGTAGCTGACTACATTGGTAATACTCATATCATCAATGACGAAGGAACATACCCGATCTACCATCTCGAACCTTACATGAAATAGGATCACACTTTGATCAAGTTACTCTTTAGAAAGATCCAACATGATTCACTTTAGATCACAAGAAGATTTCAAACCCTTCTCTAATTGCTCATCATCTACATTCGAGGTTAGTTCACCATGGATAACCTTAGGCTCATCATAACCATTCCCAACCTCATACTCTATTATACTTTTAGTGCAAGATCCATCACACGAATCATATTTGAACTCCTTTGTGGACATTCTATAGCAATATAACCTTTGCTTTGACATTTATAACATCAAATGATAGAAGGACTAGAAGATTGAGGTATATCATGCTTACTTCCATAGGTTTAATCTTCCCTTTTCGTGTTGTAGTTAGCTTGAATAGCTTGACTACAATCTTGGAACATTGGAAAACTCACCATATTGTCACCTATCCCTTGATCTGGAACAACTTGATCACCATATCTATCACTTCTATTTTCAAACCTTTCTTATCCATCCCAATACCTATCTCCACTATACTCTTTTCTTTAACATCCCATGCCTTTATTCATACCAAATCCTTCGGGTCCTTACCACCAATTTGGGTTATCCCTTTGGCATATCTCAAAATAAGGAGGGTTTCGATAATAGATATCTTGGTAGGATATTTGTTGGTAGTGTTGGTGGGTTGGAACATAAAGTACATTCAAGGATACATGTGACACATTTCATGAAGGTGCTTGGCTTCTAACTTTGTTTTCCATAAAAGAAGGACTCCTTTGTGATGGATTATATGGTTGTGTATTTGGATGTTGGGTGACCTGTCTAACATAGCTTGAATTCATTCAGAATGTAGCTTGAGGGTAGGTTTGTTTCCAATTTGGTTGGGGGTAGTATAGGTTGGATTCTTGACCCGAGGTTCTTCTTGTTCCTTTACTTTGACTTGTCATAAGGAAACTTATTTCACTCATACTATCCATCCTTCTCACCCTTTCCTCCATATCTCCAAACCTTCCATTTGTTTCAACTACCCTTCTATTCATATCGGTCACTCACCTTGACACATTGGCATATGACCCCATGTTGTTCACCGAGCTCCCTCCTCCATGGTTATAAGGAAAGTGAATAGACATTTTACCAACAAAACTCAACACACAAGTTTAGTAATAAAATCATCACGCTATTTGTATGTAACACTCAACTCACCTCTATATCTTCTTTTCAAGATTGCTTGTGAACTAGCTCAGCTCAATTAATTCAAGGTCTTCTATCTTCATGGTGGAATGGATTCTTATGACTCTTGAAAGAAGGACGACCCAAAAAAATCTATAAATGTCTTGAATCAAGAAATTTGTCTACAAATTAAGACAAAAAGTAGAAGAAAATAAGCATGAAAAATTTTAGACTCAAGAACTACATAAAAAAATTAGAAGAACTTGCTCATTGTTACTTAATTTGAAGAATAAAAAAAATATTTGATGTTTAGAAACTAGTTAACAAGTAATTAAAGATTTTAACTAGTTGTTAAATAGTTGAGAAATGGAAGAAAAATGTGTGAGAAAAAGAATTAGGATGTTTGGACACTTACAAGAAATTCGGTGCCTTAAAGAAGTTCAACACTTCAAAGAATTTGATTTAATTATTTTATGATTAAACCTAGTTTACAAGTAATTAAAGATGTTAATTATTTATTAAATAGCTGAGAGATCAAATAAAATGAGTGTAGAAAAACAATTACGATGTTTGGACACTTTGAAAAATTTTGGGGCCTTAAAGAAATTCAACACTTGAAAGAATTCTATTTGATGATTTAATGATTAAAACTAGTTAAAAATTAATTAAAAATGTTAATTAATTATTAAATAGTGGATAAATTGAAGTAAAATGAGTGTAGAAAAAGAATTAGGAATTTTTGACACAGAGAAAAATTTTGGGGCCTTAAAGAAGCTCAATACTAGAAAGAATTTGATTTGATGATTTATTGATTAAAACTAGTTAACTAATAATTAAAGATACTAGTTAACTATTAAATAGTCGATAAATCGACAAAAATGAGTGTAGAAAAAGAATTTTGAAGTTTGGACCCTTAGAATTTTTTTTTTCCGAATTTCCTGCAACTTTGAGATCTCTAAAAGTGTAATACACTTGCTGCAGTTGAGAGTGGGGTAAGTTTGCCCGCGTAGCTGTCCAATATGGTTGCTGCATGGATAGTTGACTTTGTTGACTGATGAAGTGACATCTGTCGTGGCAGTTAACTTGGAAATTAAAAATAATTTTAATTTGTTTTTCAAATTTCTTTTTTTTTAATTTCCACTTGTGGACCCACAAAAGCTTTGACCAACTTTGACTTGAAAAATTTGGATTAAAGTGTACCTTTTTCTTCTTATTATTCAAGAACACATTGAAGACTCAAAGAACACTTAGAACACCACGAACATACAGTAATTCCCAACACCCTCAAATCAACTCGGAATTAGCTAAAAGTTGAGGAGTAGCTTCCCCTCGACGTAGGGAACAAACCCCAAAGGTTTTTAGGCTCAAATTTCAACCCAAATATAAACTCATTTTCTTTATGTTCAAGTTATGAAGAACTACATGAACACTCAAAAAATTCAATCCCAATCAAACGAGCTCCGATTGATATGAAATTTTAAACTCCAGCTCATTTCAACACCATGAACAAACTCCAACAACTTTTAAGCTTCAATTTCAAACAAATTACCCCCGAAAATTAAAATCACTTATAATATCTTCAAACTATGAAGAACATCATGAACACCAAAATTGACCCTAGGGAAATCTAGCTCCGTTTGCCCTCAAATTTTGGATCCAAGCTCCAATTGACTTGGAAAACAAACCCCAATACAACTTAACCTTCAATTTTCCCTCAATCAACAAATCCACTTCACGCTATTCAAGTTTTTTCAAGCTCAACAATGTTGAAATTTCCAAACAGCTCCAAATCAAGCAAAATTTTAGATTTAGACCCTTAAACATTAGAGAAACACAAATATAGTATTGGAAGCTCAAATAAAAATACAAATTCTGGTTCACTCAAGGAACCAATATTACAAGTAAGCACTTAAGCCCGATTCACTCAAGGAACAAATATAACAAGTAACCAAATAAATCCTAGTTCACTCAAGGAACCGTCACACTCACTTATACCTTGTACATACATGGTAAGGGTCTTATTGTAGCTCACTATCCTTAACTATAGATTAGAAGCTTGTTTCTTATATACTTTTGCTAATAGCATCAACTAGATGCTCCTTATTAATCCTATCTATTTAACTTAGAATTTTGATCATTGTTTTAGTTGTTTTAAGTGAGTGATAAAGGGATTTCGACAGTAATAGTTTGGTTATGTTTCTTATTTATATCCTCATTATTCATTTTTATTTTTATTTTTCCTTAGAATTTTCTGTTGATTAGTTGCTTCAATTTTACAAGAGATTCAATATCTGATTTAGTGAATCATTGAAAGAATTGGAGAATCATCTTCAATACTGATTGACAAGAGTTACAAAAAGGTTTGACACTACTACTTGTTTGTTTTATTTGTATGAAAAATAAAATACTCTACTAGTTATGTTGAACTGTCTATTTATTGAACTAGAGTGTCCATTTTCTTGATGTAGCTATTTCACAATTCTGTATTTGGTGCTGGCTTTTTTCTGCTACTGTATTAGTAGTTGCTAGACTAACTAACATTTAAGTCGTTTGTAAGGTGATGTGATGCTTATGTGTAGTATTCTTTTGCTAGATTCTGTAGTCACGAGTCCAAAGAAAAACAAAAAACATAAAGGCAAAGAAGTATGTGGTGGTAGGATGTCTTACATCCTTGGCATGCAAACGGCTATCATCATTGAGGAAAAAATGGACTATTGAAAATATTCTACGTCAAAAGTCTTATGTTGATCTAGTAACGCAAGCTATACAGGAACTGATGCCTCGAAAGTCTCCTCAAAAGTCTTCCACTCTAAATGCACAAGTTCTACATGAAATGCTGCCTCAAAAGTCTCCTCAGAAGTTTGTGAGTCTGAAAGCACAAGATATTCAAGAACAAGTGCCTCAAAAGTCTTCTCAAAAGTTTGGGAGTTTGATAGCACAAGGAATACAGAAATAAATACAACAAAATTCTCAGAATTCTACTATTGTAATATAATAGGCTGGGAAGGAACCAATTTCATAAGGGTCTTAGAAATCCTCCACTGTAGAAGCACAGGCTGTGCAGGAACTAATTCAACAGGTTACCTAGAATTCTACTACTCTAAAAGCACAAATTGGTCAAGTACAAGTGTAACAAGTGCGTATAGATTCTTCTACTGTAGGAACAGAAGTTGCAGAGGAATAAATGAAATAAATTCCAAGAGATTCATCCACTCTAGAAGGAGAAGATGCATAAGACCAAGTGCAAGAAGAACTACTAGATTTTAAAGAAATGATCTATCTGGAGAACAAGGTAAGAACATATAAATATACTTTTAACTATTGAATTAGTTTACATTGTTGTTTAAAATGTTGCTTTGTATTATTGTATGTCGTTTGAATCAAAAGGCAAAGATAGAAAGTACAATAATGAAACTTGTACAAGCTCAAAAAGATTGTAAAGCCATTGATCTGAACATGTACAAACAACTGATTGGTCCAACAAAAGCAGTAGTAGCAGAGTTGATTAGCACTGTTCAACCTTTGGGAAGAAATGCCATGCTTTGTCTACTTCATATAGACAAGTGGAGTAATGTGGATACCAAAGAATATTTTTTGGAATATACCATGCTTTGCTTTCCTACATTCCTAATTTTAGTTAAGAATATTTTGTAGTTTTTATATTACTGACCCAAAGAACAAATTGTAAAAGAAATATAAAATTCCTTACACTGGAAAAAGTGGGTTTTGAATGGAATTCAGTCTGCTCGAAGAAAGTACAAGAATTATTTGCATAGGAAACAATATAAACCATTTACGACTGTCGCTCTTTGATTGGTAAACAAGCCTGATGAAGTTTCATAATATGATTTCAAGAATCTTCTCAAGTATTGGGCCAGTGATAACTTCAAGGTTAGATATGAATCATGCACACTATAAGTTGGTTATGTTTCATGTATATCCTTCAATTTGGTTTTAGAATTATGCAAACACAATTTTGTATGATCATTGTGAATGTAAAAAACTAAGAAGCTAGTCACTCGATTTATTTATATTCTCAGCGACTCGACTAACATTAATGTTCTTGATTTAGTGTTTAAGTACATTTCATAAATTTATTATTTGCAGAAAATAAGTGAAAGAAATACAAAGAATAATTTTTTTTGAAGAAACTGCATACTGCTGGTAAATGAGTTTTGCTGTGATACGCGACAAATTGGTATGTTCTCTTCTTAAATCATTAATTATGAATTTTATATTGTTAAAGTTTATTGATACTAACTTTTATGTAATTAGGAAAAAGGGAATGAAACCACAGGTGATGTATCAATTAAAGAAATATTTGTGGCTGCAAGATTCAGGAAACCTGGTCAAGAATACAAGGGCACTGATGAGGATAAAATTAATAAAATTGTATTAATCATATTTATTGTTGACATTGTTTAGTTGTTATTGTATAGTCTTTGTTTTATTTACTTCAATTCTCTTCATTTGAACTTGATTTGTAGGCTAAAATGGAAAGAGTGCAAAGTCAACAAAGTGAAGAAGGCTAAGAATCTATTGATTCTTTTGCCACTGTCATGGTACCTGAACATGCAGAATTCCTGAGATTGTATGGGCGAGGAGTTAGTAAAACTTCTCTGAAAGAGAAGAAAAATGTTGAGTCCTCTGCAACTGCTACCAATGAGATGCCAAAAAAGTTGGATGAATTGGAAGATAGGATGGTGGAAAAGTTAGAACAACAAAATAGAAGCAAACGCCATAAAGTTATAGATGACTTATTCGTATATACCCTGGGGTATAATTAAATGCTGACATATTGGTAGCACCTTGTGGTTAGTCACAACAAGAAGATATCCAACCGATCAATCGGTCGTCTGCCAGTAGTAACAATTCTTCTTCTTCTTCTTCTTCTTCTTCTTCTTCTTCTTCTTCTTCTTCTTCTTCTTCTTCTTCTTCTTCTTCTTCTTCTTCTTCTTCTTCTTCTTCTTCTTATTCTTCTTCTTATTATTATTATTATTCTTATTCTTCTTCTTATTCTTCTTCTTCTTCTTATTCTTATTCTTCTTATTATTATTCTTATTCTTCTTATTCTTCTTCTTCTTATTATTATTATTATTATTCTTCTTCTTCTTCTTCTTCTTCTTCTTCTTCTTCTTCTTCTTCTTCTTATTATTATTATTATTATTATTATTATTATTATTATTATTATTATTATTATTATTATTATTATTCTTCTTCTTCTTCTTCTTCTTCTTCTTCTTCTTCTTCTTCTTCTTCTTCTTCTTCTTCTTCTTCTTCTTCTTCTTCTTCTTCTTCTTCTTCTTCTTATTCTTATTCTTATTCTTCTTCTTCTTCTTATTCTTCTTCTTCTTCTTATTCTTATTCTTCTTATTCTTCTTCTTATTCTTCTTCTTCTTCTTCTTCTTCTTCTTATTATTATTATTCTTATTCTTCTTCTTCTTCTTATTCTTCTTCTTATTATTATTATTATTCTTATTCTTCTTCTTATTCTTCTTCTTCTTCTTATTCTTATTCTTATTATTATTATTCTTATTCTTCTTCTTCTTATTATTATTATTCTTATTATTCTTCTTCTTCTTCTTCTTCTTCTTCTTATTATTATTATTATTATTATTATTATTATTATTATTATTATTATTATTATTATTATTATTATTATTATTATTATTATTATTATTCTTCTTCTTCTTCTTCTTCTTCTTCTTCTTCTTCTTCTTCTTCTTCTTCTTCTTCTTCTTCTTCTTCTTCTTCTTCTTCTTCTTCTTCTTCTTCTTCTTCTTCTTCTTCTTCTTCTTCTTCTTCTTCTTCTTCTTCTTCTTCTTCTTCTTCTTCTTATTATTATTCTTATTCTTCTTATTCTTCTTCTTATTCTTCTTCTTCTTATTATTATTATTATTATTATTATTATTCTTATTCTTCTTCTTCTTCTTATTCTTCTTCTTATTATTATTATTATTCTTATTCTTCTTCTTATTCTTCTTCTTCTTCTTATTCTTATTCTTATTATTATTATTCTTATTCTTCTTCTTATTATTATTATTATTCTTATTATTCTTCTTCTTCTTCTTCTTCTTCTTCTTCTTCTTCTTATTATTATTATTATTATTATTATTATTATTATTATTATTATTATTATTATTATTATTATTATTATTATTCTTATTCTTCTTCTTCTTATTATTATTATTATTATTATTATTATTATTATTATTATTATTATTATTATTATTATTATTATTATTATTATTATTATTATTATTATTATTATTATTCTTTTTATTATTATTATTATTATTATTATTATTATTATTATTATTATTATTATTATTATTATTATTATTATTCTTTTTATTATTATTATTATTATTTATTCAAAGTTATATTTCGAAAAGGTGCAATTGGATGAATTGGAAGATAGGATGGTGGAAAAGTTAGAACAACAAAATAGAAGCATACGCCATAAAGTTATAGATGACTTATTCGTATATACCTTGGGGTATTATTAAATGCTGACATATTGGTAGCACCTTGTGGTTAGTCACAACAAGAAGATATCCAACTTATCAATCGGTCGTCTGCCAGTAGTAACAATTAAGGTATGATTATTCTTATTATTATTATTATTATTATTATTATTATTATTATTATTATTATTATTATTATTATTATTTATTCAAAGTTATATTTCGGAAAGGTGCTGGCAATTTTTTTCTTTCATTGCTCTATTTCAGTTTTGATTCATCTGCCAATTATTCTAACGTTGTTGTCAAGGTCAAATGTTGTGGTTCTCTATATCTGTGATTTTATTCACATTATGTGGTTTTGGTATTTGTACATTGGAATCTGTATATGTGTGTGATTTTATGTCTTTGTGGTTTTTGTTTTGGTTTTGGTATTCAAATGTTATTGTTTTTGTTTTGGTATTTAAAAGTTGTGGTTTTTGTTTTGTTTTTGGTATTCAAATGTTGTGGTTTTAGTTTTGGTTTTGGTTTTGATATTCAAATGTTGTGGTTTTTGTTTTTGTTTTGGTATTCAAATGTTGTGGTTTTGGGTTTGGTTTTGATTTTGGTATTCAAATGATGTGGTTTTGTTTTTAGTTTTAGTTCTGGTATTCAAATGTTGTGGTTTTAATTTTTGTTTTGGTTTTAGTTTTCAAATGTTGTGGGTTTGGATTTGGTTCTCTATATGTATGATTTTATTTAGAATTTGTTTGGTTAATGTCATGGATATTAATACTATTAGCAACTTAACGAGCTCTTCGAAGTTACTTATATCGCGTTTAATCTTATGGATTTTTATGTCGCGTTTAATCTTGAAAATGAACTAAATTTTGTTATTTAAAAGCCTTATGCTAGTATAATAGTGATCCTTCTTAAAGGGATTAACTTGAGTCTATAAAGTAGCTTATGACTCTATGTTGATTAGTTTTTGAACTTACTTTGATTAAAGTGTCTTTGCCTAAATTTTTGAGTATAAGGTTAAGTTCAAAATTATGACTTGGTAATGCATCTGGAAAATCCAAATCTATTCAAATTTAAGTAATGTATCTGTTAAGTATTTAAGAAAGGAAGCCAAATTTAGTAAACATATGTTGTTGTGCACTTGCCCTTGACTTTGTAGTATGTTTTGGTATTCTTTACACTTCACCTTGGCACTTCTAGTATATTGAAATGCATCTGTTGGTATGATCAATTGACATTGACACTTCTAGTATGCTAAAATGCATCTGCTGGTATGTTCAATTGACATTGTTATTTCTAGTATGTTAAAATGCATCTTTCTTGTAGTATATGTTAATCTATCCTTTCTTATACTTGACATTGGCACTTCTAATACAACTACAATCTCAGATTCTAACTTGTGGAGCTGTAACTGATATAGTACTATTTTGATTACTTCTATATGTTAATAAATTGTAGAATTGACTAAGAACCCATATATTTGTTGGCTCAATATTTCTAGTAGACTAGATGTTGGTTTTATCCTTTCACCTCACTGTCTTAGATAAGACTTGGTCATTCATCTGTAGCCTAGATGTTGATTTTCTCATTTCACCTCACTTCCTTGGATAAGACTTCGTAATGCATCTGTTAGCCAAGACTTAGTAATGATGCTTTTATTTACTGAAGGAAACTTATTGCCTTCCTCGTTTCAGCTCATGTCACTGCCTATATTTAATTTGACTAGAATTAAAGTTCTAGCAGATAAATGATGAAAATTGGTTCATAACTTTTATTTATAAACTTTTAAAGGTGGAGAATATAATCATGATGGTGATGAAAGCATTGATGAGGACAACATTTGATATTTGATTGAAAGTGGTCGAAACTCTTGTATGACTAGCTCTTTTGTTGATATTATGAAGTCTTATTTGTTGTCCAGTGAAACATGTGTCACCTGCTGTATTTTTTTCCCATGGATCGCATTGCGACTGATTTTTTGTGCCTATGGCGGATGACGTTATGACTTGTACATTTTGTATATTTTGCGCTTATATGACGGTGACATTATAAGTCGTATATTTTGTATATTTTGTGCATGTGGCGAATGATGGCTTGACTGAGATATTTATACCTAGAATCAATCAGTTTCGTTTAGTAATTATCATCTTTTGTGGTATTTACAAGTTCATATGTCAAATATTTATATTTACAGCCCAGGCTATTGGAACATATATAAACTATTTCAATAGGTAAAATAGAGTTGTTGCGATAGCATTTTATAAAGCACAGGCTTCCAATTATTAGAACATATGATAACTGTTACAATAGGTAAAAAATAATCGTTGTTGTAGCACTTTTGATTAATGTGAAAAACCCATTGCAATAATAATAATAACTATCGCATTGAGCTATCAAATCTGTTGCAACATATAGTAAAAAATTGTTGAAAAACTGTGATAACCGTTACAATTGAGCAAACAATTTTTTTTGCAACATAAAGTAAACAATTGTTTCAAAACTACAATAACTGTTACAATTGAGCTAACAAATCCGTTGTGACAAAGACAAGAAAATCATTGGGAAACATCATTTGTTACAGTTTTAACTATTCCTATTGTCATATGAAATAGCCGTTATTGAGGGATGAATAACCATTGCAATAGGTGTACCTTAAGATGCGATTATTTGAATCGTTATAGGACCCATTGCCATTGATCTATGGCAACAATAGCGGCTACAACAGGCAAAACCCCTGTTGCCATAGTATGAGTGCAGCGGTTTTGAGGCCTATAATAATGTTTATCATATTATTATCGTAGGCCCATTTTCTAGTTGTGTGACCTCCACCACTGTATGGCCAGGTCAGTCAACTGATAAGTCGTATAAGCAACACCTTGGCACTCAATGGATATGAGTTTATGCAACCTCTCCTGACAGTCAAGCAAAAACTCTTAGGCATTCTCTCCAATGGAACTACTAAATTTTGGAGGAGCCAAGCGATTGAATATCTCAAACCAGTTCAGATCATCAGAAAACATCATATGATCGAAAACAATAGGAAGAACCGTGAGTCTAGAAGGAAAATAATCAGTATGAAGAGGTACCACAGTAGGTGGATGTACCTCTAATATTGGAAAACCATAAGTAGGAGCCTAGCATGGGAACGAAATACCTCATGGCGTCTGAGATATATCGGGAACACCAATCTGGGGAACGCCATCTAGACGACCAAATAAATGAATCAACAAATCTTGTAACGCCGGGGTAGCGACTAAACTTTGAGTAACCTGAGCTAGTACCACATCCTCTGTTTGATACTTCTCATTATCATAACAACTCTCAGGCTCGGGAGAGGCCTCCCTAGTCCATTCTCTGGTTGGATCTGCTCCTTGTGCCCAACCTCTACCTCTAGCTTAGCCATGACCCCTGCCTTGCTGCCTAGCTAAGGCTCCAATAGCAGGTGCTGGATTAGCATCCTCAACATCTCTGGATCTAGTCCTTACCATCTAAGTAGAAAAGAAGAAATACAAGTTTGGAATATTAACTATGAACAACCCGCATGATAAGGAATCATATTAGAGAAGTTTTTCCTAAATATGTCTTATATCCTCTCGAAAATAGTTATGAACATCAACATATCGATCCGTGAGACTATACTAGACACCCTGCTCTTACACTTATGAGACAACTGAACCTAGAGCTCTATACCAATTTTTCACGACCCAAAAGTTGAGGTCATGATGGTACCTACCTCGACCCAGCCTTGGTAGGTAAGCCAAAACCCAAAAAGAAAGGAAAAATCCATATATGAAGAAAACCAGTAAATACGAGACTACTAAAATGAAGTCAGGCTGTAATATGTAAATAACTTAGAAATCCAAACGAAATACATAAAACCCAATGGTGCGTTCTCATAAGTGTAATGAGTATCTAATACAAATTCGAAATCTGAAATTCATGAATCTGTCTCTAAAGTAAATAAATACAAGATAAGATAGGAGGAGGTCTGAAATCCACCTCAAAATCTGGATCTCACCAGTACCTCGAATATAAACCTCTAACAGCATAAGATTAACCACCGTGGGTTACACTGTATTAGGATTTACACAAAAAGGGCATAGAAGTAGGACTGAGTATGGCCCACTTTTACTCAATAGATATCATAGGCCGACTGAGCAAAGTAGAAAACTAAACAAGTAAAAGATACAATGAGCATGTTATAACTGCAAACAGAAAATTTCCAAATTGGTAGATCACACCATCTCCACTAGCAGTTCCATAATATGAAGTCAAAAAGGAGAAGCTGCACACAAAACATATATAGAAGCTAAGTACACAACAACCAACACATAAAGAAAATACAAATGATGCAACGCAATGATGGTGGGATAATGATGATGAAAACCATAGAATGATTATTTTTATACACCTTCCGAGCCTCAGCGCTTCAATACAGGACCGATGGGGAGGGGGAGTTCACAACCCATGTACTATCTCTAACCTCATTCTCAGTCTCAATAAACCTTGTCAGCTAGTGATCATGACCAAGGGTTTTATAATATGTTTCACTTTCTTTCAAAATCAGTATTTCTCAATGATACCAGTATCTCATGAATATGTATGTATGAAATGAGGATGTAATGCTCACAACCAATAAATGTGAAGATTATAATCAATTCAATACAGGTATAAATGAGCTCAGAATCAACTTGATATTTCAATAATTCATGATATAAGCCATAGCTCGGTTCCACTAAAATAAATAGTCATGTAAACATCAAAAATATCATTTCAAAACAACTCACTCGAGCATTACTATCATGATAGAGGTAAATAATGCTCAAATAGGCCTATAATATATATATTCAAGCCCCTGCACAATCATCAAAACAATAGTAATGACATTTAATGCACGAATAAGGCCTATAAATGTCAAATATAGCCCCACATGGGCATCACACTGAATATAATCTCTCAAGTCAACAACAATATGCATGTAAGCCCCCACACGGGAAACATGATAATAATAATAACTTCAAAATACAATTCCCACATCTAATCCCCAACCCATAACATCTTTACAAGAATTATTAACTACCCAGCTCAGTCTGAAGAAAGTTAAGCCATAACCTACCTCAAAGAGCCGAAATTCAAGCCTAGACCCTTTAATGTAGAGACTTTCCTTCACGAGCAGTCTCAGAATGAACTAAATCTACCAACAATGCAATCTACACATCAAAAGGGAACCAATGATACCCATATTGGCTATATTTAAATCGAGCTAAGAAAATTGTTCTAAAAATATGTTCCAAATCAAATATGAAAAATCTAGAATTTTATTTAGAAACATGATCCTCATATCATCAAGAGTCTATATTTTGAAATCCATTTAAAAACGAGTTGAAAACGAAGCTCAAATAGAACAAAAAATAATTTAAGGTTAACTGGGTAAAAACCCCAATTATCCAATTTGAAATCACCTATTTCAAACCATTTTAAAAATATAATCAATAGGAAATTAAGGAAATAGAAGTTAAGAGGTTACCCAATCAAGATTGGTGAAGAACCCCCTATGAAATTGCCTTTCCTGAAGCTCCCAAGTCCAAAAATAGTGGAAATTACAAAAATGATGAATTTATATTGTTCAGATAAATAGTACCTCATGATCGTGGTCCACACCTCAAAATCGCAAGGGTCAACATTGACCCAAAATTAAATTGATCATCATAATCGCGCAGCTGGACCTTGCAATCACAATCAGTCAACCCAACTTGATCCGTCGTATATAACTTTTCCATCACGGTACCCCACCTCGTGATTGCAATGAGTAAATTGATCAATGGTTGCAATCATGACATGTGGCCACGTATTCATGATGAAATCCCTAATGTTGTACAAAGAAACTGCAAACCAGCCGTTGAGACTTTTGAAAAATAGTTCCAACCACACCCTCGGGATTCGTTCAAGACCCTGCAAAAATAAACCAAATATGCTAAAAGGCTTTTTTTGATGTTTCGAACTCAATGGAACTATCAGACTTATGAAAAGAGGTCATTTACAAAAATTTAGCCCTAGAACCCTTTTAAGCTTATTTTAGCTAGTGTTCATTATAAGAGTAAAAATGTAAATAAAAAGGCTCGGGATTCGAAAAAACTTTGCTACTAACCAAAAATTGACATTTCAGATCTAATGGAACTGTCCAAATCCCATCCTATGATCGAAACATATAATGTTGACCGATGTCAAACCCATGGCTTTAAAAACCTCTAAAGTCTCAAACTCACCCAAATTACTAATTAATGTATTGAGGACCGTGCCAACCAACCCCACAACTTAAAAATAACATTTAGTAACTATAGGGAAGGGTAAAATAGTCAAAATATATAAAAAGGTAAAACTCACAACTATGATTGTTACATCCCATTAGTGGGATCCCACGATCGCGACCAGGGGGTCTCGCGATAGTGATGACGAATCCCTTAGCAGTATATAAGCATTTTCCTTTATTTTCAACCTTATTTTATAACTATAAATCACCATTAGAGATAGTTGAGAGCTCAAAAATTATGGAGGATTGTAAATTTGAGCTGGGATTAACTTTAGGTCACTATAGTTATCAATCTCCTCATCCTAATATCATATGTTTTTGGTTAATTATCCATTTGATTCTCTTATTAGTTCTTGTTTTCCTGTTTGATTTGGGACTGTCTTAGGGCTGTTACGTGGCTCGAATTACGTTTAATTTTGGGGCAAGTAATTCTTTTGTTTAGAGGTACATTGGGACGGTTTCAATTTTATGATTCCATAAATGGGCCCCATGGTGGATTTTTGGCTCAATTTTTGACCTGAAGCATATTTTTGCTATATGGGTATCGATATTGTCCTCTAGATATATAGAATTGTCATGAACCAAACCCATTATGAGTGGCAAACATACTAAGTCTCTAGTGGGAGAACCAACTAGCCTAAACCATCAACCCAACTCTTATCCAAAAAGACAATTAAAACTAGTTCCATTGAATAAAATCAATATCCAACATCATGACGAATCAAGAATATAATAATGCGGAAAGCCATCCCTTTAGACCTGAAAGTCATCGTACCAAAACTCTAATAAATGTCAAAAGAAAGATTGCAACCCCAAAAACCAATGTAATGTCTGAGTCCGAAATAAATAAACCAGAAAACAGTTGATGAATCCATGGTAGCCCGAAAGATGCAACTCACCCTTGAGTTTGGATACGGTTTGAATCACAACTGAGGTCTCAAAACAGTCGCTAGAAGATGATCTACACTAAAAAAAAAAGAAGAGTACATATTGTATCAGCACACAAGAAACAACAGTGTGCTGGTAGGGTCATCGACCAACCCAAAATGAGAAATATAGACACATCACAAAAATGTAGAACAATAAGACAACCATGAACCCTATCATGCAACTACATTTCAGGTTCATAATACGTAATCTTGTAAACAAGTACAATAAGAAGTTTAGTCAAAAAGATTCAACAAGGATAATCGGTCAAGTCAAACAAAGACCAACGATAAGACTCCATGTCAACAATCATGACGCAAGTATCACATAAATCATATCCTAATTGCACAAGTAATAGGCAACACAAAATTATGTCACAACTTGCAATTAACCTGGATCCCTCAAAGAAACTCAATAACAACAGCAATAGCAATATCATGCATCCCGGTTTACACAAGAAACCACCTTAGCAATTAAGCATACAAACTCGGTTCACTCAAGGAACTAATGCAATCAAGAAACACATAATCCCCGGTTCTTTCAAGGAACCATCACACTCACCTGTACCTAAAACACATATGCTAAGGGTCTTATGTGTGCGCTCACTTGTCATAACCTGTAGGGGATGAGTCCTTGTCTATGTACCAAATCTCATACATCAAGTGTCTGCAAACCTTATATCACCAATCCCATGGAGATATCCAAATACCAGTATATTCCACAATAATAACAGATATAGCAACAATCACAACCATAATGATAACATAATAACACTTATAAAATCCAACAAGCTTTCATATAAGTTCATTGCATGCGATTAACACTTAAGATATCAAACAGTCATTCACTTTTCTTGAACATGCATTGTACAAACAATACTAAGAACTAGTTATCTTGCACACATAACACAAATTGGGTTTCAAATACATTAAAACCCTCACCTACCTCAATCCAACCTTGCACCACTCAATTAAGCCTGAGCCTTGCCTTTTCGTTCAATATCTGCTTGGTCTTAGTCTAAAAATATGAACACAATAAATAATCAACCAAATTACCTACCATGTCGAGGGTTACAACCTAATCCTTAATCCTAAGGTTAATTTCATGATCATTCTCCCCATCCTAGGGTTTTCTACCATAATTCACTTTAAATGTACCAATTTCATGGTTACCACTGTGAATTATTATCATGCATAAGTAAATTAACAAATAACAACTAAAACCCAAGGTTTTACACCTAATTTACCCCCTTGCACTAGAAAATCTACTAAGTCAAGATTAAACCATTCCTAAAACCCATAAACTAGTGATTCTGAGGTTAATTAATTGAAAAACTAGTTGATGGGGATGAAATACATACCTTTACGAAGAAAATCAATGGAAAACTAGTGAAAATTGCCCAAGTTTCCTAAGCCCTTCCCCAAAAATGAGTTTAGAATAATAAACCATTTTTGGGGAAAATTCTGCATTAACAACGATTTACCGTACTATAGAGACCCGATTGCACTATAGCGGCCAGATCCCACTATAGCGGCATCGCCCTCTATAGCGGTATTGACTGGTGCTGACTTCTGCTATATCAAAAAAATTTCTATTTCCCAAGTGGCTACTTCAATCGGGCGATTCTTTCATTGGACCTTTATCCACCAAATTTCCTTTGTCCTCAACATCCGAACATCACGATCGAGGATGACAACTGTCTCTTCCTCATAACTAAAATACTTATCTAACAAAACAAAATCTCACTTGATAATATAATCCTCATCCCTATAGTATCTCTTAAGCATGGACACATAGAACACCTGATGGACCAAGCTTTACGACAATGCCAACCTGTATGCAACCGAACCCATATCCTCAAGAACCTTGAATGGACCTATATACCGAGGTCTAAGTTTGCATTTCTTGCCAAACCTCATGACTCCCTTCATAGGATACACCTTTAACAAAACTTGTTCACCAATCTTAAATGACATATCCCTGAAATTATGGTTTGCATACTTTTTTTGCCTACTCTAGGCTGCCAATAACTTGATTTTGATGTATCTCACCTTTTCCTAAGCTTCCTTCACCAAATCAGTGCCCAAAGGCTTCATGTCACTAGTTTCAAACCATTCTATAGACAATCTACACCTCCTCCCATAGAGTGCCTTGAAAGGGGCCATATCAATGCTAAAGTAAAAGTTTTTGTTGTATAAAAACTAACACAATCGCACGAACTGGTACCAATGGCCATCGAAGTCAATCAAAAATGCCCTTAACATGTCGTCAAGCACCTGAATCATGCAACCTATCGTCAAGCACTGTCCATCAATTTGAGGATGAAAAGATACACTAAAAGTGAGTTGCGTGCCCAACTCTTCATGCAACCTATCCCAAAATTTAGAAGTGAATTACGTACCTCAATCAGAAATGATGGTAAAGGGCACCCCATATAGCCTCACTATCTCCTTGACGTAGATCTTGGCCAACTGCTTAGAGATGAAATACACTCTAACCATAATTAAATTGGATGATTTAGTTAGCCTATACACTATGACCCAAATTGAGTCATACTTTCCCATGGTCTTAGAAAGACCTACCACAAAATCCATTGCTATCCTCTCCCACATCCACTCGGGAATGGGTAACCTTTGAAGTAATCCTGCAGGCCTTTGATATTTCAAATTTACCTGCTAACAGTTATGGAATTTGGATACATATTGCACTATGTACTTCTTCCTCCTAGGCCACCAATAAAGCTACCTCAAGTCACGGTACATCTTAGTTGCATCTGGATGAATAAAATATCGCGATCCATGAGCTTCCGCAAGCATATTCTGAATAAAATCACCAACTCGAGGAACACATATCCTCCCTCTAAATCGGAGTACTCCATATGTTTCATGTGTGGAATCTGATTCCTCTCCAATCACCACTTTGTTCTGGAGCTTATTTGATTTCCCATCCTCAAACTGTTTGGCCTTAATTTAATCAAGGAATGTTGACTTTACCACAATACTAACCAATACTCCACCCCTTTATTAAACACCAAACTGCATTAATCGTGATGCTAGAGCTTGAAATTCCCTAGCCAAGGATCTCCTTGAAACCCTCAAATAGGCCAAAGTTTCTATACTACCCGCTTTTTGGCTCAATGCATCTCCATAACATTGGCCTTACCCAAATGATACTAGATGGTCACATCATAGTCTTTCAATAATTCAATCCATCGCCTATGTCTCAAATTCAGGTCCCTTTGTGTGAACACATGCTGCAGGCTATGATGATCTTTGAATACCTCACACTTGACACCTTAAAGATAGTGTCTCCAAATCATAAGTGCAAACACCACCGCTGCTAGCTTCAAGTTGTTAGTTGGGTAATTCTTTTCATGAGGCTTCAACTGTCTCAAAGTATAAGCGATGACATTCATGTCCTACATCAACATAACACACAAAACCAAGAGTAAAGCATCATAAAACAGAACAAATCCTTACCTTCAACTGGCAATTAAAGAATAGAAGTTGTAGTCAAAAGTTTCTTGATCTTTTGAAAGTTCTCCTCACACTTATTCGACCATACAAATGGCTCCTCCTTTTGGGTCAACCATGTCATGTGAGTAGCAATAGAAGTGAAATTCATGAAAAACCTGCAATAGTTACTAGCAAGACCCGCCAAGGTCCTAACTTCAATCACAGAGCTAGGCTGAACCCAACTCTTAACCGCCTTAATCTTCTGGGGATCTACCATCACCCACTTTCTAGAGACCATATACCCTAAAAAGTTAACTAAAGACAACAAGAACTCATATATCATATTTTGAGAACTTTGCATATAATTACTTCTCCTTCAAATTTCCCAAGACAATGCGAAGATAACCTGTATGTTCCTCTTTGCTTTTGGAGTATACGAAAATGTCATTAATAAAAACTATCATAAAAGAATCCAAGAAAAACTTGAAAATAAAGCTAATCAAGCTCATAAAGGCCTCCAGCACATTGGTCAACCCTAAAGACATAATTAAGAACTCATAATGCTCATATCGAGTTCTAAAGGTTGTCTTGGCTATATCCTCAGGCCAAATTTTCAGCTAATGCTAACCCGACCTCAAGTCAATCTTAGAGAATACTGAAGCACCCTGCATCTGGTCAAAGAGATCATCTATACAAGGAAATGGATACTTATTCCTGCTGGTAACCTTGTTCAACTACCTATAATCAATGCACATCCTTATGCTACCATCTTTCTTTTTAATGAACAACACTGGAGCACCCCAAGATGAAGCACTGGGATGCATAAATCCCTTATTAAGGAGTTTCTGTAATTGAGTTTTGAGTTCCCTCAATTCCATCAGAGCCATATGCTAAGGATGATTAGAAATTGGACGAGTGCCCAGCTCTAAATCAATACAAAAATCAATATCCCTGTCTGAAGGCATACCAGGAAAATCCGTAGGAAATACCTCCTGAAACTTAGAAACCATAGGAACAGACTCAATAGAAGGGGACTCTGCACTAAAATCCTAAATATGAGCCATGAAGGTTGATCACCCCTTCCCACTAGCTCTCTAGCTCGGACAAAAGGTATGAATTTCACCGGCTTAGACTTATAAACTCATTCACACTCTAGTTTATCCATACTCGACATTTCTAGAGTCATTGTCTTAGCATCACAGTTCAAGACAGCATGACATAGAGACAACTAAGTCATACCCAAAATAATGTCAAAATCAAACATGTCCACAATGATCAAATCTACCCAGGTCTGAAAACAAATAAATAATATAAAACAAGCAAGATAAACATAGGTCACCACCACAGAATCTCCAATGGGAGTGAAAAGATACACAGGATATTCAAGTATAAAATAGACCAAATCCACACCCTAAGTAAATCTAAAAGATCCATAAGAGTAAGTGGAACCCAGATCAAACAAAACAGAAGCCATTTGGTCATAAATGAGAATAGTACTGGTAATAACCGTATCAGACGCCTCAGCCTTGGTCTTGCCTAGGAAGGCATAACATTGCCCTTTATTATCAAGATGGGCAACCTCTCTAGCTGGATATACTCCACCCTTCCTTGCAATACCATTACCTTTGTTTCCACCATGACCTCCCTGATTATTCCCCCGTCCACCTTACGAACGACCCTTACCATTGCTACCTCCATCTTTACCTGTTAGAACCACAACCATGGTCTGATGTTGTGCCTGATTACCTTTCTTCATTCTCTCTTGACGTGCCCTGCAGCACCACAATAACAACAATTTCTATAAAGAGAAGTCATGTTGGCTGAAGAATAAGAAGCCCCTTAGCTTTTAACAATTGTAGGCTGCTGAATAGACCCTGAATTACCACCTGTAGAGGCTGGCAAAGCTGACTGAATGGGGAGGGATGAATGAGCCAGCTAACTGTGACCCCTAGAATATGAATCACTGAATTTACCCGCATTTTGGTATTTCTTGGGTAATAACTTAGCCTGACCAACCTGCTAAACACCCTCAAGCATTTTCACATAATTAGATACATCATTGAAGCTATTTACTAAAGAAGTCATATTAACAGACAAAATCTGAAGATCAATGTTCAAACCTTCAAAATATAACTGAATCCTCTCATCCTCAGTGCTCAACAACTGGGTAGAATAGCATGACAAAGAATGGAACTAGTCTTTATAGGTCGTAACTGACATACTTCCCTGTTCAAGGGCAAAAAACTCATCCTTCTTACAGTCACAGAGAGTACGAGGTACATACTTATCCAATAATAGGGCATAAAACTGAGCCCAAGTTAATGGAGGATAAACTAATAACCGACACTGCACATAGGTTCTCCACCATTGCTTGGCATCCCATTACAGTTGGAAAGTCATAAACTCAACACCATGTTGTTTCACAATCCCCAACTTGTGAAGCCTCTCGTAGCAATCAATAATGAACTCAACCTCAATCTTAATACAATGAAATGAAGGAAGCTTCATTTTCAAAAACTTGGCCAACAACTCATGCTTGGTTCCATTCACAAGGAGGCCTAACACAGGATGGGGAAATACATCATTACCCGAAGCCTTATCCATTCTGGGAGCTAAAGCGGCAGTGGAATGAGCACCCAGAACCTGAAAAGTTGGCCTGGTGAGAGTAGCTCCAATACCATCCAAACTGCTAAGAATAGCCAAAACCTACTGAATAACCCAAGAAGACACCGAAGGAAGGGCTGCACCTCTAGCCAGTGTTGCTACCTTTGGCTTCAAACCATCCTCATCTACTGCCTCAACCTCCATAAAATTATCCTGGGGTATGGGATGTGATATTGACCTCTGACGAGCCTAGTTAGCTGTTGTCTGAGCTCCACCCCTAGCGGTTGTTGCTCTCTCTCTTCCCTTACCTTATCCTTATCCCTAAATATCCAATTTCGTAGCTAGTGCTGCTGGGGCTGGGACTTCTGCTCTCACTCCATTTGATTTAGTGTTCACCATCTGTGGACAAAAGAATGGAAAAGGTCAAATACCAATTTGGATCACTAAATACCTATTGGAATCAAGTTATAGCTCAAAATAAGAAAGAAAGTATAGTCTTCCTAAGGTCCTATAGTCTCTCCAAAAAAAGTACAGACATTTCCGTACCATTCTGCTTGACGCTACTAGAACTATTTTGGTATGACTGGATACACAAACCTAGGGCTCTGATAGCAACTTTTTAATGACCCAAACCCAATATGAGTGGTGCCCACACTAAGTCTCTGGTGGGATAATCAACTAACCCAAACCATCAACTCAACACTTAGCCAAAAAGATAGCTAAAGCCAATTCTATTGAATAAATTTAATAGCCAACATCATAGTGAAGTAAGAATATAATAATGCAAAAAAGCATCCCATAGGAACTGAAAGTCATCGTACCAAAACTCTAATAGATATCAAAAGAGGAGATGCAACCCCCAAAACCAATGTAATGTCTAAGTCCAAGATAAATGGACCAATAACTAGTAGATGAACCTATGGTAGCCCGAAAGATACAGCTCACCCTTGAGTTCGGATGTAGTCTGAATCACAACTTAGGTCTCAAAATAGTCACTGGAAGATGCTATACACTCAAAAAAGAAGAACATGTTTAGTATCAGCACACACGAAACAACAGTGTGTTGGTAGGCTCATCGGCTAACCCAAAATGAGAAATATGGACATATAACCAAATGTAGTACAATAAGACAACCATGAACCCTATCATGCTAATATCTTTCAAGTTCATAATACTTAAACCTTATAAACAAGTACAACATGAAGTTTAGTAAAAAAGAGTTAATAAGGATAACTAGTCAAGTCAAACTAAGTCCAACAATAAGACTTAAAGTCAACAATCATGACGCAAGTATCATAAAAATCATGTCCCAATTGCACAAGTAATATAAAACTCAAAATTATGTCAAAACTTACAATTAACCAGGACCATACAAGGATCCTCAATAACAACCACAATAGCAATATCATGCATCCCGGTTTTAACAAGAAACCACCGTAGCGGTTAAGCATACAAATGCAGTTCACTCAAGGAACCAATGTAATTAAGAAACACATAATCCCTGGTTCACTCAAGGAACCATCATACTCACTTGTACATTGTACACACGTGCTAAGGGTCTTATATGTGCTCTTACTAGTCATGACTTGTAGGGGACGAGTCCTTATCCATGTACCAAATCCCAGGCATCATGTGGCATCCAATTTTGTATCACCAATCCTGTGGAGATGTCCAAATACTGGTACATTCAAAAATAACGATAGATATCACAATAATCACAACCACAATGATCACAGAATAACACTTGTAAAATCCAACAAGCTTTCATAGAACTTCATTGCATATGATTAGCACTTAGGATATCAAACAGTCATTCACTTTCCTTGAAAATGCATTGTAAAATCAATACTAAGAACTAGTTATCTTGTATACATAACACAACTTGGGTTTTAACTACATTAAAACTATCACCTACCTCAATCCAAGCTTCCACCATTCTATTAAGCCTGAGTCTTGCCTTTCCATGCAATTCATGTTTGGTCGTGGTCTAAAAATATGAACATAATAAATAATCAACCAAATGACCTACTATGTCTAGGATTACAACCTAATCCCTAACCTCAAGGCTAATTTCATGATCATTCTCCCCGATTCTAGGGTTTTCTACCATAATTCACTTTAAACCTACAAATTTCATGGTTACCACAATGAATTATTATCATGCAAGTGTAAATTAATAAATAACAACTAAAATCCAAAGTTTTTACACCTTAATACCCCCTTTCACTAGAAAATCCACTAAGTCTAGCTTAAACCCTCCCCAAAATTCATAAACTAGTGATTCTAAGGTTAATTAACAAAAAAAACTATTTAATGGGGCTGAAATACTTACCTTTACGATGAAAATTGATGGAAAATTATTGAAAATAAGCCACACCACCTAAGCCCTTCCCAAAATATGAGTTTAGAATAATAAACTATTTTTGGGAAAATTTCTGCATTAACAACAATTTACCCGGCTATAAACGCCCGATCCCGCTATAGAGGCATTGAACGCTCTAATGGTATTGACCAGTGTTGACATGTGCTATAGAGAGAATTTTTCTGCTATAGTGCGAGTCACTATAGCTCAAACCATGACATCCAAGTCTAACTCTTTTGTGTCATATTTGATATCAAGAGTTTTACTCACCGAATTCACTTCCGAAAAGTCCCACAAATTCTTTATCGAGTTAGCTAACATAAAATCAAGATAAAATATATTATGTTTATCCAGTCCTTTCTCATATTTCACTAGACCATACCTCACTCTGATTTCGTCTGATCCTAGCCTAGCCTAGAATTTTTAACTTTCATTTCAGAGAAAAACTTAATCTGAATTTTTTCATGATTGACCTATCTATAACAATGGAAAGTTTTTTATAGTAACATTATTTTGATAGTGTGGCAATGTTTGGAGGCTTCTCAGAAGGGAAAATCTCCATTATAGAGGTTCTCACAGGCTTTCAATGCGTCTAGGTAGGCTAGGCTTACCTTCTCCTAGACTTTGATTTAATATAGTGTTAGTGTCATATTTTTATAGATGTGGGTGGGTTCTTATGGATTGGATTATCATTTAGAGTTTTTCTACTTATTTTACACGGTTAAGGGCCATTTGGATAGATTTTGGCCTCGGTTTCCCTTATATTGGTTTATAATTATCCTTTAGGAAAAGAATCAGCTCATTTAGTGCCTTGGGATGGGATTGAGAAGCCTTAGTTTAGGTTTGAGTAGGTGCTTGCCTTAGGATGTGTTTCTGGAACTTGTAGTGGGCCATACAACCTCTTTTTAATATAGGATGCCCAGAATAGCTTCCTTTTTACCTAAATAGTTACTTAACAGCTTCTTTAGATTAGTACTTGAACTTTGAGAAGAATTAGTTGTTAAAAAATCTTAGTTGACTTAGTTACCCTGGTAGAGTAATATTTGACCTTTAACCGCATCTTCTAACATAATAATTAGAACCCACTCCTTCTTAACGGATTTGGCCACCTAAAATTGGAACTTAGGATTAAACGAACTTGAGATGGGCTATAACTCTAGGATATTACTACATTTAGCTTACTTTGTAGTTCCAATTTGAGTCCCACACCTGGCACATCATTATTATTTATCAGTTCTGGTTTGTGTTTGGCATTTACTCTATGGTCACTATAGATTAGTTTCGGTTCAAGTACAACATTTATTATAATGATATTCTTCAATAGTTCTAGTTCGAGTCTGGCATTTATTATAATTACTATTACTGATCCATGTTGGGTATCTGGAAGAGACCAGAAAGGTTTATGGTTATGATTAGAAAAGGAGTATAAGACATACATTTCACACATTTGGATCTCTTTACCTTTTTATCATTATATTTTATTTTTACTGTAGTATTACCCTTTGTTAGTACCCACCCTGCTCATGAGGGCTCTATCGAGTTTTTATTTCTTCTTGTGTGTGCCTTCTGGGCATATAGGGGTCTAGTTAGGTTATGGTAAGACTTATATTTCTGCTTTCAAATTATTAGTCTCCTATTTAATCATATTATATTATTATTTTCATTCCTGACACTTTATTACTAACTTTAGTTTAATAACTTAAATTCTATTTATACTTTTACTGTAATTTAGCTCAGTCAGCTAATGATGCCCACTGAGTACCCGTGGTTTTGGTACTCATACTACAGTTCTACATATTTTTTCCTAATGCAGATCTGAGTATGATCCATCGCCATTGACAATATCCTCGGGTTGTTCTGATGTTCAGTGATTGGTAAAGATTTTAGGGTACGAAGTGGATCCTCCTCCATATGTTATTATGATAGTCTTATTTTGTATATTTTGAGACTATGATGTATATTTTGCTACTGTCCAGTACTCTATTTGGTCTTAGTGTCTCTTGTACTGACCTTACCAGATCTTGGGGGATTTATTGTGTTAATATGTCCTTTTCCCCCTCTTGTATAGTATGTATATATATATATATATATATATATTCCCTATTCTTATTGCTTATTATTGTAGTTGTATCATTATTTCCATATCTTCTGCCTATTAGCCCGTTACTTACCATTCCAAACTATAGTTTGGCTTACCTACTTGTGGGTTAAAGTAGTGCCATCATGACCTAAAAAAATTAGGATTCATAGGGGGTTTTGGACTTGAAAAAGGTAGGAGATGAAGAGTCACCCTCTTCAATATTTTAGAATGATTTGGGTTTGAAATTGGATGCTAAACACCCCCATTTTAGTGTAAAAGAGTACACACATACTCTACAAAGCTCGACCTATGCTTAGAATTCAAAAAATTGATGAAAAATTTGAAAATCTGCCATGGGAGGGGTTGGCACTGATTAGGGAAAAAAGCACTATTGCATCAGTAGATTTGTCACTGCAACAACACCTTTGTGGCAAGGCATCTGCCACTGTAGTGACACTACTAAAGCGACAAAAGCGTCACTTCAGCAACAGTCAACAGTAGCTTCCCCAGAAATATTTCAACACTGTCTTGATTTTCCATTTCATTTTGAATCATCCCAAATTGGTTTCTAAATGCTATGATATGATTTTGCAAGACTACTACCATGGCTAACCAAACCGCATACCGAAGGTTCCCAAACACCGCTTGCCATGAGCGCTAGGAGTAGGGGTTTGGTAATTGGGGATTTATCCATGAGAGGGGGTTCATGACTAAGAACATATCTAAGAATGCTCTCAAATTCTATAATCACTACAGACTTTTGGATGGGAGATATTGATAGAGCCCATCTCCACATGCGATCTGCCAAATGTTAGGGAGTTTTATGCCATACTCTTGACCTTTGACTGGTATATGCCCCAACCTATTATTCGCATTCAAAGAATGAATGTATCGATGGATGATGCCACCATTAATGACACTCTAGGGGTTCCAACCTCTCTAATGCAACTTTTGAGGCCAAAGTCAATGAGTCGTATCTTCAGTAGTTGGCAAGGACTTATATGTAAGAGGGGTAGGAAAACTAGGTAAAGTGGACCAGTATTAGGGGGAAAAAAGGTACCCCTTTCACTGTGGAGGCTCTGAGGTGGGTGAACTTAGCATCCTAGAGGATTCATCCTTCAGGAAATGTTAATGATGTGACCTTCCACTGAGCTATGGTGGTGGCCTGTGCTTTGTCGGGGATAGATATTAATGTGGGGATACAGATTATCAAAGAATGGCAGCATTTATACACTAGGGGAGGATATTTGAGGGATCTCTTCTTACCTTCCTTAGTTTATGAGTCGTGCAAAAGAGTAGAGGTACGGAAGAAGGAGCATGATACTTTGGAGGAGTATGTCGTGCCTTTCAACCCACTAAAGATTAAGGGTTCATATGGAATGAGTAATAAAAAGAGAATGATAGGGGCAGAGGTTAAGAGCAACAGGTACAGTGAGGACGAGAAGTCTAGCAGCCCTCCCTCACGGACTCCTACATCCCTGTACTTCTTGGAGGAAGACCTGGCTACCGTATAGGGTTACTTAGAGCAGTCCCATTTTCCTCCTCCAATTTTGGCTGCTAAGAGCTACACGGCTCCATCAGACAAAGCTTGGGCCTATGTAGAGCTCGTAAGGGAGCCACATGAGGAAAAGAAGAAGAGATGATGTAGTAGACAAATATATCCTATTTTAATAGAAACAAAAAATGAGAGAGTAATTGAATCACTCAATGATGAAGAAAAAAGACAAAGGTAAAAGTTTTATGCTTACCGAGGCAAACGAAGTCTGATGAACTGTTCACGTTGATGATTCCAATGACCCAATCAAAAAAAGAGATCTTTTTTGTTTCATCATCAGAAAGTGTCTTGAATGAAGAGTTCACCGAAGTTTAAAACTGGGATGGAGATCATAGAAAATTATGTAAATGATGCACTTTTATATAGAGAGCAAAAGGGAATTCAGCTCTGATTTTCTTACCTAAGATTAGTAAGTAAATACTCTGTCACAATATAATATTCTTACACAACCAATATAATTTAACATGTAATAATATGTCACCTAATGTTCTTTTTTATGTTATGAACTAAGGCTTTCTTATCGAAATGTATACATAATTAATTATCAATAAATAATTGTGCAAATATTTTTATATCAATAACATGACGTTTTTTATTTATTGGATTAGTGTGGCGGGTAGGGCAAAAAATAAAGGTTAATTCTAGATCCTAATATAGTTTATGACATTTAGATAACAGTGAAGGTGAAATTACATATGATGGTTCCATTGGAGAATATTATGCATCCATCTTTATTATTGGTCAGTTACTAATTAGAATGTCTATGTTTAGTACAAATTTTTATTTCAATTGTTATTTTGATGTAATCTCATTTACAGTACAACTCGGGTGTAACATTTCTATTAAGTTATTAGTAGATCAAAGTTAAATTAAAGATGCAATTTTCAAATCACTAATAGTTTCAGTTGTAACTTTGGCACATTTTAGTAAAAAATATTGAATACACATGTAACACATGTGTCTAAAAACTAGTAACTAGATAAATAAATTGGAATACACATACAACGCATGTGTCTAGAAATTAATAACTAGATAAATCAATCATAAATTCCTCCTCTATTACATTTGACGTAGGTTTCATTTTCTCCAAATCATAACAAGATAAATCAATCATAAATTCCTTCTCTTTTGCTTACGACGTAGATCTCATTTCCTCCAAATTATAAATAGATAAATCAATCATAAATTTATCCTCTGCTCCACATAACATAGGTCTCATTTTGTAACAACCCAAATCATTGTAAAGTTAAAAAATTTGCAGAAAAATGTTTTCGACCAAGATTTCTTCATTTTAGGCCTTGTAGGAACTATTTCATGGGAAAAAGTTGTGTTCCAAATCAAATTTTGGCCGAAATTGTGAAATTGGGCCAAGACTATTGACCCGTCACCGTAACAATAGATTTTCCATTGCAGCAATGCTTTCGTTGCTGCAGCAATATTCAGACAGTAAGCTGCCCGAGGGTTATTTTAAAATCTCACTCAGCTGAGGCTTCTTATGTTGCCTTCCTCCTTCAAAAACACCCTAGGTAAACCCTACACCTAGAACGATTAAGATTTATAGGCCAAGCTCCAAGAGGCCAATTTCTAAAATGTTTCCAAAAAAATTTCTAGTGTTGGTCAAGGGCAAGGTACGCAAAGAAAAATCCTTTGCTCTCTGTAGCAGCGAAATTTATTGACGGGGTAGTTTATGGTTAATTATAGTAGGCTTGGGTTAGATGCATGTAATAATGATTTTTATGTTGGGAGATTTCATATTTTAGGCCTAGGGGCATGGAGTTTGGATGAATTGAATAATAACCAAAAATAAGATAATGAGTTGATGAGGTTTCCTGATGAGTTATTGAACTGTATTTCTCATTTAACTGTCAAAAGTTATAGGGCTTGCATGAAATAGAGGTTGGTTAATAAATAGGAGTGTTTTTCGGGTTAGAGAAAGGTTTAGGCTGACTATGAGTATAATAAATATGAAGCTAGAGCCCGGAGTATACATTTCGATGGGTTTAGAAGAAACTGGTAGGGTCCAGGTTGAGAGTGGATGGAGTAGGCAGTAGGTGTATAGATATCCATGATAAGTTTAGAGAAGTCAGATGAGGTTGTAGGCATGGGAATGGTGTTGTAGGTAGTTTCTCATAGTAGAATGGGGGTAGATGTAGTAGTGAGGAATAGATGGGAGAGATAGAGTATAGTATTCCTTCATTTCAATTATTAGTCGGTATAAGTATAGGTGGTGACCAGTGGGTATAGTTGTTATATTGAGTAGGTATGAGTCATTCGAGTGTGATGTTGAATTTATTTGACTTTGTGCTTATGTATATACATTGAGTGTTGTGACTAGCCTTCGGGCACTATTGAGATTATTGAACTATTGTCATGCATTATGCATTGGAATGAGATTATGTACGTTGAGGTAAGGTTGTATGGACCGGGTGTCACACTAACACTATTATATGTATCGGTTGTCATGCCAATATGTTATATGGATCAGGTACCACGCCGGTACTGGTACATAGAATAAGCTCGTTCTTTGCAGGTCATAGCTTAATGTCCCTTCTAACTCTAGTATGTATGTACACGTTGTGTGCATGTATTCATATCATTACATTGTTGTAGTTATATATTTATCGAAGTGGTTGTTGTGTATTTGAATTGTTAAGTATGAGTAGCGGACCACAACACGTGGGTGTAATTTATTGATAACGCTCAAGATACACCTCAAGATGTATGCGGTTACTAGCAATATAAATTTTACCCAACATGGAGTCGGGGTCAATTCCACAGGGAATAAAGGCGATAGGTTCACCTTTGAGTGTTGTAAGTGACTAAGTATTTGCACATAATGCTAATAAAATAATACAATAAAGCAAATGGGGAGTTAACTTAAAAGGATTTTGTGTTCAAATTATCAATTTTGACTTTGGATTGTCAAAATGAATTCTAGAGAATGTAATTGATAGGTAAAAATATTTAGGGTTATGACCTCTTAAGAGTGATTATAAGTGTGGTTAAGTGAAAATGCACCTAAAATTCAATTGACAGTTATGATTATGCTTGGTTTTAGGGATTGGAGGTAATCTTTCAATCTACCACCAAATTTCATATGGGTTTCATGCAAACACCCATATGTATACAATATCAAGCAACTAATAACCTAAAATTAGTTAGTCTATTTCTAGCACTAGCTATTAAGTGAGATGTTCTCAAGTCTTTGTCAACTAAATCTCTCCACCCTTGTCTTCTCTTTCAAGCAAGATAAGAGATATAAGTATGAATGGAATTTGCAACCTCAATTCTTGAGTTGAAACATAGATATTTAGCTTAAATCATAACATTCAATCAAATAAAGAGGTAAATAATAACTACCCACACAAAAACCAACACTCAATAATGCATAACCCCAAGCTTGGGAAGTTAGCTACTCATAACAAGAGAAAAAAGAAATATACATATATTCTCATTCAACTCTTCCATAGAATCAAAATATTTCCCAAGAAATTCTAAATTCAAAAGAAAGAAATTAGAAATAAGTAACTAAGATTCCAACTAGGGTTCAATTACAATCTTTAGATTCTAGACTTGACAAAAGATAGGGTTCCATATTGCCAAAAAAGCATCAATAGTTTCGCAAAAATGGGCTTTAAAATTATAGAATTGCCACCACATCCAAATCGGCTGAGGAAATGGCAATCGAAGAGCACTTTGGTGATACGCCAAAGTGACCTAGTGTTACCGAATTGACATTGAACTTGACCTCTAGTGGTTGGCATATGTTACTTTTGGTGATGGATGTGGGCTTCACCGATCAGTTAGGCGGTACGCCAAACTTCTCTACTCATCACCATTTTTTCATACTTAGACCTAGCTCAAATTGTTACAATTGGCTATAGAAAGGACCTATTGGAGATACACCAAGCACTTCGACAATGTGCCAATTAGCTTTTGTGATGCTCCTTTGCATTTTTAGCTCCAATCTTCTATCTTTTAGCTCCTTTTTGCTATTTCAACCACTTATTGGCCCTAACCCTAAAATTAAATCAAATTAACATTAAAACTCATTAAAATTTACATTGAGGACTTGATGTTTTTCCATTTTTAGGCCAAATGAGTCACAATTTGCTGACTCATCAGGTATGCTTTAGTTTGAGTGTATATCATAACTTCGGTATGAAGAATTTATATGTATATATATATGTATATACATATGGGGTATTGGTTGATCTTGTCTAGTTCATGTTGTATTTTAGAGAGCAAGACTAGTGTCCTTGTTGGTAGGTTTCAAATATAGATTTGTGGTTCTTAATTATGTTAGGGCATATGATTATAGGTGTTGTTAGAGAAGGAGTAAGTAAGTTAGGAGACTTAGTAAAAAGGGACTTGGGAGGGTTTAGTTATCCAAAAATATATTTGTTGTCAACATTTCCTTCCTATTTTCTATTATTGTAATTTGTTTCGAACCCTGGTCGACCGATGTTACCTACCAGTACGTGTGGTTGTACTAGTAGTGCACTTACTATATGTCCATTCAGGGATATAGGCATGTTGCAGGTCAGTTGGAGTTTCTATAGGTACATCGATGGTCGTTTCTCAGTAGCTCCTGTCATCTCACTCTTACATGTATTCTGTGTCTTGGGTCATATTTTCCACTTCTTAGTGCTCTTGTAGCGGTTTAGATTAGGTTCTGGGATATTGTTAGTTTATTTTCATAATGTAATTATGTAATAAATGGATTTTGAATAGGAGAGTTTTCTTTCCTTTAAAGGCTTATTTATTTTCAAAATTGTTTAATATATCTTCCACACTTAATTGAATGGTAGGATGGTAAGGGCTATCCTATCTAGGTTAGAGTTGGGTAGGTGCTTGCCCGATCCGTGAATTAAGTCATGACAAGTTAGCATTAGATCCCAGGTTACAAGTCTCCCTGTACAAGATTAAATGTCAAGTAGAGGCTTGCAGATTGGTGTGTTGGTGTCCACATCAAATCAGTAAGAAGCTACAAGGCATCTAGGAATTTTTCTCACCTTTTTCTCTCATATAGTTCTAGACAGTATTATATCCCTGAGTTTAGTCCAATTAATTTCTGGAAGATTCACATTGGCATCTCAACAATCACAATTGGGATTAGTTAGTCCCAGTTGGTATCTCGGTAATATTTGAAAGGTTAGAATAGTATTATTCTTACTGGTAGTGGTCAATAAGAGGCATATGACTTGTATTCTAACATTGTGAATTATGTCTTGAATGAGTGGTTTATGTATCTAGGTGGATGTGTTGTTTATTTTAGTGAAAATTGTAGTTGTCAGTACAGTTGGTAAGCATAACCTTCTCGTCAATGTATTGGTTAGGCTTACCAAAAGGATATTAGTATTTTAGATGATGTTGAAGAATGATGTAATGCTACATGTTGCATTCTATGGTCTTTTGTCGTTTTGATTGCATCTTTGCTTTACTATTTGTGGGAAAAATTTCTTAGGTGTAAACGGTGTTCAGGAGTGTCATAAGGTGAGTGGTTTTGATAGAAAATCTGGGAATCGTAAGGGCTGGGTGGGATTTCAAGGTATGTCTTTATTTCTGTGATTTGAGACACATCTTAATTTCCCATAATCTTCATCTTATTCCTGATCACATTCTTGGATACCCTTGTTGATCAGTCTAAGTTATCATGGTAAGAAGTCGATTAAGACGAGTGGTGTTTTTAGGACATTGGTTATGTGTAAGTGAGTCAAGGGAATTGAAAATTGCATGAAAAATAGGTTTAGAATAACAACTTTGAATGTACTTGGTTAATACTGATAAATGTGGGGATAGGAGTAACAAAGTGTCCATGGGATAGCATCATGGCCGAAAAGACCTGTAAATGATTAAACTCGGAGTCACTGGTTGGGCACCGTTGCAGTGATGAATTAACCGCTGCCACAACATCTCCGCAGTGACTCCTCATCGCTTCCATGTCACTACTACAACTACACTTTTGTCACTGTAGACACGTCATTGTAGCGCTAAATACATCGTTGGAGCTGCACCCAGGCAGTATGTTGCTAGGGCCTCCCCTCTACTTAGTGTTTTTTTGTGCTTTGCAAAAATGACCATGTATTTGCAATATTTATGTATAAAAATAGTCACCCAATATAAATAGAAAGCTAATAAATTATTGAGTTAAGATTTGATAGAGTAATAAGTACTAAAAGTAAAAAGAAAAGAGATTGTTTGTTACATGCCCCAAATGGGGGCAGCTAGGGGAAAGGTGGTGGATAGTATAATACGCATTTGGGGGAACCTAGCTGGTGGCCTCATAATCTCTGAGGCTCAAGGAATCGGAGCCCTACTCTTCTATTCCACTAAGGAAGGAGACTCTTCCGCATCTTCTTTCTTCAGCTTTGGGAGCTACACACTTGAACATTACTATCACAACCTTCCACATCCTAGATAGTATGAGATCTCAAGAGCATCTCTTTTTTCTTCTCCTCATATGGCTCCCTTAGGAGCTCTACATAGGCCCAAGCTGAGCCTGGTGGAGTCGTGCAGCACGTAGGAGCCAAAATTGGAGGAGGAAAATGGGACTGCTCCAAGTAACCCTGTACTACAACAAGGTCTGCCTTCAAGCACTACAGGGATGCAGGAGTCTGTGAGGGATGGGTGCTGGACTCCTCTCCCTCACTGACCCTGCTACTCTCACCCTCTTCCCTTATCTTCCTTTTCTTCTTACTCCCTCCATATGAACCTTTAACCTTTAGTGGGTTGAAAGGCATGTCGTACTCCTCCAAAGTATCATGCTCCTTCTTCGGCACCTCCACCCTTTTGTATGACTCAGAAATCATGGAAGATAAGAAGAGATCCCTCAAAGATCCTCCCCTAGTGTATAAATGTTTCCATTCTTTGATAATATGTATCCCGACATTAATCTATATCCCCAACAAAGCATAAGCCAACCACCATAGCTCGGTGGAAGGTTACATCATTAATGTTTCCTGAAGGACGAATCCTCTAGGATGCTAAGTTCAGCCACCTCAGAGCCTCCATAGTGAACGGAGTACTTTTTGTCCCCCTAACACTAGTCCACTTTACCTAGTTCTCCTGCCCCTCTTGCACATAGGTCATCTCCAACCACTACAGATCCGACTTATTGACTTTGGCCTTAAAAGTTGCATTAGAGGGGTTGGCACCCCTAGAGTGTCATTGATGGTGGCATCATCCATCGGAATATTCTTCCTTTTAATGCAAATAGTGGGTTGGGGTACAGACCAGTCAACGCTCAAGAGTATAGCTTAAAACTCCCAAACATTCGCCAGATTGCATACAGAGATTGGCTCTATCAACATCTCCCATCTAAAAGCCAATAGATAATTATAGAAGTCGGGAGCGTTCTTAGCTAGGTTCTTAGTCACAAACCCCCTTTCATGGATAAAGCCCATCATACCAAACCCCTACTCATAGCGTTCATAGTAAACGGTGTTTGGGAACCTTTGGTATGCGGTTTGGTTAACCATGGTAGTAGTCTTGAAAAATCATATCATAGCATTTAGAAACCAATTTGGGATAATTCAAAATGAAAAGGAAAATCAAGACAGTGTTAAAAAATTTTTGGGGAAGCTATTGTCGACTGTCGCTGTAGCGATGCTTTTGTCGCTTCAGCAGTGTCACTATAATGGCAGATGCCTTGCCAGAGTGTCATCGCTGCAGTGACAAATCTGCGGGTGCAATAGTGCTTTTTTCCTTACTTAGTATCGACCCCTTCCATTGCGGATTTTCAAATTTTTCATCAATTTTTTGAATTCTAAGCATAAATAGAGCTTGGTAGAGTACCTGTGTACTCTTTTACACTACAATGGGGGTGTTTAACATCCAATTTCAAACCCAAGTCATTCTAAAACATTAAAGAGGGTGACTCTTCATCTCCTACCATTTTCAAGCCCAAATCATTCTAGAACACTGTGGGAGTGTTGGGGACATAAGGTAATCTAGCATGCTTAGTAAATTTGTACAAAAAACCAACAAAATTCAAATTTCAAAATTGCACCACAAACCAAACTGAATATCTTTTTTCTATCCTAATTTCTATGATTCTACAATGATAAACGCATAAATAAAGTAGCAAGGATGATGTTTTACCTTAGTTGTGCCACTAGGAAGGAAATTTCTTGAGGGAATTAAGAGAGTTTTGAGAGAAATTTGAGAGTTGGGAAGTGGGGGAAATGAAACCCATTTCCCATTTAAAACTACCAAGGCCAGCTGCTGTGACATTTTTGTCACTACAGCAATGCCGCTGAAAAGATAAGTTTGTCGTTGTATCAACAGGCTCTATAAAATTTGTTTTTATCCCAAAATTTTTATGTGTTGTAATATTTTGTGATGTCCTGGTATTTTAAGTGACCGGTTTCATAAAATTTAGCGTTAATCATATTCCTTGGGTTATAGTGATGGTACGTTGTGAAAAAAGTTTAGTGACCCATTATGTGTAGACTGGTCAGGTGATGGCGGTAATTAATTTTAATTATCCATGGTTCAGTAAGGTGTGATTGGGCAATTAATAGGAATAAAAGACCACTTTTCCTTTCATAAACCATTGTATATGTTGGATTCTAGGAATCGTGCTAAAAAATCTCTTTCCTTCATTTGTAACCATTCAGAGACGAACGGTAAGTAAATTGGTATTTAATGTAACAACTCAAATCATTATTATGTTAAAAACCATCCCAGAAAAATGTTTTCGACCAAGAAATCTTCATTTCGGGCATTGTAGGAACTATTTCATGGGAAAAAGTCGTGGCCAAAATCAAATTTAGGCTAGGATTAAAAAATTAGGCAAGGTCTACTGACCTATTGCTGTAGTGATATTTGTCGTTGCAAGGACGCTGTTGTAGTGACACTTCCATCATTGTAGCGACAGTCGGGCAGTAAGCTGCTAGAGGGTTATTTTAAACCCTCACTCAGCTAAGGCTTCTTATGTCACCTTACTCTGCCAAAAACACCTCAAGTGAACCTTATACTTAGAATGACGAGAATTTAGAGGCCACGCTTCATGAGGGCTGTTTATAAAGCATTTTTGGTGGAATTTCAAGCATTGCTCAAGGGCAAGGCATACAAAGAACAACCCTTCTCTCTCCATAGCAACAAAACTCATCTACGAGGTAAGATATGGTTAATTATAGTAGACTTGGGTTAGATGCATGTAATAATGATAGTTATGTTGGGAGATTTCATGTTTTAGGCCTATGGGCACAAAGTTTGAATGGATGAAATAATAATTGAAACTAAGATAATGAGTTGATAACGTTGCTTGATGAGTTATTAAACTATATTGCTTATTTAATTTTCAAAATGTATAAGGCTTGCATGAACTAGAGGGTAGGTAGATAAATAGGAGTGTTTGTGGGTTAGAGAAAGGGTTAGATCGACCATGAGTATAATCAATGTGAAGTTAGGGCCCATAGTGTGCATTTTGGTGGGGTCTGAGGGAACTGGTAGGGTCCAGGTTAGGAGTGGATGGAGTAGGTAGTAGGTATCTAAATATTCATGATAAATTGAGAGGAGTAGGAAGAGGTTGTGGATGTGTGAACTGTGTTGGGGGTAGTTTCTCATAGTAGAATGGGTGTAGATGTAATAGTGAGGAAGGTAAGGGAGAGATAGAGTATTGTATTCCTTGATTTCAGTTGTTAGTCGGTATAAGTATAGGTGTTAACGGGTGTGTATGACCGTTATGTTGAGTAGGTTTCATTCGAGTGTGATATTGAATTGATTTGACTCTTTGCTTATATATATAGATGGAATGTTGTGACTAGTATTTAGGCACTACTGAGATTATTGATCTATTATCATGCATTGAGCATTGGATTTATATTATGTACCTAGAGGTAAGGTTGTATAGATAGGGTGTTACATCGATACTATTATATCGATTGGTTGTCACGTTGACAGTGTTATATGGATTGGGTACCAAGCCGAAATAAGTACATGGATTCAGATCGTCCCTTGTAGGTCATAGTTGAGAGTCCATGTTGACCCTAGTATGTATGTACATCTTGCATGCATTCATTCATATCATTAAATTGTTGTATGTATATATTTATCAAAGTGTTGGTTGTGTATTTGACTAGTTGAGTATGAGTAGTGGACCGCAACACGTGGGTGTAAGGTATGCCTTTGTTTGAGTATATATCTTAACTTCGGTATGATGAATTTATATGTTTATATATACATATGGGGTATTGGGTGACCTGGTCTAGTTCATGCTGTATTTTAGAGAGAAAGACTAGTGGCCTGGTCAGTAGGTTTCAGATGTGGAAGACTAGTTCTTAATTGTGTTGGGGTATAAGAGTGTAGGTGCTATTAGAGAAGAAGGCGAGAGTTAGGGAACTTAGTAAAAAGGGACTTAGGAGTGTCTATTTGTCCTGAAATATTATTTGTTATCATGATTTAATTCCTATATTCTATTGATATTAGTTATTTCTAATCCTGGTCGGCCGATGAAACCTATAGGTACATGTGGCTGTATTGATACTACTCTTATTATATCTCCATTCGGGGATATAGTCATGTTGTAGGTCAGTTGGAATTTCTATAGGTTCAGCACTGGTTGTTTCTCAGCAGCTCATATCTTTTCACTCTTACATGGATGATATGTCTCGGGTCATCTTTCCCATTGCTTAGTTCTCGTGTACCAGTTTAGATTTGGTTCTAGGAAATTGTTAGTTTATTTCCGCAATGTAACTATGTAATAAATGGATTTTTAATAAGAGAGTTTTCTTTCATTTAAAGGCTTATTTATTTTCAAAATTGTTTAATATATCTTCCGCACTTAATTGAAAGGTTGGGCGGTAAGAGTTCTTTTATCTATGTTAGAGTTTGGTAGGTGCCCGCATGATCTATGAATTGGGCAGTGACACATTTCCTCCAAATATATATATCAATGTTTAGAGGTCATTCTAGGATGAACTCACGAGTGCCATTGTCTACCCTTTTTATTTTCCTCCTACACAAACTCTTTGAAACAGAGGCATCCCCTGAATCCATGTTGCACCTGAGTTAAATACACAATTTTCTTGAACAAATTGCACAACCATTAGCTCACTAGAAAAAAAATACCCAAAAAATAGTTAATTTAGTCTAGGAATTCTAAAATGATAAATAACTTTTAGTAAGGAGACAAGTATTTTTTTTATAAATTAAAAAATATTTTTTATTATAAATGCTTAATTTCATATTTGATTATATAAACAATCTAAAATTCTACAGTTAAGCCAATTATAACCAAATTCAATAAAAAAAATTACTTTCTAAAGAATGAAGATGATGCTTCCCTTTAAAAAAATTCAAAGGGCAGTCGCTGCATTAAGCATCGCATCTTCATGTACGATTCAAAAAAAGGTCGCTTCCTCCAACATACATAAAATTTATCCATTAAAAGAGAGCAAAAGGGAATCCAGCACTAGTTTTCTTACCTAAGATTAGTAAGTAAATACGCTGTCACAATATAATTTTTTTTACATAACTAATATAATTTGACATGTAATAATGTGTCACTTAATATTCTTATTATGTTATGAATTAATGCTTTCTTATCGAAAGGTATACGTAATTAATTCATCAATAAATGATTGTGTAAATAATTTTTATATCAATAACACATTTTTTGTTTTTTGGATTAGTGTGGCAGGTGGGGCTGGAAATAAAGTTTAATTCTTGATCCAAATATCGTTTATGACATTTCTATAACATTGAGGGTGAAATTACTTATGATGGTTCCATTGGAGAATAATGTTCATCCATCTTTATTATTGGTCAGTGAATAATTAGTATGTCTATATTTAGTACCAAATTTATATTTTAATTCTTATTTCGATGTAATCTCAATTATAGTACAACCCACATGCAAGATTTATAATGGGTAATTGAGAGATAAAAGTTAAAGTAAAGATGCGGTTCTCAAATCATTAATAGTTTTAGTTGTATCGATAGAACCTTCTAGTAAAAAAATTAGAATGCACGTGCAACGTACGTGTCTAGAAACTAGTAACTAGATAAATTAATTGGAATACACATGCAACACATGTATCTAGAAACTAGTAATTAAATAAATCAATCATAAATTCATCCTCTGTTGCATTTGACGTAGGTTTCATTTTCTCTAAATCATAAAAAGATAAATTAATCATAAATTACTCCTCTTTTGCATTCGACATAGGTTTCATTTCCTCCAAATCATAACTAGATATATCAATCAAAATTCCTCCTCTGTTGCATTTAACGTAGGATTCATTTCCTCAAAATATATATCAATTTTTAGAGGGCATTCCCTGATGAACTGACAAGTCTCGTTCTCTAACCTTTTTCTTTCCTCCTACACAAACTCTTTGGAACCTAGGCATCCCCTGAATAAGTGTTGCACCTGAGTCAAAATATACATTTTTCTTGAGCAAATTGAGCAACCATTATCACACTAGAAAAAAAATAAAAAAAATAGTTAATTTAGTCTAGGACTTCTAATGTGATAAATAATTTTTTGTAAGGTGACAAGTATTTTTTTTATAAAATACAACTTATTTTTAATTATAAAAAACTCAATTTCATATTTGATTAGATATACAATCTAACATTGTACAGTTACGCCAATTATAATCAAATTCACTAATAAAATTACTTTCAAAAGAATGAAGATGATGCTTCCCTTTAAAAAAATACTTCATAGGGCAGCCGGTGCATTAAGCATACCGCTTTCATGCACGATTTCGAAAAAAGGTTGCATACTTGAACATATAGAAAATTAATCCATGAAAATATCAATGAACTAGAGCAAATCATATTCTTAAAAGTACCATTTAACCATTCTATGTAATTAACCATTTAACCAATATATATGAATAAACGCTCACAATGCAAAAATTTGAAAAGCGATAAATGTAATGACCCTCCAGGTTATTTGCTGCGTTTTCATACTTTTTCTGTATTTACAGCTTCTCTATAGCTGCCCCAAGTCATTTAGGACTTGCTAGGACTGATAGTTCGGTTGTCAGGCAGTTCGTTTGGTTTTTAGAACCATTTCTCTGTTTTGAAATTTTTGCTATTAATAAATGAGTCTCGGGCCTAAACTTTAGGTAAACGGCCTCGGATGCCAATTTTGGTAGTCTTATTAGCTCCAGAATGTCAATCTTAGGCAAGAAGGATCCCTTGTCCAGGTCCCAAGGGCCCGATCAAAATATTTGCAACTAGCTAAGTTGATGGTACTGCTGCACCTGTTGCAGGCCAAAAATAACTGTCGCGTTCGCGTGGCCTTTGCCCCAATCATGAGGGTCAAGGATTTTGACCTCCGTGTTCATGGTCCAGCCTTCACATTCGTGAAAAGGGGGCCAGCCAGTACGGTCCGGCCTTCTTTTTGCGATTACGATGGACCAGCCGCATTCTCGAAGGACTTTTCGGGACAGTTCCCGCACTCGCAGCATGGGTCCTGCATTCGCGAAGAAGGACCCCTAGCAGTATATATAGCTGATTACATCATTTTTAGCTCATTTTCTAAGTCTGAAACTCCATTAAAGAGATTTGTGAGATCATAAATCGTGGGAAGTTGAATACTTGGTGCTGGGTTAGAATTGGAGACTTCTTTGTGATCATTTTCATGTATTGTTCCCGTAAGTTTACGGTTATTTCATTGATTATGTCACGACTTAATAATTCAGGTCATGATGGCACCTACTACAACCCACCAATAGGTAAGCCACACCCATAGCTCGGAACGACAAATAACAGGCTAATAAGCGAAAGTGGATTACAAAGGATATGAAGATAAAAAAAAAGAGACTAAACACAAGTAATAAGATCCATACATATATACATAAGGAGGGAAGGAACAAAATATACAAAATAACCCCCAAGACCTGGTATCAGTTGGTGCAAGAGCAACTACATATATAAGAAGTATTGAATAGGTACAATATATGCAAAACTGTCTCTGAATATAAAAATAAAAACTAGTCCAAAAAGTAGAAGGAGATAGATCACCTCCGATCGTCAAGAGCTCACCCTAAGTCTCTGATCAAAATGCTCAGCACGAGGAAGGCGTTAGCAGTAATAACTCATACTAGAATCTTCATCAGGGAAAGAGATGCAGAAGTGTAGTATGAGTAACAAAATCGGCGGTACTCAGTAGGCATCATAGGCCTACTAAGCTCAGATAAGATATAAGTATAATAAAATGTAAGTATGAGCTAATGTTAACTATAGAAAGCATAATAACAAGTCAAATCTAAACAAATAAGATAAATGCAAGTAAGCTACCATGAAGTACAAAGTAATAATATATCTACAACCTCATAGGGCTCCTATATGCCCAGAAGGCACAACAATAGTAAATATAACCCAACAGTCCCCCATAAGCATAATGAATACAAGAAAAAATACTACTAATATAAGGCCAAATATAACAGTAATGAAAGTAAAACGAGCCAATATGTGTGATATGCGTACTGTATATTCTTCCTCCAGTAATTGCAATAATCGTACTGGTCTCAAACCGGAATTTCCAACCAAGGATAAATAATAATAGTGAAAGCCAGACTCAAATCGAAACTAATAAAATATAACTAATATACCAAATGCAAGACTCGAACCAAAACTAATAGAATATAACCAATATGCCGAATACCGGACTCCAACCGGAACTAATAGAATATAACCAAAATGCCAGATGTCGGACTCGAATCGAAACTAATACAATATAACCAATCTACCAGATATCGCACTTGAACCAGAACTAATAGAATATAACCAATATGCCAGATGGCGGAGTCGAGACGAAACTCATAAGTAAACAATAAGTAGTAATATTTTAGAGTTATAATTCATCTCAATTCCATCTAGTCTATACTCCCTTTTTAGAAGGCCAAATCGCTAGAGAAGTGCCAGATTCCATTTATTAAGTCATATAGGATTATGAATACCTAAGTAATATATTACCAAACCACAATGTCCACCACAAATTAGCAATTTATCATACATATGCCTTAAACAAGTCAAGTCTAAGAGTAGGGAAGCCGCAACTTACCTGGAGGCCGAGCAACGCACTCTCGAACACTAAACTAGAGCTTTTTTTCCTTCTGAGAAAACTTCGACTGCTGCCATGCTATCAAAATAATGATCTACATGTCAACAGAAGAAATACAATACCCATATTGAAAATTAATACTTAGGCTACAAATCGAGTCAAAAATCTCCCGTGGAACCTACTTATGGAATTTAGGAATGGAACCCACAATTATGTTCCTCGTAGGACAAGGAACATATTCTAGAAAATTGGGCATGATCAGGGTCAAAATTGTGGCTCAAAACAGGCCACTAAGTTAAAGAAAATCAAGAACTATAAGCTAGAAATTTGACGGAAATTAGGAAGATTTCTATGAGGGAATTGAGGAGAAATGATCAAAGGGAGTAGAGTCAACATACCCATATTCAATTCACAATTTTTTTTGATAAAAACAGGTCATAATATCACCATTCAACTCAATATTTGATATATTTTCATCTCTCCAAAAATTAATAAGTGTAGAGTGAAGAAAATGAAATCACCTCTATTATCTTAACAGTGACGAAATCGGTAGCTAAAGAGAGAGTGAGCATTTCATGATTATTTAACTGATTCTTTGTATAAAGACTTCCTTTAAGAGTTCCAAAACTAGTCCATCATTCAATTGTTGCAAGAAAATATTATTTTAAAGTCCATCCTTCTCCACCTGTGGCTACCGTCTCTAAGACCCTCACAAAAAAAACAAATATATTCCTTTATGATCTTAAAATGACCATCTTAACATTCAACACATACTACACTAATGATCTAATAGTGGTCATGCGAGAATCCATAAAGGGTGGGCTTGGGCCACTTCCTAAATTTGTTCTTAACTTGGACAAAAATAAAAATCAACACCTAGTTTATTGGAAAATAATCACTGAACAAGAATGGTACACTTCATTCGTTACTCCCTTTAAGAAAATATGTATTAGGAGAAGATTTTATCAAATTAGCCTAATTAATTATGTTTTGAAAATATAAATTCGAGTATATACACTTTATATAGTCATTTATTGATAGGAGTAGTATTGGAAAAACATAATACAATTTCTTGATTTCATAAATGAGACAACTAAATTGAAACAAATAATTTTAGCAAGAGGGTCAACTAAAACGTAACGGAAAGAGTACATATCTAATATATAATAAATACCCAAGTCCAACCATTAACCATAAGATAATATTCTCAAGATTATACATACATATTATGCTAATATATATATCAAAATTTTCTAATTTGATATATAACCCGTTATAATTAGCAAGCTATAACTGACGAAATAACTCTAACATTCACTTGAAGAAAATATCGGGCCGTTACATTCTCCCCCACATAAAATAGCGTTCGTCCTGAAACAAGCTACACCTTATTTGTCTCAATAACAAGTCTATTAAGACTATCAAAATTTCGGTAGAGTTTCCCATAAAATTGGGTCTAATGTCAATATATACCTTTCTCTAAATAGCTAATAACAACCCAATAGTCATAATTTATACACCAACATATACTAGAGAGTTCAAAGTGACTTCATACTATCAATCACATGAAAATGGGGCACCGGGTGTCCCCGTACCTTTATAAAATAATTACAAATAAATAATATAAACACCAATGTAGCTCAAATCAAACATACCAATATGAATATGTAAGCCCATTTTCTATTAGTTCAAAATCCTTATAAGTACAAACTGACAGTATACTCTAAACCAATGCATATACACATTGAAACTTCTTTGTCTTTTACATTACTTAAAAAAACAATCTTGTTGGTCTCTGTCCCAAATATCATACTCTGCCTCCCAACTAGTATCACCACTGGATTATTCCTCCATAACACTTTTACAAAAAGAATACTCCTCAATAGCAACTGACAAACCTATCTGTTCAAAATAGCTATCGTGTCCTCCTCATAGACTAATATCTGATTAAGCTGAACCAATTCGTGGTTAATAACCTAAACAAAATGGCTTGGGTTTCAGGAGTATTTTAGAGCAATAAAACATGAAAAACTAACTGAACTCCTGATTAAAAAATAGTGGTAACGTTAGTTTGTAAGCTACCAGTCCAATCCATTTCTAAGGTAACTGGTGGACTGTACAACCCTTTGAACCCAAAAGAAATCATTCTACTATTTTGGTTAATATCCTCAATAGATACAGAACTAGTAGATATTCTAAAATACCTCTCCTAGGCTCTTAAGATATTAGGTCATGTTCTTGATTAACCTTGATCCCAAATTATTATAGTCGTCATCCTCTATTATCTGGGACAGAAGTCATATTATCCTGAACTTCTATGAATTAATCACCTTGTTGCTGCCCTAACTATTGCATACTTCAAGCATACCTCTATTATTTCTAGAAAGCTTCTCTTTTTTCAACTGAACACAACAATCTGCTCATAGAGAACTTGACTGAGTGCATGATTGTACTTTCTCAACATATAAGTTGCTATTTATATACTTGTTCGGTACAAATACTTCTAAATTAGGATAGGATACTTCTTTGAAATAGCTCTCAACCAACATTGGAAAATGGGCATATAACAAAATTACACTCTAAAAAGGTTTGTTTCTATCGAGAAACTTATTTAACAGGTGAGATATCTTGGGACTAAAGCAAGCAGTCAATAGTTTTCTATACTGGTCACGGCATATTCCCAACTAGATTCGCATGCATAGCTGATGGTTGTCAAAGATTTTCCCATCCATTATCCAGAAGATCGTGTTATGAATCACTAACTTTAAATCATCAGAGGCCTTGTGCTCCTCATTACAAGATACGGTATCCATCTTTTCAGGAATATGCAATAAATATAAAGAGTTGAGCACCTAATTTGGTACCATACTCTTTGAAGATGAACTTGATGAGACCAAGAGATAGCTAGTTTGACTGGAACACAGATATTTACTTAGAGAAACACGATCATCAAATTTTTATTTCAACAACCTCAATGACATTGTTTTTGCCCCTGTCAAATCAAAGCATAACACAAAAATTCATTGAATCGGGACGGCTGCTTTTGTCGTCAATATCTGTGAAAAAAAATTGAAGTTTAATTTATTAAAATGGATATCTCAAAAGGACCTACTATAATAGCTAATTCCATATTTTTCAGCTCATTTACTAAGTCTAAAACTCAATTGAAAAGGCTTGTGAGCTCAAAAATCATGGGAAATTGACTACTGGATGCTCGGATTGAATTGGGGACTTTTTTCTGATCATTTCCTTGTCATTGTTCCCGTAAGTTTCTGGTTATTTCATCATTCAATTCTCTGATTTAGTTCCTAGTTTCCTTGTCTACTGTGGGACTATTTTGGGACTGATTTGAGCTCGAATTACACCCAACTTTTGGGCAATATGATCCTTGAGCTGACAGGAACGCTATGATGGTTTCAATTTTATAATTTTGCAAGCGAGCACCACTTAGGTATTTTAGTCCAATTTATGACCCAGAGCATATATACATAATATGGGTGTCAATATTCTCCTCTTGACATATTGAGCCTTCTTTTTATTGCATGGCACTGGCCGGAGGGTTCTCGAAAGGGAAAAGCTCCAGAGTAAAGAATTATACAAGCTTTCAGCAGTGTCCTAGTAAACTAGGCTTACTTTTATTCTAGACTGTACTTTATTATATTATTACTGTAGTATAGTGCTAGCGTATGCTATATTGTTATCATTTATGAGTTTCGGTTCGAGTTTGGCATTTGTATATTGGTTATAATTTATCAGTTCTGGTTTGAGTCTGGCATTTATGATTTATATGGATACTGATTTGGGATCTAAAGTTCGGTAAGGACTTGTAATACTTATGATTATGACTGTGAAGGAGTATCATGTACGCTTATCACACTTTGGTTAATTTTACATTTGTTATTATGTTATTCCATCTTCATAGTAGTGATTACTGTTTGCTTGTATCCGCCGGGCTTATGGGGCTCAATTAGGTTATTTTCTTTCTTGTTTGTGTCTATCGGTCTTATGGGGCCCAGTTAGGTTATAGTTAGACCATATTTATGTATTCGAGTACTATTTTACCTTTATATCACTTCCTCTCGACATAATCTACTATCTTTGTTTTAACTCACTTATTACTGATTTTAGTTTACCTCGTCGCACTTTATTTATGCTTTTACTGTTATTTAGCTCAGTTAGTCGATGATTCCTACTTAGTACCTGTCATTTTGGTACTCATACAACACTTCTGCAATTTTTTACTGATGCAAATCTGAGCACAAGTCACCACCACTGACGTAATCCTCTTGCTCTTGCTTTTGTTCGGAGTGAGGGTGCTCTTTTAGAGTCCGAAGTTGATCCTCCTCCTTCTGCTCTTTTTTTTTGTAGTCTTATTTATAAATTTGGAGACTATGATGTATATTATGACAGTGTCTATTAATCTTGTTGTATTAGTGGATCTTGTACCAACCTTATCAGGTCGTGGGAGAACTCTTTCTGTATATTTTGTCCTCCTCCCTCTATTGTACAACATGTTTATTTATGTAGGTATCACTCACTTTTCGCTGTTTAGAATCTCCATTGAATGCTTATTTTCCTTTATTTTCTTATGTTCCGGCATTTAGTCCTTTACTTATCGTTTCGCACTATGGTTTGGCTTACCTACTAGTGGTTTAAAGTAGTTGTCATCATGACTCGAACAATTGGGTCATGACAATAAAGTAGACAAATATGTCTCAATTTAGGTAAAGATAGAAAGAGAGAAAGTCATATAATCAGTCAATGGTGGAGAAAAAAAGACAAAGGTAAAAGTTTTATGCTAACCGATGGAAATAATGTCTGATGAACTATTTGCGATGACGATTCCCACCACGGAGATTCCCAATTAGAAAAAAGAGATCTTCTTTATTTTGTTTTCAGAAAGTGTCTTTAATGAAGAGTTCACCTAAGTTTTAAACTGAGATGGAGATTATATAAAATTATGTAAATGATGCACTTTTATATAGAGAGCAAAAGGGAATTCAACTCTGATTTTCATACCTAAGATTAGTAAGTCAATACTCTGTCCGCAATATAATTTTTTTACACAATCAATATAATTTAATATGCAATAATATGATACTTAATATTCTTATTATGTTACGAATTAATGTTTTATTAGCGGAATGTTTACTTAATTATTTCATCAATAAATGATTGTGTAAATAATTTTTAAATCAATAACATGTTTTTTGTTTTTTGGATTAGTGTGATGGGTAGTGCTGGAAATAAAGTTTAATTCTATATCCTAATATAGTTTATGACATTTCGATTATATTGAGGGTGATGTTACTTATGATGGTTCCATTGGAGAATAATGTGCATCCATCTTTATTATTGGTCAGAGGCAAATTAGAATATCTATATTTAGTACCAAATTTATATTTTAATTCTTATTTTGATGTAATCTCAATTACAGTACAACACAAGTGCAAGATTTTCATTGGGTAATTGAGAGATCAAAGTTAAATTAACGATGGAGTTCTCAAATCATTAATAGTTTCAGTTGTATCTTTAGCACCTTCTAGTGAAAAACTTAGAATTCACGAGCAATGTACGTTTTAAGAAACTAGTAACTAGATAAAATATATTGGAATACATGTGCAACGCATGTGTCTAGAAACTAGTAACTAGATAAATCAATCATAAATTCCTCCTCTGTTGCATTCGACACAGGTCTCATTTTCTCCAAATCATAACAAGATAAGTCAATCATAAATTTCTCCTCTTTTGCATTCTGTGTAGGTCTCATTTCCTCCGAATCATAACGGGGAGATTGGGGGAGTTTGGAATGCAGTCAAGTTTTAAATTCGGGTAACTTTCTTTTTTTTTTTTTTCAAATTCGGGTAACATACACTTAGAGCTTTGGGAATTATGTCCACGTAGCTCATATTTACAGGTGTCAGGGCCCTACATTTTTTAATAGAGGTAATTACAAACCTTTTCTCCCCAGCTCAATTGTTCGTCACCCATCTTGAGCCAAAGCCTGTCTTAGCATAAAAGACTATCTTTTCCATCGATTGAGTCGAACTACAAGCAGTCTGATTCCCTTAGTCTCAGGGATATGTAGGTTGGGCTCTATGTTTAAAACTTGACTGCATTCCAAACTCCCCCAGGGTTACTTGCATTCACCCTACCCAGAGAGAGGGGACAATTGTTGACAACTAATTTTTTTCCTCCACGACTAGGTTTGATTCTGAAATTTCTTCGATTTTGAATAAAATTAAAATATTTATTCTATCCGGATAAAAACTTTTCAAAATATGTATCTGAGTTAATTTTGTTATTTGAGTGATGATTATACACTTTCGTGTTCATATATACGAGATCGTATAATTTTTGTTACTTAATAACTATTTTACTAAAGCAACTTTTAATCAAAATTCGTCTTGAAATTTGGTTCAAATAGGATAAATTTTAATTTCAATATAATTTGTTCTAAAATATTATTTATTTGGAAAGCGTTTGTTTGATTTTTATTTAATCAAGAAACTCGGGATTAAATCGGTACATAATTCATGTCAGGTTGTGATTCAATTTAGCCAACTCATTAAATTTGGCCTTAATTGAAATCAAGTTGGCCATAATTGCGATGTAATTGGCCAAAATTTAAATGAAATTGACTAAACACTAATCTATTTAGCCATTTTTCAAATTCCCATTCCCTTTAAAAATTCTACCAGACCATTGTTCAATATTACTTAGGCCCAACTCTCCTAACCATTGACCCGACCAGCCCAATCCCTTATAATCCCTCTTTTTCAACATCGACAAACAACTACAGCAACACCAGACCTCAATAATATCAACATCGAACAACACCATCAGCTGCAACGTACAACACAGCAAAACCCGAAGGCTTTAATTTCCCTCATCAATTTTATATCCACATCGCGTGCTTGGAACGAGACCTATGAAACCATCTAGAAGCTTTGAATATCCTCAAAAGTCAAAAATCTTTTTGAAAAGTTCAAAATTCAAATTTGTACTGAAATAGTATGAATCCACCTCATACGACCTTATCCGCTTCTTAAAATCATTTTCCCTCTCAAATTCCCCCCGAAAACCCATAGAATCCATGGATTGTTTCTAGAATTTGACATCCGCACCTCTTCTATTCGCCGGCAGTATGAACGAGAACAAATGAGGGTCGATCACCATCCATTTCCTGAGATTGTTTGATAACCCTTCAATTTGAAGGTCATTCTTGTATCCTATATTGAAATTTCATTCACAAAGCCCTCAAAATCGTTCCTATATAAATCCCCTTACTCCACTGAGAGAGAAATGAGGTTAGAGGCATTTAATAGCAGAGAACCCCAATTGAAAGAGATTTCGCTAAACTGGAAATTCTTATGTTGAATCCTCGTAAGACTGTGGGTCTTAGGATTACGTCTAAGGAATTTAATTTTGAATTTTTTGGTGGTGGCAAGATTTTCGATGACTCGAAGTCCCAGTTCGCTGCTCCAAGAAAGGTAAATATCTCGACCTTTATGAATTTTTAGCTTCTTTTTTGTGGCTTTAACTATGTTCTGAATTTTTCTTTATTTTAGTTTTTGTTCTTTAAGTGTTCGATTACGTGATTCTTTTCTCTATTTTCTTTCGTTTGCTTACTACGCCTTGGGTGTCGCTAAAATAGTATATTTTGAAATATGTGTGATAGATACCTTGATAGATTATTGTCTTAAATTCGATTATGTTAGAGTTGTTTCGATTCAATCGTATTTAACTGATTCATAGTGTTCTTGATTCAAACTTTTGTTTTGATATGGGACTGTGATTTTTGTTATTACGTACAATGTTAAATTCATAATAAAAAATGTGTCTTCCATCTTACTCCGAACACTATGTTTTATGGGCATATTCGGTTCCCTCCATCAGGTTTCTTTTTTGAATTAAGAAAATCTTGTGGATGGTTTGTTTGGATTGTCATGTTATAATTAAGAGTCGTTTATTCATTTCAGATGAGCGTGATTCTCTTTTGGTATTCTGAAATTTCTGTAAAAATCTGGAAAAAATAAATTGATTGTTCTCCAACATGATTGCTACATTTTAGATCCAACATGGCATCCAACGAATCACTTCTTGAACGTTCATGCCGGTTTCAAAGTCTTGTTGTTCTAGTTTAAACGTGTGAATATCATGAATATTAGAATTATATAAAGTTATTCTCCTATAAATGGTATTATCTGTTATGTTTAGAATCAAATATGATCATGTTATCTACTTCTCTTCCTGCCTTGTATATACATGATTAGGCCCTCAAACTCGATACAATTGTATGGTTATTTGTCCTTCTTTTCTCAAAAGGGGCTGAAACTTCATGAGCATAAAGTGTAATTTTAAGAGTTGTTTGCCTCTTTATTTAGTTTTGATAATAGACACACAAGATAGGGGGTTTTCTGTTTGTAAAAGCTGAGAATTTTTACTCATTGTTACCACATGTTCATGCATTTAGAGCTTTAAGGTTGTCCTGGATAATTTGATGTCATTCTTTGGGGGGTTGATTTCCAATTTCACTACTCTTTTCATCTACTAAAAAATTGTTACGTCATGTTTAAATCTCTTCAAAGTGTCGTTTCAAAAGTCCTTTGGTTTGCAATCTGCTTAGAGACAGTTTCCATGTGTAAATTTATAAGGATTGAAATGTTCGTTATTTTAAATGTTTAAGCTATGACTTTGGACATGTGCTCATCCTTGTCTTCTTTCTTTTGGCATGAACTTCCTCACGATGAGTCCAATGGACCCTTTGCAATTCCTCGGGACTAAGTTTCCCAAATCCTTGAGTCAATCCTCTATGTCATGTCCCAATGGGATTGATTTGCAATAGTATACACTGGTATACAAGTGGTATACACAAGAATATGTGTAAGGGAAGCTAGTATACATATGGAAGATTGAAGGTGCAAATGTATATGGCTAAATATACAAATTGTATACATCATATATGCAGGAAAATGAGCAAAAGTGTTCTGATATACAGCTGGTATACAAAGGGTGAAAATGGACCAAAGTCCATGATTTTTAAGTCCAAAACCTAGACAGCTTTGAAAATGGGCCAAAAGGGTCCCAAATCTCAACTTACTTTCTTTTATTTCATTGTATTCATCTTGATCACTTGTTTGTAATTAACTCTATCTTGTTTTAACTTAGTTGAAGTTCCCTTTTGGAGTTGCTATCTTTCCTTTTGTGATTTCATTGGTTTTGACATTACTTCATTCGATTGAAATTAAGTAAAGAGGTTTTTAAAACCTTTTAAATTGGTTGGTCTCATTAATTTTCTTTTGGAATGCATATCATGGTTAAGTTCTCATTTTTACTTTCCTTAAATGTCACATTTTCCTTGATTAAAATTACACCTTTTCTAAAGTTTGTCAAAATGAAGTTGTTTTCAAATAGATCGGACAAGCACAAGTTAGCGGGTAATCATGGTTCTTTAACACTCTTTCAAGAGTATTAATAGGAATCGCTTATCCGAATTTCTTAATTTTTAAAGATTTTTTTTGTTTTAAATCTTTAAAGACTTTTTCAAAGGTTTTCTTGATTTTACTAAATAAATTAAGTGGCGACTCTGTTTTAAATTGAATTTGGAAATTTTCTTAAAGTTTTTTGAACTCAAACAAGTCTGAGTCATTTTCTCCGCAAAACACCCATTATTTTGGTTTTCATACTACACTTCCGCATCTTTTTTCCCTTATATAGATCCAAGTACGAGTCATCACCATTGACGACATCCTTAGGTAGTGCTGCTGTTAGGAGATAGGGTGAGCTTTTAAAGTCCGGAGTTGATCCTCCTTCTTCTGTTGTTTTTTGATAGTCTTATTTGTATATTTGGAGACTATGATGTATATTTTGATAGTGTCTAGTACTCTTTTTGTGTTAGTGACTCTTGTACTGACCTAACCAGGTCGTGGGGGAATATAAATCATAACGGGTAGATTAGGGGAGTTTGGAATGTATTCAAGTTTTAAACATAGAGCCCAACCTATATATCCCTGAGACTCAGGGAATCAGACTGCTTGTAGTTTGACTCAATTGGTGGAAAACATAGTATTTTATGCTAAGACGATCTTTGGCTCAAGATGGGTGACGAACAATTGAGGTAGGGAGAAAAGGTTTGTAATTACCTCTATTACAAAATGTAGGGCCCTCACACCTGTAAATATGAGGTACATGGATATACTTCCCAAAGCTCTAAGTGTATGTTACCCGAATTCGAAAAAAAAAAAAGTTACCTCATGTGTGAGTTTAGAAATACATCAGATGTGAAACTGAAACCAAAAATATCCAAAAATACCCACATGCCTTCTAATAGGGGTGTGGTTTTATGGCGGTGGAAGTCATCCTTTAGCTCGCGCCTAAATAGTTTGATGTTCCTCTTCAGACTACGTCCTAGTTTGCTGCTAAGAAAAAGTTTCATGTTGTGCTGCGTCTTTTTTGGAGTCGTCCGCACCTGTGGTTTTGGTTTGAGATTTTCATTCTTTCGGATGTTCTCGACAACACCTCAAGCAAAATTGTAAGTTATAAACTAAATTTACGTGGAGAGATAGTGTCTTCACCTCAACTCCATGTTATGCTACGTCCCTCTTGGCGCAGCCTTCATCACACTCTTCGTATGATACTTTTTTTTGATAAATTTGTTGATTCCTTTCATCTTCTCAGACTATTTTTCTTGGGATAGACCTGTAGTTTTGGTTTGAGAATTTCATCCTCTCGGATGCTCTCGACAAAATCTGAAAATAAAAATGTTAGTAGAAATTGTAATTTACGAAGGGTAAATAGTTCTTTCATCATACCTTTATGCGGATTGATTTCTAAAAACATGATGACATAATCTCTCATACCTATTTTGAAAGATAACAATTTTTGCAATAGTAAGCACACCAACTCTCTTGGTTGTTGGATATGATGGCCCTCTTAGTAATTGAAGATTTTTCAAAATGGGGTGGTCCTTTTCATCCATCAATGACATTTTGAGTAGAACGGTCCCTACAACCGCGTGATATTTTGTTCGATAATTTTTCAAAATGGGGTGGCTCTCTTGGCCACTGATGACATTGTGAGTAGTACGGTCCCTACATTCATCAAATGGGTTCGGGTAAGTATTGCGCATCGTCTGTATGGACACGACTTATAGTTATCCCTCAAATTGTCAATCTTTAGGTAATCTTGCACATCATACGATCTTGTACAGATATCTTTTAGATTGCCAACTTTTGGGTAATCCCACACATTATCCAATCTTGGATAAGTGATAGCTTACATATTTTCCTCGAATTGCCAACTTTCCTATAATCCTGTACATCATCCAACCTTGGATACAATGTGGCTTATAGACATCCCTTGAATTGCCAGTGTTTGTGTAATTCTACACATAATCAATATGCGCATCTTATAGAGAACCCTCAGACCGTTAATTTTTAGTAGTCTTGCACATTACCCGATAAGGATATAATTGTGAATTATGGAAAACCTTCAAAATGTAAACTTTTGGGCAATCTTGCATACTATCCGATTAGGATGTTACTGCGGCTTATGGATGACCCTTGGTTGTTGACCTTCAGGTAATCTTACACACTATCCTGTCTCATACAACGTGGATTATAGATGACCTTTGGATTGTCAATTTTTAGGATATCCAGTATGCTATCCATTTTTGGATAGCGACTCAAATACATCCCTTGGACCATGCTTCTTCAATTTAATGAGTGTTAGCATCTTTTACCTTTACACATTATGATAGCCCCTTTCGACAATCCACATTATCCTCTTTCGATATTGATATGTCTTTGTCATCTTCTTTCGGTGTTGAACAAGTGTCAACCTCTTTTGAAGTTGACGCAATATAACAACCTCTTTGGTTATCCATGTTATCCTCTTTCGATATTGACATGGCTTTGTCATACCTTTTTGATATTGACAGGCATCAACTTCTTTCAGATTTGACGCAATATGATAGCCTCTTTCAGCGATCCATGTCTTCCTCTTTTGACTAGAGGTGCAAGGCCCGTGTCAGCACGGGCCCAACGCGAAAGAATGTGTTAAGTATATTAACAAAGATATACACACAGAGATATATACATATATATACATATATACATGGTTGCTAATTTGTCAACAAATTGTATAGTCAAGGGCATATTCGACTTTTTCCAAAATTACCTGTGAAACGTGTCTTTCAGCTCACCCCTAAAGAGCCACGTATTGTTTTTGCTTTCTTCTGAGCATATTTCTTTCTCCCTCTCCATCTATCAAATTTCAATTCTATCTAAAAATTTCTTGCATAAATTTGAAAGACCGTGCAGTAACAATTCATCAGAAAGAGTAATAATCCTTTTTGGAGAAAGAGCAAATCAGGTAATAATATATATATATATATATATATATATATATATATATATATTTATTTTTCTATATTATAGTCTGGTCATTGCACTAACTAAGGTTGTTTGTATATATATATATATATTTATTTTTTTATATTATAGTCTGGTCATTGCACTAACTAAGGCTGTACAAACACTGCATTATGAGATGGTACAAAATGCAATATAAACTGTACCGTTAAAGTGATAGGAACAAAGATATTATAATTATAATTGCTTATTCATTTTTATAGAGCCACGTGTAGATAGGTTGAAATACGTGTTTTCTCAATATTTATTCCATTTGAAATGTCTCTTCTCCATATGAATATGACAGCTTTGTTGGAGCTTTGAATTTCTTGACTTTAAGCATCAAGAAGAAAAACTCAAGATATGTATGCTTCTCTTAAGGTTTTGCCTAAATTTTCTGCCCATTCTCTTGCTTTTTCTTCTCCTTTTCAGGTTCTCTTCAGATTTTCCATTTTTCATTATGTGGTTTCAAAAGACAATACTTTTTTATTTACATATTACATAATACATAAATATAGAAATTTACAAATTTTGACACGCAGACGTAATTCTTATCCATTTTGCTTTCTATGGCTTTATTAAAGTTTAGTGTGACAATTTGTTTGTAATTTTTTGATAAAGCGAGAAATCATGATATTGAGTTAACACGACCTTAGGCCTAACTATCAATCTTCAAGAAGCAAGTAGATAATCTCCCATCTCTTGATCTGAGGGAACATAGTCAGGAAAGAGAAGCCCATTCCTAATCCCTGCTTCTAAAGCCCGTATCTTACTCAGGATGCCCAGGAACAACTCCTAGGTCAATTAAGGAGAAAATGTTGGAACCTCATGGGTAAGGATAAGGTAATGGAAAACATCAAGGAGCCAAGTTTTACAAAATGGTTCTGTACATTTTATTTACATAGATGACAAGATTTCATGCATCCTCATATTGAGCTCTGCGAACATAAGACTGGGACTTGTTACATAAAATGAACAATGTAAGATTAAGGTCAGAGAGGATACATTAAATTCTAAAACAACCACTTATTCTCATCCGAAATATCTAGAAGTTGAGCTTCTTTGTTCATCTTGGGCTGTCAAATAAGTACAATGAGCATTAGAATAATATTAACTATTAAGTACCTTTAACTACGTAAAGACCGAAGCATTAGAAACAGAAACACATATTAGGGGCGTATTTGACTATAAAGTCAGATAAACAACTCTATTATTATTTAACAATAGGAAGGAAAAAGTAACTGAACAAGACAGTTTGCTTGCGGATAACAGTGACATACAAGGGCCATTGAAGTAACGATCAAAAACACCTGTAGAACATGAAGTAATGATCAAATATTAGTGTTAATGGCTCAAACAACTTTTCTCAGTAATGCAAAAAATATATGAAACTAATCTATTGCTCGGCTCTTCAAAAGTGTCATTGGGTGCGTGTCAGGTCCTTCAAAAGTAGTGGAGAGTCTGTGCAACTTAGATAAATACTATTTGTTATGCAGTCACTATAATGGGCCCTTTTTACGTAGACGTTCGACAAAAATATTCGCATTTAGCCTTGGTCCATCTTTTTTTTCCTTGTATGGACAGGAAAGGAGTACAAATGATACTGTAATACATTATTGCAGATCTAATCGGTAATTAAAACATACCTTTCGAACAATTGTGATATGGTTTCTGCTCTGAAAAATGAAGTAAAAAACTGGACCTATAACCAGAACACCACATCTTCTACCCTCATGAGATTCAATCCAAAAAGACTTCTATTTGTAAACAGAGTATCATCAATTGGGTCAAAATCAATTGCATGCAGAGTATTAGCAAACACAAGTGAGCCCCGTAAGTGATACATATGCACTATTAATTAATCCAATAGACAAATATCTTTATTGTTCCGCATATTTAAATTCTTTTACAGGACATGCACTTTAGTGAGTGAATCATTCGAGATTTACCATTACGAATTAAAACAAACACGAAAAAATGATTCAGGACAACATTTTTCAAGAGACGACTCCAACCATTATACCATGCACAACTATTCGTGGTCATAATTTCTTGTTTTCGTTCAACTTGCCTTAAAAAGAGCACCCTGGTAGTTGCTAGTTGTTGGTTGTAAAGAACAACTCCAAGATCTTCAAGCGCTAACACTAAGTTCTAAGTTCAACATTCTTGGACACAGCTAAAAACTATAAATCCAACTCTCTCATATTTCGGGATCACTAACAGTTTCTCTTCATTTTGCTTAACCGAGTAGGACGCATTTTTAATCATTCAATTGGAGATAAAAGAGAATATGTCGTCCTTGTTACATGTTTTTCATTTGAAAGAAGCTTATATTTTATATATCAATAGAGGGAAAGAAAGTAGATTCAAGTCTCAAAATTAAATTTGACGCAATGAAACATAGTAATATAAGTTGATGTTCTCCAATAATTCAAATCATGAACAAGAAACTATTAACTTGCCTTAGAAGAAACATCAACATTCGGATCTTTGTGTGAACCCTTGGACGCCATGAATGTGATAGCTATACGGTCTTTTCCACTTTGCCATATATTTGAAATGTGCTGAGTCTAAATCAGGAGTGTCCAGGGGATTGAAAAAGCTTCAAGTATCTTGTCCCTGAAGTTGTACAATAAATCGATAAAGATAAACTTCACTCCAGTGGTTATCTTGATGATGGCACATTTTGTTAGTTGCTCCGCAACCTATACTAAGACTTGAAGACTCCAGTTGGTATTTATACAACTTTAGAAAACTCAATTTCATGTTCTCATTACGTGTGCAAAGCAGTAATTTTCACGTTGTGTCCAAAGACTATTTTCATTTTACACGCCAATTGATACCCCTATAAAAATGAGCTCAAAGACATTTGTCAGTACCTTAAGGGGGCCAGATGTTACAAATGCCTCTGCCTCGAGGAAAGTATGGAGAACTGTTCGATCTGAGTAGGCTCTCCTCAGGTCTTCAGCAAGCTAATAATTCTGTCAAGGGAAAAAATCAATTTGTTACATATAAGCATCCAATACAAGTTGAATAGACAAGAATAAAGCGAAGAGGATTCTTACCAAAGTAAAAGCACATTCTTTGCCTTTTCCCTATGTCTGGTATAGGGAAACTTCAGCAGCAAAATGTTCTAATAGGTCTCGTTCCCGTATGCAGAATATGGCGCTCTGGAATTAAGCCAATCACAAATTCTTTCAAGTGATATACCATTTTTAAAAAGAAATGCATCATCAATTAAATAACTTCAAGAAACACAAACAACCTAAAACAATACTCTAACAAATTAACTTCTTTAGAATGACCACCAATGAAATACAAAAGTAATCCTAAAAATCTACACAGTTCTTTTGTTCTGTCAGGAAGTGAAAAGTTCATTCTTTACCTTGCAATATGTGTCTCGCACAATGCTATCAAGAAACATCAGCAAGAGGTTTAAACCAAATAAAATTACTATGTCGAGGTTTCTTTATGTTATTTATTTACTCAATCCGAAAATACCCAATTTAAAATTCTAGGTCAAAATCTGAAAACCCAAAAAAGCACAATCAAATGTTCAATCTATAGCAATTAAACGGATCATTATACTAATTTTAACTATGGGATTAGCTTGAATAGAGCAAAAGTCAAGCTTGAAAATAGCCGGCCAAAATCCAATTTGACGTCTCAAAAGTTTCGTAGAGTTTCCAGAAATCTAACTTGGTTATTCCAACTTTTGAAGATAATAAGGGATAATTAAAGGAGAATAGATGGCGAAGAAATAGAAGAAAAGTAATAGCAAAAACAAAGAAAGCGATGAAAAGATGAAGTTCAGGAGTTGTAAAAAGTCTTTAGAGTTGCCAGGTATTAGAAACCCGAAGTGAACAATCTAACCAAATTGGGTCTTCTTCTTCTGTTAGAATTAGAAAACCCAAAGCAAAACCTCAAATAAGCAGTTTAATCTACATATCAAATTGGATCTTTTTCCATTAGAATGAAATGGACATAACAAAAACAAAATGTTGTCCCTCCACTTCTCTTTTACTATTAATCATCAACTTGTATACTGAAATAGGAATAAAAAATTTACTTTTTTTTTTTGTCAAATCTACTGTTTTGAGGTTAGAAATTAGAAGTTAAAAGAGTTATAATTCGGCTACCAAATCTCTTGACCTCAAGTTTACGGATCCAAAACAGAGCACCAAATAATTTCTTATTAATATGGTATAATCTTTTGATGAAAAAACCATACCTGTAGAACAAAAAAAAAAACAGTGGACTTAATAGATTATGCTGTCTCTCTCATTTTTCTTTACACACAGAATAGGTGGAGACCATAGATATTTTAGAAAGTAGAAAGAGAATAGATTGAGACAAAGTTAAATGCACTGCTACGTGTCATATTCAAAAGCAAAAGCAAAAACACGTGGCTTAGATGAGTATTTGCTAATGGAGAGATTAGAAAGAGAATAGATTGAGACAAAGTTAAATGCACTGCTACGTGTCATATTCAAAAGCAAAAGCAAAAACACGTGGCTTAGATGAGTATTTGCTAATGGAGTGCAATGACTAAAATACCTTTACTTTAAATTTTATTGCGAACTACTAAGCATGTCGAAACCACTCCTTCTATATAATAGAAATATTGACATGTTTTTGTCATTCTCTATTGATATTAATAGGCTTTGTCATCCTCTTTTGGATTTGACGCAATATGATACCTTTTTTGGCTATCCATGTCATCCTCTTTTGATATTGACATGGATTTGTCATCCTCTTTCAGTATTGACAGGCTTTGTCATCCTCTTTCAGTATTAACAGACGTCAACCTCTTTTGATTTTGACAAGCGTCAACCTCTTTCATTTTTGATGAAATATGATGGCCTCTTTCATCATTTTATTGACATGGCAGATCTTTTGTGTGTACCTGCGCTCAAGGTAAACAATTAGTAGGCACAATGTCGCTTTTGCTAGCGACTATAGTCAAATCTTGGGAAAGCTTTAAAGAAAGAATTCACAATATAAATGACTTCATTTGCAAATGTCGTCCTTTTTTTGAGGTGAATAGCTAAACAAGAAGTCATTTTGGAGGTAAATGAACGGATGAACCCATTTCTAGGTAGAATTACAAATACCACTTTTGAACGTTATATGTTCATTTTGATATATGACGGATTGGAGGAGGGTGTCCTTACTCTCCTTGTGGGGGTGATCTCTTCGACTGCTGCATTATGTCAATTCTTTTGTGTGTACCTGTACTCAAAGTAAACAGTTAATAGACCTGGCATTGCTTTTTCTAGCAACCATAATCAAAATCAAAGGAAGTTTTAAATGAAATGTTCATAACATAGGTCAAACGACTTTATTTGTCATCAACATCACTTTTTTGAGGTGGAATACACAAATAAGAGGTCTTTCGAATGTAAATAAATGATTGAACCCTGTCTTCATGGACAACTACTAACCATTTTAGATTATCATGTAGTAATTTTAACCCATGATGGATTGAAGAAGGATATTTTTGCTCTCTACTTTTTGGTTGATCTCTTTGACTGCACCTTTGTGTCGACTATATTGTGTGTACCCGTACTCAAGGAAAAAAGTTAGTAGATACCATGTGGATTTTACTAGCGACCACAGTAAAACTTATAGAAAGTTTCAATGAAAGCATTCACAAAATAAATGACTTTGTTATGCAGACATCACCCTCATTTTTTAGTTAAATAGTTAAATAAGAGGTCATTTTGGATGTAGATGAATGGCTGGACCCTATCTCTGTAGACAACTACAAACCTTTTTTGAACATTATATATTCATTTATGATCCCCGATTTGGTTGGTGATCGAAGGAGGAGGTCACTACTCTCTCTTTATTGGTCAATCCATTTGACTTTGCTATCATGCCGACTCCTTTTGTGCGTACCATTTCCGAACATCATGTGTTCATTTTGATCTAATGATTTGCTAGGTATTTGAGAAGAATTTCATTGCTAACCCCTCATCCATTGACCCCTGCAACCACAGAAAGATTACTAATTTTGAAGATACTGATATGTGTTGACCTCCTCCGACCTTCTGCTCCTTTCTTGCCATTCTTTGGGTGTTTTTCACCTTCGGGCACTTTTCTCGGCTCCCCCAGTCAGTTTTTTCATGTCATGCAGTAGCTCGATGAGCATCTCTGGTTCAAAGCTTGACACGTCTGACATTTGATGGCGAGCTCTAGATATTTTTCAGTGTTGTAGCTGGGGCGTTTGAAGATAGTTTTTCAAAAATTTCTTCATAGATTAGGATTGGTCCATTTGGACTTTATTATAGCTGGAGATTTCTTTGAAGTTGACCCTGATCTCTTGGCACTGGGCATTTTGGAGTTTGAACTCATGAATGCAGCTCGGTGGAAATTTTGGGGGTCCTCCTCAAAATTTCTACCCCAGTTAGCCATCTTAAGGTAAGTTTTGAATTATTGATAAAAGAGTTGACATTTCCACGGGGATCTTGATATTCTCTCTCAAGATTCCTTCTTAAAAATTCTATCCCAGTTCCTAGAGTGATAGCACCGAGTCGATATGGCGCCTACGTATCTCGTTGCAATAGGAATCAGGTCAAATATAGTTCCCTCAACATAGAAGAAATTGGGATCTCTTATTGTTGGGGAATTCTCCAAGTTTGAACTCATGAATGAAGCTTTGGTGGGAATTTTAATACCCTCTTCCAAAATTCATTTCAGTGGCATTCTTCGCTATGACCTTCCATTCTGACTGTCGAAGGATGAATTTTCTTCTTCTGAATTTTTGAGATTCCTTCTCAAAAATTCTGCCCTATTTTCCATTTCTTGGGGTGATATGACTGAGCCGTTGGGGCGCCTATGTATCCCGTTGAAGTCGGCATTAGGTCAAATGTAGTTTCAAACTATGCTAGAGAGACATAGAAAAATCTAAAGGGTTGTTTGAAGCCAATATAGGCTGCCTACATATCTCATTCTTGAGAATTCAGGTCAAACGTAGTTCGTTCAAAAAGGATTGGGAATTTCAAGTATAAAACGATTACATTAAGAAAAATGTGATTGCAGGTAAAGGAACATAAATAAAAGACTATCTTCAGACGTAGTATCTCTATACTGCATCAGAGTTGATTGGTTCAGGCCATTCTTGGTCATCCCACTCGGATAAAATCAAGACTTCTGTATATAGCACCTTGTGTATTACGTGACACCTTCGTCAATTTAGTTTTTGGAAAGTGATTACCTTCTGGTCAGTTAGGTTCTGAATTTGGTGTTTCAAGTTAAGGCAATCTTCAGTGTTGTGTCCGACACTTCCTGAATGGTATGCACAATGTCGATAAGGTTTGAAGAAATTAGATGATGGATTAGCAGGCTTTGGTTTAATGGACTAAATTAGTCCAACCGTTTTTAGTCTTTCAAATATCTGAGTTCGACTTTCAGTTAATAGAGTGAAAACTCGAGGAGGCTTTTTCTCTAAATTTGGACGGGGAAGATTTTAATTGTTTTGGATGCCATAGGTGGGTACTTTATAGTAGTTTTGAGATGCTTGGATGTTAGGCTGGTATTTTAGTATAGTGGTTTGGACATTGGGTTGGTAATTTGGATGTGGAGCTTGGTATTGGGGTTTGGCATCAAAGATGGATTGAGGACTCTGTTGCAATGAAGAGTACATAGATGGAGAGAGAGTATTTCTAGGCCTAAACTTCCTTTTCGGCTTAGTATCAAATGACACTGCGTTATATCTTCTCTTCTCTTCTTTGATAAATTTGAGGACTCAGATGACGTCAGAGTCTTGCTAATTTTTTTCAGTTCGAATACCCTCTTCAAGTGATTCACCAATCATTACCAAATTCATGAATGTTGCGCGAACTGCAGACACCATTCTAGTATAGAACTCTCCTTCTTGGGCGCGGGAAAACACTACTACCATTTCCTCCTCAGTCATAAGAGGTTGTACCTTAGCGGCTTCCTTTCTCCAGCGATAGGCATAGTCCCAAAATTATTCATCCCTCTTCTGTTTGATCTGATTTAATGAATATCGGTCAGGGACTATTTCCACATTATATGCGAACCTGTCAAGAAATTCTTTGGCCAAGGCCTTCTTGTCAGACCATTTTTTCAATTCCTGGGATGTAAACCATTCTAAGGCTTCACCACTTAAACTTCGACTGAATAGGCACATCAACAATGCCTCGTTCCTTCGTACTCCAACCATTTGGTCACAGTATATCCTTAAGTGGGCCATGGGATTACTGGTGCCATCGAATGTTTTGAATTTGGGGATCTTATATCCATCCGTTAAGTCCACATCGGGATGGGCACACAAATCTTCATAACCAAGTCCATCATTATTAACCGAACCATGAGACTCTTTGATCTTGGTAATTTCTTCATTCATTGCCAACAACTTTTTCTCTTGCTCGATTTTTCACTGTTTCTTTTCATTCATAATTATCCATCTTAGGATTAGGGAAGATTTTATAGAGCTCAGGAGGGATAGTGACCTGAAAGGCGGTCGGGGGTATGGGTCAGAAATGAGAGGTGTTTTAGATGGTAGTGTTAAGATTTTGGTATGTGTATGCATGATTTTGTGGTTGAATAGAATTTGGGTTGTAGGAAGGGGGGACATTTTGGGACCCATATGTGTTTGGTGGAGCTTGGTAGGTTTGCGGGTTATTCTATGGATTGTAAGCATTGGGGTTTTCATTTTAACTAGTATGCAGAGTACGTGGAGTATGTCTTTGATTAGTCGGTGGGTTGATAGTGACAGGGTCTATGGGATTTTTAGGAGTAGAGGTGGATGTTTTGTTATTTGGATGATTCCCAAGGTTGGGAGGATTGCGAGAAGGGAATTGGAGCGGAGGCCCGTACCTTTTTGGGACAGGAGCATTACTGGTGTTGGCCAGATTTCTAGTACGATTCATCTCTTCTTGGAGCATCTATGCCTTCTTTGCGAGCTAAGTAATCATCTCTCCTGTTCCGTCATCACGTTACCCCTGATAGACAATGCGTTCTCGTTGTTGATACAAGTCATATTTTCAGTTAAATAATGGCTAGGTAAGGAACTTTTTGTGAGCTCTTGATCAGGTAAAGTGAGGATGTTTGGCAAGCTTTTGTCAACATAGATCAGTTTCTATTTATTTTGTTACCTAATAAATGATAAACAACTCAAAAGGTAAATATGTTAGATCCCATTAGTAATGAGTCATACATGATATTTAGACAAGAAAGAAAACACATAGAGTGGTTTTTCATCGCAATTGAATTGATCCACGGGGAGGTGATAACTTAAAGATCTCGATGAATAGGATTTTATTCATTGATTTTGGGTAAGTGGATCAGAAAGGTTGACTCTTCTTCTTTTCTGTCATTATGTCTACCTTCACCAAAATGGGAGAAAATAAAGTTTAGAAGATAGAGGCCGAGCCAAAACACTGCCTACGTATCCCACGAAGGATAAATTAGGCCCTACGTAATTCATAATAGTTAAAGTTATTTCAATTCATTTGATTCACCAGCGTTCATTACATTGGGAAAAACATAAAGACATGAAAACATCAAAACTTGCTAGTTTAAAGTTTAATTCTGTATAGTGGAAAATGTTCTGCTCCTTCTATCCTTCTTCTGTTTCATGAATGGTCTAGCTTGAACTCCAATTGGATCTTTCCAATTCTGATCAAGTTTTCCAGATCAAAGAAAAAAGCATGACAATTCTCAATGTCATGTCCTTTGGTTTCATTGTGATAATGACAAATGTCATCACCCTTCCTCTATTTTGCAGACCCTTTCTTTTCCTTTCTCTCGACTGGACGGAGGATTTTTGCTCGCACCAACTTGGAGTAAATGTCTTCATAGTTATCCTTAAAAGTCGTGAAGTCCAAATGATGAATTGTGACACCACTAGTGATGGGTTTACCTGGTTCAATCCTATGCATGCCAGCATAGCATGTGGTCCATACAAGTGAGAAATTTTCCAACTGTTGATCAAGTCACAAATTTTGGCTTTCAACACATGAAATTCATCTATGGTATGACCTTTCTGAAGCAAATGGTATGCATATCATTTATTCTCATTCCTGGGGTCACATGGTGGACCTTGAGTCTTAACCAGGCACAAAATTCCCATAGCCTGCAACATTTGGTAAATCTCTGAGACTTTTACAAGTTTTGGTTCTCTTAAGTAGCTCCTTGCACTTGGTTTGAGTGTGATTTGTTCGTCTCCTTGCCTGAACCTTTAAGGCAAGAATGTCTTGTCTGTGTCTTTTTACCATTCTTTCATTTCACTCATAAGTTCTTCGAGTCATTGGTGTTTGTTCTTGCATGAGGCTACCAGCTTCTGGATCTTTTCTTTTATCTTTCCCTATCATCTTTCCAATTATCTCAGCAACCGCTTCAAATTCCATGGCTAATTATTTAATCTCTCTAGCGAGGTCTCTTTTTGGTATTTCCTCCCTTTTTCTCTGCATTTGATCCAACATGATAATTTTTGCCTTGATTAGGGTAGTTTGCTCCTCCAATTCTCTACTCTTTGCCGTGGCAACATCTTTTTCTTGTGCAATCAATAGATTAACTTTGGCAATCCTTCTTTCAGTCACAACAAACTTCTTGACCAACATCTCATCTGTTTGGTCTAGCTCCAATAATTGTCTTTTGGCTTGAGCTATTCTACTATCGCTCTTTTCAGTCCTTCCTACAATGACTTCTTTTGAGCCCATAGTCAACCTTCCTGAAATGGTAGGAATAACTTTAGTGATTTTTAACAATGGTTGCAAACTTTTCTGAGAGACTTGGAGTATTTTGGTCGAACTTTTGTGTAGTGGGTGTATATTTTTGCTAAAAATAGACTCTAGAAAAGTAGGAGTAGATCAATCCGCCTTTGATTCAAACAACATAACACATACAAGCACATAAGACAGTTTATATCACACAAGCATATTAACGTGCATATCCTATTTAAGAGACCTTTTTTGAGCCAAAGGTGGGCCTAACGATTGTTCGCAAAGATGTATATGCTGTTTTTAAACTATTTCATTACCACAAAATAGGTATCAAAGATTTTCTTGAAATGGATACAAAGCTCACCAATAAACGGATACATTTTAAAGAAAATATGAAATGGATACAAAGCTCACCAATAAACGGGTACATTTTAAAGAAAATATGGATAAACATAATGAAAGCCCGCACAGAGGAAAACAAGCTGACCCACACAAGGGTATTTTGGGAAAATGAAGAATACATAAGAAGTGAGCCTACGCAGGGATAAGAACCAATGTGATCTTGAAGATAATCCTTCCCTCATTGTCCTTCTCCTGTATTTCTTCGAGATCTCTCCAAGTGTATTGGCTCCTCTAATACCATACTCAAACTCGTGAACCGCGATTTTCTACAAACAAGTAAACTATTAGGCCCCACCTAAGGACAATGGTCCGGTTACAACACATACGTCTTTTCGAATAACACCTAATTGGATGCGGTGTCGGCGGGTCGTGAACCCTTTTGACACATTTGGTGGTTTTTCTAATGGACCTAATATCCCCTAAGATATTAAGCTGACCTTGGATAATGCTTAATTATTCAGGATTTGGTTTCACTCTATCCTAGTTGACTAGAGTGGTTTGTTCTAATTTACTGGAAATTCGAAATGGACTTTTTGGGGTAACAGACCAAGTGACTGTTGACCGACTAGAATCAACTACTCAATCGGTGGTTCAAACATAGTTAAGGTGTTATACGGAAGATCGGGTGCAGATACCCACATAACGGCCTTTTTTCCTAATGTCCAGGAGTGGCAGAATATGACATGAGATGTGACATTTTATAATTGCGGAAATTTAAAAAAATAAGCAAATAAATAAAAAATATTACAAATCCAATAGTTAGTCAAATAAATTTAGTTTCAAATATTTGGTTAGAATCTAGTTGAATTTCCCCAGCAGAGTCGTCATTTCTATTTTGCGGAGAAAATGACTAAGACTTGTTTGAATTCGAATAACTTTAAGAAAATTTTCAAATTCAATTTAAAACAGAGTCTCCACTTAATTTTTTTAGTAAAATCAAGAAAACCTTTGAAAAAGTCTTTAAAGATTTAAAACAGAAAAAATCTTTAAAAATTAAGAAATCCGGGTAAGCGATTCCTATTAATACTCTTGGAAGGGTGTTAAGGCATCAATAGTATCTGCTAACTTGTGGTTGTCTGATCTATTTGAAAACAACTTCATATTGACTAACTTTAGAAATGGTGTAATTTTAATCAAGGAAAATGTGACATTTAAGGAAAGTAAAAATGAGAACTTAACCATGATCTGCATTCCAAAAGAAAATTAATGAGACCAACCAATTTAAAAGGTTTTAAAAAAATCTTTACTTAATTTCAATCGAATGAAGTAATGTCAAAACCAATGAAATAGCAAAAGGAAAGATAGCAACTCCAAAAGGGAACTTCAACTAAGTTAAAACAAGATAGTGTTAGTAACAAACAAGTGATCTAGATGAATACAATAAAATAAAAGGAGTAAGTTGAGATTTGGGCCCTTTTTGGACCATTTTTAAAGTTTTCTAGGTTTTGGATTTAAAAATCATGGACTTTGATCCATTTTTTCCCTTGGTATACCAGTTGTATATCATAACACTTTTTGCTTATTTTCTTGTATATCTGATGTATATAGTTTGTAAATTTAGCCACATACATTTGTACCTTCGATTTTCCACTTGTATACTAGCTTCCCTTACACATATTCTGGTGCATCTGTTGCAAATCAATCCCATTGGAACATGACATTGAGGCTTGACTCAAGGATTTACAGAACTTAGTCCCGAGGAAATGTAAGGGGTCAATTCGACTCATCGTGAGGAAGTTCATGCCAAAAAAAAGAAGATAAGGATGAGCACATGTCCAAAGTCATAGCTTAAACATTTAAAATAACAAACATTTCAATCCTTATAAATTTACACATGGAAATTGTCTCAAAGCAGATTACAAACCAAGGACTTTTGGAACGACACTTTGAAGAGATTTAAACATGACGTAACAACTTTTTTAGTAGATGAAAAGAGTAGTGACATTTGAATCAACCCCCTAAAGAATGACATCAAATTCTCTTGGACAACCTTAAAGCTCTAAATGCATGAACATGTGGTAAAAATGAATAAACATTCTCAGCTTTGACAAATAGAAAAAACCCCTATCTTGTGTGTCTATTATCAAAACTAAATAAAAAGGCAAACAACTCTCTTAAAATTACACTTTATGCTCATGAAGTTTCAGCACCTTTTGAGAAAAGAAGGACAAATAACCATACAATTGTATCAAGTTTGGGGGCCAAATCATGTCGATACAAGGTAGTAAGACAAGTAGATAACATGATGATATTTGATTCTAAACAAAATAGATAGTACCATTATAGTAGAATAACTTTATATAATTCTAATATTCGTGATATTCACGCGTAAGAATTTGAAACAAACGTGAATGTCCAAGACGTGATTTGTTGGATGCCATGTTTGATCCAAAACGTAGCAATCAAGTTGGAGAACAATTGATTTCTTTTTACCAAATTTTCACAGAAATTTCAGAAAACCACAAGAGAATCACGCTCAACTCAAACAAATAAACGACTCTCAATTATAACGTGACAATCCAAACAAACTGTCCACAAGATTTTCTTAATTCAGAAAAGAAAATGGATGGACGGAACCGAATATGCCCATAAACCATAGTGTTCACAGTAAGATGGAAGGCACATTTTTTATTACGAATTCAACATTGTACATAGTAGCAAAAATCACTGTCCCATATAAAAACCAGAGTTTGAATCAAGAACACTATGAATCAGTTAAATACGATTGAATCGAAACAACTCTAACATAGTCGAATTTAAGACGATAATCTATTAAGGGATATATCACGCATATTCTAAAATATACTATTTTAGTGACACCCAAGGTGCAGTAAGCAAATGGAAGAAAATAGAGAAAATAATCAAGTAATCGAACACTTAAAAAACAAAAACCAAAATGAAGAAAAATTCAGAACATTATTAAAGCGACAAAAGAGAAGCTAAAAATTCATATAGGTTGAGATTTTTACCTTTCTTAGAGCAGCGAACTGGGACTTCGAGTCATCAAAATTCTTTCCACCACCGAAGAACTCAAAATTAAATTTCTTAGCTATAATCCTAAGCCCAATGGTCTTACGAGGATTCAACACAAGAATTTTCAGTTTTAGCAAAATCCCTTTCAATTGGGGTTCTCTACTATTAACTACTTCTAACCTCTCTTCTCCCCCAGCGGAGTAAGGAGATTTATATAGGAATGATTTTGAGGACTTTGAGAATGAAATTTCAATGTGGGATACAAGAATGGCCTCTAAATTGAAGGGTTGGCAAACAATCTCAGGAAATGGACGGTGATCGACCCTCCTTTGTTCTCGTTCGTACTACCGACGAATAGGAGAGGTGCGGGTGTCAAATTCTAGAAACAATCCACAGATTCTATGGGTTTTCGGGGGGGAATTTGAGAGGGAAAACAATTTTAAGAAGAGGATAAGGTTGTATGAGGTGGATTTGTACTATTTTAGTACGAATTCATATTTGAATTTTTCAAATGGATTTTTGACTTCTAAGGAAATTCGAAGCTTCTAGAGGGTTTCACAGGGTCTCGTGCCAAGTACGCGATGTGGATATGAAATTGATGAGGGAAATTGGAGCCTTCGGGTTTTGCTGCATTTTACATTGCAGTTGATGGTGTTGTTCGATGTTGATATAGTTGAGGTCGGGTGTTGCTGTAGTTGTTTGTCAAAGTTGAAAAGAGGGATTATAAGGGATTAGGCTGGTCGAGTCAAGAGTTAGGAAAGTTGGGCCTGGGTAATGTTGAAGAATGGGCTGCTAGAATATTTAAAGGGAATGGGAATTTAAGAAATGGCCAATAGATTCGGGTTTAGTTAATTTCATTTAAATTTCGGCAAAATTGAAAATAAATTGGCCAATTGCATCACAATTATTGCCAATTTGATTTCAATTAAGGCCAAATTTAATGAGTTGGCTAAATTGTATCGCAATCCGACACGAATTATATACCGATTTAATCCCAAGTTTCTTGATTTAATAAAAATCAAACAAACATTTCCTAATAAATTATTTTTTAGAACAAATTATATTGAAATTAAAATTTATCATATTTGAACCAACTTTCAAGACGAATTTTGATTAAAAGCCGCTTTAATAAAACAATTATTAAGTAACAAAAACTATACGTTCTCGTATATATGAACACTGAAGTGTATAATCGTCACTCAAATAACAAAATTAACTCAGATACGTATTTTGAAAAGTTTTTATACGAATAGAATAAATATTTTCATTTTAATCAAAATCGTAGAAATTTCAGAATCAAACTTAGTCGTGGAGGGAAAAAATTAGGTGTCAACAACGGGTAATCAGTAGGCATCATAGGTCAACTGAGCTAAATTACAGTAGATGAATAAATAAAGTGCGAGTATGTAAACCTTAGTCAATAGTTAAGGGCAGAAATTGAAATAATAAGCTAAACTAGGCAACTGCAACAAGTGGAAAACAAATAACTAGAAAGCGATAATAAAAGCCTAGTTATAACCCTACTAGGCCTTCATAAGACAAGAAGGAACAAACAAGAAGAAATAAACCCAACTGAGCCCCCAAAGGCACAGTTGTACAAGCAAATAGTAGCAATAATGTGAGGACAAAATAATCGACAATAATGAACATAAAACTAGCCAACATGAGCAATATGCATACCTGATACTCCTTTCCAACCATAACCACAACCCTTACCAGTCTATACAGGATTTCCAATCCCAAATCAGTATTCGTAAAGGTTATAAATGCTGGACTCAAACCGGAACTAATAAATAATAATCAATTTACATATGTCAGACTCGAACTAGAACTCATAAGCAATAATCAGAATATATATATAAACCGAAATCAAACAGGAACTAATAACCCAAGCCTTATTATCAATATCGCAGTGTTAGCATATCTCAAGTTCATTTAGTCTCAAATTTGAATTCAACAAGCCAAATTCCCTAAGGAGAAATAGATTCAAATTACTAAGCCAGATAATGCGGTTTAAGGTCAAATGGTACTCTATCTGGGGTAACGAAACTAAATAGACATAAAATAGTGTCTAAGTCAACCCCTAACCTAGGTAATAGCCTAAGAGAGCAACTATATGATCATTAAGGTAGAAAAGAGGCATTATTCTAAGGGTAGTGGGACCCACTACAAATACCCAAATACCCAACCTTTAGCACCTACTAGAACCTAGGCTAAGGCTTCTTAATCGTGGCCCAAGGCACTAATGGAACTAAGTCTGGTCCTAAAGGGTAATCATAGACTAATATAAAGGGAAATGGGGCTGAATTCTACCGAAAAAGGGCCCCTAATCAGCTAATTTAGGCAATAAGTGCTCAAATAACAATCGATCCATAAGTACCCCCTCATAATTAGCACAATATCCTACAAATACTGTAAGTAAGAAAAGTCTAGGAGAATGGTAAGCCTAGCCAATGTGGACGCCGCTGGAAGCTCATAAAATCCTCTACACCAGAGCTTTTCCCTACCGAGAAGCCTCTGACCTCCGCCATGCTAACGAAATAATGTTCTACACGTCAAGACAAGAATATTGATACCCATATAGCATATTAACGCTTTGAGTCAAAAATCGGACTAAAAATCCCTCATGTGACCCACTTGTGGAATCACGAAATTAAAACCATCACAGCATGCCTCTCAGCTCAACGATTATTTGCCCCAAAATTAGGCATAATCCAAGATCAATATAGTCCCCAAATAGTCCCACAATAGACAAGGAAAAAAAGAACTTTAAGCTATAAATTAAGCGGAATTTCAATCGAGAACTGACGAAACTGAGACGAAGAGTTGATCACTGTGATAATCCCAAGTTAATCACAACTCCAATTCTATGTTTAAATCACTAATTTAGAGCTCCCAAGCTTGTTAATGGCGGTTTATACTTACTTATACAAGCTGAAAATGAACAAGGACATATATATACAACTACCAGCGATGGCAACTTTAGCGGGTAAGTGATCACTAAAGTTGTCCTCGCTAATGCTGCTAGGCAGGCACTTAAGCGATCCTGCCTCAGCTAGCCAGCCACTACTAAAGTGGTCTTGAGCCACTAAAGTGGCTACCGCTAAAGCAGTCTCCAGGCCTATAAAGCTACTGCACCTGCAGCTTTGGCAATGAAAAATTTGCTAAGTCCCAACAGACTTTGGTTGGGTGCTCGGGATTCATTCAGAACCCCATACAGGCAAAAGAACTATTCTACCCCACCAATTCAGCATTCCAGACTTAACAAAACTATCAAAATTTTCATCCAAGGTCGTTTCGACAAAATATGTGTCCTACACCTATGGTTTGAGTTTTCACCGAATTCCACCCAATAGCCCAAAATGAGTCAGGAAGCCTCGGGACCCAAACCAAGGGTCCCCTAGTCTAAAATCAATGTTTTGGAGCTAACAAAATCGTCAGAATTGGTATCTGTGGCCGTTTAACTAGTGTTTTGGCCTTAGACCATATTCTCAATTATAGAAGCTCTAAAATAGGGAAATGGCTCTAAAAACTAAATGAACAACTCGATAACCGAATTGTCAGTGCCACCAAGTCATAAATGACTTGGGGAAGCCATAGGAAGGCTCTAAATACAGATAAAGCACAAAAATAAAGATAATGACCCTCCACAACATCCACTACTAAAAGGACTTTTGTTCGCGAATGTAAAGGATTGAGAAGTACCTGATGGCTTGAACATGTGAGGATACTGAGTCTGCATTTCACGCTCGGTCTCCCAGGTAGCCTCCTCAATTGGATGGTGTCTTCGGTAAACCTTAGCCATAAGAATATCTCTGGAATGCAACCGTTTGATATCTCTGGCTAGGATAGAAACTGGATCCTAAACAAAGGTAAACCTCTCATCCAACTGAACCGAGTCCCACCAAAGCATGTGACACTCATGCGAATTACTACACTGCAGCATCAATACATTAAAAGCTGGGTGAATGGCTGAAAAAGTTGGAGGCAATGCCAACTCATAAGCTACCTCCCCAACTATCCAAAGGATATCAAATGGCCCGATATACCTGGGGCTGAGCTTGCCACTCTTCCCGAAACTCATCACGCCCTTTATGCGAGACATTAGTAGGAAGACCTGGTCACCAACTCTAAATCTCAAGTCATAAAGCCTATGGTAAGCATAACTTTTCTGTCTGCTCTGAGCTTCCCGTAGCCTATCCTTAATCACTCAAACTCTATACAAAGACTCACAAAACAAATCAGTACCACGCGACCTAAACTCGAAAGTTTCAAACCAACCAATCAGAGATCGATAAAATCTACCATACAATGCCTCAAATGGTGCCATATGAATACTCGAGTGGTAGCTGTTATTATAGGCAAACTTCATTAAGGCTAAAACCAGCTCCCATTAACCTCTAAAGTCCATAACACATGTATAGTGCATATCCTAAAAAACCTGATTAGTTCGCTTCGACCGTTTGTTAGTCTGGGGATGGAAAGTGGTGCTAAAGTCAAGCTGGATACCTAACTCTTCCTAAAATGTCCACCAAAATCTAGAAGTGAATTGGGAGCCTTTATCCAAAATAATAGACACGGGAACGCTGTGAAGGCGAACAACCCCTCGAACATAGATCCTAGCCAACCTCTCGACACTGAAGGATGTCTGCATAGGAATGAAAAGGGCAAAATTGGTCAATTTATTTATGATGACCCAAATGATATCCAAACCACAAGAAGTGTGAGGAAAACCACCCACGAAATCCATAGTAATCCGCTCCTATTTCTACTCAAGAATGGGTAGTCTCTGAAGGAATCTGTTGGGTCTTAAATGCTTGTCCTTCACCTTCTAACAACACAGACATCAAGCAACTAAGTCTACTATATCTCTCCTCATACCTCTCCACCAGTAGTGCTACCTCAAATCTTTATACATCTTAGTTGTCCTAAGGTAAATATAATACATGGAGCAATGAGCCTCTTGGAGTATCAACTGAATCAAACCTTCTTTCCTTCGAACACAAATGCAATCACTAAATCACAAAACACCCTCAGAATCTATGGTAGCCCTCTTGGACTCACCTCTCAAGAACTGATCCCAAATGCCACATAACCTACTATTCTCAAACTAATGACCCCAAATCTGCTCCAATAAGGTATATCTAACTTCACCACTGGCAAGAATCCTCCTGGGGTCTTAAATATCAAGTCTAACCATCATGTTGGATAAGTAATGGATGTCATAGGCCAACGGTTACTCCAAACCTGAAATAAAGGTCAAGCTACCTATACTCACTTCCTTCTAGCTTAAGGGATCCACTACCATATTCACCTTGCCCAAATAGTATAGAATAAAGAGATCATAGTCCTTCAGCAACTCAATCCACCTGTGGAGTCTTGAATTAAGCTCCCTTTGAGTAATAATGTACTAAAGACTATAATGGTCCATGAAAATCTCATAGCAAACACCATACAAGTAATGCCTCCAAATATTAAGCGCTAAAACTACCATTATAAACTCTAAGTCATGAGTGGGGTAGTTGTGCTCATGCACCTTCAGCTATCTCAAAGCATATGCAATAACTCAGCTCTACTACATTAGAACACATCCCAAATTAACACTAGAAGCATCACAATAAGAAATAAACCCTTCGCCCTCAATAGGAAGAGTCAAAATAGGAGCTAAAGTGAGCAAGTCCTTGAGGATAAGAAAGCTTACCTCACAGCTATTGGACTACTAAAATGGAACCATCTTTCTAGTAAATATGGCCATAGGTGCCGCAATAGTGGTAAATCTCTCAATGAACCACCTATTGTAGCCTACTAACCTGATAAATTATGAACCACAGTAGGAGGCATAGGCCTAGCCCAATCACAAATGTCCTCAATCTTTGTCGAATGTACAATCATCCTATTCTTGGACACCACGTGCCCTAAGAAGGCTAAAGAATCAACCCAGAACTCACAATTTGAGAATTTGGCATAAAGCTAATGATCTTTTGAAGCAATCACAATCCTCAAATACTGCTCATGCTTTTCCGTACTCCTCTAATAGACAAGTGTTTCATCAATAAAACCTATTATAAAGGAGTCCAAATTAGGCCTAAAAACCCTATTCATCAAGTCCATGAATGTTGTAGGGCCATTGGTCAACCCAAAAGACATCACCAGGAACTCGTAATGGCTGTAGCCGGTCCTGAAGGCAATCTTAGTGATTTCCTCCAATCAAATCTTTAACTAATGATAGCCAGAGCTTAAATCAATCTTATAAAACACAGTTACACCCTAAAGTTGGTCAAATATGTCATATCTACGAGGTATATGATACTTATTCCTTATTTCAACCTTATTCATCTGCCTGTAATCAATACACATATGCATAAAACCATCTTTCTTCTACATAAATATAATAAGAACACCCCAAGGTGGTACACTCATCCTAATAAAAACCTTACCTAGAAGATCCTAAAACTGAATGTTTAACTTTTTTAGCTCGACAGGAGACATATGGTAAGGTAACATAGAAATAAATTAGGTTCCTGGCTCGAGGTCAATAGTAAACTCTATATCATGCTCTAGAGGAAGGCTAGGTAGGTCAGTAAGAAAAACATCAAGGAACTCACAGATTATAGGAGTAGATTCAAGCAAAGGACTCTCAGTACTAACATTATGAATATAAGCCAAAAAGACATACAACCCCTCGATACCAGTCTCCTAGTCCAAATATAAGAAATAATCCCCATCAATGTATGAGAATAAAAACCTTGCCACACAATTGGGGGTATGCTAGGCATGGCTAAGGTAATGGTCTTGGCAAAGAAATCCAAAATTGCATGATAGGTGGATAACCTATCCATGCCCAAAATCACATCAAAACCACTATGTCTAGCTCAATAAGGTTCGCCTAAGTGTCATACTCTTGAATGGTCATAATACATGATCAATATTCCCAATCTACTACTAAAGAATAACGGATAATGGCTCCCAAGACAACCCCAACCGTGGAGCATTATTAGTAAAAACATATGAATATGTGGTGCCCGGATTAAATAAAGTAGAAGTTGGCTGATGGTATACTAAAATCGTATCTGTGTTAATAGAATCTAAAGCCTCAACCTTTGGTCTACTAGGAACAATATATAAAAGAACCCATCTACCTCCGAAATGGGTGCCTACCCAACCACCTATCCTATCTGCCTGAGGATCTCTTCTAAAACCCTGGGGACAACTTCTGTAACCCTATGCACCACCCTTAGCAAGAGGCGGTGATGATTTGATCGGTTGAACACTCTGTGTGGCAGGTTGAATCATTCCACACTAGGGCCTTCTCTGTCAAAATAGCCCATAATACCATAATAATAACATGCATCGGGCACTCTGCTCTATCGAGAAGGTCCAGGTGATCGAGAATAACTACTTCAGCCTAAAGTCCCTAACTGTACACTCCTCGAAGACTAACCACTACTCTATCAACTGGCGTCACTATAATCAGGTTGACCCTTGTCTGAAATCTGAAACGTTAACTGAACAAGCCTTCTAGACTAATCCTAATGCTAGGGGTACCTACGATAAACGTCCCTACCTATGAATTATGAGCAGCTATGGATTCCACTATAATAACCCTACTGATGTGGCCTCTTATCTCTGTCCCCTTGGACTTCACGATGCATGTCCTCTATAGTCAGTGCATAGTTAGCAATATCTATAAAAGATCTGCCCATAGCTACCAAACTCTCAGTAGACATGCGAAGTGGAAGTGTAAGCCCTTTGACTAAACATCGAATCCACTCAAACTCGATATGTAGAATCATAGCGGCATGTTTGGCCAACTCAAGAAACCTCACCTCGTACGCTGCCACAGATAAAGAACCCTACTCTAATCCTATAAACTGATCCCTTAGACACTCGCGCAAGCTGTGAGGCATATACTTATCTAAGAAAGCATCGGATAACTGAGTCCATGTCATATTGGGAGATCCAGTTGGACTAGAATCATGATATTCGTTGTACCACTGCTTGAATTCTCAATCAAAATAAAAAGTGGTGTAGTCCACACTATGCGACTCTACTAGACCTAAATTACATAGATTTTCCTCACTACTAGTAAGGAACTCAAAAGCATCCTTACCTGGGCCCCCTACAAATCTCGATGGAGCCAATCTCAGAAACTATCCCAGTATCATATGCTTCTCAGAATTCATAACTATTTGGGTTACCGCTAGTTGTAGGACTACCGGTAATGGTGGGACCTCTAATTTGGGAGCCACAGCTGCAGGCTACGCTCTTAAACCAAGACTTCCCTGGGCTGTTGTATGGGCCCTATCTGTTGGTGGTCCACATACAAGCCTAATAGTTAAACCAAAGTATCACAGAGGACTGAAGAAACAATAAATCCATATGGGGCCAGGGTTGCGCCCTAGCCCACTTGCTGCTGTGGTAGCTGACCTCTGATGCTATCTCTAGCTCGGGAGCAATAATAGGATCTGCTGAAAGCTCCCTGGCCTAGCCTCTTTCTCTAATTGGTGCCCTGGATGTAGGCTTGGGGTCCCTATCCCAGACCGTCGTGGCTTGTGTCCTAGCCATCTGTAAAAGAGTAAAATAAATGAAAATCTAAAAACTAATATAGACACAATGCACTAAAATGAACCAAAAAGGTGAGATATTCCTAAGAATATCATGTAGCCTCTCAAAGATAGGATACATGCATCATTGGACCAATTTACGGGACTCTAGCAGACACTTGCTCTTATACCAACAATACCGGTGAACCTAGGCTCTGATACCAAACGGTCATGACCTAATTTCTCGAGTCATGATGGCACCTACTTTTACCCACTAGTAGGTAAGCCAAACCATAGCCCAAAAAGGTAAGGAAGTGGTTAATTAATGAAAGATAAGAAAATAAAGGTTCAACTGAAGTAATAAGTCATGAAAAAAGTGATATATATGTAAATACATACTATACAAGAGGGGAAGAGGTCAAAATATCAGTATGAATTCCCACACAACCTAGTAAGGTTTATACAAGAGCCACAACTACTAAAAGAGTACTAGATACTATCAAAATATACATCATAATCTCTGAACATACAAATAAGACTATCAAAATAGCAGAAGAAGGAGGATCAACTTCGGACTCTAAAAGCTAACCCAATCTCTAAATAATAATACAGCCTGAGGATATCGTCAATGATAGTGACTCATACTCAAATTTGTATTAGGGAAAAAGATACAGAAGTGTAGTATAAGTACCAAAACAATGGGTTCTCAGTAGGTATCATAAACTGACTAAGCTAAATTATACTAAAAGAATAAATAAAGTGTAAGTATATAAACCTAAGTCAATCATTAAGAGAAAAAATGAAAATAACAGGTTAAACTAGGCAACCATGTTAAATGGAAAATGAATAACTTGAAAGCGAAAATAAAAGCCTAGATATAACCTAATTGGGCCCTCATAAGCCCAAAAGGCTTAAATAAGAAGAAATAAACCCAACCAAGCCCCCATAAGTAAGGTGGGTATAATTAAAGAGTAGCATTAATATGATGATGAAATAATCGACAATAATGAACATAAAACAAGCCAACATGAGAAATATGCATACTTGATAGTCCTTTCTAGCCATAACCACTAGTCTTATCGATCTCAACCAGATTTCCAATCCTAAATCAGTATTCGTAAAGGTAATAAATACCAGACTTGAACCAAAACTACAGAATAATTTGAGGATAGTGAATGACGGACTTGAGTTGGAACTGATAAATAATAATCAATATACATATGTTGGACTCAAACTGTAACTCATAAGCAATAATCAATATATATATACACACATACTCCAGACTCAAAAAAGAACTCATAACCTAAGCCTTAGTATCTATATACCAAAGTGTTGGCCTATCTCAAGTCCATTTATTCTCAAATTTCAATTTCAGGCGGCTAAATTCGCTAAGGAGAAATAGATTGAAATTAATAAGCCAGAAAGCGTGGTTAAAGGTCAAATAGTACTTTACCCAGGGTAACATAGCTAAATAGGAATAAAATAGTGTCTAATTCAACCCTAAACCCAACTAATATCCTAAGGGAGCACCTATGTGATTATTAAGGTCGAAAAGGTCGTTATTCTAAACATTTATCTTAAAAAGAGTAGTGGGGCCCACTACTAAATCCCAAAAACCCAACATAAGACAAACACCTACCAGAACCTAGGCTAAGGATTATCAATCTCAACCCAAGGCACTAAAGGAACTAAGTGTAGTCCTAAAGGGTAATCATTAACTAATATAAGGGTAAACGAGGCCGAAACATATAAAAGGGCCCCTAACCTGTTATTTAAGGCAATAATTCTAAAATAACAACGAACCATAAGCATCCACCCATAACTAGAACATATCCTATGAATACAATAATAAAGCAAAGTATAGGATAAAGGTAACCCTAGCCTATTTAGACGCCGTCAAAAGCTCGTAAAATCCTCCACATTAAAGCTTTTACCTTTCGAGAAGCCTTCAACCGCTGCCATGATAAAAACCAATGTTCTACAAGTCAAGATGAAAATGTTGATACATATATTGCGTATTAACGTTTAGAGTCATAAATCAAGCTAAAAATCCCTCTTAAGGCCTACTTGTGGAACCAAAAAATTAAAATTGTCACAACGTCCCTCTCAACTCAAGAATCACTTACCCCAAATTATCTAAGATCAAAAAGTCCCAAAACAATTCCACAATAGACATGGAAAATAGAACTTTAAACTACAAATTAAGCGAAATTTCAATCGGGAACTTACGAAATGAGATAAGGAGTTGATCACTATGATAATCCCAAGCTAATCCCAACTCTAATTCTATGTTTCAATCACTAATTTAGAGACCCCAAGCATGTTAATGGCAGTTTATACATAGTTATACAAGCTAAAAATGAACAAGGACATATATATACAACTACAAGTGATTTCCATGGTGAAGGGTCTAGGCTTGGATTTTGGCTCATTGAGGTAGGTTATGGCTTAACGTTCTTTGACTGGGCTGGGTAGTTAACTATACTTGTAAAGCATGTTATGGGTTGGTGATTTAGATGTGGGGACTATATTTTGAGATTATTATTATTATCGTGTTGCCCATGTGGCGGTTTATTTTCTTATTATTTGTTACTTGATATATATATATATATATATATTTGTTGTAATGCCTTAGTGGGGGCTTTATTTGATATTATAGGCCTCATTTGTCCATTAAATGCCATTATTATCATTGTGATGCCCGTGCGGGCGCTTGAATAGTTATTATAGGCCTTATTTGAGCATTTTTTGCCTCTATCATTTTATTTATGCCCAAGTGAAGGGTTTGAAATGATATTATTGATGTATTACATGACTATATATTCTATTGGTATCGAGCGAGGTCTTATATCATGAATTATTAACATATTGAGTTGATCCTGAGCTCATTTATACCTGTATTGAATTGATTATCGTCTTCATACTGATTGGTTGTGAGCATTACTTCCTCATTTGATGCATACATATTCATGAGCTACTGGTACCACTGAAAAACATTGATTTGAAATAAAATGAAACATTTTATAAAACCCTTGACTGTGAATTATGTCGGTAAGGTGATTGAGATATGAGATTGAGATTTGAGAAAGTATATGGGTAGTGAATCCCCCATGGGTCCTTTCATGAAGCTCTAAGGACCGGTAGGTGTATACAAAAAGTCATGTGATGGCTTACATCATTATTATCCCACCATCATTGCATTGCATTGCATCACATCATTGTATTTTCCTTATGGGTTTGTTGCCATGTACTTAGTTTTGCTTATATTTTCGTGTGTGGTTATTCTTATTCATACATTATATTGTAGAAATTATTTAGAGATATGGTGTGAGCTAATGTTTGGAAACTTTTATGTATTCAAGTGGAAGCATGTTCATATTATTCTTTATTGATTAGTTTTCTATTTTGCTCAGTCGGCTTATGATACCTACTGAGTACGAGTGGATTGTACTCACTCCTACTTTTGTGCATTTTTAATGAAGATCCTAGTATGTTTGTGATTCGCAGTGGCTGATTAGTGTGGTAAGAGGTTTACATTTTGAGGTACTGGTGAGCTCCAACATTTAGGGCATTCTTTCGGACCTCATCCTATCCTATTTGTTTTTGTTTACTTTCAAAGATAGATTTATGTATTATTCATTTTTCAAATTTGTATTAGATCTTCTTCATACTTATGACACAAGGATTTGGGGTTTTATGTATTTTTAGTTTGGATATTTATGTTATTTATATATAATGGCCCGACTTTATTCTAGAATTCTCATATTGTGTCATTTATTCTATAATTCAATTTTCCATTCTTTTGTGGTATTCGACTTACCTACTAAGGCTGGTTCGAGGTAGATGTCATCATGACATCAACTTTTAGGTCTTGAAAAATTGGTATTAGAGTACTAGGTTCATTGGTCTCATACGTATAAGAAAAGGATGTCTAGTAGAGTCTCATGGATTGATATGTTGACTTTTGTATCTATCTTCAAGAGCCTATAAGACATCTTTAGGAAAAAACTTCTCAAAATTGATTCTTTATCATGCGGGTTGTTCATGCCAAATATTATAAACTTGTATTCTGTTATTTTTTGTACAAATGGTAAGGACTAGATCTAGAGATATTGAGGATGCTCAGCCAACACTCACTGTAGGAGCCCCAGTCAGAGGGTGAGGAAGGGGTCGTGGCCGAGATAGAGGTATAGGTTAGGCATGAGGATCTTCTCTGGCCAGATGATGGGATAGGAAAGCCTCTCTTGATCCAGAGAGTTATTATGATAATGAGGAGTATCATATAAAGAATGCAGGACCAGTTTAGGTCCCACATAGTTTAGTTACTATCTTGGTGTTACAGGATTTATTCATTCACCTGTTGGGTCATCTGGATGGCATTCCCTATATGGGTGTTCCACTGAGTATGCCAGGTATTTCACAGACTCTAGAGGTATTCAGATGCAAGGGCAAGCTCCTACTTATGGTTTTTTAACTCCAAGGGTACAACCATAACTGTGGTACCCCCTAGTATTGATTCACTGACTACTAGACTCACTATTCTTCATGTTTATTTGAATCCTGTGATGGTTTCTTATGATTAGAAGAGGTTTGAAAGATTCATTTGCTTAGCTCCTCCCAAGTTTAGTGGTTCCATTAAAGAGGACACTTATGAGTTTTTGATTGACTGTTTAGAGAGGTTGCATAACCTCAGACCCCTTGAGTCCTATGGTGTTGCCTATACGACTTATCAATTGACTGACATGAACAGCTAGTGGTGGAGGACTCTTACTAGTTTTAAACCATTGGGTTCGCCTACTATGACATGTACCTAATTTTTTTAGGCTTCTTGGGAGAGGTTCGTGCCTTACAGTTTGAAAGATCAAATGAGAGATGAGTTTTATCACATGGAGTAGGGCTCCATGACTATTCCAGAGTATGAGATACATTTTCATGCACTACATAGATATGACATTACCAGTATCTCCATCGAGTCAGAGTAGATTAGTAGGTTTATCAAGGGTATTATTAGTTTGATAAAGCTTTAATGAAAGTGTCAAGATATTCTTTCCAGAGTATAATAGAGCATACTAAGTTGATTAAGTCAATTCGTCAGGGTACTCAGGGTGGTGGCGGTGCTAAGAAGATCCATCAATAGGGTGAGTTTAGTGGACATGTGTCCCAAGATAGGAATTTCTCCAATAGAGGTTCTCACGAATATCATGGTAGACTAGTTCAAGTAGCTTTATAGTGTTTGGATAATAGGTATGTGGTTTTTAGGGTTTTAGGCAACCAGAGGTTAGGTCATACAGGTAGAGTCTCCATTTTTGGTTTATCAGGTTAAGGAGGGCATTCTGGTTCTTCTAGGCCCTATCCGCGTGAGTTAGGTAGCAGAGGGTGTTACATATTTTAAGATCCTTGTCATTATGAGAGGGACTATCCTCAGCATGTATTTGGTCTTGCCCAATAGGGTTTTCAACTTCACCTTTGTATTACTCCTATATCTACAGTCAAAGGTGGTTCACAGAGTGGCAGGGGTTGTAGTAGAGTTGCTTGAGGTGGAGCTCGGGGAGGTCATGGTATTAGACATGAGGTTGCTCAGTTGGGGAGCACACATGGGCAGTGATATGCTATACCTAGGAGATCCGAGACAGAGGCCTCTGATGTAGTTATCGCAGGTATCATCCTGGTTTGCCATCATTTTTCTTCTGTGTTCTTTGACCTACCTTTTCCTATGTGTCTACTCACATTATCGTTAGTTTTGATGCTGCATGTGAGTCCATTATTGTGCCTTTTCATGTTTCTACCCAGTAGGAAATTATTTAGTGGTGCATCCGGTATGCTGATCATGTTTAGTTACCTTTGTAGGGTGTGAGACCTGGGTAGACTTGGTTATCCTAGATATGATTAATTTTGATGTTATCTTTGGTATGGATTGGCTAGCTCCTTATCTTGCAATTTTGGATTGTTTTGCCAAGACCGTGACTTTAGCTACTCCGGGTATGCCAAGGTTAGCGTGGAAGTGTACACCTAGCTTTGGTCCAAATGAACTTATATATTTTCTACGTGCTCGTTGCAAGGTATAAAAAAGGTTTCTATCTTATTTGGCATATGTTCGCGATACTAATGTTGTTGCACCGCCTCCCTTAGATTCTATTCCAGTTGGTAGAGAGTTTTGGGACGTGTTTCCTATGGACTTGTTTTGTATGCCTCCGGACTAGGATATTGATTTTTCTATTGACGTTGAGCCGGGCACCAAGCCCATTTCCATTCCTCTTTATAGGATAGCCCCAACTGAGATAAAGTAATTGAAGGAGCAATTACAAAATATGTTGGGTAAGGGTTTTATTAGACCTAGTGTGTCCCCTTGGGGTGCTTCTATCTTTTTTCTGAAGAAGAAGGATGTATCTATACGTTGTGTATTGACTATCGGCAATGGAACAAGGTGACAATAAAAAACAAGTATTATCTTTCTTGCATTGACGATCTATTTTGCTAGCTTCAGGTTGCCACGATATTTTCTAAGATTGACTTTAGATGTTCTAAAGACGGCTTTTTGCACTCAGTATGGTCATTACGAGTTCTTGGTCATGTCTTTTGGATAGACCAATGTCGTAATACTGTTCATTGAGTTGATGACCCAAGTATTTCGACCTTATCTTGATTCCTTCGTGATTATATTCATCGATGATATCTTGGTTTATTCTAATAATTAGGCTGACTATGTGAGACACTTGAGGACTGTTCTTCAGAGTTTGCAAAATGAGAAGTTATATGCCAAGTTTTCCAAGTGCGAGTTCTGGTTGGATTCTGTTTCTTTCTTGGGTCATGTTGTAACAATCCTCGTAGTGATTTTTAAAATTTTCTGTGTTTTGATAATTTTTCTCTTCCCCATTGTTGCTTTATATTATTTGTGAGTTGCAGGATTGGTAGACACGGTCCCCGATGCATTCGGGAGTGATTTATATAAGTTTGTGATTTTCAATAGCCTTAAAGTGATTAGTTTGACTTTAGTCAGCATTTTGTGATCTAAGCTTCAGATGCTGATTTGGAGAGTTCCATTTGATCCAGAATATCAATTTTGGGTTAGTAGCATAGTTAGATTAGGTCTGGAGACTTTATATTTCGTTTTAAGTGTTTAGATAAAAATTAGTTAAAATAGCCTAAAAAGGGTCCCAAGGATTAATTTGTTGTAAGCAACCTGTTTTCATAAATTTGATGAGTCCATTGCATCCGAAATGTGTTTTATGATCAATTTTCGCTATTGGTTCATGTTTATAGGGTTCTGGATGACTTCCGAGGGCCAAACCAAGTTAGAAAAATTGTTGGTGCTGGTGTAGCTGCTTTAGCGGCTGGTTGAGCGCTTTAGCAGCCATTGACCACTTGAACAAGAAACTTTAGCATCCATTTGACCGCTTTAGCGGTAGTTTTACCCTTTAATCAGGCTGCTTAAGCAGATAAAGTAACGCTTAAGCGGCAGTCACTGAGTTTAAGACCAAACCGAACCCATTTAGTATTTTTGAAATTTTGGGAGCATGGAAGCTCAATTTTAGGAGATTCTCGATGCATTTTTCTCATATAATCATTGGGTATTTGATTCTACCTTCATTTTATTCAAGATTATCCACCTTGTTTTTTGTGATTTCGATCTATAAAGTTATGTTTTGTAATTCAAAGTTATGAAATCAAAAATTCTTGATTTGAAGTTTTGATTTGGAATGGGTTTTCATTGATTTTTAAGATTTAAGGTACTTGTATAATTAGTAATCAGATTTTGACAATAGGTTTCCAAAAATTCTCATTTTAAACAGCGTTTGATATTGAATTTTTAGGGTTTTACCCTATAAGTACAATTTTTTTTTTCTTTGATTTCATGTTTGATTCAACTCCTTTTGAATTGTATTTTTAGATTTAGAACCCTAAGAGTATGGGGAACATGATTCTTCAAAAAAATCTTGATTTTACCCCTGTATTTTTGGAATCAATTTTCAAAGTGATTATTGACCTAGAACCAAAATATATTGATATGGGTATCAATGGACTCCTTTGGACTTGTAAAAGTCATATTTGATTAGATTGGACATGTTTGGTGATGATTTGAGGGAGTAGAGCTTACAGTTCATGCTTCGAGCTATGTTTTTGTCTTGGAAATCTTCTTTATAGTAAGTTGAGATGTACCTTGACTTTTTTTGAAGTGTTTATGTGTTGTATGCTTGTTTGGTTGTGTATTATGAATCACTTAGGGTTTGGGGGTCCTGTGTAGGTTAAATAGAGAGCATCTCTACAGGTGCCAGAGTCCTTTGATGGATTGTAGTTACATAATTTCTTACCTTAGTTAGTGTTGCTATTAGAGATTATGCTTAGAATAGATTATAGACAGTTGACTTATTGACCTTGAATAATTGATAGTGGATACCTATTTTAGATCTTGAATCGTGTTTAGTGGACTTTATTATGATGATCAGGGCTTAGTGACATTTTAGGGAATATTTATGTTATTATTGTTATTTGATGGAATGATTGAGGTTTAGAAAATACTTAGAGTATAAATAGACTTGTAATAGTTGATGTAATTATCGGGCTTTTGTACATCCTATTAGAGCATGTTGCTAACAAGTGTAGTTCTTTATTTTTCTAGTTTAGTCTAATGATGTCATATTTAGGAAAGATGAGACTTATTGTATGGGCTAAGTTAGGTTTAAGTAAGTTTCACGATTTATTGTTATTTAGATAGTTGCTTATTTCGTGTTTCCCGTATGGGGGCTTATGTGAATATTATTATTGATTTGAGAAAGTATTTATTATTGTGTCGCCTAAGTGGGGGCTTGACCTGATATTATTGGCCTTATTTGTGCATTAATTTCCTTATCATTATATGATGCCTAAGTGAGGGGTTGTTAACGATATTATTGATGTCTTACATGACTATTTATTCCTGTGGTGTCGTGCGAGGGCTTATATTATGAATTATTGCCACATTAAGTTGATTTCTGAGCTTATTTATAACTATATTGAATTGATTGTCATCTTCATACTGATTAGTTGTGAGCCTTACATCCTCATTTCATCTATACGTATTGATGATATTGGTACAACTAAGAAACACTTATTTTGATAGAAATAGAGACACTTTGTAAAATGCCTATATCGAGGGATGTGCCGGTAAGGTCGATTGAGAAATACAGATTTTGTAAGAAAAAGAGACACTTTGTAAAATGCCTATACCAAGGGATGTGCCGGTAAGGTTGACTGAGATATGAGATTAAGATTGTAAAAGTATATGGGCTGCGAACGCCCCATGGGTCTTGTCCTAAAATGTTGATGCTTGGAAGGTGTATACTAAATATTCCACCATCCTATCTACATTGTATTACATCTTTCTCATTACATTGCATTGCATTCCTTGGTATGGATGATATTGTGTTTGAGTGATTACTTTTGCATTAAATTATCGTGATTGAACCTTGTTAATGATATTGTGTATTCTACATTCATTTACTACATTATATCATATTATAGTACCTCTTGTTTGATTTGGGAGTTGAGATATTCGTGAAATGTGGGGTATGACTATGTCTTGATCAGTGAGAGATGTAGTGTCATACCTATTAATAGCATGATATTCATATAATTATGCATCTTCACTATTTTATCCTAGATTATTGGTTGAACATGATTGATTAAGCCTGATATACTGTGTTAGTGAGTCTCCCTCCTAAATGACTTCTTTTACTTATTGATCATAATGTGACTAATGTTGACACACCTGGATTATTTTGCCTACCCTAGATTTTAATATTCCTATGACTATTGTGTTGGGATACCCAGTTATGGTGAAGTGGTGTTTTTACTTGTTATAGATTGATTAGGGAAAACTTGGGTAGTTGGGGTGGTGGTTCTTGCCATCACTTTGGATTAGGATCGTTTATCAATGATGCTTGCTTAATACAAGTGTTTCGTACTCACTCTTGCTTTTTCTTTCTTTTTTTCTTTTTCTTCTGCTCCCTATGTAGGTATTGATTCGAGTAACAGATAGTAGATTGTTTCCCCTTAGTGTTGATGTTGTGGATATCGAGGTGGTGGCTGATAGGCTTCAGAACTTACCTGAATCTTTCTTCTTATTTATTTTATGCTTTATCCATATTCAAGATACATTAGATTATTGATACTATTCAGTATTAAAGGTACTAATGACAACCAGACCTAGGATGTATCTTTGAAATTATTAGTTCTTCTTTGAATATTTTAGAATTTTTTTTTTTTTCCTTCTACTTCTAATTTATTTGATTATTGAGTTTTGGGATGGTATAAGCTTACATGTACCATAGGGTGTGACAGGTGTCATCACACACTTTAATTTTGGTCATGACAATTTGGTATCAAAGCCCCAGGTTTATTAGTTTCATTAGTACAAGCCGAGTCTAGTAGAGCCTTGCAAATTGGTACAGAGACGTCCATTATCTATCTTTGAGCAGCTATATGACTTTAGGAGAAATCCATTTGTTCATTCTGTTTCATGTGTTCATAACTTTGTGTAACTCCGAAACTTCTATCCACTCCAAATAATGAGGATGCGTTATTTATTAGCTAGAGATTTAGAATCTGTGCCTTTGATATGTGGCAGGGGTAGAGATTAAGGTAGAGGTTGTGTTTGAACATCTAGACCGGCAAAAGGTTGGGTTGGGATTTCCTTTTCAGATTCTAGGGTTACTAGTGATGATGGTTCTTTTGAGATGGAGGGGTTGAGGCAAGTGCAAACACCACCTATTACCATACCTATGCTTGAGGGTTGTTTGGTATGAGTGTTAGGTTTTCTTCAGAGGGTGGATCCTACTTTGATTCTACATGCTACTTCAGGACTTCAAGCTCCAGATGTACATTTGACTACAGGCTTTCTAGTGTTGGTGAAGTATTCCCGAGGATTGCTCCATATCCAGTGACCTTATCCTTTATGTCCATAGAAGGATAGAGTAGTTATGTAGAGTTATGAGATAAAATCCTCCTTGGTTCAATAGAGATCCTAGGTTTGATGCTTGTATATTCTTTCTTGGTTGCAGTGAAAGGTTACATAGGTTGGACTTAGTGGATTCTAATGGAGTATATTTCACCGCCTTTCAATATTTTTGACTATCTAGCCAATGAAGGAGGGTTTGGGTAGAGAGTAGACCAGTTGGGTCACCTCTTTTTTCATGGGATCAATTTGCTTGAGAGTTTCTAGAAGAGTTTGTGCGGAGACATAAGAGACTTGTAAGCCAGAGACACTGTGGACTTGATGATGATAGCATTATGTATGGTGGAGGCCAGGATCCTTGTGGTTATTCTCGAAGAGGGTTAGATCGTAGTGTCCGATCAAGTCCTTTATGCCTAGTTCAGTGGGCTCCTACTTCTTTAAGCTACTTCTTATGTGGAGATCTCGAGCATTATAGGAGGGATTGCCCACAGCTTAGGTGGAGAGATGCTTCTTCAGTTGCTCTGAGAGATGACAGGTCTCAGTATCATGTTCCACAGAATGGACTCGAGGCAGGATCTTCTGGTACAGTAGCCATAGGTATGGTTTAAGTACACCTTTGATCTATCTTGGTAGTGTTTGATAGTGGTTCTATATTCTCCAATGTGCTTACTCATTCGATGTTAAGACTTGATATGATTAGTGAGTTTTTACTGGGTATATTGATATTGCTACCCCTTAGATGATTCTTTAGTGGTGGATTGGGTGTGTTAATCCTATGTTGTGACTCATTTAGAGTATATCGCTGGATTGGATTTTATTTCTATGAGTATTATGGATTTTTGTGTAATTGGGTATGATATTCTCGATAGTTATGTTGTGGAATAATGGTGGATTGATTTTAGGTTTTGGTATATTCAGATTGTAGAATGAATTGGACTTGTGGTGTGACTAATTCGAAGGGATTACAAGTAAAGGATTTTGGTTGGATAAGGGAAGATTTTTTGGTGTTCATGCCTTGTGATTTGTTATTTTTTTATTGATTAACTTTGCTTGCGTGGAAAGACTTATGGGTGTTGAAACACTCCTTGATTAGACTTGAAGGGTTTCAACTTATAAGGATTTTGCTTTGGATTTGGAAGAGGTTTCGAATGGAAAGGGAACATGTGTGCAACATTTATTACTTTAGTAGTTAAATGGCTTTATGGAATATAATTGTTTTGCTCATGTGTTTGACTATAGTCTGTGTTATTATTCCATGGCTCTTGTGTTAAAGAATGCTGAATGGGAAGTGAGTTATGAAAAAGATAAGGAACTTGTATATAGGGAGTTTTGACATGATCAGAGTTTAGCTATGGGATTGAGTTAGAAATTCTAAGTCCTGACAATGTGATTCATCAGTGGCTTATAAGTAATCTAGCATTGACTTTCTCAAGATGTGATTTGTGTTTGGGCATCTATCAGTGTGATATAGTGATTGTTGCACTTCTTCTATGGATTGATTATCCCTGGTATGACGGGTTGCTAATGTGTTAATGATCGTAGAGACTCTTTGTATTATCGAGGTATTGAGGACTTCGGGTTGATTGATGTCATTTGGGTAATGAGGACTGCTTAGGTCATAGTGATGAGTTACATGAGTAATTGGTAACATTTAGATGTGCATTTCTATAGAATACAAAGTTATATAATGATTCTCCATTACCTCAAAGGGCTAAACATATGGACATGACAGTTTGGACAGTGATCTAGGTTTGTTAAGTGTTACTTTTGAGGTTTTGTATGGCTTTGATATTGACTTTCGGCCTAGTTGCTTTAGTTTGCGGCTATAGTGTTATTTGATTCGACAGATATAGTATCGTTGAATCAGTATTTTGGTGAGTTACTATATAGTTTTATAGGTTCCTTGGTGTTTTAAGGGTCCGAGGATGTTTTTTTATTTTGAGATGCCATCAGTGTCTTGTGGTGTCCTTGAAAATTTGGGTTAGCTGGTTTTGTTTGGAACTTCTACTGTGATCGACTCAGTTGTTTTTTGGTATAGAGGAAGTTTGAAAATAAGGGAACTCGGCTTCATTGATAAATATTTCCCTAGATGCTAGTTTGGTGACCTTGTGAGTCATTGTGTGAAAGATTTCTGGTTCAATAGTGGGACCTGTAGTTCTATATATGTGACTCCACTTGAGAGTGTTTGCATGAGGTTTATGAGGGTATTTTATATGCATTGTCTGCTTTGATGCATTCCTTACTTGTATGTTCGAGGATGAACATGAGTCTTAGTGGAGGATAATGTAACAACCCTCATAGTGATTTTTAAAATTTTTTGTGTTCTGACCATTTTGCCCTACCCAAATGGTGTTTATATCATTTATGAGTTGAGGGAATGGCTAGCACGGTTCTCGATACATTCGGGTGTGATTTATATAAGTTTGTGATTTTGAATAGCCTTAAAGTGATTAATTTGACTTTGGTCAAGATTTTGTTATCCTCGCTTCAGATGGTGATTTAGACAGTTCTTTTAGATTCGGAATGTCAATTTTGGGTTAGTAGCATAGTTAGTTCAGGTCCCAATCCTTTATCTTTCATTTTGATTTTTTAGACGAAAATTAGTTAAAATAGGCTAAAAGGGGTCCCAGGGGTTAATTTGTTGCAAACAAATTCTTTTCGTAAATCCAATGATTCCATTGGATCTTAAATGTGCTTTATGATCAATTTGAATTATTAGTTCATGTTTATAGGGTTCAGGATGAGTTTTGAGGGTCAAAAACCAAGTTTTAGAAATTGTTGGTGCTAGTGTAGCCGCTTTAGCGGTTGGTTGACTGGTTTAGTGGCCATTGACTATTTCACCAATCCGCTTTCGCAGCCATTTGACCGCTTTAGTGGTAGTTTTACCATTTGACCAAGCTGCTTAAGCGAACAAAGGGTCGCTTAAGCGGCAATAGCTGAGTTTATGACCAAACCAAACCCATTTCGTATTTTTTACATTTTAGGAGCTAGGAAGCTCCATTTTAGGCTATTCTCGATGAGTTTTTCTTGTATAACCATTAAGGTATGTGATTTTACCTTCATTTTGCACTATTATCCACCTGTTCTTTGTGATTTCGATCTGTAAAGTTGAGTTTTGAAATTCAAAGTTATGAAATCAAAAATCTTGATTTGAAGGTCGATTTGGAATGGGTTTTCATTGATTTTTGAGATTTAAGGTCCTTTTATCATGAGTAATTGGATTTTGATGAAAGTTTTTCGAAATTTCTCATTTTAAACCACGTTTGTTAATGAATTTTAGGATTTTTACCCGATAAAGTACAAAATTAGTTTTTCTTCGTGTTCAAGTCCGATTTCAACTTTTTATTAGTTGGGTTTTCAGATTTGGAACCCTAAGAATATGGGGAACATGATACATGAATAAAATTTTAATTTCCCCCCTGTATTTCTAGAACCAATTTTCGAAGTGATTCTTTATTTACAACGAAAATATATCGATATAGGTATCAATGGACTCCTTTTGACTTGTAAATATCATATTTTATTAGATTGGGCATGATTGGCATTGACTCGAGAGAGTAGAGCTTCTGGTTGATGCTTTAGATTGTGTTTTTGGCTTAGGGATCTTCTTTAAGGCAATTTTAGATGTACCTTGACTTTTTCTGAAGTGTTTATGTGTTGTATGCTTGTTTGCTTGTGTATTGTGTATCGCTTAGGTTTTGGGGGTACCGCTTAGGTCAAATGGTAAGCATCTCTGCAGGTACCAAAGTTATTTGATTGATTGTAGTTACATAATTGCTTACCTTAGTTAGTCTTGCTGCTTATGATTATGCTTAGAATAGTTTGTAGATAGTTGACTTATTGACCTTGAATAATTGATAGTCGATACCCATTTTAGAGCTTGAATCGTGTTTAGTGGACTTTATTATGATGATTAGGGATTAGTGACCTTTTAGGGGATAATTATGTTATTATTGTTATTTGATGGAATGATTGAGGTTTAGAGAATACTTAGACTATAAATAGACTTGTAATAGTTGATGTAATTATTGTGGTTTAGTATCTCTTATTAGAGCATGTTGCTAACTAGCGTAGTTCTCCTTTTAGTTAGTTTAGTCTAATGATGTCATCTTTGGAAAAGATGAGACTTATTATATGGAATAAGTTAGGTTTGTGTAAATTTTGTGATATAATGTTATTTGGATTATTGCTAATTTTACGTTCTCATGTGGGGCTTATTAGAATATTATTATTGACTTGAGAGATTATTTACTATTGCTTCGCCTGGGTGGTGGCTTGACCTGATATTATTGGCGTTGTTTGTGTATTAATTGCCTTATGATTATATGATTCCCGAGTGAGGGGTTGGAAATGATATTACTGAAGTCTTATATGATTATTTATTCAGTGGTGTTGTGCAAGGGTTTGTATCATAAATTATTGTCATATTGATTTGATTTCTGAGTTATTTATACCTGTATTGAAATGATTATCATCTTCAAACTGATTTGTTGTGACCATTACATCTTCATTTCATCTATACAAATTCATGAGATTGATACCACTAAGAAACACTCATTTTGCTAGAAAATGAGACACTTTGTAAAACGCCTATACCAAGGGATGTGCCGGTAAGGTCGATTGAGAAATATTGTTGTTGTAAGAAAATGAGACACTTTGTAAAACGCCTATATCGAGGGATTTGCCGGTAAGGTTGACTGAGATATGACATTGAGATAGTGAAAGTATATGGGTTGCGAACCCCCCATGGGTCCTGTCTTAAAGTGCTGAGCCTTGGAAGGTGTATACAAAATATCCCACCATCATCTCTACATTGAATTGCATCATTTGCATTGCATTCCTTAGTATGGATGATATTGTGTTTAAGTGTTTACTTTTGTATTAAATTATTGCAATTGAACCTTGTTTGTGATATTGTGTATTCTACATTCATTTCACTATATTACATCATATTATACTACCTCTTAGTTGATTTAGGAGTTGAGATATTCATAAGCCTTGGGCTATGGCTTGATTAGTGAGACATGTTGTGTCGTACCTATTGGTAGCATGATATACACATAATTATGCACCCTCACTACTTTATCGCTGCCTTCCAACTCAAGGTATCCACTACCATGTTACCCTTGCCGAAATAATATAGAAAAGTGTGATCATAGTCCTTAAGCAACTCAAGCCATTGATGCTATCTCACATTAAGATCACGCTTGGTGAAGAAGTACTGAAGGCTAAACTGATCGAAAAAAACCTCACAATGGACTCCATACAAGTAGTGTCTCAATAGTTTCAACATAAACACAACCGCAGCCAACTCCAAGTCATGGGTAGGGTAACTCTTCTCATGAGGCTTTAACTATCAAGAAGCATAGGCAAGAACCTTACCCTCATACATCATCACACCACCCAAGCCAACTTCGTAAGAATCACAAAATCTTGTAAAACCCACACCCTCCTTGGGCAAAGTCAAAATAGGAGCTCAAGCCAACAACTCCTTGAGCTTTTGAAAGCTCTCCTCACAAGCATCTAACCACTAAAAAATAATCTTATTCTGAGTTAACTTGGTCAAAGAAGCCGCAATGGAAGATAAACTTTGCACAAAGCACTGATAGTAGCCCACTAATCTAACAAAACTCTAAATCTCGATAGGAGAAGTGGGTTTAGCCCAATCACGAACTACTACTACCTTGGCCAGATCACCTATAATATTATCCTTGGTCATTACATCACCCAAGAAAGAAATAGAATCCAAACAAAACTCGTACTTGGAGAACTTGGCATACAACTTCTCATCTTGCAACCTTTGAAGTACAATCCTTAAGTACCTCACATTGCCAGCCTCATTCTTAGAATAAACCAAGATATCATCATTGAATACAATCATTAAAGAATTAAGATAATGTCAAAATACCCTATCATCAACTCCATAAACATTGTTGGGGCATTGGTTAGCCAAAAAGACATGACCACTAACTCATAATTACCATACAGTGTCCAAAAAGCAGTCTTTGGAACATTTAAAGCTCTAATCCTCAAATGATGGTAACCGAATCTTAAGTTAATCTTAGAAAACATTAATGCACCCTAAAGATGATCAAAGAAGAAGAGGATACATGTTATTGACCATCACCTTGTTAAATTGTTGCATCCTTCTTTTTCACAAATAAGACAAGAGCACCCCAAAGAGATACATTAGGTCTAATGAAACCCTTACCCAATATATCTTACAATTTCTATTTTAATTCCTTAAACTCAGTTGGGGTCATCGGTAAGGAGGAATGGAAATGGGCTTGGTTCCCAGCTCAACATCAATTTTAAAATCAATAGCTCAATCTGGAGGCATATAAGGTAAATCCATAGAAAACACATCTTGGAACACTCTAACAACTCGAACAAAATTTAAGAGAAGCGATGAGGCAATACTAGTATTGTGCACATCAGCCAACTAAGAAAGACATCTTTTTTCTACTTGCTCTTGTCTACCATGTGAAGAGCATGTAGAGAAGATATAACCCTCTTCAGACCGGAACTAGGAGTACCCTTTTATGCTAATCTTGGCACATCCAGAGTACAAAAAGTCATGGTATTGGCGAAACAATCTAAAATCATATGATAAGGAGATAACCTATGCATACCCAAAATAACATCAAAATCAACCATATCTAGGATAATCAAGTCTACCCAGGTCTTACACATCGCAAAGGTCACTACACATGATCGGTCCGATCCACTACTAAAGAATCTCCTACAGGGGTGGAAATAAGAATAGGTATAGCTAGGGACTCATATGAAATATCAAAACCTATAGCAATGTATGTAGACACATAATAAAATGTAGACCTAGGGTCAAATAACACAAAAGCAGAATAGTTACAAAACAGGGATGATACCTATGATAACTGCTTTAGAGGCCTCAACCTTAGGTCTTCTAGGTATAGCATAGCACTGACCACGCTTGCTCCTAAACTGAGAAACCCCACATCCACTACCATGAGCTCTTTGAGCTCTACCTTTAGCACCTCGTGAACCGCCCCTACTACTTAGTGAACCACCTCTAACTACAAATATAGGAATAGGGAAAAACTGAAGTTGAGAACCCTGCTGGGCAGGACCCAATACATGTTAAGGGTAATCTCCTTCATAATTACTAGGCTTATGACATGCGAAATACTCTTTATTTCCTGAAATACATTAAGAGGGCCTAGAAGTACCAAAACACCCTCTTTGTCCTGAAGAACTAAAAGTAGATCCTCTATCTGTATGGCGTAATCCCTGGATACCTAAAGCCTGAAAAACCAAAGACCTACTACCTGAACTCTGTAATGATGCTTGACCTGGTCTACCATGGTAACTCTGATAACCCCTCTTAAAGAAATCCCTACCTTGGGATGCATGTCCACGGAACTCGCCCTGTTGGCGTATCTTCTTAGTACTGCCACCCTCAGTACCCTAATGAATTGAATCAATAAACTTAACATGCTCCATGTTACTCTAGAAAAAAACCCAGAAACTATAAGTTGAGTTGTCGCCAACTGATAATAACCTGTCAATCCCTTTATGAACTTCCTGATCCTCTCATACTAGGTGGGATACCCTATTAGGATAAAGTGATGTTTTTACTAGTTATAAATTAATTAGGGAAAATTGGGTAGTTGGGGTAGTGCTTCTCTCCATCAGTTTAGATTAGGGTAAGTTATCGATGATGCTTGTAGAGTACACATGTTTTGTACTCACTCTTGCTTTTTCATTCTTTTTTTCTTTTTGTTTTGCACCCCGTACAGGTATTTGTTTGAGTAGAAGATAGTATATTATTTCCCTCAGTATTGATGTTTCGAAGAATGAGGTAGTGGCTGATAGGCTTCAGAGCTTGCCTGAATCTCTCTCTTTATTTATCTTATGCTTTATCCATATTTAAGATGTGTTAAATTATTAAAACTATTATGTATTAGAGGCTTGTACTAGTGATAACCATACATAAGATGTATCTTTGAAATTATTATTTCTTCTTTGAATATTTTAGGATTATTCTTCTTCTTCTCTCGCTTCTGATTTATTGAATTATTGAGTTTTGGGTTGGGATAGGCTTACCTATACTGGAGGGTGTGACAGGTGCCATCACGCTCTAATTTGTGTCATAAAATATGTAGTGACCAAGGATGACATTATGGTCGATCCAGCAAAGATAGTTGCAATTCGTTATTAGGCTAGGCCCATTTGTCTTACCAAGATTTATTAGGTTAGTAGGATATTACTAGTGCTTTGTACATGGTTTCTTTTCTATTGCATCTTCTTTTGCAAAGTTCACATAAAAAAAGATTGTATTTTAAGTTGTTGGATTCTTGTGAGGAGAGCTTTCAAGAGCTCAATGAGTTGTTAACTTTGGCTTCTGTCTTGACCTTACCCAAGAAGGGCATAGATTTTACCGTCTTTTATGATGCTTTCAAATTTAGTTTGGATGGTGTATTAATGCAGGAGGGTAAGGTGATTGCTTTTTCTTGTCGACAATTGAAGCCTAATAAGATGAATTAGGCTACCCATGATTTAGAGTTTGCCACAGTTGTTTTTGTTTTGAAGTTATGGAAACATTACTTGTATGGAGTCCATTGTGAGATTTTGCCCAATCATTATAGCCTTTAGTACTTCTTCACTAAGAGAGATCTTATTATGACACAACATAGATGGTTTGAGTTATGCAAGGATTATGATCTCACTATTCTATATCATCTAGGAAAGGCCAATATAGTAGATGATGCCTTTAGCCAGAAGGCACTGAGTATAAGGAGTTTAGCTCATCTCTTTACTCGAGAGCGACCTTTACCCTTAGAGGTTAAACCTATAGCTAACTACTTGGTAAGGCTTATATTTTGACACCTGGTCATGTTTTAGCCTTTGTTAAGGCTAGGTCTTATTTGATGGAGCAAATTGATCTCATCAGTTTGATGATCATAGATTTAGGGTGATTCGTGGTAGAGTGTTGAGAGGCGAGGGAAAGGTGTCATCTCTTTATTATAATGGTGTTTTAAGGATTAGTGGTCGAGTTTGTATGCTGAGAGTTGGTGGATGGATTTAATTGATCTTTTAGGAGGCTCATTTTTCAAGATATTCTATTCACCCAGGAGTGGCTAACATGTATCATGACCTAAAGCAATATTATTAGTGGTGTAGTATGAAGAAGGATATCATAGAGTTCATGGCTATGTGTTTGAATTATCAGCAGGTGAAGGATGAGCATTAGCAACCAGATGTTACAATACAACGGATGGCCATTCTTAAGTGGAAGTGGGAATGGATCACTATGGATTTTATTGTTGGCCTACCCTTTACCTTGGGAAAGGTTGACTCTATTTTGGTGATTGTAGATAGATTGACCAAATCAGCTTATTTTGTACTTGTGAAAGCAAATTATAATGTGGAGAAGTTGTTAAAGATCTACATTAGAGATATTGTTCGATTGTATATGTCCAAGTGTTCATTGTTTCTGATAGAGGTACTCAATTTACCTCGAGTTTTGGTGTACTTTGTAGAGCAAGTTTGGTACTCAGCTTGATTTGAGCATAACTTTTCATCCTTAAATTGATGGTCCATTTGAGAGGACTATCCAGGTGCTAGAGGACATGCTTCCTGCATATACTATGGATTTTTGTGGTCATTAGGACCAGTTCTTGCCCTTAGTGAAGTTTGGCTACAACAACAGTTACTATTCCAACATTGAGATAGTGCTTTTTGAGGCTTTGTATGAATGGAGTTATATATCCTTTATGGGATGGTTTTAATCTACTGAGGTGAGGCCTTGGGGCACATATTTGTTGATAGACTCAATGGATAGGGTGAGACTGATTCAGTAGAGGCTAGTGGCTGCCTAGAGTAGGCAGAAGAGTTATACCGATCGTCGAGTTTGTAATGTTGCCTTCATGATTAGATATCAAGTTTTGCTGAAAGTTTCACCCATGAAGGGAGAAATGAGGTTTGGGAAGAACGGGTAACTTAGTCTGAGGTTCATTGGGCCGTTTGAGATCCTTGAGAAGTATGGAGATGTGGCGTATTGGCTATCTTTGCCTCCACATTTGTCATTTGCTCATTCCATATTCCACGTTTCCATACTGAAGATATGTCGTTCAGATGATGCATATATGATTTAGTGGGATTCTGTTGCATTCGAATATGATTTATCCTTCGAGGAGGAACCTGTTGCTATCCTAGATAGGCACACTAAGATGATGAGGTCGAAGCATATTAATTAAGTGAAGGTCTAGTGGAGACATCATCCTATTAAGGAGGCTACTTGGGAGTTAGATCCTGATATGCGACGTGGATACCTCCAGCTTTTTACCACTTCAGGTACTTTATTTGCTATTAGTTCGAGGACAAACTTTTGTCTTAGTGGTTTATAATGTAACAACCATAGTTTTTAATATCACATATTTATCTGTTTTTTCCATTTTGCCATTCCCTATAGTTGCTATATGCTTTTTGTGGATGGTAGGATTGGTTGGCATGGTCCCCGATGCGTTCGAGATTGATTTGGGTGAGTTTGAGGCTTTTAAAGCCGTGAGATTCACTTTGGTCAACATTTTTTGTTTCGAGAGTCGGATGGTGATTTGGCCAGTTTCGTTATATCCAAAATGTTGATTTTGGGTTACTAGCATGGTTAGTTTTGGCTCATAGCCTTTATTTTTCATTTTTGACTCTTTTGATGAAAACTAGCTAAAATAAGTTTAGAGAGGTACTGTAACACCCCGTACGTTTCTGAGTCTAGCTAACTACCAAAATATTTATGGAAAAATGGAAACATGAGAGATTTGGTGAATTATGTATTAAATTGTGGGCATTAACAAGTCTTGTACAATTGGGCCCAAAATGAAGCCCAAAACTATAAGGAAGACATGGCCCAACATGGGAATTTGACCCATTCTTGCCCAACTCTTCCATTGACCAAGTAAACACATCAAGTGTGTGGATGAGGATAATTGTAAAGGGACTATATAAGCCAAAGAAATCAGATTTTTATTTCATTGGAACTCTCATGCCATTTTCTAGACTTTACTAAATATTTTCTTTTATCTCTCAAGAACCCTAAGTCATTCCTTGGCCAAGATCATCCTTGTACAAGGCTTGGTAAGTGTTTATTATGATGGTTTAATATATTTTATGCCTGAGAGATGATTTATATTATGTTGGTTATGTTGGGGGAGTATGGAGAAGTTCACAAGGTGTGAAATGTTACATGTTTGCTAAATCGGAGGATGGTTTTGTCTTGTAAACTTGAATCTGTACTTGTGGTTTTGAAGGAAGTGAACTTGATGGAGTAAATATTGACATGTGAGATGTGATTATAGTCTTACTTTGTTTTATCCTTGTGAATAATGTTTGGAATTGTTATTGTGAAATTGGTTATGGTTTTGGTGGTGTATTGACCGTAAAATGTAGTGTTGGGTGTTTTTTATGTGTGTTGTGAGATCATGGCTGATTGTTGGTGTTCAAGATGATCAAAAATATGTCAAAATAAGTTTGGTTATGATCATGGACAATTCATGGCATTAAAAGACCCAAAAGAGACCATTTCGGACCAAAACGGGCATCCGCCCCCGCAGACGAGGGCACCTGCGGGCGCAAATGCCAACGCAAGTGACACTGGCATATGCCACCAGCCACCTGCGGGCGCACCTCAGCCACCTGCGCCCGCAGGTGGCTTCGCAGGTCAGCCCCAGGTCCTGTTTTGTATGTTTTCGCATTGTCTTGGTCCCCGAAGGCCCCTATACCCTTTTTGGATCTAATTACCAACTTGTGATGTCGTTTTAATGACTTTAAAGTGTCGTATGGAGGTATGTTGGACTATATTAAGTATGGATGGTTGTTCATTGTCGCTCCCCATTTTTCTCACGTAAAAACGGGATTCGACGTGACAAACGCTTTTTGGGATTTAAAGGGTGAAGAGTCGCCACCTAACGAATTAAGGTGCGTTAGGGCACCATTCTAGACTAATTATGAACTTATTTTAATTATTAGCCTATGTCAACCAGAAATTTGGGTAAGGGTTCAGGTTACCTCGAAAGGAAGGTGTTAGGCACCTTTCGAGGTCCACAAACGTGGGTCCCGACTGAATTCATATATTACGTGGGAATTTCTATGTGATAAGCAAAATGTCGATTTATTTTTATTAACTTAATAATAAATAAATGTTTAAAAGATCAAAAGATATTGAACAAATTACACATGCAACTTAATTATTATCTAATAGTAATTAGCTACGTGATAAGGCAAAAATATGTAGATAAATAAAGAAGTAAATTAGATAAGCGAGAAGAGAGAATTGAGATGAAAATGACTGAAAATCGATTAATTAATAACTTAAATTAAACTAAACTACCCCAAACCAGTAAAGGAAAAATAACAGAGTAAATAACTTAATTTAAAATTCTTCAAAATTTAAATAAAATCAAGAGTGTTTTATTTTCTTAGAAGAAATAAAATATTTGCTGCTTTATGGGAATGATGCCACGATATTAATAATCGCGTTCATTTGACTTTAGCAACATTTTTAATTGGAGGTCGGTCTTAAGTTATAAAATAGTAATATTAGCATTTTAAAGACAATTGAAATTTTTTGAGTTTTTAATATAAACACATAACATATTTACGTATAAGTACACATATCCTCTTTTGCAAAGCTTTGTTAGATGATATTCCCGAGGATGCGTCGGCTTAGTTTAAAAATTTCGGAATAGACCTTGTAATTCCTTTCACTTTCCCGATAACTATAGGTTAGGAGATAGCATTTATGTAGTTAATGATTTTAAGAAAATCAACACTGTCCAGTTCAAATAGTTAAAAACTAAACAGTGGTTTTAGCTTGTGAGAATTGAAAGTTGTGAAAAGGTGAATAACAATATAAGTTTGGGAGAAAACTGAATATAATAGTTAAGAAAAGAAAAGCTTAAACACTTAGCACATAATGTTTCAAATATACCTCTTAATTAACTAAAGTTAATTAGGAGATTAACATGCTTAAAAGATAGCCATTTATTTTACGTAATTGAAACTTATAGGCATGATTTCTAGGCGAGGCGTATTAACCAAGATGTCGAAGACGAGATTAAAGTACTAGATATTAATATGCCAAAATTTGCTTACATATGCAAGAAATTGATTTAAATGCGGGATTTTAAATATGCAGAAAAGTTATTAAACATGTAGAAAATTTATTAAATATGCAAGAATTTAGTTTAAATGTGCAGGAATTGATTTAAATGTGTAGAGAAATTATTAAAGAATGCTGGAAATGAGTTAAAATGTTGAAATTGATATAAAAGTTCTGATAATTAATTTTTAACAGCTGAAATTAAGAAAGAAAATGCTATAGAGTATGTTTAAAAATGCTAAAATATATTTAATTACTGAAAATTAATTTAAGATGTTAAAAATATATTTAACATGCTGGAATTAATTAACAGTTGCTGGAAAATTAATTTAAGAGTACTGAAAAATAGTATTACATGCTGGAAATTAATTTTTTATGCACTGGAAATTAAATAAACATGCCAAAAAATTAATTATTATATGCTGGAAGATTTATTTTTAGATTCTGAAAATTATTTTGATATACTGGAACTTAGATTAGCTTGCTGGAAATTACTTTAATATGCTGAAAATTAAATTAACTTGCTGAAAATTACCTTAATATGCTGAAAAATTAATTTTTAAATTGCTGGAGAATTAATTTAACATGCTGGAAATTGTTAAAATATACTGAAAATTAGATTTTGAGTGTGTGAAATCATATATAAATGTTGAAAACTACATTAAAAATGCCCAAAATTATTTTAATATCTCAAAAGTTTATTGGACGGGCTTAAAATGGACTAACATGTTCAAAATTAATCTCATAGGTCGAAGGTTAATTAATGGTCCTAAATACATGACTCTCTAAGTGATAAAATAATTAATTCATTATCTTATGTTGTTTGCCTAAGTGACAAAGTAATTTAATTAATACATGAGATCAAATAATCCTATAGACATGGTTTTTTAGGTGATAAAACACATAGAATCTATTTTTATTAACCTAGGAAAGGTTGCCTAGGTGACAAAATTACCACATAATCCCCACCCCTGTAGTCTCCATTATTTTATTACATATAGAAAAGTTTACACAATAATTATTACAACGGACAAATGAATGGGACAGAAAAGAAAGTAAGCTAAAGGCTAATCGAAATGCCTCTAAGATTCCTCCAATCTCAGGCGACTCTTCAAATCCCAAACCAAATAACCTTCTGCTAAGAGCCTGCTAGCCATAACCAAATGCACAAAACCACAAAAGACCAACAGAATCCAAACCATAGAAAAATCTTTAATATCAAAATTAAACCTATAAGCACATTTTCTCGATTCATTGCATTTAGCTACTAGAAAAAGAAACATGGCACAGATAGAGAGAAAGAGATTACAACATTTGAACCAAGCCACCAGAGACAAGAGAGGTATTGATAAATTATATGAACATATGCATTCATTTTTTTTTATAATGCATCTCACTCAAAGCCATAAGTAAACAAGTTCAAAAGTATAATATTCAACACTTAAAGCATTCAAGAAACATACCTTTTGGAAGCAAAAGAAATAAAGCAAGAAGCCAATCAGGGAACAAGAAAAGATTAAACCGGCGTAACTTTGAGCAAAGCGATTGGCAGTTCAAAGCAAATAAGCAACCAAAGCAGAAAATTAAAAATCTTTAAGTCTGTAGGAGAGTTTGTTCTTCCGTCCTTAAGGATGAAGGAGAAAGGCTCTTTATATAGCATTCATAATATAGATTAATAAGAGAAGGGAATAAGTTCAAGAGTAAATTGGAAATTCTCTTCCCTTAATTAGCATGGCGAATCAATTGTTAAAATGGGAAGGGAATATTTTGAAAAATCAGTTAGAGAAAATCTGGGTCAATTAGTGTAAAAAGAAATCTCTACTTGCCATAATTAAGCAATTACAAATATATATAAAACTAAGGAGGGGTCAAACATTGGTCAAGGTATGAAAATTTACCAAAAGAAACTAAAATAAGAGCTGTCACCAATTGTAATAAAGGAAAGGTAGGTAAAACAGATGTATTCATCACCTTGATCATAGTATACCATAATTAAACAAGTAAAAGGACATCTGTCTAGATTAAATGGGTCAAGAATAATTAGTACGAGAATCAATTAACAAGGATGTTTTCCTTAAACATATGGCAAAAAATTAGTTAAGGGCGGAGAATCATGTCTAATTATTGAAAATAAACAAGTAAAATCTTCTATGCAATTTGAAATGGTATACACGCAGCAGAATCCCAATTGTTACTAAAAAATCAAGGTATAACGTAATACCAAAGATTTCCCCATGACCACAGTGCAAAACTTGTCATGACCTAAACTGATTCGGATGAATCGAGCCAAAGTAAGATCAAATCGATGGTTCCTCAAACACATATGAATCGGTATATGGACCTAATAAATCAGGGTTTAGATCATGAAAATTAGGGCTTTTAACCTATGTCATTTTAAGCACATCGATTGGCACAAATCACAAGCAATTGGGTCAAAATTTCAACCAAAGTTCACTAATCGCGGATCTAAGAATATTTCAAAGAATATTAACTTATCATAAAATTAACCAAGGATACGAACCCGGACACTTTAACATTTTTGGCAAGTCTGAAAAGACATCGGTGACGTCTGGTGTGTGATTCTGCCGGCGCGGGTTGATTGGAATGAGATATCGGCTGCGGCTGGCTCGGCGTGGAGGCTGACTGGAAGCTGGGGCTCATCTTAGACCGGGGTTTGGGTGGTTTTAATGGGTAAAGAAGAGGGAGATGTGGCTGGCCATTGGTGGGTTTCACAGTCGTGGTGTCCACCAGCCATGAGAGATCAAGAGAGAAGAGGACAAAGAGAGAGAAGGGGAGAGACAGAGGGGGAGGCGGCGCTGTGGTGGAGAGATCGAGAGGGGAGAGGGTGATGGCCGGTGGTGAAGGATCGCTGGTCGGCGATGACCGGCGATGGTGGAGTATGGTGGTGGTTTCTTGAGAGAGAGGAGAGTATCAGGTAGAGAGATAGGGGCGGAGAAGAGAGAGGGTCGATTAGGGTTTTGGGGGAAGGTGTAGTTAAAAAGGAAAGAAAAGGAGAATTAATCTCAGCCGTTGGATCAATTTTGATCAACGGTTGGGATTAAAATTTGCAAAAAAAAGGCCAAAATTAGGTTATTTAAATTGGGTCAACTGAATATTGGATTGGGGATTCAATTTGGGGTCAAATAAAAATCAATTTGGGCTAAAATTGTCACCCAATTGGATATAAAAGGCTAGAATTTAAATAAATTAGGGGAAAGTGAATTGAACTGGAGTGCTATGTAATAATAGATCAATAAATACATAATAAAATATTATCAAGTTAATCAATGTCATAAAAATCATTATGAGTAAATTACGTAAGTAAAATTAGTGACACGTAGTATTTTATTTGAAATTGGAGATAAATAATAAATTGAAATAAATTATGTATTTGTAAATTATGCTTGCAAATTTTAAGGGATAGTTATAATAATAATAATAATAATAATAATAATAATAATAAAATAAACTACGTGTTTATAAATTATGGGTATGCATATTTGCAGAAATAATTTTTAATAAATATTTACGAAATTATGTAAAATATTATATTTAAATTAGTAAATTATATATATTATAAAAAATGCTAAAAATAAATTGCATTCCTTAAAATCATGAATACTCAAAAAAATGTCAAAATTTATTCGATACCAAAAATAATAATTGGAAATTTAAAACAATTTTTTTTTTTTGATAAAATAGCAGCCTGTGAGGAATATCGGGAGGTCAAAATTGGGTGTCAACGGCATGTTGTTATGAAGGAGTAATTGTGACGGAATGATAAAGGGGAAAGCGTAAAGGGTAAGTGTGGTATGAAATGCTATTGATGTATGATATCTTGGTCAATGTGTGGAATGTTATGGTGTTGTTGGTATGAAAATGCAGTGGATTGTATTGTAAGGGGTTACATGATGTCATATGGCAGTCCTATAGTTCATTGTCGTCTTGTAGGCCTGTATAATGACTAGTTAATAATGTAAGCTCCGATATGTACCTGTATTGTTGAGTAAGACATAAAGAAGAAGCTGGACTATTGTGTTCATACATAGGCTTGTGTATTCATACTTGGAAGTGAAGGTATGTAAGGTTACTCTGTCCGTATCTTTCTGCAGCATATAGTATTCCCATTTACGTTACACTTATCCTATTCCGAAATGTGCTAAGGTATTCTATTTCCGGTTATCAATGGTCATTATCATATATTTCCTATTTATTTATCAATTGTGAATCTCATGTCTCATATTCATGACTAATGGTCCAAAATCCCAATAAGGTTACGTTCCAAAGTTCCAATAGTGACTATACTCATGTATCTTGTTCATTGATTATTGTCCAATGGTTCCAATGGTGTTATGTTTCCAATAAGGCTATGTTTCCAACAATGTTTATTCATATGTCTCTCACTCATTGGTTAATGATCCAAAGCTTCAAGGAATGTATAACTATCATTGTATCAATCTCAAAGTAATGAATGAAGTAATGCATATGTGGTTAATGATCAAGTATGGGTGGTAGCTTTAGGGGCGAAATGCCTAGCTAAAGCCGATCCCGAGATTGTTGGATCAGGGGGCAGTCCTAGAGGCATAAGCCTAGCTCAGACTGATCCTGACAGGGGGCAGCTCTAGGGGTAATAAGCCAGCTCGAGCCGAACCTGACATGTTGGTATGGGTGGCAGCTCTGGAGGTAATAACCTAGCTCGAGCCGATCCCGATCTATATTGATTCATAGGGTGGCAGCTCTAGAGGCATAAGCCTAGCTCGAGCCGATCCCAACATAACGTTATGTTATGTTAAAAACCCACTGTTCAGTCGGGGCCCGGGTATCACAGGTCACAGGCAAAGATGAATAAGCACAAAAGTAAAGAAGCAAAGAAAGTAATGAAATCAATATACATGGTTCCCGATATACAGAATGGTGACTTATCCATATTGGTTATTTATTTGTAGTTGAGTTTATTGAAGTGTTTATATCTCTTACAGTTTCATATGGACTTACATACTCAGTACATTCTTCGTACTGACCCCTTTTGAGGAACTTACATTGTTGCTGCAGACCCAGGCACTAGTAGACCTCCACAGTAAGTTGCAGATCATTTGCGGATTGTTGGTGATCTCCAGTTGAATTCGGGGCTTTCCGAGTCATTATAGATATTTTCTTTGGTATTGCATATTTATATAGAGCGGGGTGTTGTCCCGACTCTAGGTTGGTTATGGTTATGTATCTGTAGAGGCTTTGTAGACGGATGTGGGTGTATAAATGTAAAAGGTACATGTCGTTTTTGACTTGATGGCCTCAACGGCCAAGTTTTATATATATAGATATGTCATATGTTCCATGAATTTCGTTGTTAGCATTATAAGCTCTTATGTGATAAGGGTGTTATTATGGCATGCATATGAATGAACATAAGTATAGTTTGGTTCTCTCGAGACTTATCGGCTACGGGTGCCAATCACGTCTCGATGGGATTCGGGGTGTGACAGAAGTGGTATCAGAGCCAGGTTGTCCTAAGGGTGTCTACAAAGCCGTGTCTAAGTAGAGTCTTACTTATCGATGTGTTGCGTGCCACATTGATAAGCAGGAGGCTACAGGACATTTAGGAGTTGTTTCTTTTCTAAACTTCTAGATCGTGCAATAGAGCCATAGTTGTAGGTGGACACATATGTACGTATTAATATTGGTTTTCTTTTGTATAGTCAAATGATGAATATCAGACAAGATAAGGGCAAAGGTGAGCAGGTTGATTTGCCTGCCAAAGTATAAATGAGTAAATCACCACCTGACTAAGCTAGTCAAGGCGGAGCTGACATGAAATTTGCAATACGGGTTTATCTTAGCAATAAGGAAGAGAAGTACCCGCAGAACCACCTTAAGTGCCACTGGATATGATTTAAGAAATGTAGTGTATATGTTGACTCAGATAGTTGTTGTACAATGTCACGGGAGAGTTGGCCCAATGATGAGTAATGATGGTGCGGCTAGGGCAGCTAGTCAGAGAACACAGGATTTTCTAAAAGTAAACCCTCCCACGTTCACCGGGTCGGATCTAAATGAAGACCCATAGGACTTTATAGACCAAATCAAACTGGCTCTGGATGTTATGCATGTGACTGGTGTTTTGAGGTGCTTCCAACTAGTTGGGAGGAATTTAAAACGACATTCCTTGACCAGTATCTCTCATATGAGGTTCGAAAAGCTCATGCGGACCAATTGTTAAATTTTTGCCAAAGGACTATAAGTGTCAAAAAGTACAGTCTTCAGTTGAATTCTTTGGCTAGGTATGTTCCAAATTTGGTAGCTATTATGACCGATAGAGTGCATCAGTATGTGGATAGATGAATTGTACTATTGTGGTCTTGAAAAGAGATATGGATATAGCCAGAATATAGGCTTTTGCATAGATAATGGAGGATCCGAGGCAACAGAAAAGGACACAAATATTCAAAGAAGGGTCGTCAAAGAGGGCTAGACCTATGGGACAGTTCATGGTGTCCCAAGGAGAATTTAGGTCTTGGGTGTTTAAAAGACCGCCTAGACCATTATTTCCTTAATCTATAGTAAATGTTCTACCTCGATCCCAAGGGTTTAGAGACAATCGGTTTGGCAAAGAAGTGAGATTTAGGATTCATGGGCAATGAGGTATCAAGCACAGGAATGTAGAAAGTAGGAACCAACCGAAGTCTCCTCGTCAGCCGTGTTAGTGTTGCAGAAGTTATCATCTAGGTGAAATGTCGGTTGGGGCCAAATGTTGTTATTGGTGTGATATGTCGGGCCACAAGTTGAGGCTTCTCCTGATGAAGCTACAGGTACCGTACACATATTGATTGACCCATATTCGACACAGCATATGTTATTTCATTAAATTGCTGAAAATCCAAAAGAACACCAAAATGACTAGTTATGTCACATGAAGTCTATACATTAGTTGGTGAACCTATTGTAGTTAAAAGAGTATATCATAAGTGCATAGTAATTGTTTGTGGTCATGGGACACTGGGTGCTCGTATTGAGCAGGACATAGTGGATTTTGATGTTATACAGGGATTGTTTCATAGTAGATTGCCAAACTAAGAAGTTATATTGTCATTTTCCCTAAAAGATGTTTTGAATGGCCAAGGAAATGTGGGGGCACCAAGAGGAAAATTTATACCCCATCTTAAAGTAAAGAAAATGATACTCCAAGGGATACATATGTCACTTAGTAAGAGTGAAAGATACTGATGTGAAACCACCAACTCTCCAATCAGTTTTGGTGGTGGATAAATTCCTCGATGGATGAGCTGATATTAATGTGATGTCAGATACTCAGCCTAGTTTTATTTCTTTTTATAGCATGGCCCGGTAGAGTTACGGGAATGAAATGAGAAAGTAAAAGACGTGTTGAGTAAGGGATTCATAAGGCTTAGTGCGACCCCTTGGGGTGCATCAGTGTTCATAGGACACACACAAAAAAAGAGAGAAAAGATGGCATATTGAGAATGTTTACTATCGGCAACCGAATAAGATGACAATGAAGAATACATGTCTTCTCCCCAGAGTCGATGACTTATTTGATAAGTTATAGGGTGCCAAATTCTTCCTAAAGATTGACTTAAGGTCAGGAGCTCATCAAGTAAGGGTCAGAGAAAATAAAGGTACCCAAACTAGAGGTATGGTTGTCATGAATTCGTAGTTATGCCATTTGGAATAACAAATGCACCAGCTGCGTAGATGGATTTGATAATTAGGGTGTTTAAGCCATCGCTAAGCGTATTCGTGATAATGTTTTAGATGTCATACTAGATTACTCAAGATCAAAAAAGGACCAATGCTAATTACTTGTGATAGGTGTTATGGATTCTTTGTGACCGTAAGATATATGCAAGTTCTTCAAATGCAAGTTTGGTCACAATCCGTATTGTCCCTAGGACACATTGTATTGTTAAAAGGAATAACGATTCATATAGACAAAAGAAGTGGCCAAGGCTTGCGACGCTTATGAAAATTCGTAGCTTCCTTGAGTTGTCCAGTTATTACAAAAGAATTGTTAAAAAGGCTTTTTGCTATTACCCTTAATGAAGCTAGCACACAAAGTAACTAAGTTTCAGCGGAATGATGTATGTGAGAAAAGTTTGCAAGAGATGGAAGATAAATTGACTCCTACACCTGTACTAGTACTCCCAAAGGCACATAAGAGTATACAGGGTATTGTGATGTTTTCAAAATTGGTGTGGGATGTGTGTACATGAAGTACGACAATGTGATAACGTATGCCTTAAAACTATTGCATCCACATAAGAGAAATTATCCCACATATGATTTTAAGTTAACAATTGTGAAAATTGCTTGTAACAAATAACACCACTACTTCTATAAAACTTCAGGTGAAAGAACTATAATGTCAAATGTGTCAGAATTTCTTTGGTATCCGAGATGAAGGAAAAACAATATGTAAATCCTATTTTTAGTTCAATTGAAAAAAAATGTGTACAACAAAGTTCGACGAAGGTATTTGAGCAAGTGTGTACTGGGTATAAATGAGTTAAGAAAATGAATTTATGACAAAATAACATCATTCACGATATTTTATTCATTCGGCAGCAACCAAAATGTCCCATGGTGTAGCAGGGATGTCTTGGTAATGTTACACGATAAGCACATTGTAGAATTTGTATCTCAATGTCCAAGCGATCACTGATTACTAGTATGGCATCAGAAATCTGTATGTTTTATGCAATGTATTACCCTTCCAATTTGGAAATGGAACATGAATAATATGGATTTAATCACAGGGTTACCTCATACACTGCGAAAGTTGATAGTTGATACGCTTACCGAGTCAGCGTATTTCCTACCAGTTAAGACCGCCGATACCGCTGGACATTATACAAAGTTGTATGTTACAAAGATAGTACGATTACATGGGATTCCACTCACTATTATATCAAACAGGAGAACTCACTTTATTGCACAGTATTGGAAGCCTTTTTAGTAAAGCATGGGTACACAGGTGGATGTAAATACAGCTTGTCAGCCTCAGATGGATAAACAAACAGAACACATTATACGAACGGTTGGAGATATGACACAAGTTTGTACATTGGACCTTAAAGGTAGTTGGGATGAACATCTATCGTTCCTTGAAATTGTTTACAATAAAAGTATCAAAAGGCACCTTACAAAGTTTTTATATGAAAGAAAATATAGATCATCAATTGGATGGGTTTTAGCTGATGAAATTTGCCTTGCTCGGGTCAGGTTTTATTCATCAAGCCATAGAAAGGGTGAAGGTGATATAATAGCAGCTACAAATGGCCCAAAGTCTATATAAATCTTATGTCGATACTAGAAGAAGGGAATTTCAATGTTCCATAGGTGATTGGGTATTTCTGAAGGTGTCACCAATGAAATGGGTAATGCGATTCGAAAAGAAAGGAAAAATTGAGTCCACGTTATATAGGCCCATATGAAATTATTAGAAGATTTGGGCAGGTTGCTTATGAGTTGGCACTACCCCAAGAACTTTCCTCAGTGCACCCGACATTTCATGTTTTGATGCTTCAAAAATGCATAGGAGGTCCATCTCGTATTGTTCCAATTGAAGATGTCCAAGTTATGGAGGATCTTACCTTTGAGGAGATACCTATTGCCATTCTGGATAGACAAGTGAAGAGGCTGGGGAATAAAGATATAGCATCCGTAAAGGTACTTTGGATAAATCAGCAAATAGAAGAGGTCACATGGGAAGCTGAAGAAATGATGAAATCCAAGTACCCCCATTTGTTCCAAAGGGAAAAATGACAAGTAAGTATTTATAAGATTTGAGTATATATCTATATGCTGACATGAAGAATGATCCTAGACTTGTAATTGTTTTCTTTGAAGAATAACACTAACATTCGAGGACGAATGTTTCTAATGGGGGAAGAATGTAACACCCCGTACGTTTCTGAGTCTAGCTGACTACCGAAATATTTATGGAAAAATGGAAACATGAGAGATTTGGTGAATTATGTATTAAATTATGGGAATTAACAAGTCTTGTAAAATTGGGCCCAAAATGAAGCCTAAAATTATAACGAAGAAATGGCCCAACATGGGAATTTGACCCATTCTTGCCCAACTCTTCCATTGACCAAGTAAACACACCAAGTGTGTGGATAAGTATCATTGTAAAGGGACTATATAAGCCAAATAAATCAGATTTTTATTTCATTGGAACTCTCATGCCATTTTCTAGACTTTACCAAATATTTTCTTTTATCTCTCAAGAACCCTAAGTCATTCCTTGGCCAAGATCATCCTTGTACAAGGCTTGGTAAGTGTTTATTATGATGGTTTAATATATTTTATGCATGATAGATGATTTATATTATGTTGGTTATGTTGGGGGAGTATGGAGAAGTTCACAAGGTGTGAAATGTTACATGTTTGCTAAATCGGAGGATGGTTTTGTCTTGTAAACTTGAATATGTACTTGTGGCTTTGAAGGAAGTGAACTTGATGGAGTAAATATTGACATGTGAGATGTGATTATAGTCTTACTTTTTTTTATCCTTGTGAATAATGTTTGGAATTGTTATTGTGAAATTGGTTATGGTTTTGGTGGTGTATTGACCGTAAAATGTAGTGTTGGGTGTTTTTTATGTGTGTTGTGAGACCATGGCTGATTGTTGGTGTTCAATATGATCAAAAATATGTCAAAATAAGTTTGGTTATGATCATGGACCATTCATGGAATTAAAAGACCCAAAAGAGACCATTTCGGACCAAAACGGGCATCCGCCCCCGCAGACGAGGGCACCTGCGGGCGCAAATGCCAACGCAAGTGCCACTGGCATATTCCACCAGCCACATGCCGGTGCACCTCAGCTACCTGCGCCCGCAGGTGGCTTCACAGGTCATCCCCAGGTCCTGTTTTGTATGTTTTCGCATTGTCTTGGTCCCCGAAGGCCCCTATACCCTTTTTGGATCTAATTACCAACTTGTGATGTCGTTTTAATGACTTTAAAGTGTCGTATGGAGGTACGTTGGACTATATTAAGTATGTATGGTTGTTCATATATTGCTATGAAGGAGTAATTATGACGGAATGATAAAGGGGAAAGCGTAAAGGGTAAGTGTGGTATGAAATGCTATTGATGTATGATATCTTGGTCAATGTGTGGAATGTTATGGTGTTGTTGGTATGAAAATGCAGTGGATTGTATTGTAAGGGGTTACATGATGTCATACGGCAGTCCTATAGTTCATTGTCGTCTTGTACGCCTGTATAATAACTAGTTGCTAATGTAAGCTCCGATATGTACCTGTATTGTAGAGTAAGACATAAAGAAGAAGCTGGACTATTGTGTTCATACATAGGCTTGTGTATTCATACTTGGAAGTGAAGGTATGTAAGGTTACTCTGTTTGTATCTTTCTGCAGCCTATAGTATTCCCATTGACGTTACACTTCTCCTATTCCAAAATGTGCTAAGGTATTCTATTTCCGGTTATCAATGGTCATTATCATATATTTCCTATTCATTTATCAATTGTGAATCTCATGTCTCATATTCATGACTAATGGTCCAAAATCCCAATAAGGTTACATTCCAAAGTTCCAATAGTGATTATATTCATGTATCTTGTTCATTGATTATTGTCCAATGGTTCCAATGGTGTTATGTTTCCAATAAGGCTATGTTTCCAACAATGTTTATTCATATGTATCTCACTCATTGGTTAATGATCCAAAGCTTCAAGGAAAGTATAACTATCATTGTATCAATCTCAAAGTAATGAATGAAGTAATGCATATGTGGTTAATGATCAAGTATGGGTGGTAGCTTTGGGGGCGAAATGCCTAGCACAAGCCGATCCCAAGATTGTTGGATCAGGGGGCAGTCCTAGAGGCATAAGCCTAGCTCGGACCGATCCTGAAAGGGGGAAGTTCTAGGGGTAATAATCCAGCTCGAGCCGAACCTGACATGTTGGTATGGGTGGCAGCTCTGGAGGTAATAACCTAGCTCGAGCCGATCCCGATCTATATTGATTCATAGGGTGGAAGCTCTAGGGGCATAAGCGTAGCTCGAGCCAATTCCAACATAACGTTATGTTATGTTAAAATCCCACTGTTCAGTTGGGGCCCGAGTATCATAGGTCACAGGCAAAGATGAATAAGCACAAAAGTAAAGAAGCAAAGAAAGTAATGAAAGCAATATACATGGTTCCCAATATACAGAATGGTGACTTATCCATATTGGTTATTTATTTGTAGTTGAGTTTATTGAAGTGTTTATATCTCTTACAGTTTCATATGGACTTACATACTCAGTACATTCTTCGTACTGACCCCTTTTGAGGAACTTACATTGTTGCTGCAGACCCAGGCACTAGTAGACCTCCACAATAAGTTGCAGATCATTTGCGGATTGTTGGTGATCTCCAGTTGAATTCGAGGCTTTCCGAGTCATTATAGATATTTGCTTTGGTATTGCATATGTATATAGAGCGGTGTGTTGTCCCGACTCTAGGTTGGTTATGGTTATGTATCTGTAGAGGCTTTGTAGACGGATGTGGGTGTATATATGTAAAAGGTACATGTCGTTTTTGACTTGATGGCCTCAACGGCCAAGTTTCATATATGTAGATATGTCATATGTTCCATGAATTTCGTTGTTAGCATTATAAGCTCTTATGTGATAAGGGTGTTCTGATGGCATGCATATGAATGAACATAAGTACAGTTTGGTTCTCTCGGGCCTTATCGGCTATGGGTGCCAGTCACGTCTCGATGGGATTCAGGGTGTGACAGGTACCGGGGGCTAAATTATTTTAAATGACCTCTTTTCATAAATTTTAAGATTCCATTGAGTCCGGAACGTCGAAACTAGCATAGTAGCATGTCTTTTTTTTGTGTGTGTGAGTTACCATTTGAGAATTTTTTGTGTGCGGGTGGAAGTTTGTTCATAGTATTCTTTACTTGTTTAGTTTTCTATTTTGCTCAGTCGGACTATGATACCTACTTAGTACAATTGGACCATACTAACTCCCACTTCAGTGCCCTTTCCGTGTAGATCCCAGTACGAGTGTGATCTATGATTGCTAATTACTGTAGTGAGAGGTTGATATTTCAAGATACTGGTGATCTCCAGCGTTCGGGGCAATCTTCCAGACCTCATCCTATCCTATTTTTCTTTATTTACTTTCAGAGACATATTTATGTATTATTCAATTTTCGGATTCGTATTAGATGTTCTTCACACTTATAACACCAGGTTTTGGGGATTTATGTATTTTTTATTTAGATATTTAGGTTATTTATTTATTATGGCCTGACTTCGTTCTAAAAGTCTTGTATTGCATTATTTATTCTATAATTTGATTTTCCTTTCTTTAATGGGATTCCTCTTACCTACCAAGGCTGGGTCAAGGTAGGTGCCAGCATGACCTCAACTTTTGGGTCTTGACATCCACGATCGGCATAACTCTTCTACCTACTCTGGAAAGCCACAAGCCTCTGTTGAATCAATCTCACTTGATCCAACAAATCTCTCAACAAAGCTATGCCCCAAGGTCTCACCTCAAATGAATCAAACCATACCATGTGGGATCTATACCTCCGCCCATATAAAGCCTCAAAAGGTGCCATCTGAATGTTGGAATAGTAACTGTTGTTGTAGGCGAACTCTACTAAGGGAAAGTACTAGTCCCAATGACCACCAAAATCCATAACACACGCTAGAAGCATATCCTCTAGGACTGGAATAGTCCCCTCAGATTGACCATCCATCTGAATTTGAAACGTTGTGCTCAAATCAAGCTGAGTACCCAACTCACTCTGTATAGTACTCCAAAAGTTTATGGTAAAATAAGTACTTTTATAAGAAAAAATAGAGATAGGCCTATCATGCATTCAAACTACCTCTCTAATGTCGATCATGGCCAACTTTGCCACATTATAATTTGCTCTCACAGGTACAAAATGCATCGATTTGGTCAATCTATCCATAATCACCCAAATAGAATCAAACTTCCCCAAGTTCGAGGGTAGGCCAACGATAAAATCCATGGTGATCCTCTCCCACTTCCACCCTTTGCATCATATCACCCAATCGCGAATGCTCATACTTCACTTGCTGGCAGTTCAAGCACTTAGCCACAAATTCCAAAATGGCCTTTTTCATACCACCCCACAAATAGTGTCGCATTAGGTCATGATACAACATAGTCTCTCCTAGATGAATTGAACACCTCAAACAATCAACCTCCTCCAAAATCAACCATACGTTTAGCCTCAACTCCAGAACAAATGTTCATATCCGCTCATGTTTGGAATCAACATCGTCAAATTTGAATTGCTCATAAGATAATTGAAATAGAAGAGAAGAGTGAAAAAATAAACCCTAATTGCAAGCCTTGCATTTTATTCTTGCTCCTTAGGACGTACAATCATCAAAAATTATATTAAGTATCCTATTTATAGTCAAGTGCAAAACAGCTGCTGAAAAACTCCATTCGTGTCACTTTGAACTAGCGGAGATTTACCTTAGTACCATCTTGATAACACAAAGAGATACTATTTCTTACCATACGATTTTGTTCCCTATCTGTGCCATGACACTAATATGGAATGCAACTGCTGTGGCACCGAGGCATGTTATGTCCTCTAATTTTTCTACCAAGTGCACTCTTTTGACTTGCCTTCATGTCTCATGGCCCGTAGTTGCCTTAAAACGCCTATTTTATACCCATCTTGCATCCCCATATACTACATAATGCATTCATAATCAACAAGCTCTTCATTGACGCCAAATCATGATTGATCTTTGCAAAATCTTAACCTGAAAACACTAATCACATCCATTAGTTCATGAACACACTTTAAGCTCAAACAAATGAATATATATGAAATGTAGCTCATAAAATCAGTAAATGTATGGGTAATTATTAGCAAATTGGACGTATAAATACGTCCAAGATCACCACCCCTCACTTACAACCTTGTTCGTCCTCGATCAATCCTCTTACACCTGATGACACACGTCAAAACCTAACGCAACCTATCGAACTAGATCACTCACACCATAATTTGCTAAACATTTTAATCATAGTAGAGACTACATTCGATCAAGCATATTTACCACTATCAACATCCCGTAGTAGAACCAGACTCTTCAAGTAAAAATCTTGCCAACATAGCTATGTTCTGATGACAGACCTTTCCGTTTGTCAAAGTGTTACCATTACATGCCCCTCACCTTTGAGTAGTGCCCCTACTCTCACAATACAAGCATGTAGAATCAACCTGGCGCACATTCTTAACAAAATCACTCACACTACAAAGAAGGTTTCAAACATGATCACATACCATAGGTTTACCCATAGTGTACTACTCAATCAAACAAAGGACCAACCTTGTAGGAAAGGACTTTTTAGGGTTGTAATGTCTTCTAAGGGATAGGTAGGAACCATTTGGATAATAGTGGCTACTATCCCTATGCATTTTAATACAATTTCATTTGTTCACTTCTATTGACCCTCTTCTTCATCACCTTATTTTCCCACGTGTATTTATACTTTTCCCGCACACATAACTATCTTTCACCCCTTCTTTTGTATCATACACCCCCCACTAGTTGTATTCTCACATCACTTTCTTTTTTGTATTTATTCTTTCACTTACATTTACTCTTAAGATTTCCAAGCACATTATTTTTGCACATAGGGGTGTGCTCAAACTATTTTCTTCCTTTCCCCACTAGTCACCTATTCTCTTGAGTATTTTCTTTCAAAACAATTTTGTAATTAAAGTGCAATCGAGCCTGTTTGGATCAAATTCAGAACGAGGCTATTAGAACAAAGGGATTAGGCTAGTTACGTGGTTTTTCCAAAGAATAGGTTTAAGGTCACAACATGGGATCACCAGGGGTAATGCACGAGTAGGTAAAAAAAATGTAGAAGAATTCGGATACAAAGAAATGCCTTTATCATGTCCCATAAGTTTAAAACCAAGTTCAACATCTTGCAAACACAACACAAGTTCTAGACGCTCACATTCAAGAAACAAGGTAATTACTAACCACACATTGCACATAAGGTTCAACAATGGTAAATTTTAAACCCTGTCTATTAAACACAACCAAATTGAGTGACAAGCACAATTAAGCCATTATTCATTTTTTCTAATTCACATTCAAAAGCTCATGCAATTCCACTAGGTTTCTTACTTATTCATGTTTTTTCTTAAATGAATATCTCGTAAAGTCTAGCCTTTCATTAGGTGATGTGATTTTCATTCATTTGGCATCGGTTTTATCTTATCCTCACACTCTACGACTAATTTTCCCTTAAGACGGTCGTCAGCCATCTATCATAGGGAAAAGTCCTTAACTATACCTTTTAAACACACTTACTTCTAAAAAATTTATCCTAATTTACTTGGTTCAAAGGAACTATCCTCAGTAAAAGCACCAAAAACAAAAGCCTAGGAACCCAAAATATAAACTACACACTTAATAATGCTCAAGCTAATAAAGAAACAAACTTAACTAAAGAACTAACTCAATAATTACTAAGTATTATAGATCCATAAGTTCTACTGTTTACTTATTACAAACTGAATTTAGAACAAAATGACTAAATGAAATGTCTTCAAACCAGAAACATCACAATATAGCAAACACATCATAAGAGAAATTCTCCCACCTTACACTTAAAATGTTGCACTATCCCCAGTGCTTGCAAAAATAAAAATAGTGCAAACGTGAGGTGTTTGAAAAACTCTCTAGTCAAGCCTCCATGCCATCATCAAAATTAGGATAAAAAAACTCATCACCCAAGTCTGTATCATCCTCCTTCTCACCATCAGACTCAATGTCCTAGTCCTGTTAGCATCTATCCTCATCGATGGCTACATCATCGTCTACTGATTCCATAAAACCCAGCCCAACCATTAATAATGCCCTAGTGTTGTCATTTAATGGGTACTCCTGATCCACTCGTCGCACTTTCTGTCTTGTTACTGGCCTATGTTCAATGGATAACTAAAACATTCTCAGTGCAATCATACGAGTTGTGATCTCATCATCTCAAGCGTGTCACTCGGCTAGTGTAAGCACGATCCCATAAAAAATATCAAGTGCCCTGGTTTTTGTCATATCAACCGAATGCCTCTCCAATTGTGGTTTGTAATCCAATGCCTCTTTTTTAATATCATGGCTTCTCAAAAACATCGCCAGCAAACCACCAAATACATACTGCGACCCTAATGAACCCACACCTTTTTCATAGTCGACTTAATCACAACCCCAACATTTATGTCCATATCCTACATAAGGTCTTAAACCAAAAAAACTCTATCTCGAGTAACATCAGTTATGTATTTACCTGGTATGAGGCAATGAAAAACAATATTCAACCACACACGAGCCTCCCTATTCAAATGAGCATAGAGGAATGTTAATGGTAACCATGGTCTTTATGGCGGCTCCACCTCTTCGTTTATTAGTTACCGCTTAGCACATATTAAATCATAGCATATAGTGTTGCAATGTTCAACTGTCTTAGATAAAAAGGATCAACCTCTAGAGTGCCCAACATAGTGTTCAGATGGTGTGCATCAAACTTCATGACTTATCCTCTGATCTATACCAAGAAACCAGGCTACTGAGGATCCCAATTTACATTAAATTCTCTGATCAGATGGAGGTTTCACTCTGTTGGCTCATCAAAAACAAACTTCATACCCAATTGCTCTATCCGTCACATAATTTGTGGGAATTCCCTTATTAGGTTGTCTTTGTCAATCATCTCATCAGGGGTATATTTGGATTCTGGATGCTTACTATACCATTTTTTACCTTCATCCCAAAACCACCTAGTCCCAAACCTTTATGTCTACCCTCGTGGAACTGCTGGGGCCTTTGGAACAGAGCCCCAACTCAAACTCTCTTCCTTCCCTCACTTGAAGAACCAATTCTTTTCACTTTTTATTGTCTACCAGACATGTTACCTTTCCTAAACAATGCAATACAACCATGTCAATTTAAGGTCAGCAAAGCTAGCCAATAATAAGTGCGAGAGGCTGTTGGGACCAGCCCACACTTAGTTTCTAGCACAGGTGCACTAGTCTCGAAGTGAGAGTACTCAAACTTCCCCTCCTTGCGAGTATTATCAAATGGTTTCCATTTACAAAGAGGCAAACTCAACCCCTTTTTATAAATTCACGGCTAAAGGGAGTATAAAACAACTTTTGATTCATCACATTATCATTTACTAGTCAAGTGAAAACATTAACCACTTATGAGAAAGACTACATCTATCCTTATGATGCTATACTCATACTTCAAGCATAATCAAGCGGTCTTACTTCACAACTTTCCACAATTTAAAGCATAGCAAGTATGGATGACTTTTTTGAGGGACAATAAGCGACATGGTATCTCACCCATTCATTCTTCACTCATAGCACAATGAACATGCCTTTTCCATCTCAACAATAGACACTCTATGCTACAAGCCTAAATTTATATCCAAAACACAGATGCCTCAAACCACAAAATCTCACACATATTAATATTCCTGCTACCCAGAACTCATATAACTGTTATGACTCTTAATGTAATCAAAAATCTTTTTAAGCACCAACTCGACCAACTATGATGCCTAATTCACATTAAGTATTACGTGGAGGCTTAATTTTATCAACTTACACTGAATTTTGCCAATAACACGTGAAGATTGATTTATCAATAAACATGGCATCCTCATGTAGCAACTAGTAGTACAAGAGAGAACAGAAGTTGAGAAAACATACCTGCTAATCTTGAACGGGTTAGAGATTAGAATATTCGGAGAGCTTTAGTGGCTTGGCACGTCAAAGTTTTGAGAGAATTGAGAGGGTGTCACACATTAGGTTTGGGAGAATGGAAAAGAATTATGGATTTTTGTTTTAAAGGGGAGTGTATCCGGATTGGCCCAAAATTTTGATTGACCTTTAGCAAAAAATTATCCTCTCCATGAAATGCCCCTATCACAGGTCTTAGGATTCGTGTCACACCGAGTTAGTGAAGGCTCACCATTTTGTGGGCTCAGGAATTTAATTCCCTCCATGACACCTCCATATAGTGGGGCTCAACCTATGTGACACACTAATTTTGCAAAGAGGGCCTATATTTTTGTAACTTGGGGAATTTTCACTTCCCTTTGCGCATACTTTTATTTTAAACTTAACTTGGCACTTTGATGTACCTACATAACCTCCATAAATAACATTATACGCCCCTCAATTCCTTCATCCAACATCATAGATTACCATTAATCTTGCAACTCAAACCAAAACCAACAAAAAATGTTAAGAAGGTTTGTTGCCTCCCACCAAGCGCCATAATTTTAGGCTTGGCTCGATACTTCTTTTTGTATATTTTCTTTTATAATTTTTTCTTTTCTTTATCGAACCTAACTATTACATTACATTCTCGGGTTGCCTTTCGAAAAGCTCCTACTTTAATATCACAGTACAACATAACTACCAATTATTTATCTACGATGGATGTCTTCTGTCTATCCTTATGCTTGGACCAATAATGCCAGACTCTCTAGCCATTTACCAGAAATATCGCATTCTTATCCTTACTCCATAGCTCAACTTCCCTATAAGGGGTCATTCAAACAAGCTCAAATGGTCCAGACCACTTCAACCTAAACCTCTTCTAAAATGCTTTAAGCTAGAATTAAACAACAACACTTTTTGGCCAGGCTCAAAGACTCAGTGCATAATATTCTTCTCATTCTATATTTTCATCTTCTCCTTGTAGAGTTTTACGTTCTCATAAGCATGCAAGTAAAACTCATCAAGTTTATGTAACTGAAGCAACTGCTTTTGTCCTGATGACTAAAGATCTAGATTCAACTTTTTCACCACCCGATAAGCTTGATGCTCAAGATCCATAGGTAAATGACAGGCTTTACCATATACCAATCGATACGGTGAGGTCCCAATGGGCATTTTGTAAGCATTTCTATAAGCCCATATTGCATCGTCCAATTTGATGGCCCAGTCCTTGCATTGAATATTTACTGTCTTTTAGAGAATATGCTTGAATTCACGGTTTGACACTTCAACTTGACCACTCGTCTGGGGATGGTATGTTCAAGCAACTCTATGTATCACCCCGTACTTTGCTAATAAATTTCTGAACCAATTATTCATAAAATAGGATCCTCTATAACTAATGATCACTCTCAGTGTTCTAAATCTGGAGAAAATGTTCTTCTTTATGAATTTAACAACTACCTTTGCATTATTAGTAGGAAGAGTTGTCTCTTATACCCACTTGGATATGTAGTCAACCGCGACCAAGATGTACTGATTACCAAACATTGGCATGAACATAAAATCTATCCCCCAAATGTCAAAGATCTCCACATATAAGATGTTGTTTAATGGCATTTCATATCGTCTAGATATAGTTCCCATTAGTTGACATTGGTCAAACTCTTTAACAAATGTGGAGGCATCCTTGAACAAAGTGGGCCAAAAGAATCCTGATTGTAACACTTTATGTGCTATGCATTCTCTTCCATGATGACCTCCGTAAGGTGATGAGTGACAACTCTCAAACACTTACTTAGCCTGGTACTCTGTAATACATATTCTATTAACTTGATTGGCACCCTGCTTAAACAAATATAGCCCATCTCATACTTAAGAGCGAGAATCAGAGTACAACTTCTTTTTCTACTAACTAGTTACTTCAGGGGGATATACACCACTCACCAATAAGTTCACTAAGTCTGCGAACCATGGTAGCTCGGATATGCTCAGTGCTAAGAGTTGTTTATTTAGAAACTCCTCTCTAATAAACATATCTTTAACTATATGTAATCAATCCTCTAGCCTTGATATATTGTCTTCCACCTGACTTTCTGTTCCATTTCTATCTCGGAACTTGAGATCAAATTCTTACAAAAACAAAATACATCTGATGAGTTTGGGTTTGGCATCTCTCTTATTAAATAAGTACCTAATTATAGCATGGTCAGTATGGACTATAACTTTTATCCCCGCCAGATAGAATCTGAACTTGTTAAAAGAATAAACTAGAGCCAACATCTCCTTCTCAGTTAATATGTAATTCATTTGGGCGACATCTAGAGTTTCGCTGGCATAGTATGTGGAGTGGAAAATATTCTTTTTTTGCTGATCGAACACTGCTCCCACTGCTATATCACAAGTGTCGCACATCAACTCAAAAGGGAACTCCCAGTCAAGAGATATTACGATGGGAGCTTCTATCTACTTTTTCTTCAACTTCTCAAATGCTTTAACACAATCGACCCCAAATTCCAAATTCACTTTCTTTTTAAGAAATTTACACATAGGTCTTGACACCTTTGAGAAATCTTTAATAAATCTTCTGTAGAATCTGATATGTTCTAGAAAACAACATACACCTTTGACTGACACAGGTGGTGGTAACTTTTCTATAACCTCCATTTTTGTTCGATCTACCTCCAGTCCTTTTTTAGACACATTATGGCCAAGGACGATGCCTTCCTTGACTAAAAAGTGACACTTCTCCCAGTTTAATACACTATTAGTCTCCTCACATTCGCCAGGACCTTGTCAAGATTTTGCAAACACACTACAAATGAGTTACCAAAAATAGAAAAGTCATCCATAAATACCTCAACAAAGTCTTACACCAAGTCATAAAATATGGACATCATGCAGCACTGGAAAGTGGCCGACGTATTACACAATCCAAAAGACATACGCTTGAATATGTAAGTCCCATATGGACAGGTGACCATGGTGTTTTCATGATATTCTGGCACTATATCTATCTGATTATAGCTAGAATACCTATCCAAAAAGCAATAATACTCCTATACAGTAAGTCTATCCAATATCTAGTTAGTGAAATAGATTGGGTAGTGATCCTTAGAAGTGGCATCATTATGCTTCCGATAGTCCATCCAAATACTCCACCCAGTCACTGTATGAGACAAGATCAACTCATCATTATCACTAGTCACCATTGTCATGACTCCCTTCTTTGGTACACAATGGACGGGGTTTAATAACCTGCTTTCTCAAATAGTTTACACGATGCATGTATCAAGCCACTTGATCAGTTCCTTTCTTACCACTTCTTTCATTACTGGATTTAATCTTCTCTGGTGTTGCACACTTGGTTTGTACCATTCTTCCATGAATATTTTATGCATGCAAAAGGTAGGACTTATACCCTGAATGTCTAACATCAGCCACCTAATAGCTTTTTTCCTCCATTTAAGCACTGCCAAAGCCTATTTAACCTGTACATCAGATAGCCCTATAGATAGAATAATAGTTAAGGTATCATCTTCCCCCAAGAAGGCATACTTGAGATGTAGAGGCAATGTCTTCAGCTCTAGTTTAGGAGCTTCATCAATACACGGCTTGGGAGAGGGGCTAAGGGTTCTAATTAGAGGCTTGAATATGCCCTTGTGAATTATGATGCTTGCCACATCTAAAATTTGTACCATCTCACTAGTTTCTGCATCTCCGAAGATATCATGCCCCACTAAAGCTCTTTCCAAGGGATCCTTGGAAGTATTAAGTGGGAGTTTCTATTCAAGATCTATCATCGTGATAGAAAATAACTTCTCATAAATAGCCGATAATTTCATTTCTTTTTACATGTCAAACACCTCAACTTTATCATGATCTCACATTATCAGCTGCCCAGTAGCTACGTCTATCAAAGCACGCCCAATATTTAAAAATAGACGGCTCAAAATAAAAGGGACTTCTGAATATGTATCAAAGTCTAATATAATTAAATCCATAGGGAAAATAAGTGATCCCACTTGCACCAACACATCTTCAACTATTCCATGAGGCCTGGCTAGCGAACGCTCAACCAACTGCAAAATCACTGTGGTGGCCTCGAACTACCCAACCCCATCTTTTTGAACAAAAAGGTGGGAATCAAATTTATGCTAGCCCTCATATCACGCAGGCCCTAAGTATTGATAGACGGACCAATGGTGATCTAGATAGTGAAACTCCCTAGATCCTTAAGCTTTATTGACAGTCTATTTTAAATTCTAGAGGTCCACTCTTCAGTTAGTGTGATAGTAGCATACTCTATCAACCTGTTCTTGTTTCCCACAATATCCTTGATGTACTTTGCATACGTAGGAATCCCTTGCAAGACATCCACAAGAGAAAGATTAATATGCTACTTTAATAAATCAATAAATTTCTAAAAATGAGCCTCCTTCTTCTGCTTTTTGAGCCTTTGTGGAAATGGAAGAGGTGGCTTTACACGTTCGTTTGTTTTTTAGAACCATTTCCCTATATTAGAGATTTTGAAATTGAAAATATGGTCTCGAGTTAAAACTCTAGGTAAACAGCCTCATATGCCAATTTAGATGGTTTTGTTAGTTCTATAATGTTGATTATAGGCTAGAGGGACCCATGGTCTGAGTCCTGAGGCTTTTGGGATTATTTTGGGTGGATTTTAGTGAAAAATAAAACCTTAGGTATGGGACCACATTCAGTCAAAATGACCTCGATTGGGAATTTTGATAGTTCTATTAAGTCTGTAACGTCGAATTTGGTAGGGTAGCATAGTTAGTTTGCGTGCACGGGGTACCAAATGAATCCTGAGCACCTGTTTGGAGTCCATTAGGACATAGAAAAATTGGTTGGTGCCAAGTTACCGGTGCATCCGCTTTAGCGTTTAAGGATCGCTTAAGCGGTAGCCACTTTAGCGGCTAAGCAGCCACTTAAGCGGAGGCTGGCCAGCTTTGCAGGGTTGGCTAAAGGTCCCTCTTGGCGCTTAAGAAGTGACCGCTAAAGCGGTCATTTGGCCTCATAAGCAGCCATCGCTGGTGTTATATATGTCTTTTCCCCCAATTTTCAGCATCTTGTTCTATTTATTAAACACCATTTTTATCATTGGGATCTTATATTTTGGGGTTAAATCACATAAATGAGGTGGGGATTAGCTAGGGAACAATAAAGTTATCATTGTGAAACCTTTTCTCCGTAAGTTCTCGGATTAATTTTGAGTTAATTACCCATTGTTATTCTTGAGTTTTCGAGTTAGTGTCGGGACTCTTTTGGGGCTATTTTGAGCTCGGACTATGCCTAATTTTTGGTCAAATGATTCTTGAACTGAGAGGGGCACAGTGATGGTTATAATTTGGGGATTCCACAAGCAGGCCCCAGGGTGATTTTGATCCCAATTTTTGACCTGGAGCATAATTTCCAATATGGGTATCAATACTCTCATAGTGACATATAAAATGTGATTTTGATAGCGTTACAATGGGTAAGAGGCTTCTCAAAAGGGAAAAGCTTTATTGAAGAGCTTGGTGCGTCTTTTCAGCGGCATCGAGGTAGGATAGACTTACCCTTCTTCTGGACTTTTCTTAATTGTACTTTTAGAGTGATATTGTGCTATTTATGGATGTTTTCTTATGGCCCGAATATTTGTTTAGCGATTTCTGCCTAATTTAACCGATTAGGGACCTTTTCAGGTATAATCGGCCCTATTTTCTCCTAGGTTAGCCTATGATTATTCTTAGGACTAGACTTAGCTCATTTATTTCCTTGTAATGGAATTGAGTTTCCTTATCCTAGGTTAGGGTAGGTGCTTTCCTTAGGTTGGATTTTCAGGACTGGTAGTGGGCCCACTACCCCTTTTAAGATAGTGCCTTTTAGACCCAAATGATCACATACTTCTTTCTTAGGCTATTACTTGGGTTTGGGCTGACTTAAACATTATTATATGCTTAGTTAGCTCCATTTCCCCAGGTAGGGTAGTAATTGACCTTAAACTGCAAATTTCTAACTTAATAATCTCCCCACAACATGATAAGAAAACGATGTAATGAATCCATTCCATCACAAACTAGCAGGGAACAATGCTTGGCATTACACTACAAACCATTGATCTACTTATACCCAAGATAATAATCTAATAACCAGTAGGTTCATGTATCAATCACATGTTCTCACAGCAAAGAAGTCCATCAACTATGTAAAGAAAAAATTTGGGACTAGAATTTCAAACTTTGCACAAGCACTACCATATGCTTGCCCTTACCATTTCACAAGGTTCATTGGTTGGTTGAAAAGGATCACTACTGGGCTTTATTCAGCTTGTAACATAGGCTTAAGTGCACGTAAGGTAGATTTAGGATCAGTGACTCAGCCCTCCTTGACGTACACAAATTTACAAAACAAACTTTCATTCAACAAGACCAGCCTTATCCTCCTACTTATATAAACAACTTTCCCTCTTAAATGCACCACTTTACAAGGATTCATTTTAATTCATTCATTTCTTTTTCACTTATTTTTCTCAATATTTTCTTTTTATTTATGCACACTTTTAGGCCTTTCTTAACTCATCACCTACTTTTTTCATACCCTTCTTTATTTATTACCTTTCTACATTAGTGGCCCTCAACTTAGGCAATTTGCCTGAGTTGAGGTGCACAATGTCCAAGGAGGGACCAGGGCCAAAATAAAGGCTTAATGATAGAGAAGGGAAGGCTAGCAGGTGTTGAATAAAACAAATCATACAGGCTCAAAATATGGAACAAAGGATTCATAAATCATTTGGAAGGTTTACTTTAGGCAACGTGGACTCCAATTCAAACAAGGCCTGTACTCACATCCTATACAACTAGCTTATCACCTAACAAAATGGACTGGGCAAGTTCTAGATGCATGCATAAAGTAAGAAAATAGAGCATAAGCCTCACACACACGCAATGTAGAGTGACACTGACCCTGCCAACTGTAAGAATCACACTCGAACATAAGCATGCTTCAACTATTTATAGATTACTAATGCAAAGTACAGATCCACAACAGTCTATTATCAAGATGGAATCAACACACAGTTACCATAACGAAAGATTTCAGTGGGTCCATATTTTTTTTTTAACTCAAAACATAACAACAACTTTTATTCATTTTCATCTCTTGCGGGCACAATACATAAATAAACAAAAACATAACAATAACATAAACTGCAACACATGACCTAAACATGTCGGTTCTACTAGATAGTACAGAGGGAAAAGAACACAGGCAATAAAAACCCTCGCGGTGACAGACTCAAACTCACAAGTACCCCACCCTACCAAAACATAAAATGCTTTGTCCTCAATGCATAAGGAATAAAAAGTACAAGGGATGGAATACTTGGAAAGCCCTAAGTCTTGGGAGTCATCTTCGGAGGCCCGGGTGGCCTCAGCAGCTGCAATAGTGTCCCCGATAGTGTTTGGGGTGTTCAAATCAACAATAGTGGCCTCAACAGTTATCGTGCGGTCAAAGGTGTAACAATGGCCAGGGAAATGCCCGCAGCTCTTAAGTCTCCAACATCATCAACCAAAGGAGTGGGTCTATCTCTGGGTGTCGATATAATGGACACCCCCTCCAACTTATTTGACGCTCGCCTAATCCTGGTGTCCTCATCTTTCTTCGATGCTTTCAATGCTTTCATCATTTCTCTATATTCTGGTGTTTCATTTGGATGCTTCCTTTTCTTCTACTTCTTTTGTTTTTTTGGCTCTTCAATCACAGCTTTACCTTTATCAGTCAATTTACGACTCATGAGGTCAACTATCTCATCGTATTCCTCCTCTAATTCTACTACTTGTGGATCCCAAGTGTTGGTGGTGGGATTCCTTTTTAGGTTTTCTATATCAGCTTGGGCTTGCTTGAATTCTGCCATGAACTAGGCAAAATCAGGAATGGAGAGTTAATTCAACCTTTTATTTACGCGCTCCTCTATGTCATCCATACGTTCATGCAAATGAAGATATGGCTTCAAATCTTTAGTGATGATTTCATCCATGAAGTTGTTGAACTATTTGGCCCATGCACTCATCTTCTTTTCAAACTCGTTTTGATTTTTGACCACTTTAGTGAAATTTTTTTGGGTTGATTTGGTACTCTGAATAAGGTTGTGGCATAGAAGTGTTATCTCCGGTCTCAGCATATGTGGGTGAATAAGAAGCCCTAGATGTACCATACATGCCCTGTGGCTCAATAATAACAAGAGGTAAAGGCATACCTACTGGTGCATTTGACGTCTCCTGATGGTTGGGATTGGGTCCCATGTGATGGTAGCCTGTGAACCTGCAAGTCAAATTTTGTCTCATCCTTTGTTATTTTGATATCCTGCTTCTTGGTCACTTTAACCTTATTGTTAACTCCACTTATGATGGGCACCTTTGCTCGTCTGTGCAACTACGTTATTAGACATGGGAAAGGTAAGACACTAGCAACCTTGTGTGCCAGCACAAATACCTCATCACATATCACTATGCAAAAATTAATCTTTAGCCCCTGTATCAAGCTAGCTACCAATACTTCCCTCTGCATGTCCAAGTTTACATCTCCACCAGCGGGCATCAATCGAAGCCTAACCACAACCCACCAGAACTTGGCTTTGAAACTCAATGAAGACTTAGATATCCGCTCCTTATTATTTTACCAAGAAGGCTCTCCCAAATCTATCAAAGTGCGTTCCAATCATGTACTATGAGATGCCATGGTCCTTATCCTATAATCAAATTCTAGAGTTATGACTGGAGGAGTGTAAATCTGACAGAATAGGATCCAATTGATAGTATGCTCTGAAATGTCAATCGGCACTCCTCGAACCTGAACTATAGTCCTGTTCCTCATATCAGCTGGATTTTACCGCTTTGAGTGGTTGTTTTTGAGAGTAGCCAAGTTGTTGGAAAAGAATTCATGGACCATCTTCGGATAATATGTTCCTGGAGGTGTGCTGAAAGTGTTCAGTTCATATCCGTTGAACTTTTGCTCAATTTCTGGGTATTCTGCCAATTCTATAGTAATAATCTAGGCTTTCTCAGCTATCGGCCTTTTCATGTCTCAAAATTGAGTAGGTTTCAGCCTATCATGATTAAGTGCCTCATCGCCTTTAATTGCCCATCTAATACCTTCTCGTACACCTGGGCTTTACTTCGAATTGCCTTATCTACTTCTTTCTCAGGTTACTTTTCTGATTCTGTGTCTGAACTAGAGGTGACCGCCTTCTCACCCTCAACATTGGGGTAGAGTCAAAAATATCATTACTCTTCCCCTTACTGCTAGACTCATTACCAGATGACTCATCCTATTCTTCAGACTGGGAGGTATAGGTACGTCATCTCTCGTTCTGCCTGGTATTTTGATATAGGGCTTAAGTTTTCTCAGCTTGTGGCTCCGATTAATCTCGTAGCCTAGATATCGTTCCCCGCTCTTGCCTCATTAAGGCTACTCCTCATCTTGTTGGTAGTTGTGGAGGCATTGATCTTGTGAGAAGAAGTAATTAGAGTCAATACAAAAAATCAAAGCTAAAAAATGCCACTTAGTTAAAACTGCTTAGCCTTGATGGGATAAATGATGGTCCGTCACCTTGGTGACGGTATTAGGCTTATCCAGAATACCTGTGAAACTTTAAGGCTAGCGATGATTCATCTGACGGGTTGCCAGGGCAGTGACGATCTGCTAATGGGGCCGTCAGACATTAACCAGAATAGGCTTTGAACGCCTCTTTTATGACTGTCATTCTGATGGTCCATCACGTTTGTGACGGTTAGTCATTTGGGCCGTCGAGCTTTCCAAATTTTCAAACTTTTTTTTTACCTTTTTACAAACACTTGGTGGGAAACCCTATTTTGTTGTTTAGTACTTATTACTCATGGGCTTGTTCCCATGCTTTTAACTCATTTACAACACAGAATCAAGATGATTCATGGGCTAATAAAAATTCACCCTATGGGTTGCCACACCACGCCAATAAGAGGACATGACACAACTACCCGAATAAATATTTACACAATGGGTAGTTATATTTGTTTAACAGATGAAAATGAAGAAGTTAAACTAAAACTAAACTTGAGATAGAATATATCTGAGTGGTTGTTGTGAATGTTAACTGGAAATATGCAATATCAATGTGCACAGTAACTTAGAAAGAAAGTGAATTTTGGATTTGGTGTTATGATTATTGGTGAGAAGGGCTAGTGGTTTAAATAGGGTAAATTTGGTTATCTGGTATGATGAATTTGAGTTAATAGGGGTGATGGCTAATGAATGTGTGTTAATAGGATTGTGAATGTGGGTTTTTTAAGTGTTGGGGAATATGTAATGGAAGAGGTGGTATTGATACATGGGTTTAAATTCAAAGGATGTATTTAAATATGGTAAGAATGGAATGGGTATTGGGTCATTTGAGGAATGGGTAATGCTGGGCCGGGTCGATTTTGAATTAGAATAAGAAGAAATAAAAACTTACCTGTAACAGTCCAAGTGATGGTCTGTCATGAATTCGACGGTCCGCTGCTTGGTCCGCCAAACCAATCCAATTTGATGACCCATGTGTTCTCAAGCGACGGTTGCAGTGACGGACCGCCAACTTACCCGTCAAATCGAAACAGTGTGACATATGTCAGTCATTTTATTGATTATGAATTCGATGGTCCATCGAACCTGTGACGATCAATCATCTTTTCCATCAGTTTATTCCAGTATGTAGGTTTATGGTTCTCTTGGTGACGACTTTCTCCAATGGTCCGTCAAGTCAGTGATGGTCCGTCAGTTGGCCCGCCACGCTCAAGAAGTATCCAATATCACCAATCTTCTGAGTCCCTACATAATTTAGCACATATATTAACTATGCTCAACAACTATACACTATATTATAGTACAACACATTGTGGGTTGCCTCCCACTAGAGCCTGATTTAACATCGTGGTATGACTCGGGTGTCTTGACTTCTCAAACTTTGTCACGATGCACTACCACTTTCCCTTCTTCTTGTGGAGGAAAATATAGCTTCACTTGTTGTCCATTTACCATGAACAATTTCCCTTTGTTGTTCTCCAACTCTACAACTCCGGATGGAAAGACTTGTGTCACTTTGAAAGGTACAGACCATTTTGAATTTGACTTAGTTGGAAATAGCTTGAACCTTAAATTGAATAGCAACACCAAATCACCCACATGGAATTCTCTTTTTTTTTATTCTTCGACCATGGTACATCTTGATTTTCTCCTTGTAAAGATCAACCCTCTCATAAGAATGCAGTCAACCTCAAATCAGTAGCCTCCTTCGAACTCAAATTAAGCTTCTTGAGAACACATAATGCTTTATGCTGAAGTTCTAACGGTAAGTGACAAGCTTTACCAAAGACTAGTTGGTAAGGAGACATACATATTAGGGTCTTGAAAGCAGAGTGGTAGGCCCAAAGAGCATCATCAAGTTTCTGCAACCAATCACTCCTATTGGCATTTACAAACTTGGCTAAGATCATCTTGATTTCCCGATTCAACACCTCTACCTTTCCACTCGTTTGAGGGTGATATGGGGTTACCACCTTAGATTATTTCACCTCATATTTTGCTAATACATCTTGGAACACTTTGTTACAGAAGTGAGAACCCCCATCGCTGATGATTGTTTTAGGGATACTAAAATGAGAGAAGATCTTTTTTTTTCAAAAATGAAACTATGCTCTTACCTTCATTATCTGCCAAGGATACTGCTTCAACCCATTTGGACACGTAGTCCACAACAACCAATATGTACTTGTGCTCAAAAGAACTTACGAAGGGGCCTATGAAGTCGATGCCCAAACATCAAATAATTCAACTTCCAACATTTTGGTCATTGGCATCTCATGATGTTTTGATATTGACCCTTGACGCTGGCATTGATCACAAGCTTTGAAAAAATCATAGGCATCCTTATAGATAGTGGGCCAATACTACCCACTCTGCAACACTTTTCGTGCAGTGCGGTCACCCATAGGAGACGACTGACAAGCCTGCAAAATGCTCATCATTTCCACCTATGGCACACATCTTCGAATGACATTATAAGCACACAACTCTAATAAGTAAGGCTCATCCCAAAAATAATTTTTCACATTGTGAAGAAACTTCTTTTTTTTTTATGAAAACTCAGCTCTTCTAGGACTTCATCACTAACCACATAGTTCGCAAAGTCAGCGTACTAAGGAACAAAATCAAGGGTAGCTGCAAGTACCTGTTCATCCAAAAGTGAGTCATCAATCTCTAACTCATCCAACCTCTTACTTTTATTCTCCAATCGAGATAGATGGTCTGCTACCTGAGTTTCACACCTTTTTTGTCCTTGACTTCAAAGTCAAATTCTTACAGCAGCAATACCCACCTAATTAGTCAAGGCTTGGCATCCTTCTTTTCCATCAGATATCTCAATACCGAGTGATCCATGTGTACCACTGCTTTGGTACCAAGTAGGTATGCCCTAAATTTTTTGAAGACGTAGACCACAGCAAGAAGCTATTGCTTGGTAAATGTGTAGTTTTTTTGTGCTCTGTTCAATGCTTTACTGGCATAGTAGATAGGGTGAAAAAGTTTCTCCCTCTTTTGACCAAAGACAGCTTCAAGCGCAACTCCACTGGAATCACACATTACTTTGAATGGTTTGGACCAATCTAGAGCAATGATAATAGGTGCAGCCACCAATTTTCTTTGAGGCAATGAAATGCCTTCAAACAATCTTCACTGAACTCAAACTTCACTTTCTTCTCCAAAAGTTTACTCAAAGGGTTGGCAATCTTAGGGAAGTCTTTGATGAACCTCCGGTAAAACCCCACATGGCTGTGAAAACTCTGAACTCCCTTCACCGAGAATGGTGGAGGTAATTTCTCAACCACTTTAATTTTAGCTTGATCAACTTCGATTCCTTTCACTATAATTTTATGGCCCAATAAAATTCCTTTCTTAAGTATAAAATGGCATTTCTCCCAACTGAGCATAAAATTAGCCTCTTTGCACCTTTTTAAAGCATTGCTAAGGTTAACCAAGCAATCATTAAAGGAATCTCCAACCATGGAGAAATCATACAAGAAAAATTCCAAGGTGTCCTCCACTATTTCTAAGAATATGGACATCATACATCTTTGGAACTGGTTGGTGCGTTGCATAACCCCGAACAACATCCACTTAAATGAAAAAGTTCCATAGGGACATGTAAAGGTCATCTTCTCTTGATCCTCAGGAGCGATAGATATTTGGTTGTAGCCAGAATACCCATCTAAAAAGCAATACCAACACCTTCCTGCCAACTGATCAAGCATTTGATCCATGAAGGGCATTGGAAAATGATCCCAAAGAGTCTAAGAATTCAATTTTCTGTAGTCAATGCATAATCTCCGGCCCATAACGGGTTGAAGAGGGATCAACTTATTTCTTTCATTTGCTACCATAGTCATCTCTTTTTTTTTGGTACATACTATACCGGGCTTACCCATTTGCTGTCAGAAATAGGGTATACAACTCATGCATTAAGCCACTTGATAATTTCTTTCTTGACCACCTCTTACATTGGTGGGTTGAGTCTTCGCTGATGTTTGATAGTTGGGATACACTCTTCTTCTAACTGTATTTTGTGTGTATAGATTCCCGGTGGAATGCTAATAATATCTGCTATGGTCCACCCCATAGCTCTTTTGTACCTTTGCAATACTGATACAAGAGCTACCACTTGCCATTTAACTAAATCTATAGCAATGATCACTGGCAATGTGTTATTCTCGCCCAGAAATACATATCTCAAGTGCCCGACTAATTTCTTCAATTCTAGTACCGGTGGCTCTTTAATGGATGGTTTTGACAGAGGAGTTGGTCTTTTTTTCAAGTGTAGATCCAACTTCTTTGATGCATAAAAATATGAACCCATCCTTGTAAGTGTACAAACTGCCTCATCATATTCTTCAATACCATCCCCCTCAAAGTTCATCAACACAGCTGCTAGGGTTTCAACAACAAATTGCTCCTCAATAGGAACTTCAATCTCACTCTCATTAATAACATCTATAACTGAGACAATATTCATGTCTCTCGGCTGCTTCATTGACTGACAAATGTTAAACTTCACATTCTTATCATTTAACCTGAATTTCAGTTTATTGCATTTCATGTCAATCAAAACTTATCCTGTGGATAAAAATAACCTACCTAAGATTATGGGCACTTCAAAGTCTACTCTGCAATCCAGAATCACAAAATCAGAAGGAAATATAAAATCCGCTACTTTCACCAGAACATCATATAATATACCTTCCGACCGTTTAACCGAACGGTCAGCCATCAACAACCTCATAAATATTGGTTTGGGGTCTCTTAAACCCAATTTTAGATAAATAGCTAAGGGCATCAAATTAATGATTATGCCAAGATCACATAGCGCCTTAACAAAGATGATTGCACCAATTGTGCAAGGGATGGTAAAAACACATGGGTCTGCTTTCTTCTGAACCAACGACCTTGTTGCTATCGCACCGCAATGATGGATATTGTTAGTTGGCTCAAAGCTTACATTTCTCTTCTTTGTGACCAGGTCTTTCATGAACTTCACGTAACCCAGCATCTGCTCAAGGGCTTCCACCAATGGAATTTTCACTGATAGCTTCTTCAACATAGATAAGAACTTTGTGAACTTTCCATCCTCTATCTTCTTCTTCACTCAATGTAGGAATGGAGAAGGCGGCCTAGGAATTTGAGTTAAAGGCTTTGTGGCCTCTTTACTCTTTTCCTTATTTTCCACGTCATCACTCTTCCTTTTTGTTGATTCTTTGGCATCCACCACTAGCTTATCAACCCTTTCCTACCTATCAAACTCAACAGGAATATCATTCACATCTCCATCCACTAGTTGTATCGCATCATCAGAGGCCACATCCTCCATATATGTTTGAACCATTGGATGCAGTTAGGGCAATACTTTTTACCACTTTTAGTGGTAATGGCTAAGCAAGTCCCATGATTCCTCGAATTCTACACTATGTCACTTGGAAGCATACCACTTTTTGGTTGATTCAAGGTTGTGGATAGATGACCCATCTGAAACTCCAACTGTTTGATTGAAGTTGAGTGAGAGTCAACTAGTTAAATCATTGAAGACAAGTTAGATTTCATCTCTTTGATGCCCGCATCAGTTGATTCAACTCTCTTCAATAATTTGGTCATCATAGCCTCCATCAAAGGCTTACCTGAATCATTAACAACATTATCACGACAACCTGGTGGCACATACAGCTTGTTTCAATCGCCTTTACTCTTCCAATTACCCTGATCACGGTCACTATACCCAGATTTGTCATAACAAATATCCCATTGATAGTTTCGACCTTGATTTCCTTGGCCATTGGCTCGAAACCCCCCTGATTATTCAAGTAATTTGCTTTCTCCTCAAAATCAAAATCTGCTACTCTACTATGAAACCCCACGGCTTTCACCTTCTAAACCCCACCAAACAACAAATTTTTAGTCAACAAGTCCATTTGAGACTTCATATGTGCCATATCTTGATCACGCTCTTCTTTTCTTTGGTGTTATTCTGACGACATACCAACTATATAAGTATTTCCTACTACCTCAGACTCCCTAGTATGCTAAGCTCTACTTGTTTTTGTCAATTGGTCAAGTATCGCATTGGCCTCTGCATAAGTATGTGCCATAAAAGCACCTCCAGCTGTATTATCCACTGTTTATTTTGTGACATAGTTCAGTGATCTATAAAATGTTGCATCAGATGTTCATCAGTAAGATGGTGATTCAGGCATTGAGTTAACTTTTTCTTAAACCTAAGCCATGTCTCATGCTGTAGTTGCCTGAAATTGCTGATCTCATCCCGCAACTTTAATATTTTGGAACGAGAAAAGAACCTTTCTAGGAAAGCTCTTTTCAACTGCCTTAAGTATGTTATAGAAGGGGGAGGTAGTTCATTCAACCACAAGCTTGCCTCCCCAGTCAGAGACAATGAAAATAATCTCAGCCGAATTGCATTTTGTGACACTCCTGGATTATCAAATGATTTGCAAATGTTGATGAAGTTCATTAAGTGCAAGTTCAGATCGTCACTAGGCAGACCCATAAATAGACCCATCAGGTTCAGCAGTTCGATCATAGTGAAGGTGATATTGAACTTTGTCCCAGGAGCAAGTGGGGGTAGGAAACTGGCTCCAATATCCCCAACTCCATCTAAATCAGTGTCTTCCTCATTCTCGTCCAAAGCAAAGTTCACCCTAGGCTGTTGGCGTCCTCTACCCCTTTATCGCTGATTTTGATTTACTAGGGCAACATTATCAGTATGTCGCCCATCAATAGAATTGTTCAACTCCTCATCACCCATATCCTCATCATCTGCATGTGGTACTCGACCGGGTAGAGTCCTTGATTTAGATTTTGTGCATCCATGTTCCTTCTCAATGTTCTATTTCGAACTGGATCGTACGGAAATAATGGTTCACCCAAATAATGGGTCCTTAACATGTAAAATCAATTTGCCTGCAATTATAAAAACAACAAATAAAAGTAAAATTAGGAAATCAGACTAACAGTCAAATCACATAGATAAAACTTATTTGACAACTGTATTCCCTGGCAACAATGCCAAAATTTGGTATGCCTAAAGTACAACTGCCTTTTGATCAGTGTAAGTTGTCGTTGTAAAATATAGAACCCAACAAAGGTTGGACTCGAATCCCACTGGGAATAAAGTGTAAAACAAGTATTATGCGGTTTCAATGACAATTAGCCAGTAACTTTCGTGAAACGGGGTGGTTTTGTTGAATATTTGCTAACCGATATCAATTTTAGTAAGGTGACAGTAATTTTTATAATACTTAAATCAATGGAGAGAGATAAACTAGGACTGTGTTCACCTTGGTTTCCAATCACACCCAGGGTATGAGCAATGTGAACTTGTATCAATATGTGCGAGTATAAGGTAATCTATTCTAATAATTCATCTAAGTGTTTTGCGAGTATAAAGTAATCGATTCTAATAATTCATCTAAGTGTTTTTAAACCTAAGTAGACGAGTTTACACATTAAGTTCAAATCTCAATAGACTAATCTTGTCAAATCATTAATTGTTATTTGGAGGCTAGGAACTCCAACTCTTGTTACAAATCCCTTATCCTATTGTTAAAATCTTTGTTCAAGCAATTTAACTTAAGGTAATTTCCCAATGTTTGCAACCATTAGATGTTTATTAAACCAAAAGGATTCGTAATATACTCACAAAATCAATACAAATTCAATAACCATAAATCCTGGATGTGATTTTCCACCAAGGATTCCACAACCCTAGTTAAAGGGCTTTAGCCACAAATGATAGGAATCAAGATGAAAAAGATAATTTTAAAATAATAAAATACAATCCTTAAACAAGAGAAATCAACAATTTCAATCTTTAAATCAACCCAAGAATATGGTGTTTCTTGCCCTAACCAATCGAGTCACCAGAGAAACAATGCGTACAAAAATTGTCAAGTATCAAATATGTCTATTCTAAACCATAGACTGGGTATTTATAGGTCCCAAATAAATCAAGATTTAAAATTTGAACAGGAATGTCGTGTTTCCCTTGACGGTTAGCCTGACAGCCCATCGTAAGGGTGACGGTCCGTCGATAGGAATATCGCAAAATCCCCAATTATTACATCGTCTACTTTAGACCTAACGACCTGAATGACGATCCGCCAATGACCTGATGGTCCGTCAGTAGCTTTGTCACACTACTTCCTTCCATGCTAGATTCTGGATAAGGCTTGACGGGAAGATTGATGGTCTGCCAAAGGTTTGATGGGCCGTCTGCCAAATCGTCGCACTGCTCCATTCTACGCTGGATTCTGGGTAAGGGCTGGAGGGAAGATTGATGGTCCGCCAAAGGTTTGATGGCCCATCGGCCAAACAGTCGCACAAGTCCATTCTGCGTTGGATTTTGGATAAGGCCTGACAAGCTATGTGGCTGCCCGTTAGGTGACTGACAGTTCGTCAAACTTTCTGCCACAATCTCTTTTCAGCAAAATTTCTTTTATTTCACATGGTTGGGCTTATTACCTGAGAGCAGGCATAAAACACATTAAAATTACCAAAGGTTGCTTGAAAACTCGCTACTATTCTTAGTTAAAGATACAAAATATGCAGTCATAAGCCGGCACATCAGTGAGCTTTTAGAGTTCGGAGCTGATTTTCCTCCTTTTGCTTTATTGATAGTCTTATTTTGTATATTCTAAGACTAAGATGTATATTTTGAAACTTTCTAGTACTCTTTTTATTGTAGTGGCTCCAAGACCGTCTCAACAAGATTAGGGGCCTAAATCGAAACTCTAGGGAGAGGACCAATACACACACACACACACACACACACACACACATATATATATATATATATATATATATATATATCGTCATATATATTTTACTTAAAATTCACTTTTCTAGCTCTTTTTGATGCGTCATTAATTATTCTTTTATAACAAATTTGTTCTAATAGTTCCTTTTCAATTGATAATATAGCTAATCCATTCAGATTATTCAAGTTTTCTCTTTCTCTCTCTTTTTGGAAAATTGAAATCATATTTTCTGGTCGACATATTTAAGTTGAATAAATTCTAATAATAACTAAAAAAAAATATGTACTTATGAACTAAAAATATCAATAAAAAATAAATTTTCAAGAAAAACTATAAAATAAAGTTAGAATAATAAAACCTGGCTAAAGAATTTGATAAGTTAATATTCATATAACAATATCAAAATAGTGTTGTCCTCCTACAATTGCTTGTAATTCTTGAAATTTTGAATAAGACACTAAAAGGTAATTTTTGTTCTTTTGAGACTATATGCAGGACATTAACTAAGTTGTCAGTAAGTTTATAAAGTAACATAGCGCTCAATATTGATAATTAAAAAGAGAATAGAATTTATATTGTAGAATAGATGAATATAAGGTGACAACAATGTAGCCCAAGTTATTAGGAGATACTTTAATAAAGGAAATTTATTTCCCACACATAGAAAACTATTCCCTAGATGATGTTTTATTACTCTAAAAACCAACGGTATCCACATTAAATATTTTACTTCCATATCAGAAATTTTCATATTAAATTTATAAGTACTGTAAATATAATTGTTTTTAATAAACATGTATATGTATTTTTTTTTTTAGAGAAAATGGGGCCCCAAGCCTTTGCTTTAGTGGCCTAGTGGTTAAGACGACCCTGAGTGGCTTTTGTACTAACCTTATCAGGTCTTGGCTGATTCATTTTGATATTATGTCCTCTATCCCCTCTAGTATAGCATGCATATATCTATCTATATCTATATATGCATATACCTATTCTCATTGCTTATTATTACAGTCTTATCGTTATTTTCTAATGTTTCGCCTGTTTTCCCGTTACTTGACATTCTGGGCTATGGTTTGGCTTACCTACTAGTGGGTTAAAGTAGGTGTCATCATGACCTAAGAAATTGGGTCGTTACAATAGTTAACCCAATTATAATCAAATTCTATAATAAAATTACTTTCAAAAGAATGAAGATAATGCTTCCCTTTTAAAAAATACTTTAAATGGCAGTCGGTGCATTAAGCATCCCGCTATCACGCATGATTTGAAAAAAGGCCTCATCCTTGAACATACATAAAATTAATCCATGAAAATTCCAATAGAGTAGAGCTAATCATATTGTTACTCAAAACTTTAAAATGCAATAAAGTAGACAAATATGTCCCAATTTGGATAGGGACAGAAAGAGAGAGAGAATCATCAAATCAGTCAATGGTGGAGAAATAAAGACGACAAAGGTAAAAGTTTTATGCTTATCGATTCAAATGAAGTCTAAAGAACTATTCGCGAAGAAGATTCCCACGACGGAGATTCCCAATCGAAAAAGATATCTTCTTTTTTTTGTTATCAGAGAGTGTCTTGAATGAAGAGTTCACCAAAGTTTTAAACTGAGATGAAGATCATATAAAATGATGTAAATGATGCACTTTTATATAGAGAGAAAAGGCAAATTCAGCTTTGATTTTCTTACCTAAGATTAGTAAGTAAATACTCTATCACAATATAATATTTTTACACAACCAATATAATTTAACATGTAATAATATGTCACATAATATTCTTATAATGTTACGAATCATGCTTTCTTATCAGAATGTATAGGTAATTAATTCATCAATAAGTGATTGTGTAGATAATTTGTATATCTATAACACTTTTTTTTTTTTTATCAGTGTGGCAGTTAGGGGTTGAAATAAAGTTGAATTCTTGATCCTAATATAGTTTATAACATTTCAATAACATTAAAGGTGATATTACTTATGATGGTTCCATTGGCGAATAATGTGCATCCATCTTTATTATTGGTAAGTGACTAATTAGGATATGTATATTTAGTACAAAATTTATATTTTAATTCTTATTAAGAAGTAATCTCACTTACAGTACAACACACGTGCAAAATTTCTATTGGGTAATTGGGAGATCAAAGTTAAATTAAAGATGTGGTTCTCAAATCATAAACTTATAGTAAAAACCATGGAATGCATGTGCAATGTACGTTTATGGAAACTAGTAACTAGATAAATCAATTTGAATACACGTACAATGCACGTGTCTAGTAACTAGTAAATAGATAAATCAATCATAAATTCCTCCTCTGTTGCATTCGACGTAGGTCACATTTTCTCCAAATCATAACAAGATAAATCAATCATAAATTCCTCTCTTTTGCATTCTATGGAGGTCTCATTCCCTCCAAATCATAACTAGATAAATCAATCCTAAATTTCTCCTCTATTGTATTTAACGTAGGTCTCATTTCCTCCAAATATATATATCAATGATTAGAGGACATTCCGTGATGAACTCACAAGTCCCATTGTCTACCTTTTTTCTTTTCCTCCTACACAAACTCTTTGGAAAAGAGGCATCCCCTAAATCCATATTGCATCTGAGTCAAAATACACAATTTTCTTGAGCAAATTGCACAACCATTAGGACACTATAAAAAAATTAAAATATATTTAATATAGTCTAGGACTAAATGACAAATAAATATTAGTAAGGAGACAAGTATTTTTTATAAAAAAACAAAATATTTTTATTATAAAATACTTAATTTCATATTTGATTAGATAAACAATATAAAATTGTCTAATAAACCTGGATTCCCTGCTAGTGCTACAAAGGATAAAGCCAAAGTTATAATTCAATTTTTTCATAATGAAGGGGACTTGGTACGAGGGCTGCTAAAGGGTCAAGAGAAGCTGGATGTTACAAACCTTAGGTTTCCTAATGAATTTAGTCACATGGAATGTCAGAGGCCTCAAAAGGCCTATAAACATAGAGAAGTACAAAAATTTATGAGGAGAATAAAGTAGCCCTGTTTGTTATTGAGGAACACAGGGTGAAGGAGTAATTTTGTAGTAGTATAGTAAAGAAGATATGGCCATCATAGATGTGGTGTAATAATTACAGAACTGGAGTTAATGGAAGGTTGTGGATAGTTTGGGACCCAACTAAGGTATAATTTCATCTCCTACAGACCAATGATCAATTTATTCATGGTTGTATTGGGCTGCTAAATACTGGTAGTCAGATCCACTTCACTATTATTTATGGTTTCTATACTATTGAAACTAGAAGATGTTTATGGATAGAGTTGCTTCAATTGAAAGAGCTAGTACAAGGGTCATGGTTATGCATGGGTGATTATAATGCTGTGATGCACCAAGAGGATAGAGTTGGAGGAAAACTTATCATGGAGGCTGAAACTAGGGATTTTAAAGAATTTCTAATAGATGCTGGCATGGATGAGATGAAAATAGTGGGGCGTAGCTATACATGGAATAATTCCCATGTATTTAGCAGATTGACAGGGTCATTGTTAACCCTGACTGGATACAGCTATACCCCCACTTAGATGGGAATGTAATTGAACCAAGCTTCTCTGATCACTCCCCTTTATGTGTGCAGTTGTCAGACGATATAAAGAGACCTAAGCCTTTCTGGTTCTTTAATCATTTGACAGGACATAGGGACTTTATAAGTACTGTGGAATATACTTGCTGCAAGAGATATAATGGGATGTCATCAGTGTGGAACAATTTAAAGGAGGTCAAGCTTGCACTAAAGGGGCTTCATTCCTCTAAATTTCTTAGGATTAAATCAAAAGTACAATTGGTAAGACAACAGTTATAGTTGGTAAAGTAAAAAATGAGAGACTCACACACATCTACATCTTTGTTTGAAGAAGAGAAGGAGCTCAGAAGACAACTTGAGAAATAGGTTACTGTAGAAGAAAGTATCTACATGCAAAATTCATGAGTGAATTGGATAAAGTTAAGAAACTTAAACACTACCTACTTTCATACCTAGATGAAGAATAGATATAGCTTGAACAGGATACGAAGCTTGGTAAACTCAAATGGGGATACTATTGTCACTGAGCGGGGGAATGTTGAGGAGGTACAAGGCTTTTATAATGATTTATTGGGCAAAGTAGCAGGTTCTTTACCAGCCATAAATCCTGATGTGATCAAACAAGGGCACATTTTATCTAGAGAGCAACAATTACAATTAATTACACCTTTCACCCCAGAAGAAATATATAGTGGTTTTGTGTGGGATTGATGAAGATAAGGCTCCCGACTGTGATGGGTTTAATTCTCACTTCTTTAAAAAGGCTTGGCCAACTGTTGGTGGGGATATAACATGAGCTGTGATGCAATATTTTGAGGACTCTAAAAAGCGCAAAGCCATTAATGTTACCACTATCACATTGATACCAAAGATGAGTCACCCATCATCCATAAAGGATTATCGGCCTATCTCCTGTTGTACAGTGTGCTATAAGATAATTCAAGAGTCTTAATAAATAGAATGCAAGGAATAATGGACTGGTTAGTTGATAATAGTCAGGCTGCCTTTGTCCCTGGAAGAGTAATTACATACAACATCATTGTAAGTTATGAGTTTATCAAGGGATATGGTAGAAAAGGTATCTCACCTATGTGTATGATCAAGTTAGATATGCAGAAGGTGTATGACTTTATTAAATAGGTGTATTTTGAATAGGTGCTGCAAGGAATAAATTTTCCTACCAAGTTTATAGGCTGGATCATGAGTTGTGTTTGCATAGTGTCGTACTCATTGTTGATCAATGGGAATCCTACTAAGCCTTTCCAAGAAAAGAAGGGACTAAGGCAAGGTGACCCTTTGCCCCCTTATTTGTTTGTATTTTCCATGGAGTGTTTGGCTAGACTGTTGAAAAATTTGAGAAAGGTGCCTGATTTTAATAACCACCCAAAGTGTGAAAAAGTAAATCTGGTACAATTAGGATTTACTGACGGCCTACTATTGTTTTGTTGAGGGGATACTAGATCTTTCATCCTTTTGTATGAATGCTTTAACAATTTTTCAAAGGCTTCTGGACTAATAGCAAATAAGAGAAAAAAGCTCTATCTATTTTGAAAGGGTGAAGCATGATACTCAGCAAAAGATTATGCATGCTTTAAATATAGAGAAGGGAGATCTACCATTTTGTTATTTGGGTGTTCCACTGAGTACCAAGAAATTATCTATAGCTCAGTGCCAGATACTTATGGATAAAATAGTTGGCATAGTTCAGTCATGGACCTCAAAATTTTTGTCTTACACAGGGAGATTGTAGTTGGTGAAGACTGTTTTGTTTGCTATTTAGATTTATTGGTCTCAAATTTTTGTGATTCCCAAGAAAATTTTGAAGATGATCATGGCAGTATGTCAGACTTACTTATGGACAGGAGGGACTGAGACGACCAAAAATGCTCTGTTAGCATAGGAGGCAATGTGTAGTCCACGAATGGGTGGGGGCTTTAATATATTGGATGTGCATACTTGGAATAAGGCAGTTATATATAAGTTGTTGTGGAGTATTTGCAAGAAAAAAGATAGGTTATGGGTGCAATGGATACATGCTTACTATGGGGATACCAACCTATTTAGAAAAACAACATAAAACAAGCTTCTTGGGTTGTTCGAAAGATTTTCAAGGCTCAAGAATACACGGAGGATGATGGAATTGACATGGAAGAGATGATGCAATGGAATAAATTCTCAATAAATAATGTTTATCAAAGACTTAAGGGCATCTTTCCAAAAGTACAGGGGAAGAAGTTAGTATGTAATAATGGGGGGATGCCAAAATGGGTATTCTTGCTAACACTAGCTGCACAAAGGAGACTATTAATGTGTGATAGACTAATAGCATGGGGTATTACTACATATGTTGACTGCCCCTTGTATATGGAGAAGGATGAGCCACTAAATCACCCACTTTTTAAATGCTCCTACTAATCAGGTGTGTGGAGGAAGGTGTTGTAATGGTAGGGCATAAGAAGGGATATGCTAAGTTTGTAGGGGGAGATATAATACATCATAGACCAGTTTAAAGGTAACTCTACGAGTTAAAGAATCTATAGAATGCCAGTGGCTGCTTGTGTTTATCACATATGGAAAGAAAGGAATCAGAGAATCTTTCAACAATTAAGAAGACCTGAAATAAGACTCATCCAGCTGATCATACAGGAGGTGGTATGCAGAGGTTTGATGTAGAAGAAACTTGATTCGGGGATTTTTGAACTGAACTATTACTCGAACTGAGTAGACATAGCTACTGCAATAGAGCCAGGAGACGAGTAGTATTGTGTAAGTTCGGGGCTGATGTCCAAGATGCACGATTGACTTCTAGTTTTTTAACGATCCAATTATGGTAATAAAATTCAGATTAGATTCCAAAAAAAAAATATAGAATTCTACAGTTAAGCCAATTATAATAAAATTCTATAATAAAATTTCTTTCAAGAGAATGAAGATGATGCTTCCCTTTAAAAAAATAATTCAAAGGACAGTCGGTGCATTAAGCATCCCGCTTTCATGCATGATTCAAAAAAAGGTCACATCTTTGAATATACATAAAATTAATCCATGAAAATACCAATGATTCATAGCTAATCATATTCTTAAATGTACTATTTAACCATTCTATGTAACTAATCGTTTAACCATTCTATATGGTTAAACCCTCACAACGCAAAAATTGAAAAGGCTTTAAAGTAGAAAAATATGTCCCTTTTGGATTGAGAAAGAAAGAGAGAGAGAGTCATTTAATCTATGAATGGTGGAGAAAAAAAGACAAAGGTAAAAATATTATGCTTATTGCTGTAAATGAAGTCTGATGAACTATTCGCGATGATGATTCCTATGACGGAGATTCCCAACCGCAAAAAGAAATCTTCTTTGTTTTGTAATCAGAAAGTGTCTTGAATGAATATTTCGCCGAAGTATTAAACTAAGATGGAGATCATATAAAATAATGAAAATGATTCACTTTTATATAGAGAGTTAAAGGGAATTCATCTCTGCTTTTCGTACCTACGATTAGTAAGTAAACACTCTGTTACAGTATAATTTTCTTACATAACCAATATTATTTAACATGTAATAATATGTCACTTAATATTCTTATTATGTTATTAATTAATGCTTTCTTATCAGGATGCATACGTAATTAATTCATCAATAAATGATTGTGTAAATAATATTCATATCGATACTAAGAATTTTTGTTTTTTTGGATTAGTGTGGCAGGTAAGGCTGGAAATAAAGGTTAATTCTAGATCCTAATATAGTTTATGATATTTTGATAACATTGAGGGTGAAATTACTTATGATGGTTCCTTTGGAGAATAATGTACATCAATCTTTATTATTGGTTAGTGAATAATTAGAATGTTTATATTTAGTACCAAATTTAGAGTTTAATTCTTATTTCAATGTAATCTCATTACAGTACAACAGTGGTGCAAGATTTCTTTTAATTAATTCGGAAATCAAAGTTAACTTTAAATTCTGATTTTCAAATCATTAATAGTTTTATTTGTAGCTTTAACAACTTCTAGAAAAAAATATGGAATACACGTGCAACACTCAATTCACTTTTTTACTAGTTGAAACTAAAATAATTAGTTTAACCTCTATGGTAGAGTTCAAAAATAATAATTTGCTTTTCTCATTTTCGACAAATAACACCAAGTTTTTTCTTATTCTCATCAAAAACACTTTTAAGTATAGCAGGATGTTTTTAAAATAAATAAAATAAGACAAACTTTTGTACCAAGTAAATATATATGATATGCTTGTACCTGCAAAATACTTCTATTGCATACACAAAATTAGGCCAAGTACAATTAGCCATATATCTCATTTTTTTTGGTTAAGCTAGCAAACTTCGATTTTTATTTGTCACACCACTTTCACAATTTGAATCAATAAGAGTTTCAAGGGCTCATACAATCAACAAAATTATACTTCACAATATTTTCAACATAACGTGACTTGTCAAGGAAAATTTTACCACATGATTTAGGTGTTTTTCATTCCAAAAATGAAATTTATCTCACCCAATATTTTATTTCAAAATGGCTATTCAATTTTACCATTTATTTTATAACATGCATGTAAAAAACAATCATAACTCAACAACATGTGAATTATTCCATGTAATGACCTTCCAAGTCATTTGCTGTATTTCCGTAATGTTTCTGCTTTTAGAGCATTCCTATAGCTGCCCTAATTCATTTATGACTTGAAGGGACTGATAATTTGGTTACCGGGCAGGTCATTTAGTTTTTATAGTCATTTTCCCATTTCATAGCTTTTAAAGTTTTAAAAAAAGTCTCGGGTCAAAACATTAGATGAATAGCCTTGAATATCAATTATGACTATTTTGTTAGCTCCGGAATATCAATTTTAATCTACGGGGACCCTTGGTCCAGGTCCCGAGGCTTCTGGGCTTATTTTTGGCTATTGGGTGGATTTTGGTAAAAATGGAACCATGGGTGTGGGACCCATTTTTTGGTGAAAGAACACCTCGGATGGAAATTATGATTGGACTAGTGAGTTTGGAATGCCAAATTTGATAGGGTAGCATAGTTCGTTTGCGTTCATGACATTCCAAACGAATCCCGGGGGTCCGTCTGGAGAATTTACAACTTAGCAAAGTTGTTACTGCATCAACAATTGGTGCAGGCCCGGATCCTTCATCGCTATAGCGATGAGGATATTTACAATTGTAAGGGTCTATGGATTTCGGTCATTGCAATTACATGGCTAGGCTACTGCGATCGCGATGGTCCTGTTAGTGTTGACCTGCAATCGCGACCAGGGGTCCCGGGATAGCAATGAGGAAGCCCCTGGCAGTATAAATAGCTCCCCTTTCAGTTTCAGCTCTATTTTCTAAGTATAAACACCATAAGTGACCTTGGGAGCTCAGAAATCAGTAGGGAATCGATAATTGGAGCTGGGATTGAGTTGGAAACACTAAAGTGATCATTTCTCTGACCTAATCTCATAAGTTTTCGACTTAGTTCTTGTTTAATTTGTAGTTAAATTCTTGATTTTCTTATTTATTATTGGGGCTGTTTTGGGTTGATTAAGAAGCAGGTGGCTTTCATCTTTTGAGCACAAGCTCATGGTATACCAAGGGACATTATTGCGGGTTCAATTTTAGGATTCTGCAGGTAGGGCCAATAGAGGATTTTTAGCTCGATTTTTGACCTGGAGTATAAATTCTCAATACGGGTATTATTGTTCTCGTCTTGACACCTAGAATATTATTTTGATTGCATGGTATCAGTCGAAGGCTTCACTGAAGGGAAAAGCTCTGTTATAGAGGATTGGACGTGCTTTTTGCGGTATCTAGGTAGGCTAGGTTTACCCTTCTTCTAGAATTTGCTCACTTATGATATTAGTGTGATATTATGCAAGGACTGGATCGGTTATAATCATAAAAGTACTTTTTTAATGATTCCTGATTATCTTTAATTGATTAAGGGCTTTTATGGTAGATTTTAGCACCATTTTCCCTTAAATTATTATTTGCTTGTCCTTTAGGATTTTCCTTAGCTTACTTAGGGCCTTGGGGTGGGATTACGAAGCCTTAGCCTAGGTTCTAGTATGGGATTACCTTGGTATGGATTTTTGGGACTTGTGCAGGGCCCTATCACCCTTCTAGAGATAAGTTGCTTTAGAATAGAACCTATTTTGACCTAAATGATTATAGAATTGCTCCTTTTGACTAATACTTGGGATTGGGTTGACTTAGTTGTTATAAAAGGTTACTTATCTTCCTTATCCTTGGTATGTTAGCATTTTTAACCTTAAATCGCGACATTAGATTTAAGAACTGAAATCTAGGCCTTCTTTAATGTAATCGACCTTCTAAAAATGGGGAAAAACTAGATGGAATTGAAATGGATTATGAATCTGTCTATTGCAACGTGTTGCTTCTTATGAGTATCAGTTTGAGTTTAACACCTAGTTTATTTATTATATTATGTTAGTTCCGATTCGAATCCGGCACCTAGTATAATGGTCATCTTTTGTTAGTTTCGGTTGGAGTCATACATATATTATTGTTATTTATCCTAACCCATTATGGCTATGGATGGAGAAGTATTATATGGTATGCATATCACACCTTGTCTCGCTTTTACTTTCTTACTATTATAGTTGGGGCTTTATTCTAGTACTACACTTTGTTTATATCCACCGTGCTTATGGGGATTCGATTGGGTTTGGTTTTCCTTGTGTGTACCTTCTAGGCTTATACGATTCCATTTAGGTTATAGCTAGGTGTTTATTTTTGCATTGAGTTATTCATATTCGATCTACTACTTTCGCTTAGCATAGCCTATTATTTCATTTTTGACCCTCATTTACTACCTTTAATACACCTATTCACATTTTATATATGTTTTTACTGTAATAGAGATAAGTGGGCCTACGATGCCTACTGAGTGCATATCTGCATCTTTTTCCCTGATGCGGATCCTATTATGAGTCACCGACGTTGACATTGATCTTGGGTTGTACTGTTGACCGGAGATTTAGGTAAGCGTTCAGAGTCCAGAGCTGATCCTTCTTCTTCTTCTTTCATGATAGACTTATTTTGTATATTTTGAGACTATGATGTATATTTTGACACTATCTAGTACTTCATTTTTGCATAGTGGCTCTTGTACTCACTTTATAAGGTCTTGGGGGGATTCTTTTTTATGTGGTTTGTACTCTCCCTCTATTGTATGGTGCATTTATATATATATTTCTAGTTTGTCGCTTGTTATTACTTATTCTTTCTTTGTATATTTCTTTTTCGTCTGTTAGCCCATTACTCACCGTTCTAGGCTATGGTTCGGCTAACCTACAAGTAGGTTAAAGTATGTGCCCTCATGACCTAAGAAATTAGGTCGTGATAGTTTGGTATTAGAGCCTAGTTTCACCTGTATTGTCGGTACACCAACAAGTGTCTAATAAAGTGCTGCGGATCAGTATGATGATGTCCATATCTTATCTTCAGGAGGCTACAGGAAATTCGTAAGAAAATCGCACCTTTTTAATTCAGTATCATGTGTTGGGTCTATATTGGTTTCTAGAATCTCATTTGTTTCGCTCTTTTGCAGATGACTAGGATGTAGGTTGCGACAGCCGATGACGGGGACCCCAATCTTACAGCTAGGGCTCCTATTAGGGGAAGAGGTAGAGGTCATCCCAGAGGCCAGGGTCGAGCTAGAGCAGGTGAGTTGGTTATTTATCTGGAGGCAAAGTTTATACCGGAGGTAGCACCAGATGATCTGCCACCATAGTAGCCGGTGGGTCAAGGGGCAGTCCAGGCTCCACCCAAGTTAATATATTTGTTTGTTTGCTGCAATACCTTTGTACAGTTATTGATTATGGTTGGTGGCCAGAAGACACATGGGCCAAATATATCCACTCAGGGGGAAGCTCAGGGTGGATAAGGTATAGTGGTGAAACCTATAGATACGACTCCCAGAGTAGAGATTCTACCAGCACCTGTGGTTCTACAGCCTGCAATAGCTTAGCCATCCATGACTTCTGACGAGTAGAAGATATTGGGCCAATTTCTTAGATTAACTCTACCGAGGTTTGCAGGGTCCTTGGAGAGGATGAATTTGAGTTCCTTACCAGCTGTGAGGAGAGGTTGCTAAATTTGGGCTTGGTTAAGTTACATGATGTTGATTACACCACTTTTTAGTTAAATAGAGCAGTGAGACAGTGGTGGAGGGGGTAGCTTGATTGTAGGATAACTTGATCTCACATATGACATAGAGTTTGTTATCCAAGCCTCTCTTGGAAAAGTATATGCCTCGTAGCATGTCCAAGCGCCTGAGGGATCATTTCACAGGGTTGTAATAGGGTTCTATATCAGTGGCAGAGTATAAGGTGGGATTTCATGAGTTAGCCAGACATGCCACAATGATTCTACCTACTGATATGAAAGGATATGATGCTTCATCAGAGGGTAAAGACTTCCACTCCGTATGGCAACTCAGATTCTGGTAGCTGCGGGCAGGTCATTTGTGGATATTGCTGACTATGCTCATACTGTGAAGGATTTGCATCACGAGGTGTATGAGGGAAGTAATAACATACTTCATCAGTAGGGTACTTATTGTGGGAGACATAGTGGCTCACATTTTAGAAATAGAGGTTTCTAGGGTAGATATCCACAATAGCAAAAGTATCAGCCTCAGGGTCATTTTAAAAGGCCCGTTCTGGAAGCACTACAAATTTTAGATAGGGGTGAGCCTTTTTATTGGTATTTCAGCAGATAGAGCAGTGGTCAGTCTTCGAGAGGTATCTAGTCAAGCTCTTTTACCTAAGGTGGCCATTCTGGGTTAGTCAAACTTTCTCATCGGGTTAGAGTTCCTAGGTTATGTTTTGATTGTAGGGTTGTAAAACATTTTACTCGAGAGTATCCTCGATGTGGGATTATTGAGCATATTGCATAGAGTGTTCCACCGATCAGGTCAGTTCCTCCCCCAGCTAGGGGTGGTGCATAGGGTCACAGGGGTGGTCCCAAGGGTTCTTGAGGAGGTCCTAAAGCAGTTTGGGTAGGTGGTTGGTGAGGCACCCAGTTTAGAAGTGGGTCGGAGGTGGAGGCTTTAGATGCTGTAATTATAGGTACTATCTCAGTGTGACATCAACCAACTTCTACTTTATTTGATCCAGGCTTCACATATTCGTATGTTTCTACTTATTATGCATCTAGATTGGGGTTGTTTAGTGAGCCATTATTTGTGCCTCTACATGTAGCTACTCCTGTGGGTGATTCTTTAGTAATGGATCATGTATATAGATCATGTGTTGTGACTTTTTGAGAGTATGACACTTAATATGATCTCATTATGCTAGACGTAGTTGATATTTACATGATTCTGGTCCTGAAGTTATTATCCCCTTATCATACGATATTGGATTGCTTTGCTAAGACTGTTACCTTAGGCATGCCTTGCATACCCCTTGTTATGTGGCTAGGTTCTTATATTCGGGTGCTGATGAGGAATATTTCTTATATTTAGGCTAGGAGACTAGTATCGAGATAGTGTATGTCTTATCTTGTATATGTTCAAGATGTTAGTATTGAGAGTCATTTGTTTGAATATATTTTTGTAGTCCGAGAGTTCCCTGATATATTTCTAACTGACCTACTTGTCTATCCTCATAAGTGTGACATAGACTTTTTATTGATCTTGAGCTCAACACCCCAACCTATTTCTATTTCACCTTACTATATGGCTTCTATCGAGCTGAAGAAGCTAAATATCTAGTTTCAGGATCTTCTAGGTAAGGGGCTTATTAGTTTGAGCATCTTGCCTTGGGGTGCTCTTGTTTTGTTTGTGATGAAGTAGGATAGTTCTATGCGTATATGTATCGATTACAGGCAGTTCAATAAGGTGACAACAAAGAATAAGTATCTTGTTCCTCATATCGATGATCTATTTGACCAACTTCATGGCGCAGTAGTGTTCTCTATTATTGACCTGAGATTTGGCTACCATCAGTTGAGGATTCGAGCAGAGGACATCCCAAAGACAACCTTCAGGACTCACTATAGCCATTATGAGTTCCAGGTGATGTCTTTTGGGTTAACGAATATCCCAACAACTTTCATTGACTTGATGAACCGTGTATTCAGAACTTATTTAGACTCTTTTGTGATTGTGTTTACTGATGACATCTTTGTGTACTCGAGGAGTAGGGAGAGAATGAGCAACATTTGAGGACTGTGCTCTACACATTAAGAGATCATTGGCTTTATGCAAAATTTGGCTTGAGTCTGTAGAATTCTTGAGGCACTTGGTGCCCAAGAAAGGGATTATGGTATACCCGACAAAGATTAAGTCCATTCGTGATTGGGCTATGCCTATATCTCTGAGCAAGGTTTGTTCCTTTATTAGGTTGGCAGGCTACTTCATGTGGTTTGTCAAGGGATTTGCCTCTATTGTAACACCCACGACCAGACTGACTAGGCAAGAGGTTTTATTTCAGTGGTCCGATAGGTATGAGGTGAGCTTTCTAAAGCTCAAGGACTTGCTCACTTTAGCTCATATCCTGACTCTTTTAGTTGAAGGAGTAGGGTTTACTGTGTGATACCTTGGGTATTGGTTTGAGTTTTGTTCTCATGTAGCATGGTCAAGTTATAAAATATGTTTCAAGACAGTTGAAGATGCATAAGTGCAACTATCCCACTTATGACTTGGAGTTGGCAGCGGTAGTCTTCGTGCTTAAGATTTGGAGGCATTACCGGTATGGTGTTTGCTATGAGATATGCACTAACCACCATAGTCTTTAGTACATTATGATTCATAAGGACCTTAATTTAAGACAACACAGGTGGATTGAGTTGCTAAAGGACTATGATTTCTCTATTTTGTACCATTCGAACAAGGCAAATGTGGTAGTGGATGCCTTGAGCTAGAAGGCAGTGAGTATGGGGAACTTGGACTTTCTTTCAATTTTGGAGTGATCATTGGCCTTGTACATCCATTACTTAACCAACAAGTTGATTTGGCTTGATATTTCAGACATTAGGAGGATTCTTTCTAGTGTTGAGGCCAGGTCTACCCTATTGGAGCAGAGGGGCAAGTCTAGGTGGGGAAACCTTAGATTCTGAGGGGATATTGAGATTCAATAGTCGTATTTATGTTTTGAGGGTAGGAGTTTGATTCAGTTGATAACTTAGGAGGCTTATAGCTACAAATATTTTATTCACCCTGGGACGGCTAAGATGTATAAAGATTGAGGAAGCATTACTGGTGGAGTGGTAGGAGGAGAGATACAACTTATTTTATGGCTTGGTATTGTGTTGTCAGAAGGTAAAGGCTGAGCAATTGAGACCATGTGTTTTGCTTCAGAGGCTATCTATTCCTGAGTTGAAGTGGAAGTGGAATACCATGGATTTTGTCGGTGGTTTTCCTCGTACTTCTCATGTTTTTGATAGCATTTGGTTTATCAAAGATTGGTTGACCAAGTCTACCCATTTCATACCTATTCGTTCTTTCTTCAGTGTTGAGAGATTGGCTCAAATCTATGTTCGAGAGGTGGTTCGCCTTCACGGGGTGCCCATGTCTATTATTTAAGATAGAGGTTCCCAGTTCACTTCTAGATTCTAGAAGGCTTTTCAAGAGCAGTTGGTTACCCAGGTTAAACTTAGCATTTTTTTTCATCTCCAGACTGACTGACAGTTAGAGAGGACTATTAATGTTTTAGAGGATATGCTCCAAGTTTGTATCTTGTACAATGGAGGTCAGTGGGAGCAGTTTTTAGCCTTAGCAGAGTTTACCTACAATAACAACTATCATTCTAGTATTTAGATGGCACTATTCGAGGCCTTATACTTAGGCGATGTTGATCTCTAGTTTGTTGGTTTGAGACTTCAGAGGTTAGGCCTCAGGGTACCGACTTGCATCGTGAGTCATTAGATAAAGTTTGGGTTATTTAGGATAGGTTGCGGGCAGCTCAGAGCAGGCAAACGAGTTCATGCTTTGAGGTTTTGAGTTGGTGATAGGGTCTTTCTTTGTGTGTCTCCCATGAAGAGTGTTATGAGGTTTAGGAAGAGAGGATAGCTCAAACCCAGGTATATCAAGCCATTTGATATCCTTCGAAAAGTTGGGGAGGTAGCTTATGAGTTAGCCTTGCCTCCAACCTTTTTATCTATTCATCCAGTTTTTCATGTGTCAATGCTTCGGTGCAATATCCCGGATGAGCCTCATGTGCTTTGGTAGGACTTGGTTCAATTATATGAGAGGATGACCTTTGTGGAGGATCCAATCTCTATTCTAGCCAGAGATGTCAGACGATTGTGTTCGAGATAGATTTCAGTGGTTAAGGTTCATTTGAGACATTGTCCAATTAAGGAGGCCACCTAGGAGATCGAGCATGATATGAGGACTTAATATGCTTACTTGTTCGAGCCTTCAGGTACTTCTTAATTCTTTACTTTTGCAGACAAAATTTCTTTAAGTAATGGATGTTGTAATGACCCTCCAGGTCATTTTCTATTTTTTTGTGCTTTTTCTATATTTAGAGTGTTCCTATAGCTACACCAAGTCAATTATGACTTACTGGGACTGACGGTTCAGTTACTAGGTAGTTCATTTTGTTTTTATAGCCATTTCCCCATTTTGGAGCTTTTAAAGTTGAGAAAATGGTCGCAGGCCAAAACTTTAGGTAAGCAGCCTCGGATACTAATTCAGATGGTTTTGTTAGCTTTGAATTTTTGATTTTAGGATAGGGTACCCTTGGTCTGGGTCTCGAGCCTTCTGCGCTCACTTTGGGCTATTGGGTGGATTTTGGTAAAAATAAAACCTTGGGTGTAGGACCAACTTTTTGGTGAAACTACCTCAGATGGAAATTTTGATGGCTCTATTGGATCTGACATTCCAAATTTGGTAGGGTAGCATAGATATTAGCAACTTAGAAAAGTTACTGGTGCATCAGCACCTGGTGCAGGCCTAGATCCTTCATCACAATAGCTATAAGGACCTTCGTGATCACGATGCTTGGGCCTGGACCATGATGAAGGAGGGTTGTGGGACCGGTCCAGCTAGTTTATGGCGTTCGCGTTTCTAGGCCACCGCAATCACAAAGGTCCTATTAGTGCGGTCCCGCAATAGCAACGAGGAATCCCTTTGCAGTATAAATAGTTTCTCCTTTTTTTTAGCTCTTATTTTTCTAAGTATAAACTCCATAAGTGACCTTGGTAGCTCAAAAACCAGTGGGGAATTGATAATTGGAACCAGGATTAACTTGGAAATAATGAAGTGATCATTTCCCCATCCTAATCTAGTAAGGTTCCGACTTAATTCCCGTTTAATTCTTAGTTAAATTCTTGATTTTCTCATTTATGGTTGGGGCTTTTTTGGGTCGATTAAGGAGCTGGTGGTGCTCAACTTTTGAGCACAAGCTCATGGTAGGCCAAAGGACATTATTGCGGGTTAAATTTTGGGATTCCACTGGTGGGGCTCACGAGAGATTTTTAGGTCTATTTCTGACCCAGAGCATGAATTCACAATATAGGCATTATTATTGTTGTCTTGATGCCTACAATTTGATTTAGATAATGTGGCAGTGGTCAAAGGATTATCGAAACGAAAAAGCTATGTTATAGAGGATTTCGCGTGATTTCGGCGGCATCGAAGTAGGCTAGGCTTATCCTCTTCTAAAATTTGCCCAGTTATTGTATTAGTGTGATATTGTGATATTTAGGGTGGGTTCTAACGGTCCAGATGCTTGTTTAGTGATTCCTGCTTATCATTAGTCGATTAGGGGCTTTTAGGGTAGATTTCGGCCCCGTTTTCCCTTATGTTAGTATTTGCTTGTCCTTTAGAATTCTCCTTAGCTTATTTAGTTCCTTAGGGAATAATTTCAAAGATTTAGCCTAGGTTTTGGTAGGTGTTTGCCTTAGATTGGGCTTTTGGGACTTGTCGTGTGCCCTAGTGCCCTTCTTAAGATTGGTTGCTTTTGAATAATGCCTATTTTGACCTAAATGATTACAGAATTTCTCCTTTAGGATGATAATTGGAATTTGGTTGATTTAGTTGTTATAGTAGTTCACTTAGCTTTGGTATGCTCAGCATGTTAATATTTATAACCATAAATCGCGACTTTGGATTTAAGAACTGAATTCAGGGCCTCCTTTAATGTAATTGATCTTCTAAAAATAGGGAAAAAGTCTAGATGGAATTGAAATGGATTATGACTATGGGTTATTACTACGTGTTACTTCTTATGAGTCCCAATTTGAGTCCGGCACCCAGTTTATTAATTATATTATGTTAGTTCCTGTTCTAGTACACCATTTAGCATAATGGTCATCTTCTGTTATTTTCGATTTGAGTTCGACATTTATTATTATTATTTATCCTAACCCGTTATGTCTATGACTAGAGGAGGATTATACGGTAGGCATACCACACCTTGTCTCACTTTTACTTTCTTACTATTAAAGTTTGCTTTATGCTAGTACTATAGTTTTTTTTGTATCCACCGTGCTTATGGGGGATCGGTTGGTTTTTGTTCTCCTTGTGTGTACCTTTTGGGCTTATGGGGTCCAGTTAGGTTATGACTAGGTGTTTCTTTTTACGTTGAGTTATTCATATTTCGTCTACCGTTTTTTCTTAGCATAGCCTGTTATTTCATTTTTGACCCTCATTTATAGCCTTTAATATACGTATTCGCTATTTATTTATGCTTTTAGGTAAAAAGATTTGTTACCTTTCCTCCACAACAAGTACAAATGATTTTTACCTTTCCTTTGCTTGAGTTGAGCAAGTAAAAAAATATTTTACTTGTCTATCTGTTCCCTTCCATATCTTAAAGAGATCTAGTGAAGTTGAAGCAGCGCAGTGTTGAGAACTCCTATCTTGATATCTGCAATTTTTCAAACTATAATAAATATGAATCTCCTTAAAATTGTTGGTGTAATAGACCAAAATAACAATAAATTACAATTGAAAAATGAAATGAAAAAAATTTAGTAAAATAATATTCAAGGTTGGGGCACAGATATCTCGCTCTCTTTAACTAAATTCAAACCCACTGCGACATAGTCTACACCGATCCAGCAGTACATCTCTTGACTTGTCCGATCCAGGATACAACAACCTTCTCACAATGTAATACTCAACAAACTTTGGACGTGAGTTGAGTTCAAAGATCCACCAAAAATAACACCTCCATTTAACTAATAAAATCTCTTTTTACTAAATTTTATGCACTCTATGTTTTCTTGTACTTAGAAAAATATGTAAGACCACCTCTATTTATAGATGAGGTATTCATCATTACACTGAATAGGAAGAATAAATAGGAAGATAAATGGAATAGAGGTTACAAGAGTAATGATGTATTATAATGGTAGAAGTTACAATAGTTTCAAGGAAAAAGATAGTTAAATACATTCACCACAAACCAAGAGACAAATGCACCTTAATGTCATAAACTGCAGCAACATAAACTCCCGCATTTTGCCAATAACGTTTGGGAGTAAAGTGGATGTCATGCACCACAATGAAAAAGGAGTTAGTTACTGCCCATTGTGGCAAATGCAATAGATTAGGAGTAATTGCACATTTTCTCCAAAAGAATAGGTTGTTGCCATGGTTCCCACAATGCTCCAATGCAATAGAAAACATTATAATATTATAAAATTTATAGTAAAATTGTTAAAACCCATTACTTACCAGAACCCATAACTAGATCTTTAGTCAATGACAGACAATGGAGCACAATATAACAAAATGATTAGGTATCGAGATGAAGTTTATTTTTATTGTTAAAGTTTTGTCCTCTAACAATATGTCACGACCCAATTTCTCAGATCATGATGACACCTACTTTAATTCACCAGTAGGTAAGCCAAACCATAGCCCGGAAAGCCAACTAATGGACTAACAGGCAAAAGATAAGGAAATAATGATACAACTGTACTTATAAGCAATGAGAATATGGATATATAAGCATACTATACAAGAGAGAAAGAGGACAAAATACCAAAATGAATCCCCAAAATCCTGGTAAGGTCAGTACAAGAGCCACTAAGGCAAAAAGACATGATTTTTTTATTTTTTTATTTTTGACCCAAATTTTTTTTGAGCGATTTCTAGATTTATGAATCTAGGATTAAGAATTATTGGAACAACTCTTTAGACTAAGCTCTAATACAAAAATGATAACGATCCTAGTTGGGAACTAGAATCAAAACGCAGAAAATTATAATAAAGAAAAGGATATGTGGACTTATCAAAATTCAATTGGATTTATGAGCAACAAAAGACTCTATACCTTCACCTTTCAATTGAAGTCAATCAAATAACAATAAATCTTCCTCAAACAAAAATGAGAAAACCAAATTGAATCCACAAAGAGGGTAAGTCGATGATTGATTAAGCTAGAAGAAGTTAATAAGAGCAATTTAGAGAATCCACCCTAAACACTAAATCTAAGACTATCAACTACTAATTACAATAATTTTAGGCTTCGCCTAGAGAATTCAACTACAAGCTTCAAAGCTCTCAATTCGTCAAAATCTAAGGAAGAAAGTAACTAAGGCCACTATTTATAGTTATTGCCTTTACAGAAATAATTTATTACAAAAATTGCTCAAAAGTGACTATTTTGAAAATAATCCACAAGGTCCCTTCTTCATTGCCTAAAAGACATTTTGATCACCCATGGCCTTGTGTATTTATTGCTTCATGGCTTTCTCTAGGCTTCGAGCTATCATCCATATGTTGAAGCCCTTGTTAATTTGCCCCAAGGTAACCATGATCGTATCATCCTTTCTTTATTTAAAATGATTCATCCTCAGATCCAGACCTTGCAAAAATATAAGAAGGACAAACAACAAATACATCCTCATAGCATAAGAGTCATCATAATGGTTATCAACCATACCAACTTACCAAGGAGGTACACATTTGAATTACAACCAACTATCCTTTGTAGTGAACAGGAGCCATTCATCATATAAGGTATAAAGTATTTGGCTATATGCATTTTAATGAGACAAGGAAACCACAAAGGTCTTAATTTAATCAAGAATCCCAAGAGATGATATCACACATAATTTAAAAGCCATAAGAAATAATTACTTCATAGCCTCGCAATAAGACCACACCACAAGTGGTGCAATCAACCATAAGCGCTCATTTGGGTCAAAAAAGTGTAAGACCCATATACCTTTACCTCTATCTTTAATAAATCCCATACCAACATGGGTGCCATCGTAAGTAAATAGGTATTAGAGAAAGGTACTAAGCTCACTAGAATGGTCGAGGGATCTACTAGGAGTCAAATCACTCTATATAAAATAGTACTCCCAATGAGTTAGGGTCCCACCTATCATAGTACCAAGCATGCTTCCAAATGTCCCATTTGAAAAGTAAACTTGCCCAACCCTTTGAAGGTGACAAGGAGTCCTTAATATCCATTGACTCTCCCAATAACAAATAACCAATTTGGTACCCACTAGTTGTGGTTTACACAACTTAAGAACTAGTGTGTCAAATAAGAATTCAAGTATTTAGGAAACTCTCAAAATAGGTAATGACACATTTGATTTGGGGTTCACAAGCATGAGACCACTTTTGAGCAAAGGGTCATCATATACAAGCAAGTAATGAAGGAAGAGACAAAGTGCATTCAACTCATTCCATAGATTCCCTATTTCAGATACACAATTTATGGCTTGAATGTTAATAAGAAGGTATTTTCAATTTGGAACACAGGAGGACAAGATAAAATCTTTCTAGTAGAATTCCTTATCCTTCCTCAAACAAACTCCCACAAGGAGTATATCAACAAGTTAAGTCATGCTTCTTGAGAGATTGAAGGAACTATAGGATTCACTTCCTATGTTTAATAATCTTAGCATGCTCCTTAGAATCCATCCTAACACCTCAACTTATCTAATGATATACACGTGACAAAGAGTAGAACACATAATTTAGGCATCACCGATGCACCATGGATTCTTTCCCAAACAACAAGTATAGTTGGAATCCAAAACATGAAGCTCACACAATTTAAGAACAAAACAAAAAACCTATGAAAGAATATTGGAGAGTTCAATCATCTTATGGTATGGTAGGGGATCACTCATTTCCAAGATTTTACTTACCATAAGGAAGATATCGTCATGTCTCCAAGTATCACTAGGAATAGGAGGGGGTAGGTACTAACTTGGGGATAAGGCTTTGAACTTTTTATCTTGTCCTCCACATATTATTCACTAGGATCTTCCACCTCTTTCATTTCTTTCCTTGTCTCATCAATCTCATACAACTCCCCTACTTGAGCCAATTCTTTCTGATCCTTCTCAAGGTCTTCTCGGAGCTCCCTCATTATCTTATAGGACTCACTCACTTGATAGGGTGTTAAGGGTACAAGTGTGTGCTTTCGTTCTCTAAATACAAGTAAGTATTTATGGGACTCCATATGAAATCGTACATCCCTATAGACTAACCAAGGTCTACCAAACAATATATGACAAGATTACATAGGCAAAACATCATATAACACCTAATCTCGATACTTGAAAATTCTAAAATTCACGACCACTTTCTTAGTTACCTTTACTTCTTCATTCTCAATGAGCCATTGATGTTTGTACGACTTGGGGTACATTTGTGCAGGAAGATTCATTCTAGAAACCATGGTGTAACTCATCACATTAGCACTACTCCTACCATTAATGACTAAGGAACATATCCAATCTACCATCTTGAACTTTGCATGAAATAGGTTCATACTTTGATTAAGTTCCACTTTAGAAAGATCCAACATGATTTACTTTAGATCACAAAAAGAGTTCAAACCCTTCTCTAATTTCTCATCATCTACATTCGAGGTTGGTTCATCTTGCCTAACCTTAGGCTTATCATAACCATTCCTAACCTCATACTCTATTACTAAAAGAGTTCAAACCCTTTTCTAATTTCTAATCATCTACATTCAAGGTTGGTTCATCTTGCCTAACCTTAGGCTTATCATAACCATTCCTAACCTCATACTCTATCATACTTTTGGCATAAGGTACATCGCACAAGATTACATTTGAGATTCTTTGTGGAAATTCTCTAGCAGTATGTACTTCTCCTTGACATTTATAAAATCGAATGATAAAAGGACTAGAAAATTGAGGTATATCATACTTACCTCCATAGGTTTGATCTTCTATTTTTGTATTATAGTTATAGGTTTGATCTTCTCTTTTTGTATTGTAGTTAGCTTGAATAGCTTGACTACCATCTTGGAACAGTGGAAGACTCACCATGTTTTATCCATCCCTTGATCCAGAACAACTTGATCACCACATCGATCAGTTCGATCTTCATACCTTCCATCTTCATCCCTATATTTATATCCACTATCATGTTTCCATTTACATCCTATGCCTTGATTCATACCAAAGCCTCTAGGTCATATTCATAAATTCGGGTTTTCCTCTTCACACATCTCATCATAAAGAGGGTTTTGATAATAGATATATTGGTAGGATATTTGTAGGTAGTGTTGTTGGGTTGGAATATAGGGTACATGCAAAGATGCATGTGATACATTTCATGGAGGTGCTTGGCTTCTAACTTGGTTTTCCATAAAAGAAGGAATCTTTTATAGTGGATGATACGGTTGTGTATTTCGATGTGGGGTAACCCATCTAACATAGCTCTGGTTCATTCAGATTATATCTTGAGGGTAGGTTTGGTTCTGATTTGGTTGGGGGTATTATAAGTTGGATTCTTGATCCGAGGTCCTTTTTGTTCCCTCACTTCAACTTTTCCTATGGAAAATTTTTTCACTTATACTTTCCATCCTTCTTACCTTTTCCTCCATACCTCTGAACCTTCTTTTTGTTTTAGCTACCCTTCCATTCACATTGGTCAGTCACCTTGACACATTAGCATATGACCCCATGTTGTTCACTGAGCTCCTTCCTCCATGGTTATAAGGAAAGTGATTATACATTGCACCTACAAAACTAAACACATGAGGTTGCTAAGAAGGGACTCACAGTACTCATATGTAACACTCAACTCACCTCTACGGCTTCTTCTCAAGATCGCTTGTGATCTAGCTCCGCTCAATCAATTCAAGGTCACATATCTTCATGGTGGAGTAGATTCTTGTGACTCTTGAAAGAAGGACAACTCAAATAAAGACAAAAAGGAATTGAATCAAGAAATTTATCTACAAATTAAGACAAAATGTAGAAGAAAATACGCACAAAAATTTTCGGCTTCAAGAACTAAATAACAAAACTAGAAGAAATTACTTGTTGTTACTTAATTTGAAGAGTAAAAAAGATGATTTGATTTTTAAAAACTAGATAAAAATCAATTAAAGACGTTAACTAGTTGTTAAATAGTTGAGAAATAGAACAAAAATGTGTGAGAAAAAGAATTAGAGAAGTTCGGACACTTAAAATGTTTTTGGTGCCTTAAAGAAGTTCAACACTTGAAAAAAAATTATTTGATGATTTAATAATTAAAACTAGTTAAAAAGTAATTAAAGATGTTAATTAATTGTTAAATAGTTGATAAATTGAAGAAAAATAAGTGTAGAAAAACAATAAAGATGTTTGGACACTTTGAAAAGTTTTGGGATCTTAAAGAAGTTCAACGCTTGAAAGAATTTTATTTGATGATTTAATGATTAAAACTAGTTATTAAGTAATTAACAATGTTAATTAATTATTAAATAGTGGAGAAATTGAAGAAAAATAAGTGTAGAAAAAGAATTAGGAAGTTCGGACCCTTAGAAAAATTTTGGGGCCTTATAGAAGTTCACCATTTGAAAGAATTTAATTTGATGATTTAATGATTAAAACTAGTTACAAGTAATTAAAGATGTTAATTAATTGTTAGATAATTGAGAAATCGAATTAAAACGAGTGTAGAAAAAGAATTATGATGTTTGGACACTTAGAAAAAAATTTGAGTCCGAATTTCCTCCAACTTTGAGCTCTCTAAAAATGTAATATACTTGCTGCAAGTGAGAGTGGGGAAAATTTGCCCGTGTGGCTGTCCAATGTGGTTGCTGCATAGATAATTGATTTTACTGGCTGATGATGAGGTAGTTAACGTGGAAATTAAAAATAATTTTAAATTTTTTTTCAAATAATTTTATTTTCAAATTTCAGTTTTTTTAAAAAATTTCCACTAGTGGACCCACAAACACTTTGACCAACTTTAACTTGGAAAATTTGGATTAAAGCGTATCTTTTTATTCTTCTTCTTCAAGAACAACGTGAAAACTCCAAGAACACCTTTAACACCAAGAACACACACTAATTTCCAACACCTTCAAATCAACTCGGAATTAGCTAAGGAGTAGCTTCCCCTCGACGTAAGGAACAAATCTCAATAGTTTTTAAGCTCCAATTTCAACCCGAAAATAATCTCATTTTCTTAATCTTCAAGCTATGAAGAACTTCAAGAACACCATGAACACTCAAAAAATTCAACCCCAATCAAACGAGCTCCCATTGATATGAAATTTTAAACTCTAGCTCATTTTAACACCACGAACAAACTTCAACAACTTTAAAGCATCAATTTCAAACCATTTGCTCCCAGAAATGAAATTCACTTGCAACATCTTCAAACCATGAAGACCATCATAAACACCAAAATTAACCCTAGTGAAATCTAACTCTGTTTGCCTTCAAATTTTAGAACTGAGCTCCAATTGCCTTGAAAAACAAACCCTAATACAATTTAACCTCTATTTTTTCCTCAATCAACAAACCTACTTCACCTTCTTTAAGCTTTTTCAAGCTCAGCAATGGTGAAATTTCCAAACAACTTCAAATCAAACCAAATCTAAGATTTAGATCCTTAAACAATAGATAAACACGAATCTAGTATTGGAATCTCAAACAAAAATATGAATCTCACAATTTTTGAAATTTTGACCAAATTTTTTTTTGGAGTGATTTTTAGATTTATGAACCTTGGATTAAAAATTATTGGAACAACTCTTTAGACTAAGCTCTGATATCAAAATGATAACGATCCTAGTTGGAAACTAGATTCAAAACACAGAAAAGGATATGTGGACTTATCGAAATTCGATTTGATTTATGAGCAACAAAGGACTCTATACCTTCACCTCTCGATTGAATCCAATCAAACAACTGTAAATCTGATTTAGTGAAAAATGAGAAAACCAAATTGAATCCACAAAGAGGGTAACTCGATGATTGATTATGCTACAAGAAGTTAATACGAGAAATTTAGAGAATCCATCCTAAACACTCAATATACGATTATCAATGATGAATTACACTAATTTTAGGCTTTACCTAGAGAATTCAAATACAAACTTCAAAGCTCTCAATTCATCAAAATATAAGGAAGAAAATAATTTAGGCCACTATTTATAGTTATTGCCTTTACAAAAATAACCTATTACAAAAATAGTCCAAAAGTGACTATTTTGGAAATGACCAACAAGGGCCATTCATGATTGCCTAAAAGACATCTTGATCACCCATGACGTTGTGTATTTATTGCTTCATGGCTTCCTCTAGGTTCCAAGCTATCATCTATATATGGAGGCCCTTCTTAATGTGCCCCAAGCTAACCATGCTTGTAGCATGGAGCCCTGCTCTAGGTGATGGAACTCATCTCTTATATGCCCTAAAATTGTAAGGCACGAACCTTTCCTGAAAAGACTCAGAAAATTGAATCCATGTCATAGCAAGAGAACCTAATGGTCTAAAACTAGCAATAGATCTCCACCACTACCTAGCCACGTCAGTCAACTGGTACGTAGTGTAGGCAACACCATTGGACTCAAGGGATTTAGAGTTATGCAACCTCTTCTGGAAGTCAAGAAAAAACTCATAGGCGTCCTCTCAAATGGCACCACTAAACTTGGAAGGAGATAATTGTATGAATCTATCAAACCTTATCTAATCATCAGAAGACATCACAGGACCAGAAACACTAGGAGAAACAACATGTGTAGTAGGCAAAGTATCTACACGAGGGGGTACCACAGTACCTGGTTGTACCCCTAGAGTCAGAAAACCATAAGTAGGAGCCTGCCTTGGCGGCAAAATACTTCCTGGAATTTAAGAACTACCCGGCATACTTGATGGGATACCTATCTGAGGAATGCTATCTTAACGGCCTAAAAGACAAATCAACAAATCCTGTAACACCAGAGTAGACACTGAACTCTGAGGGGCCTGAGCCAGTCCCTCATTCTCAATCTGATAATCCTCCTTATCATAATAACTCTCAGGCTCTTGAGAGGCCACCCTAGCCCATCATCTGGACAAAGCAGCACCTTGTTCCTGACCTATACCTCTGGTTCGGTAAAGACCCCTGCCTCTCCCTCTTACTGGGGATCCAGTAGTTAGTGCTGGATCATCATCCTCAACATCTTTGGATCTAGTTCTCACCATCTGTGCAGGAAAAAATGAAATACTAGTTTAGAATATTGGGCATGAACAACCCGCATGATAAGAAATCAATATAGAGAAGTTTTTCCTAAAAATGTCCTATAGCCTCTCGAAGATAGATACGGACGTTAACGTATCAATCTGCAAGACTCCATTAGACATCTTACTCTAACACTTATGAGACTTATGAATCTAGTGATCTGATACCAATTTGTCACGACCTAAAAGTTAAGGTCATGATGGCATCTACCTCGATCCAGCCTTGGTAGGTAAGTCAAAACCCTACATTATAAAAGAAAATATAACTATGAAAGAGATCAAATAAATATGAGACTTCCAGAATGAAGTTAGATCATAGTACTCAAATAACGGAAATATACAAAGAAATACATCAATACCCAAAATCTGATGTCATAAGTGTTATGAGCATCCAATAATTTACTAGAATCTAATAAGTACAACTATATCTCTGAAATATAAGATAAAGACATGAAGATATAAGGAGGTTAGAACAAGGATCCGGATTGGGAGCTTACCAGATCTCTAATATAGATCTTTCTTCGCATAAATAAACCACTAGGGGTCGTACTCATACTAGGATATACAACAAAAGGGCACAAAAGTAGGAGTGAGTACAGTCCACTTATACTCAGTAAGTATCATAGGCTGACTGGGCAAAGTAGAATACAAAACAAGTAAAGAATACTATGGGCATGCTTCCAATTGTATATAGAAAAGTTACCAAACGATAGCTCACACCATTTCTCCTATCAATTTCTATAATATTATATAAGAACAAAAATAATTATATACAAAATATAAGGAAAAGTAAGTACACAGCAATAGAAAAATAAGAAAAGTACAATGATGCAATGCAATGTAATAATGGAGAGATAATGATGATATAATCCATCACATAACATTCTTATACACCTTTCGAGCCTCACCGCTTTAGGAAAACACGTTTCATAAACAAAATGCGAGCACCCCAAGGAGAAATACTTGGGAAAATAAAAACCTTTTCTAACAATTCTTGTAACTGAGATTTTAACTCTCTCAACTCTACTGGTGCCATACGATAAGGAGGGATAGAGATGGGTCGAGTTCTGGGCTCTAAATTAATATAGAAATCAACCTCGCAGTCTAAAGCCATACCCAGAAGGTCATCAGGAAATACTTATTAGAATTGACAAATAACTGGGACTGAAGCTATAGGAGGGACTATAGATTTATCTCCCCAGAGATGGTCTAAAAAGGGCCTATACCCCTTCTTTACTAATTTATGGGCACAAATAGATGACATAATTCTCACAAGAGTAGGCTTAAAAGTACCCTCCCACTCTAATTTCTCTAACCTAGGCATCGCTACAATTACAATTTTAGCATAACAATCAATAATGGCACAATGAGGAGATAACCAAATCATCTCTAAAATAATATCAAATTACTCCATGTCTAAAATTACTAAGTCTACCAAAGTTTTGTACCCCATAAACATCATAGGGCATGCCATATAAACATGATCAACACACACAGATACTCCAAATAGTGTAGATACATACATAGGAGTATCAAGCGATTCACAGTCAAAGTCCCAACCTAAAGCAAATCTCACAAACATATAGGATAAAGTAAGCCCAGGATCAATTAATACAGAAGCTATACGATCACAGATAAGAATAGTACCAGTGATTATTACATCTGAAGCTTCTACTTTGGGTTGAGCCTAAACAATATAAAGTTATGTTTTATCACCACCCTGACCACCACCTCTACTAGCCTGAGAACTATTTATACCGACCTATCCTCCACCTCGGTTGGCTTAGTTGACACCCCTTTTCTGTAGTCTGGCCACCTATCCTACCTTGGGTACGACCTCTACCATTTCCTCCACCGACCTACTAGAATTAGAGTACTTTAAGTCGATTGCTGAGTAAAATGACCTGCAAAAAAGATATTAGGACAATACCTCCAGATGCATCCCAAACCCCCACACTCATGGAAATTGATGCCCAAAGCATGTCTCTCAAATAAAAAGGATGAAGGTGTTAGCTGCCTGTCTGTGAAGGATGAAAACTGACCCTAGACAGGCCCCCTATGAACATAAGCATGGCTGAATTGTAAGGCCGAGATGAACCACGACCTTTCAAAAAAGTACCGCTGAACTAGCCTGAGTTCTAGGCCTTTTTGCTCTTCTTCTTTTTCTTCTGTCTTTTTCCCTACTGACTCAACCTTCTTAGAAAACTCAACTATATCCTAAAAGGACTTACTAGACCAACCATATATAAAGTAAAATCCCAAAATTTAGAACCTTCACAAAGTACCTAATTCGCTTCACCTCTTAAGTGATCAACTGAAGTGCATAGTAGGATAAGGCATGAAATTTGGCCTCATAGGCCGCCACATACATGTCACCCTACTCTAACCTCAAGAACTCATCCTAATTTTCATCATGATAAGTAAGGGTAACATAATTCTCTACAAAAACATTATGAAATTCTACCCAAGTAAGTGTAGGTAAGTTAGCCATGCACTTAACGAATGACCTCCACCATCGCTCGGCTTCTACCTGCAGCTGAAAAGAAACAAACTCTACACGATATCTTTTAACAATACACATCTTGTACAGGCATTCATGACAATCCAACAAAAACTCAAAGGGATTTTCAGACAAAGTGCCCTGAAATACTAGGCGTTTCATCTTCATGAACTTGAATAAAAGTCCATGTTCTTCATCAATCATCACTGGTCCAAGTACGTGTCGAGGATACACCCCTTTCTCTGAGACCTTATCTATCTTTTGTGCCACATCAGCTGCATACTATAAGGCTAGGGATGGGAATACTGGAATAGCAGGAGTAGCATCAGTGCCATCCAAACTACCTTAGTATCCAGTACTTACTGAATTTGTCTTGTAGGCATAGGTACCTGAGCTGCACCGTATTTTACAAGAACTACAGTTTTAGGAACCACTACTTTTTCTTCATCAATAACCATATCTTTATCTTGAGCTAACTCTGGAGCACCCTGTGGTTGGGGAGAGAAGGGAGTTCTTTGCCTAGCCGGTCCCCAGCTTCCCGAGCTCCACCCCTAGCAGGTGCTGCCCCTCCTCCTCCTCTCCTGCCCCTACCCTCATGTGTGGTCTGCCCCGAACTATATGCTTAGTAGCTAGTGCAGGCACTACTGCTAAAGCCGGAGTTGGGCGACTACTGTTGCTCAAGATGAACGTGTATTCACCATCAACGAAACAAGAATGAAAGAGTTAGATATCAATTTTGATATCCAGGTACCAATTGAAATCAAGTAATAGAATGAAAGAAAGAAAGGAATTTAGTTTCCTAATGACCTGTAGCCTCTCAAAGAAATGTACAGACGTCTCTGTACCGTTCCACAAGACTCTACTAGACATGTTCTATGATGAAATCTACCAGTGCTCTGATACCATCTTTGTCACGATCCAAATGGTCATGATTGGCACCCACCCTAAACTATGGTAGGAGAACCATACTTAACCTAACCCTCACTAATCAAGTATTTCAGTCAATATGTACTTTTCACCACCTTATCATTAATAAGTTCTAGAATCAAATTATTCAATAATTAAGTAAAAATGTCAAATCCATATCATTATCAAATCAGTAATATAGTGAGGAATCCTCTATTTGTTACATCTCTAGGACCTGAAGTCACAGTCCAAGAACAACTAAGAGTAGTCAAGCCTATAACTAAGAGATTATCCAAAATATGGAAATAAACAAAAAGTATCTTAGTCTCAAAACAAGGGACATGAACATAAAACTGAAGATCTAAAGGCTACCTGATTATGGTGCTCATCCTTAAATCAAAATTTGAAACTGCTGGCTAGAGTCGAGGTTATGTCTCAAACGATGGAACACACTATGCTCTCAATAAAAGAAATAGCACAGGCAGCATCAGTACATCAACAAGTATTGGTATGCATCATAGGTTGATTCAACTCAACACCATACAAATAACCAAACCAAATATATGCAATAACGATCATCACAGAACTCATAATAAAGAAAAAACACATTTATGATACTTTAGGTATAGTACAGACTCGTATTTATATTTAATTACACTCAACCAATTTCAGAAACAAGTTGCATCACAACTTGTAATCATAACTGAACATTCAATGCATATGAATGAATATATGAATGCAAGATGTGCGTATCATATCTTTCTCTTATCAATCTCTTCAACATCATTCTTAACATCATTAACTTCATGATTCAATATCATCATCATTAATATCAACTCATCATCATTAATATCATCAACAATATCATGAACATAATGATTTTAACATCATCATCATCATTATCATCATCTCATCATCATCATTATGTCTGAATATGCAAATGCAGTCAATAATCACAAGTAGTACATAAAAGCAATCATAATTATTCAATTCATATATAAGCATAGAGTGAAGAGAATCTAATTGCTACAATAAACAATAATCTACCTTGATTCCTTGCTCAAAATCACTTATAGGCCACAAACATGTCTTTTCTTTCACTTTCATCATGTTAGGATTTTCTACCCCTTAAACCTCACGAATTCTAATTTATATAACATGAACAATTATGATTTTGCTCCAAAACGTGGTTTCTAACATCCTAGAATCATTATCAATTGATTTTATGCTCATTCCCACCAATTTGCATTAAGTTATATGAATTAGGGCTAAACCCCAATTTCCACCATGAACAAGGTTCTAACGATTTTCAGTGATTCTAAGAAGTAATCCAAATTTAGAATGTAAAGAACTTACCTCTAAAGAAGAAAACTTCCATAAAATTTAATAAAATTGCCTTCCCCAGACACTTGATTTGTTTTTCATAAAGAGGGGAATGGAAATGTGTTTTTGGTTTAAAAACTATAAAAACACTAAATTTTACAGCGATTTGTGATGAATTGGAGGCTACTACTGCAGTGGTACTTTTTCTGCTACAGTGGTTCCCTTTTTTGCTACAGCAGACCTGAGGCAGAATCTCAGGGCCTCTCCTTAATTGTGTCCATTTTACAACACATTCCTTAAAATACAACATTGTGAACCAATCCTTCCATGGTAAACTCTTTAATTAGAGTTATATAATTCCATTTTACATGTCGGAAGTTGCTACTACTTCCTAAACTCGTCATTTATCTAGAAATTAAGTTTTGTACCCGCACCAAAGTTCACATTAATACCATATTTCCTTAGACTAGTGCACCCTCAAAAATCTTCCAACACAAGGCTATCCCTGAATTTCTTAAAAATTGTCTAAGGGTAGACTTTGTAAAAGTTTTACCTCTTATTTCAGCGTAATGGTGATTTGGATTGTTACACATAGATATGGAAGAGTTTGATAATATTCTAGGGATGCGTTTTTTGTATCCTCATCGTGTTATTCTTGATTGTTGTGCTAAGACTGTCAATGTAGCTATGCCCAGTATGGAAAAGTTAGAGTGGGAAGGTACTTTTAAGCCTATTCCTTTAAGAATTATGTCAACCATTCATTTCCAGAAGTTTGTTAAGAGGGGGTGTAGGGAATTCCTATCTCATATTCAGGAAAAAAGATCAGCAGTCCTTACTATAACGTCAGTTTTAGTAGTATGTGATTTCTTAGAAATGTTCCCTGATGATTTCCCGAGTATACCTCTGGACGATAAGTTTTAATTTTTTATAGACTTAGAGCTAGGGACTCACCCCATATCTATCCCTCCATATAGGATGGCACCGACCGAGTTAAGATAATGGAAGCCCTAGTTAAAAGAGTTGTCTGATAAGGGTTTTATTTGCTCAAGTGTTTCACCTTGTGATACTTCTATTCAGTTTGTGAAAAAGAAGGATGGTGGTATGCAGATGTGCATACACTACTGAAAGTTGAATAAGGTGACTTTTCACAATAAGTGTCTTTTGCCTAGGATAGATGATCTGTTTGATCAGTTGTAGGAAGCCACAGTGTTTTCCAAAATTGATCTCCGGTTAGGTTACCACCAACTTAAGATTTGGGCAGAGGACATCCCAAAGACTGCTTTCCAAAATCATAATGGGAATTGTGTGTTTTTTCTTTTGTCTTTTGGTTTGACCAATGCCCTAGCTACTTTCAAGAGCTTGATGAATGGGGTTTTTAATCTATTTTTTGATTTGTTTGTCATTGTTTTCATTGAGGATATTCTGGTTTACTCAAGGAGCAAGGAAGAGCATGTGGCTCACTTGCATACAGTGTTCAAGTTGCTTAAGGATAGGCAAATTTAAGTATTTGAAGTGTGTATTCTGGTTGTCTTCGGTGTCCTTTTTGGGGCATATGGTGTCTAAAAAAGGGGTTATGGTAGACCTCCAGAAGCTATTAAAAACTGGGCTAGACTGACAAAAAGTTTGCATCTATTGCTTCACATATGACTTGCCTGACTTAGAAACAGGTACCTTTTGTGTGGGATGATAAGGTATGGAGAGCTTTCAAAAGCTTAAAGCCTTGTTAACTTCAGCTCCTATTCTCACCTTGCCTGTTGAAAGTAAGGATTTCATTGTGTATTATGATGCTTCACAGTATGGTTTTGGTGTTGATTTGATGCAAGGTTAGAATGTGATTGCTTATGCTTCAATGCAGCTAAAGCCTTATGAGAATAACTATCCCACTTATGATTTGGAGTTGGCAGCAATGGTCATTGCTTTGAAAACTTGAAGACCCAATAATTGAGGTCATGATGGCACCTACCTTGATCAAGCCTTGATTGGTAATCCGAAAACCCCATAATAGAAAAGAAAATTAAAATTTGAAAGAGATTAAACAAATATGAGACTTTTAGAATGAAGTCAGGCCATAATACTAAAATAGCACAAATATCCAAAAGAAATACATCAAATCCCCAAAACCTGGAATCCTAAGTGTAAAGAACATCTAATACAATACTAGAATCTAATAAATACAACTCTGTCTCTGAAATACAAGATAAAGACATAAAGATAGAGGGAGGTTGGAACAAGGCTCCGGATGGGGAGCTCACCAGATCTCTGATATAGCTTTCTCTCCACATGAATCAGCCACCGCGGGCCACACTCATACTGTGATCTGCATTGAAAGGGTACATAAGTAGGAATGAGTACGGTCCACTTGTACTCAGTAGGTATTATAGGCTGACTGAACAAAGTAGAAAACTAAACAAGTAAAGAATACTATGAACATGCCTCCACCTGCATACAGAAAAGTTCCCAAATGGTAGGTAACACCATATTTTCTGATAGTTTCTACAATATATTATTTGAATAAGAATAACTACACATGATATTATATGGAAAACTAAGTACGCGACAACAAACACATAAGAAAAGTATAATGATGCAATACAATGCATTGCAATGAAATGATGGTGGGATAATGATTATATAAGCCATCACATGACTTTCGTATTAGCCTTCAAAGCCTCAGCGCTTCAGGACAGGACCCATGGGGGGTTAGCAACCCATATACATTCACAATCTCAATCATCCTTGCCTCGATGAAGGGTTTTTGAAATATAATATTCAACCTTGCTGATAAATGACCTTGGCCAAGGGTTTTTAAAATATCACAATCAACCTTGCCGGTAAATGATCTTAGCCAAGGGTTTTATAAAATATTTCCTTGTTTTTTTCAAAATCATTGTTCCTCAGTGGTACAAATCTCATGAATATATAAAGATGAAATGAGGATGTAATGCTCATAACCAATTAGTATGAAGATAATAATAAATTTAATACAGGTACAAATAAGCTCGAAATCAACTCAATTTGATAATAATTCATGATATAAGCCATCGCATGGCATCACTGGAATAAATAGTCGTGTAAGACATCAATAATATCATCTCATGCCCCTCTCTCGGCCATCACTATAATGATAGAGTTAAATAAGGCCTATAATATCTATTCAAGACTCCATATGGGCATCACAACAATAATAATGGTAATTAATGCACAAGTAAGGCCTATAATTTAAAATAAATCCCCCACACGGGCATCACAATAAGTATAATCTCTCAAGTCAACATAATATGCATATAAGCCCTCACACAGGAAACACGACAAGAATTATAACCTAAAAATACAATTCCAATGAATAATTTCCTAACTTATAGAATTTTAAATACTAGTGGTTACTACCCAACCCAGTCTCAAGAAAGTTAAGCCCTAACCTACCGCGAAAAGCCTAAATCCAAACCTAGAACCTTCAATGCAAAGCCTTTCCTTTACGAGCAGTCTCAAAATGGACTAAATCTATAAAAAAACGAAATCTATACATTAAAAGGAGTTTAACAGTAATCATATTGACTATATTTATTCGGTTTCAAAATAAGTTTGAAAATCGGTTCAAAATCAAAAATCGTAAATCTATAAAAAAAAATTATGAACCATGTTCCTTATATCAAAAGGAGTTTAAATCTAAAAACCCAAATAAAATCTAGTTAAAATAGGACTTTAAATCGAATAAAAACCAATTTTATACTTTGTCGGACAAAACCCAAAAAACAAGTTTGAAATAAAAGATTTGAAGTTCTTTTGCATATCAAATCAATAGGAAATGATGAAAATAGAAGTCTAGAGATTACCCATACAAGTTTGATGGAAACCCCCTTCAAAATAGAAAAAACTGAGGCCCTAAAACTTTGAAATGGAAGAATGAAGGAAAGGGTAAAAAGTTATGATTTTGAATCAGCGACGTTGCCTAGGCGGTATGAAGGCGGTACGATCGTCGACTAAGAAACGTCGCTTGAGCGGCCAGACTAATGCTTAGAAGATAGTCACTTGCCACGCATGTGACAGCTACATCATCATATATACTGCTAAAGCACTATCGCGAAGGCGAGGGAAGATATTGATAAGGCAATGCCTAGGACAAAGGGCCACCTCTAAGGCAGTTCTTTGTCCGCCTAGGTAACACTGCTAAGGTGACCAAGTGACCGCTAGAGCTGCTGTACCTAAATCACAAAAACTACTGAAGCACAAGTCTTAAAATGACTCCAAATGGACCTACAAGTTTGTTCGGGACCCCATAGAAACCAACCGAATATGCTTTTATGTTATTTTCGATGTTCCAAACTCAATGGAACCACAGGATTATCAAAAAAAGATCGTTTACAACAAATTAGCCCCTGGGACCCCAATTAAGTTTAAATTACCTAGATTTTGTTTAAGAGGTAAAAATGTAAAATAAAGGCTCAGGCCTTAAATAACTATCCTACTAATCTAAAATCGACATCTTATATCTAATAGAACTGACCAAATCACCATCTGATACTTGGATCACAAAATATTGACCAAAGTCAAACTAACCTCTTTTAAAAGATGCTAAGGGTCTCAACTCACTAAAATCACTCCCAAACGCATCGGCACCATGCCAGCCAGCCCCACAAATCACAAATAGAATGTAACAACTACGGGGATGGGCAAAAAGGGTCAAAACATAGAAAAAGGTGAAATTCACAACTACAATTGTTACATAATACACCACTAAAACATAAGTTCATCCTCGAACTAAAAAGCAAATAAACTACCTGAAGAGGTATAAAGCAGGGGGTATCTAAATCGCATATTAGACTCAACCTACCAAGTAGCCTCCTTAATAGAGTGATGTCTTTAATGGAACTTCACTGAATCATTATGCTTAGACCTCAACTTCCTAGTCTGTATGTCTAGGATAGCAATGGGCTCCTCTTCGAAGGATAAATCATGGTCTAATCAAACCAAATCCCATCGGATTAGATGTGTATTATCTGGATGGTATCCCTTCAATATGGAAACATTTAATACCAGATGGAAAACTGATAGATGTGGAGGCAAAGCTAGCCTATACACTATATCTCCATATATCTCAAGGATTTCGAAAAGGCCAATGAACCTTGGACTAAGCTTCCCTTTATTTCCAAACCTCATTACACACTTCAAGGGTGAAATCTTAAACAATACCTGCTCTCCAACCATGAATGTAGTATCGCAGACTCGATGGTCGATATAACTCTTCTGCCTACTCTGGGAAACCATAAGCCTCTACTGAATTAGTTTCAGTCGTTCCATCGAGTCTCTAATAAAATATATGCCCCAAGGTTTCACCTCAAATATATCAAACCATACCACGGTGGATCTACACCTTTGCCCATACAAAGACTCAAAAGGCGCCATATGAATGCTGGAATAATAGTTGTTGTTGTAGAAGAACTCTGCCAAGGAAAAAAACTAGTACCAATGACTACCGAAATCCATAACAAACTCTTGAAACATGTCCTCTAGCACCTTAACTGTCCTCTCAAACTGACCATCCATCTATGGATTAAACACTATGCTTAAATCATGATGAGTACCCAATTCACCCTGCATAGTACTCCAAAATTTGGAGGTAAACTGAGTACCTTTGTCCAAAATAATGGAGATAGGTACACCATGAATCAAACCATCCCTCTGATGTAGATCTTGGCCAACATCTCTACATTATAATTTGCTCTCACAGGTTCAGAATGTGGTGATTTAGTTAATCTATACACAATCACCCAAATAGAACTAAACTTCCCTAAGGTCGGGGGTAGGCCAACTATAAAGCCCATGGTGTTCCGTTCTCACTTCCAGTTGGGAATGGGCATCCTCTGTATCATATCATACTATCACTGATGCTCATACTTTACCTACTGGAAATTCAAACACTTAGACACAAACTCCACAATGTCATTTTTCATACCACCCCACCAATAGTGCTGCTTTGGGTCATGATACATCTTAGCTACTACTGGATGAATGGAATACCCTGAACAATGAACCTCATTAAAAATCAACCTTACCCATCCACCAACTCTCAATAAATAAACTCAGCCACTAATCCTCAACACACCCTCGAGATCAAGAGATTCCTCTTTTGCCTCGCTGTTTAACACTCAATCATGAATAACCCTAAATCTCTCATTATCAAACTGATGAGCTTGAATCTGCTCCATCAAGGAAGACCTGGCCTCAAGAAAGGCCAAAATATGGTTAGGTTCCAAAATATCAAGCCTAACTAACTAATTTGCAAAGGACTGAATCTCTAAGGCCAAAGGTCACTCAAGAGTTAAAAGATGAGCTAAACTCCCCATACTGGCCGCCTTTTCGCTCAAGGCATCTACCACTACATTAGCCTTGTGTGGATGGTAAAGGATAGTGAGATCATAATCCTTAAGTAATTCAAGCCATCGATACTATCTCATATTAAGATATCACTGGGTGATGAAGTGCTGAAGGCTATGATGATCGGAGAAAATCTCGCAATGGACTCCATACATGTAGTGTCGCCACAACTTGAACACAAACATAACTGTGGCCAACTCCAAGTCATGGATAGAGTAATTCTTCTGATGAGGCTTTAACTATCGAGAAATATAATCAATCACCTTAACCTTCTTCATCAACACACCACTTAAGCCAACTCCAGATGTATCGCAATACACGATAAATCCCAAGACCTCCTTGGGCAAGGTTAAGATAGGAGGCGAAGTCAAAAACTCCTTGAGCTTTTGAAAACTCTCCTCACACGCATTAGACCACTAAAAAACAAATATCTTTTGAGTCGACTTGGGCAAAGAAGCTGTAATAGAATAGAAACCCTACAAAAAATGTTGATAATAGCTAGGTAATCCAACAAAACTCCAAATCTCGATTAGAGAAGTGGGTCTAGCCCAATCACGAACTGTCGCTATCTTGGCCGGATCAACCATAATACCATCCAAGGTCACTACATGGCCCTAGAAAAAATATAATCCAACCAAAACTCACACTTAGAGAACTTGGCAAACAACTTCTCACCTCACAGCCTCTGAAGTACAGTTCTCAAGTGCCTTACATGGTCAACCTTATTCTTGGAATAAACCAAGATATCATAAATGAATACAATCTCAAATGAATCTAGATAGGGTTGGAATAGCATGTTCATCAAATCCATAAAACCTATCTGGGCACTATGTGTCATGGTTTCATGGCACTTTCGATGCTCAAAATAAGGAAAATATGCAATAACTTTGGTATATTTGGTAGGTATGATGTGTTTTCTATTCTATATTGCAGGAGAATAGATTTTGGAGGAAAAATGATCAACAAGGAAGAATCATGCTTGAAAATGAAGTATCTGAAGATGAAAGAACCAGGTACTGTACCAGATGAGTGATCCACAACAGGACCCACGTCACGTAAGTCAACCTACGTGTCATGGGTATACGTCGTAGATTGACTCCTACAGCTAGTTGAAGCAACCTGAATTCCACAACAGGACCCACGTGGCATGACTTGGTTCCACGACACCAAGTCACGATACCGTGGAAAGTTGCCGACTCTATTTTCCTGTTTTGTTTAGGATAGGATTCATCTTATAGCTATAAATACCCCTGTATTGTCCTATGTTCAGGAGTTAGTCTGTACATTTTTTTGAAACATATTTCCAGTATTTTGAGCCAACAAACACATTATTGATTTTGTAATCTTGGAGCACCAGTTCTAGGATTTTTATTAATATTGAGATTTCAGAGTTTTCTTCGTTATCGTGAGTTTACAATTATATTTTCATCTTTGAATTATTCTTGTGTTCTTGCAATAATAAGCAACTAAACCCTTTAACTAGGGTTGTGTGAACCATGAGGAATTAATGAAATGGAATGCATGTATTGTTATTACCTTCATTATAATTGATCTTCTAACGGTTAGAAATGTTATAAACTCACCTGTATTCTAGACTTGCTTGAGAGAGAGGTAGTGATTAGGATCAAGGAATAATAATAGAGATTTGAAGCTATCAACCTTCATCTAATAACTTGAGCCATAACAGGGATAGTTATCTGAGATCCAGGACAAGGGTTAGTAGTGCAACACTCGGAAATCGAGAGGAGAAGAGTGAAATTCATCTAATCAAGGTCGAGAGACGTTTAGATGAACATATCTTGTTAGATTTTACATAAAACTCAGCGGGATAGTTTTGCTAGCACACTTAACTGGTGGAGTTAAGGAATCATTGTAGATCATAGGCCTAGTGTATTTCTCATATTGTTTACAAATTCAAAAACCAAAAATTGTTACAGTTATCACTTATTCATTAAAAAAAAACCTAGTTTTACTTACTTGCCAACTATTCAGTCTAGCATTCTACATAATTTTGTCCTATTCCCTGTGGGATCGACCCCAACCTAATTGGGTTTTATATTTGATACAGTGACCGCATTATACTTTTCTGGAGGTATATTTTGGGCGATATCAAATTTTTGCACCGTTGCTGGGGAAGACGATTACGGAGTTGAGTATTTGCTTATTGAAGTTGATTAGTTATATTTTACTTTACTTTTAAGGGAACACGCCGGTGTATGACCAATACAAGGAGTCAAGGCAGTCCTCTGATTCCGCTTGATCTTGAGATAGAAAGAACACTGAGAACCAATAGAAGAATGGTGAACACCGACGGGGTTCAGGATCCCGCAGCTGCGGGAGACCTTCATAACCAACTAATTTAGCCAGTTGGTCATGAAACAGCAGACCAAACTACCGCTCGATTGACATGGGAAGAGCAAGCTAGGTGAGATGCTCTTAGGAAAGCAGATAGAGATAATCGAGCTATGCAAGAAACAACACATCATCTGGCTGATGCTGAAGAAAGACAAAGAAGACTGAGGGCACACCAAATACCTCAAAGACCACATGTGCTGGTTTTTGATGATCCAGAAGAAGAGGATGTGGCTTATTTTGAGCCGATAGAAACTGGTGCCATTATTCCACCAGAATTACCTCAGGGCACTATCAGGGCACTAAGTTTGACATTACAAGTTCCATGATCCACCTGCTTAACGTGAAATGCGTATTCGCCGGTCTTCCTACGAATGATCCAAACATGCATGTGATGAACTTTGTGGGGGGTTTGCACTTCATATAATTTTCTTGGAGTGGACCAAGAGGCTATTCGATTAAGATTGTTTTCATTCTCTTTAATAGGAGAAGCAACTTTGTGGTTGGTCGAATTACCACGAGGCTTCATTACTATTTGGCAAGAGTTAAGAAATAAATTTCTAGAGAGATTTTTTCCACCATCCAAGATGCTACAGTTGAAGGATGAGATTTACAACTTTCGACAACTACATTCTGAAGCACTTTATGAGACATGACTAACGTTCAAAAAAAAGCTACAGAATGTTCCAAATCATAGAATTAGTGGCAGGAGTATACTTGAAATCTTCTACAGGGATTTAAACACAAATACTAAGGCTGTAGCAGATACTATCACTGGCGGAGTATTTGTGAGTCTGAGGTGGGAACAAACTTCAGAAATTTTAGATCATATCACTAAGACCAATTGAGGATGGAATACTCGGGAGGAAGAGACATCTTCGGGGACTTACTCTATTGGAGCATCAGCAGCACAACGGGCTTTGGATGAATCTTTAGCTCAAGAGGTTGCACAACTGAGGAAAGAAATTGGGTTGCTAGCCAAATAAATTTTGGCTAGAGGTGCTGAGAAGGTGCATGCCATAAGTGCACAAGGTAAAGCATCTAAGTATGACGATTATGAATCTGATGAGGAAGCTAAGTACTTGGATCGAGAAGTGGCGGGTTTTCAAGCCAAGGGCCAAGGGTCTAATCAAGACTCTTGGAACTCGAGGCAAGGAAATCAAGGTCGGAACTATCATGGAGACAATTATAATAGATCAGGATATAGAGACAAAGAACGAGATTGTGATAGAGATTGGAGATGAAAAGATGATTACAAGGAGAAGAGCGGTGCTTATGTCCCACCAGGGAACCGTGATACTAACTATGGAAATTCACGAATGGAAACCTTCTTACCAAATTAGTTAAAGGATCAGAAAACCAAGAAAATTGTTTGAATGAAATTAGGGCGGACATTTTGGGAATAATTCAGAAAGTTGAATCTCACTCAACTGCCATAAAACAGTTAGAGCAACAGTTCGGGCAGATATCAGTGGCATTGAACCAACGTCAACCAGGAACTCTTCCAAGTAGCACCATCCAAAATCCTAAAAATAACGGTCATTGTTTAGCAATTACTACAAAAAGCGAAAAGAGCACGACCAAACCATTATTCATGTGGATAATGATAAGAAAGATGAGCTAGTAGTGGATGATGAAGAGGGTGAGATGGAGCCAAAAAATTTAGTAGTGGACAATAGTATTAATAAGGAAGTTGAATCCGAAAAGAGGAAAGAAAAGAAGGTTCCACAAATGTTAAAAACTATCCCACGACCTCCTTCCCCCTTTCCTCAAAGGTTGAAAAGGAAGGTTGAGGAAGGAAAGTACCAGAAGTTTATTATGATGTTGAAAGAGCTATCGGTAAATATCCCTCTTGTTGAGGCATTGGACCAGATGCTCGGTTATGCGAAATTCATGAAGGACTTGGTGATGAAGAAGAGAACTGCTAGTTTTGAGTTAGAAGATAACTTGGATTATTGTAGCGCAGTTGCTTCACGTTTCCTAGTAGAAAAGAAGGAGGATCCAAGAGCTTTCACAATTTAGTGTACTATCGGGTCATGCAACTTTGTAAAGGCACTATGTTATTTGGGTGCTAGCATTAACTTAATGTCGCTAGCTGTTTTTAAGCAGTTGGGGTTTGGAGCACCAAAACCGACTTCTATGAGGCTTCTTATGGCAGAAAGAACTGTGAAAAAGCCGATGGGCATTCTGTATGATGTTTTGGTGAAAGTTGCATCTTTCATCTTTCCAGCTGACTTTGTGATTTTAGATTGTAAAGTTGATTTCGAGGTTTCTATCATCCTGGGGAGACCATTCCTTGCCATTGGCCATGCATTGGTTGATATGGAAACTAGGCAGATTAAATTCAGGTTAAATGATAAACATGTTATTTTCAATGTTTTTCATTCCATGAAACAACCAAAAGATATGAGGGTCATTTTTGTAATTGATGCGCTTGAAGAAAGTGACTTGGACGTTCCAATTGATGAAAGGTTAGGGGTAGAAGCACTTGCAATAGTGATTATGAATTTTGATAGTGATGGGATTGAGGAGTACAACGAGATGTTTGGTACGCTTGATGGTAGGAGATCATTCACATATGCTCCAAAGAAACTCGATCTTAATCTGAAGAATAGGGTAACACCACAAGCTCGCCCTTCTATTGAGGAGCCTCCAGTATTGGAGCTTAAGGCTTTTCCACCTCACCTTTGCTACGTATTTTTGGGAGCAAATAACACCTTGTCCGTAATCATTTCTGCTGAGTTAGCAAGATGGCAGGAAAAAGCTCTGGTTTAGGTATCGAAGAAATTTAAGAGGGCCATTAGTTGGTCCATTGCTGATATTATAAGGATTCCACCTAGCATTTGCAGTCATAAGATCCAGCTTGTTCCTGAGTGTATACCAAGCATGGAGTACCAGCGTCGTCTGAACCCACCTATATAGGAAGTTGTGAAGAAAGAAATCATTAAGTGGTTAGATGGGCGTAGTTTACCCCATTACTGATAGCAAGTAGGTGACCCAGTTCAGTATGTACCAAAGAAGAGAGTAATCACTGTGGTTCCAAATGATAAGAATGAGTTGATCCCAATAAGGCCAGTCACCAGATGGAGAGTTTGCATGGACTATCAAAAGTTAAATTCTTAGACTGAAAAGGATCACTTTCCCATGCCTTTCATGGACCAGATATTGGATCGTATTGCTGGAAGAGAGTGGTACTGCTTTCTTGACGGTTATTCGGGATATAATCAGATTTTCATTGCTTCGGATGACCAAGAAAAGACCACGTTCACCTTCCCATATGGGACTTTTGCATTCAAAAATATGTCGTTTGGGTTATGCAATGCACCAGCCACTTTTCGACATTACATGATGTCTATTTTCTCCGATATGGTGGAAGACACTATTGAGGCATTCATGGATGATTTTTCTGTAATGGGAGATTCATTTGACGACTGTCTGGCCCATCTCACTAATGTGTTACAAATATGTGAAGAGTGTAATTTGGTACTAAATTGGGAGAAATGTCACTTTATAGTCAAAGAAGGTATTGTGTTGGGTCATCGAATTTAAAAGAAGGGTATCGAAGTAGACAAAACAAAGATTGAGGTGATTGAAAAATTACGCCCACCAATTTCTGTGAAAGGGATTCGAAGTTTTTTAGGTCATGCCGACTTTTATAGAAGATTCATCAATGATTTCTCTAAGATTGTACATCTGTTATGCAAACTTTTGGAGAAAGAGGTGAAGTTCATATTCGATGGAGAGTACCTAAAGGCGTTCGAATGTCCGAAAGAGAAGTTGGTTTCAGCTCCTATCATTGTCACACCAGACTGGACGATGTCATTTGAGGTTATGTGTGATGCTAGTGGAGTAGCTTTGGGTGTAGTCCCTGGACAAAGATATGAAAAGATTTTAAATCCTATTTACTACTCCAGCAAGGCACTTAATCCAGCCTAGAAGAATTGCACTGTGACTGAGCAAGAGCTGTTGGCGGTGGTTTTTGCTTTTGAAAAAATTTGTTATACTTGATTGGTACGAAGGTGATTGTACATACAAATCATGACGCACTTAGATATCTTATGTCAAAGAAGGACGCCAAGCCAAGGCTGATTCGGTGGGTACTTCTACTACAAAAGTTTGATTTTGAGGTCAAGGATCGAAAGGGGATTGAGAATCAGGTTGCAGACCACCTATCATGTCTTGAGGAGGAAACCATTCTAAAATTAAGGTATGATCGTGATATTAATGATACTTTTCCAAACGAGCAAGTGTTAGCAGCATCACAAGACTTAATCGCATAGTTTGCAGATTTTGCAAACTTTCTGGCAAGTGATGGAGTCCCGGAAGATATGTCGTACCAGCAACGGAGGAGATTTATGCATGAGGTAAGAAAATTCTTCTGGGATGAGCCTTACCTATTTAGGGTATGTGCAGATGGTATGATTTGAAGGTGTATCCCAAAGGATGAAATGATGAGTATTTTGGAAGCATGTCATTCATCTCTAGTTGAGGGTCATCATGGCGGTATGCGAACCGAGCACAAGATCTTACAATACGGATATTATTGGCCTACCATCTATAGATATACTCATAACTATGCTCAGGCCTGTAATAAATTTCAAAGACAAGGAAATATCTTATGCAAACACGAACTTCCTATGACAACTATACTTGAGCTCGAATTGTTTGATGTATGGGGAATTGATTTTATGGGTCCCTTTGTGAGCTCACATGGGATGAAATACATTTTGGTAGATGTCGACTATGTTTATAAGTGGGTGGAGGCAATTGCACTTCCCAATAATGAAGGAAGAAGTGTCACGACATTCTTGAAAAATAACACATTTTCACGATTTGGTACACCCCGAGTAATCATTAGTGATGGAGGATCCCACTTCTGCAATCGGCTATTTAAAACCCTACTTGAAAAATATGGTTTCAAACATAGGGTGGCCATACCTTACCACGCTTATACAAGCGGGCAAGTTGAGGTGTCAAATCATGAGATTAAGTCTATTTTGGTAAAGACGGTGAATGACAATAGAACTGATTGGGCGAGAAGATTGTATGATGCTTTATGGGCTTATATGTAACACCACGTACGTTCCCAACCCTACTTGATGACATTAAATGATATGTACTTAGGTATCGAGAGCTATAAGTATGCATTTGGTAATGCTATTGGTGAGCTAAGTGAATTTTGCTCTTGTTATGTGGTTAAACTTGCATAGAAGGTGTTTTGAAATTTTCATTGCACATTTGTGGGGTTCAAAATGAGGCTAATAAGACCTCTAAACAAAGTATAATAAGGGTAAGAAGTGAGTTAAAGAATAGGACTTGAAGTATCTAACCAAACCCGCGAAGAGAAGTCGAAAAATGGAATTTTCGAAAATTTTAAGGAATGGTGCGTTTGGGACCATGACACGCCGCAGCCTATGGTGTCCCCAGGAGAATCTAGATCTCGAATGTTATCGCCTAGACCCTCATTCTCTTATTCCATAGCGGGTGCCCACTCCCAATTTCGAGGGTCTAGAAGTGGTCCATCTGGATAGAATAGTGGAGTGCAGGGTTCACAGACAGTAGGATTTTATCGTCCTCCGTGTCCGCATTGCGTAAGGTACCATTTAGGTGAATGCCGATTGGGGACAAATGCTTGTTTTTGGTGTGGCACAGTGGGGCACATAATGAGAGAATGCCCACAAAGGGGTGCGAATGGTATAGCACGACCTGCGGGATCAACCACTATATCATCAGCATAGGTCCCTTCCTCGAGCAGAGGCATTCAGTCTATGGGTCGCGGTAGAGATATGAGAGGAGCAGCTAGTTCCAGTGGGGCCCAAAATCGTACCTATGCTCTAGTAGACCGGCAGAACGAAGAGGCAACTCCTGATGACGGTACCGGTAGTTAGTAATATTACTATAGTTTCATGATGTATATATAACTACTCTATCGTATGTTACTCCATCAGTTACTATGAACCTCATGGAACACCGGAGTTATTAGTAATGGAATATTTCTATTAGAAAAGTTAGTCTATATCGAAATGGTATGGTAGATATTTGCACTCATATGAAAGGTATAATAGAATTCAGAAAGAAGGAAAAACCCTATACTATATGTCATGTGAAATTGTCGAAAGTGTATACGAATTCTTTTCATATTGTTCCCATTGGAACTATACAAAGTTCAGAGGACCTCACTAGGGAAAGATAGATATGGCTATTCTAAACCGACAAGTGTGAAGGTTAATAAAGAGAGACGTACTTTCTGTAAAAGTCCTTTCGAGAAATCAACAAGTAGAGGAGCTCACATGGTGAGATAGAAAAATGATGAAATCGACGACCCTTATTTGTTTCAAATGGAAGAAAAAGTACAAAGTGTGGAAGTAGACCAATAACAAGTAAGTATCCATGAGCCTTACGTGTATGTATGCTAATGTAGAGATGTATTTGTTTTAATTGAAATGATATTGTTAACATTCGAGGACGAATGTTACTAAGGGGGGAAGAATTCAACACCCCGTACATTCCCAACCCTACTTGACGACATTAAATGATATGTACTTAGGTATCGAGAGCTATAAGTATGCATTTGGTAATGCTATTGGTGAGCTAAGTGAATTTTGCTCTTATTATGTGGTTAAACTTGCATAAAAGGTATTTTGAAATTTTCATTGCGCATTTGTGGGGTTCAAAATGAGTCTAATAAGACCTCTAAACAAAGTATAATAAGGGTAAGAAGTGAGTTAAAGAATAGGACTTGAAGTATCTAACCAAACCCGCGAAGAGAAGTCGAAAAATGCAATTTTCAAAAATTTTAAGGAGGGGCGCGTTTGGGACCATGCCACGCCGCGCTGGGCTAAAATTTTTAGCCCATAGGCAGTAGGTTGGCGCGCCCAGGGTCGTCCCACCTTGGGTTTTGCACTTTTTTGAAAATTGGAAATTTCTAAGTCCCAAGGGTATCCGGGGTCGTACCGAGCCGATTTTTGCCACGTTTATTCTACAATCATGAGTAAATACATGAAATGAATGAAATATTATATTGGTATGATAAAATTACTCGAGAACGAATTTGGGGACAAAATGACGATTTTACCCCTATAGTCAAAATAAGCCAAACGTGGCTAGAATCACTTGGTTTTTGGATTGAGGCTACGGATATGAATAGCATGAGTTGGAATATTATTGTAATATATATGAGATGACTTAAACACGAGAAATTGTTGATTTTATCAGGTTAAGTGAATTGGGCCCAAAAAGGGCCCAAAAATGAAAAGAAAGCATGGCCCAAAAATGGGTCAAAAGACCCATTCTTGCTTGGACCTTCTAGAACCCAACATTTAATGCTAAAGAGTGAATAAGGAGGGCATTTAAGGGCCTATATAAAGGGTCAAAATTCTGATTTTTATTGAAGAGAAACACACATGCTTTTTCTATCTTTTTCTAGAAAAATCTCAAGAAGGCTTCTTTGACTCCCAAAAACCCTAAGGCATATTTGGACAAGATCATCATATTTCAAGCTTGGGTAAGTGAATATTATTTTACTTTAACATATTATAAGCATGAGAGAATATGTATATCATGTTGGTTATGGTTGAAATGTTGGACATGGCACTTTGTGCTTTTGTATAAGATTTATGATCCATGGGATTTGAGCTTGAATTTGGACTTGTGCCTTTGATGAAGGATAATGGTATGGATAAAAAATGAATGTCTATGGAGTTATTTTTTTATTAAACATGTTATTTTTCTATAATTCTAAATAATGGGATTTTGGCCGATTTGTTGTTGTGAGGTGTATTGAAGTCATTTGATAGAATAATTGTGATGTGGTGGTGATGGAGAAGTGTAAAATATGAGATTGGTGTGACATGCTATTGGTTATCATGTGTTGGTCAATATATGTAATATTGTGGGATTATTGGTATGATGATTTCATAAATAGTATTGTCAAGGGGGAAATGACATGGTCAAGCTAAACATGTAACTTATTGTTGTTGTATGCCATTATAAGGTAATTGGTGGTTAATGTTGGTTTCGTTATCAACTTGTGTTGTAGAGTGAAACATAAGGAAGGAGCAGGAATATTGTATGCACACCTAAGATTGTAGAATCATATTGAGAATACAAGGTATGTAAGGTTCCTTTTTCCATAACCCTCTGCAACATGTTATTCACATTGACATTGGACTTGTTTCAATTCTGAGAGGTTTGAAGTATCTCAAATTAAGGTTGACGTATTTTGTTATTCATATGTGTCCTATTCCCAAATGCATGATGATTCATTTGTCTCTTGTTCATTGAGTGAAGTGCCAAAAATGTCATACCGTTATCATTCCTAAATGAAAGATCTCAAGAGAGTAATAACATAAGAGAGCCTATTTATTCTTGAATAGTATTTTCCAATCATGTCATGTTCCAAGTCCTAAATTATGAGGATTATCTTTGTAGCAATCTTTCACAAGTAGAAGTACAAATCTCATAAGAGGAATAAGAGAGGTGATGTGCAAGCTAATATATCTATTCCTCATAAGTGAAGATGTCAATCTCATGAAGCAAAAGTGAAGAAGTAATATATATATATGTGTGATTCCTATTATGTCATGATCCTCAATATCTCAATCACTCTTAAGAATGGAAGTAAGAATAACAAGAGAAATAAGAGGTGTATAATTAAGAAGTAATCATGGGTGGTATCCCAGGGGTTAAATACCTAGCATGGGTCGATCCCAATAACACGGGTGGTATCCCAGCGGCAACAAAAAATGCCTAGCATGGGTCGATCCCGATACATCCCAGGGGCGATATAAAAGCCTAGCATGGGTTATGATGGTACATCCCAGGGGCGACACGAAAGCCTAGCATGGGTTAATATAACATCCCAGGGGCGATAAGCCTAGCATGGGTTAATGATATCCCAAGGGCGACACGAAAGCCTAGCATGGGTTCACATCACATCCCAGGGGTCAAAGTACCTAGCATGGGTTAATCTCATCCCAGGGGCGACAGAATAGCCTAGCATGGGTAGAACAATAAAGATGAAGACAATAGGAGTAAAGAACGTAATATACATAGTTTCCCACATACGGAAAGAGAGTTTATTCACACTTTTGTTTCCTTATATCGCTTCCATTATTGTTGTTATTATGTATGATGAATTTCTTATGAGCCTTACATATTCAGTACATTCTTCGTACTGACCCCCTCGGGGGAATTACCTTACATGTTGCAGGTGCAGGCACTAGTAGACCTTCTTCGCAGGTTGACATTGCAGATCTTTGGTGAGCCCCAGTTGCTTCGGGACTTTCCAAGTCATAGGTGTACAACTATATTTATGTTGTAAATATTGTTTAAAGCTGGGACTTGTCCCGACTGTTAGTTGGTCTGGTAAATGCATCTGTTAAAGGCTTTTGTAGACATGTGTGGGTTATGAATGTGAAAGTTAAATGTCCGTTTTGACTTGATGGCTCCAACGGCCAAGTTTCTAAATATGTATCTAGCACATGCTTCCATGATTCATGTTTTCCGCATAGTTGCATAAGGTTTAATAAGGTTCACACGAGGACATACATACGAACGTACATGAGCAAAGGTTGGTTCTCTCGGGTCATATCGGCTTTGGGTGCCAATCATGTCTCGATGGGATTCGGGGCGTGACATTATCAAACTGCATTCAAGACACCTATTGGTACATTTCCATATCAGCTGGTTTTTGGTAAATCATGCCACTTACCGGTCGAACTTAAACATAAAGCATTATGGGCATTGAAGAGGTTGAATCTGGAATGGAGTGACGCGGCTAAATTAAGGTTAGATCAGATGAATGAGATGGATGAATTTCGTCTCCAGGCTTATGAAATTTTATCACTTTATAAAGAAAAGATGAAACTGTATCATGATCGAAAAATCAAATGACAAGAATTTCACCCGGGAGATTTGGTGCTGCTCTATAACTCTAGGCTTCACCTTTTTCCTGTTAAACTGCGGTCCACATGGTCTGGACCATTCACTGTTATTAGAGTGTTCTCGCATGGGGAAATTGAGCTAAAAGGTGATAATGATATCTTTTTTAAGGTCAATGGTCAGCGTGTGAAGCTTTATTTGGGAACTGCGGAAGAAATAAAGAGGAGTGAAGAGCTTAGTCTTGATGAAGTCTGAGTAGTCAAGCTAACCATGTCGTGTCGCGATGTTAAATCAGGCGCTTCATGGGAGGCAACCCATGGGCAGGTTGGTGATGTTTGAGTATCCAAGTTAGCCATGTCGTGCCACGACATTAAATCAGGGGCTGCTTGGGAGGCAACCCAAGATCTGATTATGTTGTGATCTGAACATTGGAGTATACGTTAGCTAAAATTCACAATATTGACATGAATATGTTGAGTACCACCCATGACATTGATTCACTTGACGTAAGATCATCCACATAACGTGGGTTGGTACCGTAGAAGTCAGAGAAAATTTTACACCTGCAAAACCTGACCCATGATAGGGACCTACGTGACGTAGGTCAACTAACGTCACGTACGTTTATGCCATTAGAATCAGAGAAAATATATCACCTACAGAACCTAACCCACAACAGGGACCAACATGGTGTAGGTCAACCCAAGTCACGTAGGTCTGTGCCGTGGGATTCAGAAACAAAATTAACCCGAGATCCGACCCAACCCAACTCTGATTTATTTCGGTCTAATATAAACCCGACCTCAAATCCGACTTAAAGCTTCACAAATCCAACTCCTAATAGAAATCCTATTGGTAAAAACATATCGATGCATCAAACTCCACATACTAAATTCCAAATTCGACATACGAAATCCAAAATTCATTAAATCCTAACCACAATTTAGCCCAAAATCCCTAAATTTTGAAACCCAAATCTGCCTCAACCCTAATCCAACCTAAAATCAACCCAAATCCGACCCAAAACCAACCTAAACCCAACCCATAACCGATCTATTTATGTCAACAATGCCACCCAAATCAAACCCAAAATGTGGAGACATGGGTTCCTCTTCAAGAATTTGCACTAAAAACCCCAAATTTACGATTAGGTTACGTGATAAAACTTTGGGGTCCAATAAAAGTGGGTCTGAAGAGGTATACAAGCTTGCTACTGATGATTCTACACTGGTATGTCATACCACGAGGCTACAAACTAGGGCACAAGCTACTGCCCAAGCCGCACTTCAACCTATTCCACCACCTTCCAAGCCTGCTTCTCCTGATCAGTCTTCTGATTCCTCCCCCCAGTCTGAAGAGGGGGAGGATTCTTTGGAAATTGGTTATGAATAAGAGGTTGATATATCTGGGTCTGAGGAGAATGCTGAGGGAACGAATGATGCTGAGGTTGATGTATCTGAGTCTGAGGAAAATACTGCAGGTCCGGATAATTCTGTGGTTGAGGCGACAACATCTGTTTCTGGCACTGGTGGGCAAAATTCTACTACTTTCTCAAAGAGAAGGGAAAACAAGAGATGGTGTGTTTAGGGTATGAGGGACTTTTATGATAGGGATGCCAAACTTACTGAGCGGGGCGTGTTTAGACAAAGTATTACTGAGGAGCCCCGAAATTGGCTAGAGGTGTTAAAGGTACTACCCGACAATAAGGTAGTGTTTGATCATTATGAATTTGGTTGGATGATGGAGCCTCCTGGTCACTATATCCCAGAGTTGGTCCGTGAGTTTTATGTTTCCTATGTTGTGTCTGTTGAGTTTATCACACCTATTGAGCAGTGGTATCGGGACCAACCCCCATTGACTCACACTTTGGTTTGGGAGACCAGAGTAGATATCTCTGAGTAGACCATCCACAGATTCTTGTTTTGTGCTGAACGTCTATTTCTAGCCATGACTGTTGAGTTTCATCACCATATGGAGACTATCAGAAATAGGACTAAAATGATGGACATCGATCAGCGGTTGGAGTTACTATGGTGGATTGCGGGGTATATAGCAGAGGATGGTGTAGATGTTAGTTGGATAACTAGGAATCTGGACATCAAGAAGTTCACGCCCCACTTTCCAAGCCAATTTTGGTGGTCGGTTGTTAGGAACCATTTGGGTCCCACTAATGCTGATAATTCACTCACTTTGGACAGGGCTATTTTGGTAGCAAGCATCATCGTCGGATATGGCATCAACATCGCACGTTACATTATTAGGGAGATCCATGAGCCCGACTTTTGCGATTTTACCAGCATTTCTTTCCCTTTTCTGATTCACGGTCTATGTGATAGTGCTGGTGTGGTTAAGATGACTACAGTAGATCATTATATCGAGGTGACCCACATTACAGATATTAGGTTGATGCAGCAGTAGGGATCTCACCCAATTTTTCTGCAGAGGTATCAACCTCTCGTGTTATCAGGAACAACCCTTTTTAAAGGGCCAAAAGACAGAGAAGAGTCGGTGAGTACCCCTATACAGGTGAGTATACCTAAGATGGTGCATGCACCTGCTAAGGGCACAGCCTCGGTGATTGACGATGAGGTTACAGGCACTACAGCACCACTGCCCCTCTAGTATGGTTTCAGTCTCAAGGGACTTTCTATAATAGTTGGTTGATAGACAGACACAGATGTTTGAGAGATAGTCTCACACTGAGGCCCAGATGGCTAAGTTGGTATCCCATCTTAAGCCATGGGTTAGGACCACGGTAGAGGCTGCAGAGGCTAGAATGGAAGCCTGTATGACTGCGGCTATGGATAGATTTATGAGAGAGCTGCATGGGAGAATTGATAGCATTGAGACACGGATGGCCACCCAAATGAGTTCTGCATAGATTCCTGATATGGAAGGATTGACACAAGAGGTGGCTGTATTGAGGGAGGAGGTTAGAGCTTTATCACCGAGAAGCACTCCTGTTCTTCCATCTATGTCAGTTTCAGTCCTGATGAGGCCGGTTCTCTAGGTTGATTTGCTTGCTGACAAGGAGACTCCTATTGATAAAGTCAAGAGGCCACAAGTTCGGAGGATTAGGTTAATAGTGGTGACGAGTTTGAGGGTGATTTTTGGAGAGTGGTTAAGGCCTCTAGAGTAGAGTACCATACTCGAGTTCACTTTGTGTGTGAGATCCAGAACTTGCCCGATTAGTCTTTCCTAGGTTAGAGGATAATGGTTAGGAAAGGATCATATGTCATTTTTGAATAAGTCCACTTTTAGCCTAAATGCCCTACCAAATGAAATAAATATCCCTTGAACCCGACTTTGAGCCTTAAGTAACCTATTTATGTCATTAGCCTATTCACCATCCCATTTTGATTTACAATGAACCTGTCTTAGCCCTGGTCCTTCCTTGGACATCGTGTACATCAACTAGGCAAATAGCCTAAGTTGAGGGTGGATAGTATTGGGGTGTGTAATATAACTTGGGTATAAAGAAGGGGTTAGAAGAAGATAAAGAGAACAAAATTGGGTGTGAAAAAAAAAAGAGAAAGAAAAAGAAAGTGTGTTGTGAAATTATGAAGAAAATCACACCCAAAATCTAAAAATAAATGAAGGACAATAAGGTAGAATAAAATAAGAATGGTTAGAATGTGGAGCCAAAAATAGTGTAGATTCAAGGAGGGTTGAGTCATCATATCCATATTTACCATACCCGTCCCCAAGCCTACATTACAAGCCGATGAAAGTCCTATAGTGATCCTAGTCCAACTGTCCGAAAAACTAAGGCATAGAAAATAAGGGCAAGCCTATGGTATTTCACGCACATTGTTTGAACTTATTTGTGTGAGAGAGTGTTTTGAACCAGTCCCTGCTTTGATATTCATTTGTTTACTGTGAATGTATAGGACTTCTTTGTTGTGAAAGTACATGGGTTGAATTGATAGCTGCTATTTGTTTGGATAATGTCATTTGCATATATGCTAAGTTGTTTGTTCATAATCTGATGCCATCACTTGATCACTTCTATGTCATGATAATATACTGCATGAATACACACTGTTGTTTTGATTTGTAAGTAGGAGGGGTCAGAAAAGTTTTGAGGTCAAAAGCAATGAGTCGACTGTTGTAGGTCTCTTAGGTTTCTCTTAGTTAAGCATCAATCGTGTTTATTTAGTTTTGTTCGCCTAAGGATATGCAAACGTTCTAATTTGAGGGTGTTGATGTGTCATGATTTCATGGCACTTTTGATGCTCAAAACAAGGAAAATATGCAATAACTTGGGTATATTTGGGAGGTAAGATGTGTTTTCTGTTCTATATTACAGGAGAATAGGTTTTGGATGCAAAATGATCAACAAGGAAGAATCATGCTTGAAAATGGAGTATCTGAAGATGAAAGAACCAGGTCCTGCACCAGAGGAGTGACCCATGTCACGTGAATCAACCTACGTGGTGTGGGTACGTGGGTATGTGTCATAGGTTGACTCCTGCAGCTAGTTTAAGCAACCCGATTTCCACGACAAGACCTACGTGGCGTGATTTGTTTCCACGACACCAAGTCATGATATCGTGGAAAGTTGCCGACTCTGTTTTCCTGTTTTGTTTAGGATAGGATTCATCTTGTATCTATAAATACCCCAGTATTGTCCTATGTTCAGAAGTTAGTCAGTACATTATTTTGAAATATATTTCCAGTATTTTGAGCCAACAAACACATTATTGATTTTGTAATCTTGGAGCACCAGCTCTAGGATTTTTATTAATATTGAGATTTAAGAGTTTTCTTCATTATCGTGAGTTTACAATTATGTTTTAATCTTCTAATTCTTCTTGTGTTCTTGCAATAATGAGCAGCTAAACCCTTTAACTAGGGTTATATGAACCATGAGGAATTAACAAAGTGGGTTAAGTACAAAGTAAATCTGAACAGTTGGGAATGCATGTATTGTTATTACCTTTATTATAATTGATCTTCTAATGGTTGCAAAAGTTAGAAACTCTCCTGTATTCTAGACTTGATCGAAAGAGAGGTAGCGATTGGTATCAAGGAATAACAACAAAGATTTGAAGCTATCAATCTTCATCTAATAACTTGAGCCGTAACATGGATAGTTATCTGAGATCCAGGACAAGGATTAGTAGAGCAACACTCGGAGTCCGAGAGGAGAAGAGTGAAATTTGTCTAGTCAAGGTCGAGAGACGTTTAGACGAACATATCTTGTTAGATTTTGCATAAAACTCAGCGGGATAGTTTTGCTAGCACACGTAACTTGTGGAGTTAAGGAATCATTGGGGATCACAGGCCTAGTGTATTTCTCATATTGGTTACAAATCCAAAAACCAGAAATCATTACAGTTATCACTTATTCACAAAAAAAAACCCAGTTTTACTTACTTGCCAATTATTCAGTCTAGCTTTCTACATAATTTCATCCTATTCCATGTAGGATCGACCCCAACCTAGTTGGGTTCTATATTTGATACAACAACCGTATTATACTTATCTTGAGGTATATTTTGGGCGATATTAGGGCATTGGTCAGCCCAAAAGACATGAACAAGAACTCATAATGACCATACAACATCCAAAAAGCTATCTTCAAAACATCCAAAGCTCTAATCCTCAAGTGATAGTAACTGGATATTAAGTCAACCTTAGAAAACATTGATGCACCCTAAAGCTGAATAAACAATTCATCAATGTGAGGAAAAGATATTTGTTCTTGATGGTGACCTTGTTAAATTATTGATAGTCTATACACATGAACAGAGATCCATCCTTCTTCATCATAAATATGACAAGAGAACCCCAAAGAGACACACTAGGTCTAAGTAAACCTTTACCCAACATATCTTGCAATTTCTCCTTTAATTCCTCTAACTCAGTCGAGGCCATCCGATAAGGAGGAATGGATTTGAGCTTGGTGCACAACTCAATATCAATGGAAAAAATCAATATCTCAATCTGGTGGCATACCAGGTGATGAGTCCACAAATTGCGACTTATTTGACCTAAAAATGGCAAGAAATCAAGTCCTCAATTTTAATTTGAATCTATTTTAATGTTAGTTTTGTTTAATTTCAGAGTTAAGGCAAAAAAATTGTTGAAATAGCAAAAAGAAGCAAAATGATGAAAGATTGGAGCTAAAAGTACATAAGAGAATTGCAAGAGATAATTGGCGCATCGCTAAACCCTCTTGCGTATCGCCAAAAGGATGATTCCATTGCCAATTCTAATAGTCCGGGCAAGTTCAACTTTTGATGAAAGGACAATGAAGGATGTGTTTTGGTGCATCATCGAATTGATTGGAAAAATCATGTTCCATCATCAAAATTAACAGATGCCAACCCTTGGAGCATAGGTTCAATGTCAATTTAGCGACACTAGTTAACTTTGGTGTATCACTAAATTGTTCGGCGATGGCCAACTCTGTCACAACCCTATATATGTGTCCTGATGGCACCTACTATGTCCCACCAGTAGGTAAGCCTAGCCTTAGTCCAAAACGATAGTATGAGTACCAAAACAATGGGTACTCAGTAGACATCATCGGTCGACTGAGTTAAATCATAATAAAAGTATAATAAAATTCGAGGATGTAAAATAAGTCAAGGGAGAGAGTCAAACCGGTACCGTAATACCATGAAATAACCCATAAACATCGTACTTGAACAAGATTTCCCTCCGCATAACTCACCACAAGTACCGAACTCAAACTGGTAATTTAGTGGCATAAATAGATAGAGTGCCGGACTCAAACCGATCTTTAAATGCCATAAATAAATAAAATATACTGCACTTGAACCGGTCTTTAAACTCCACAAATAGATAGAATATGCCGAACTCGAATTGATTTTTAAATGCCATAAATCAAGATCATTAACCTAGCCCTGAACTAGGTATATGTTATGTAGTCCAAATCTCAAGATTAAGGATAATGTCGTGAAAGAAGGCTCCCTATGTCTACAAGGATCTAAGTGCGATATCACAACCCCAAAGAATTAATTTACCTAAGGGAAGGGTAAATGGGTCGATTCTACCTCCGAAACGGCCCTCAAATAGGCAAAAAAATCCAGCTTTTACAAACTAAGCAACCAACCATAAATTCAAACCCAAAACTAGAATAATGTCATACTAATACCATAATTAAGCACAATCGGGTAAGCCTATCCTACTTGAACGCCGAAGAAAGCTCGATAAAGTCTGCTAAAGGGGGTCCTTTCCCTTCCAAGAAGCCTCTGTACTATGCCACACTATCAAAAATAACAATCTACTCATCAATACGAGAATAATAATACCCAAATTGCATATAAATGCTTCGGGCCCAAAATCGAGTCAAAAATCCCATATGGGGCCCACTTACGGAATCAAGAGTTGGAAATCGTCAAAACGTCCCTCAAGGCTCAAGGATCATTTACCCTCAACAATGAATAAATTTCGAGCACAATAACATTAAAAATTAACCCATCAATGAACTAGGGTTATAACTTTAAAACGGGGAATTTACGATAAATTAATGAAAACTTACGATAATATTTGATGAAGAAAGTTTCCCACGCACTCTCCAACTCACCCTGAACACCCACGTATCTACCCTCTCACTCACTTAGATCTCTAGGGCATTTAATGGGGTTTAGGACTTTGGAAAATGAAGAAAATCAAGTTTGGTATGTATTTATACTGCCAGGGGTCCCTTCATGGCGAACTCGGGGACCCGGATGCGAACACGACCCTTGACCAGAAGGGCCCTTCGCGAACACGAAGGCTGGCTCATGAAAAAGATGGCCTAAAGGCTTGGCCTTCACGAACGCGACCAAGGGGTGGCCAAGGCCTCGCGAAAGTGAAATCCATTTTGGTCTACACCAGCTGATACTGCATTAGCTAAACTTGGAAATTGCCAAGTTTCCAATCGGACCCTCAGGATTCGTTTTATATCTCGTGAAGGCAAATGAACGATGATAGCCTATCAAATTTGACATTTTGTACTCAATGACTCAATCAAAATTTTGATCCGGGTTTATTTCGATGAAATGTTGGTCCCACGCCCAAATGGTTGTTTTAATCAATCTCTACTCAATAGCCCAAAATGAGTCTGAAAGCCTCGGGTCCCGAGCCAAAGGTCCCCCTAACCTAAAATCAACGTTCCAGAGCTGCTGGAATTGTTAGAATTGGCATACAAGGCTGTCTACTTGATGTTTAGGCCCTGTAGTAAAATTTGAAAAACGTCTATTTTAAAATAGGGAAATGGATCTAAAAATCAAACGAACTTCCCAATAACTAAAGCTCTAAATGCCAAGATAATGTGGAGAAGTAGAAAATGACCTGCAGGGTCATTACAACATCCACTACTAAAAGACTTTTGTCCGCGAAAGTAAAAGATCAAAAAGTACCTGAAGGCTCGAACATGTGGGAATACTGGGTCCATATCTCACTCTCGACCTCCCAGGTAGCCTCCTCAACTAGATGGTGCCTACAATAGACCTTAACTACTAGAATCTCTCTAGAGTGTAACCGCCTGACATCCTTGGCTTAAATGAGGACTAGTTCCTCCATGAATGTCAGCCTCTCCTCCAACTGAATCAAGTCTCACCGAAGCACGTGAGACTCATCTGGGATGTAATGCCACAACATAGAGACTTGGAAAACTTGATGAACAGTTGAAAATCTGGGGGTAAGGCCAACTCATAAGCTACCTCTCCAACTATCTGAAGTATCTCGAATGGACCAACATACTGGGGGCTGAGCTTACCCTTCCTCCCCAACCTCATCACGCCCTTCATGGGCTATACTCGAAGCAAAACTTGATCACCAACCCCAAATCTAAAGGTATGAAGTCTACGATCAGCATAACTCTTCTGCCTACTCTGAGCTGCCCTCAACCTATTCTAAATTACCCGCACCCTATCTAAGGACTCACGAAGCAAGTCAGTACCACGGGGGCTAATCTATGAAGTCTTAAACCAACCAATCAGAGACCAACAATGCTTACCAAATAATGCCTCAAATTGTGCTATTTTAATGCTCGAATGGTAGCTATTATTACAAGCAAACTTCGCTAAGGCTAAGTGCTACTCCAACTAACCTCCAAAGTCCATCACACGCGTGGCACATATCCTCAAGAACCTGAATAGTCTGCTATGACTGACCATGGGTCTGAAGATGGAATGCGGTGCTAAGATCAACCTGAGTACCCAACTCCTCCTGACAAGTCCTCCAGAAGCTAGAAGTAAATAGTGAGCCTCTATCACAAATAATGGACACAGGTACTCCATGAAGGCTAACTATCTCTTGAATATAGATACAGGCTAACCTCTAGGCATTGAAGGAAATCTGAATCAGGATAAAATAAGCCAACTTTGTCAACCGATCTACGATGACCCAAATATAGTCAGAACAATTTGAAGAACAAAGTAGACCAGTGATGAAGTCGATAGTAATTCGCTCCCACTTCTACTCCAGAATGGATAGCCTCTGAAGCAATTCACCTGGTAGCTGATGCTCGACCTTTACCTACTAACAACAAAGGCAATGAGCTACAAAGTCTGTAACATCTCTATTCATGCCACTCCACCAGTAAATCTGCCTCAAATTTCTATACATCTTGGCTGTCTCGGGGTGAGTAGAATATCTGGAGCAATGAGCCTCCCATAATATCAACAGAATCATGTCTCCAACCCTTGGAATACAAATGCGACCACAATCTGCTCAAATAAGGTGACCTAGCCTAAGCACTGGCAAGGTTCCTCCTAGAGTCCAAAATATCAAGCCAAACCAACAAGTTGGCTTGAAGTTGAACGTTAAAAGCCAACGACTGCTCTAAAGCTGAAATAAAAGCCAGACTACCCATACTCACCTTCTTTCGGCTCAAGGGTCTTCATTTCTTTCATGTTCGATTCTAAATGTCTCCATGGATTGATGAATGAGAGGCACCTATACACCCATTTTAGGCATGCGGTCCAAGTTATCTTGAAGCATTGCTTGACTACCTTCATGACCGGCTCTTTGTTCTTCCATCTCCATGTTATTGCTCCTATCAAAGTCAAAAGCAAAACTAGAAAATTCACTGGAGCTTGGAGAAGGGGGAAAATATTTTCACAAGAATCAGAATATCCATCTTGACCACCACGTTTACAACAAGTAGACCCCATGTAAGATTGAAATGGTGCACACACCTCTCTCCCGAGAGTATTTTCACAGTTTTACCAAAAATAGGGTCCTCCACAGTACAAAAATGAAGATTTTCAACCACCAAACTCCTATTCGATCAAAGATGTCATAGTAATAAGTATAAAAAAACAAAAAACTTAACTAACACAAGAAACAAAAGAAAATCACAAACACATATTCACAAGTTTGAATAAAAGTAAGTAAGCTAAAATTCCAAACTAACTCAATATGCCAAATTATTCTCCCGCAACGACTTCATTTATAATAACGCTCAAATACACCCTAGAAAAGAGTCTACATCGTTGTTAGCAGTATAATTATCCAGGTTAGAGTCGGGGGTCGATCCTACAGGGAACAATGTGACTAACGATCGAGAAAGTAAGGAATAAAAGCAACTCACTATAATCTAAACAATGGAAACAAGTATTTTTGGGGGGTTTTCAATAAAAAAAGGTAACACAGATAGAACAAATTATAACATGAACAATTTGATCAATGGCTTTCACAAACGAGGGAAAACAAGGGAACTGATAACCGAGAATCAATTATATCAACAATCCATTGTATTTAACTAATTTCTCAATAATTTATCACGATTTAGAAAATTAGCCTTGGAACCTCAAGCATCCGCCACGTCTTTAGATCGATTAACGAATATTTCCTAGCTAAATTCTTTCAAATATTAGCCAAGTATCAACATAAATAGTTCTAATCCATGGCTATATTGGGATTATGACTATTTCTAGTTTCAAATCCATTAGATGGGTTATACATCCAAATCGTGCTAAATTAATATTTTCCATCATCGATTAGCTCTTTCAAGTATTAATCAAAGTAAACGAAATTTCCACTCTAATGTCCTCTTTCAAGCTCAACTAAAGTAGGAAGCCACAAAGTGCGAGATTAATTTAAACAAGAAAAACCCATTTATAAATCAAGAGTATTGAATCAATACAAAATCATAAGATAAAATCAAAACCCAAATTCAAACATAAATATTGTATTATGTTAAACAACAATATAAATGTATGAACTTATCTACACCCAAATTTTCACTAAAAAACAAGGAAATGAAGAAAGGGTTGAGAAATTAATCACTACAATGCTTCCAATCTTCACTCCAAGGGTGTTGGGAGAACCCTAGCCTCTAATGTTGAGAAATAAGCCAAATATGAAAATAATATTTCCAATTCTTCCTTTTAGAGTTCCACTTTTTTTTACCTAAAAATAAGGCCAAAATAGCCACAACTTTCAGATTTTCAGCATTGCATTTTTTAGCCACTTTTTGCACTTTTAGCCACTTTTCTTATTTTCTTCAATTTGACCTCTTTTTGACTTGTTTTTGACTTGGTTTCTTCCAATCTCTTTTCAATAATATAAAACCTACAAAATAGAAGTAAATGACATTAGATGCACTATTTTCTCAATCAAACATATAAAAAATCTAAGATTAAAGAAGAGATAAGTAGGTAAATTACCAACTTATTATTTTTGCTGAAGCTATCTAGGCCATTTTGGTAGCTTAGAACCCTATTTTTTGTCATATTTTGAAGATAAATCTTGTAATTGAAACCCTAGTTGTAATATTAATTACTTATTGCTAACTACTTACTTTTGAATTTTGAATTTCTTTTGAAATACTTGGATTCTATGGCAGATTTGAATGAGAATATAGGTATATTCCTATTTTCTGTTGTTATGATTTGCTAATTTCCCAAACATGGGGTTATGCATTATTGAGTGTTGATTATTGTGTGGGTAGAGATTATTTACCTTTATATTTGTTTGAATGTTGTGATTTTAGCTAAATCTCTATGTTTCATCGTAAGAATTGAGGTAGCAAACTGTATTGAAAGTTAGATCTCTTGTTTTGCTTGAAAGAAAAGACAAGGGTGGAGAGATTTAGTGTAACACCCCTTACCTTCCCGAACCTACTTAATGACTTTGAACAATGTTTACTTAGGTGTCGAGAGCCATAAGTATGTATTTTGTAGTGTCATTGATGAAGTATTTGATATTGGACCTAGTACATATGGTTAGACCTTTGTAGTGGGTGGCGTTTGTGACTTTGTGGAGCAATTTTTGGGTGAAAAATTGAGGTTTAAGGGACATCCAAGCAAATAATCTTAAAGCTAAGAGGTAAGCAAAAGGTTGGGACTTGAAAGATCCAACCAAATCCGCAAAGAAAATCCAAAATCAAAAATTTGGCATGGGGCGCTGCAGAGGGCGTGTCAGGCCGCTCTGGCCCAAATTTTTGTTTCCACAGGCAGAAAAGGGGCGCACCAAGCGGCGTGCCGGGGTGGTTTTTGCCAAAATTCTTCTTCGACTATTATGATGTATATAAGACCTTTGAGTCATGGTATCATTACTCCATCATAGTAGGACTATTCTTAAGCGTGTTTAGCGTCCGAGTTGGGGTTAATTCTTCGTCACAAGTATTTTAACAAATTTTAACAAATTATGTTCAAATAAGCCATGAGCGACTAGAATTTCTATTGTTGCGATTGAGGCTACGATCGGGAATCTCGTAAGTGAATATTGTCGTGACAATTATGGAATTAATTAAACATGAGATATATGATGGATTACACATTGATTTTTGTGGGCTAAGATAATATGTGTTAATGGGCTCAAAGGAAGTCCCAAAATGAATTAAAAGACATGGCCCAATGGGTCAAATGACCCATTCTTGCTTTGACAAGTCAATTATTGACTTAAGTGGCTAAGGATGAGTTAAAGGGGCTATAAAAGGGCAAGGAAATCAGATTTTATTCATGAGAAGGCACATGTATTTCTAGACTTTTCCAAGAAACCAAAAAGAGACATTTTCTCTCAAATTCTCAAATGCTAAGTCATCTCCTTGAGCAAGATCATCATTCTACAAGCTTGCGTAAGTGTTTATTCTTATGAATTAATATATTATATACATGAGAGGTTAAGTATATCATGGTGGTTATGTTGGCAAGGTGTTGAATAGTGCACTTTGGCTTTTTGCTAAAAGATGTGCATTCTTGTGAATTAAACTTGAAAATGGACCTGATGTTTTGATGAAAGTGAATGGTGTGGATGATATCTCAACATGTAAAGTGTGGTTATGTCCAAAACTTGTTATTTTTCTCTATGAGTAAATTGTGGAATTTTGGTATAAAATATATTGGAGTGATTTGATGGATTCATTGTGATGTGGTGTTAATGAGAACATGGAAAGGGGGAACTTGGTTTGAAAAGCTATTGGTTTATGATGTTTTGGTCAATGGATAGAATGTTATGGTATTGTTGGTATGAAAAGACCATGAATGGTATTATAGAGGGTGAAATAATGTTATAGTGCAATCATGTAACTCAGTCGTCTTATACACTTGGAATGTAGCTTGTGGTTAATGTTGGTTCCGTTATGTACTTGTGATGTAGAGTGAAACGTAAGGAAGGAGCAGAATTATTGTACATACATATGGGATTGTATATTCATATTGGGAAGACAAGGTATGTAAGGTTATTCTATCCATAACCTTCTGCAGCACATAGTAGTCACATTGAAATATTATTTGTCCCATTCCGAAATGTTCTAAGGTATCCTATATCCGGTTACCAATTGTTATTATCACGTGTTTCCTACTCATTGATGAATTGTGATTAACATGTCTCATGTTCATTGACTAATGTTCCAAAGGTCCCACGGTTCCAATAGTGTTATGTTCAAAAGTTCCAATAAGTATTTATACACATGTCTCTTATTTATTGACTATTGTTCCAATGCTTCCAATAATGTTATGACAAGTGAAAGTAACAATATCTCACAAGTGAATATACCAATCTCTCACAGGTGAAGGTATCAATCTCAAAAGTAAAGAATAAAGTAATGCATATATGTGGTTAAGGATTGAGTATGGGTGGTGGCTTTGGGGGCGAAATGCCTAGCTCAAGATGATCCCGAGATTATTAGATCAGGGGGCAGTCCTTGAGGCATAAGCCTAGCTCAGACCGATCCTGACCGGGTTAGCTCTAGAGGTAATAACCTAGCTCGAGCCGAACCTGATAAGTTGATTTATGGGTGGCAGCTCTAGAGGTAATAACCTAGCTCGAGCCGAACCCGATGCTTTGATTTATGGGTGGTAGCTCTAGAGGCATAAGCCTAGATTGAGATGATCCCAACATAATGTTATGTTATGTAGAGACCCACTGATCAGTCAGGGCTCGGGTACATAGTGACACAAGTGATGATGAGCAAGCAAAGAAGTAAAGAAGCAAAGAAAATAATGAAAGCAATACACATGGTTTCCAAAGTACAGAAGGGTGACTTATCCATACTGATTATTCATTTGTATTTGAGTTCATTGAAGTATTTATGTATCATAGAGTTTTATATGGCCTTACTTACGCAGTACATTCTTTGTACTGACCCCCTTGGGGGGATTTACCTTACTTGCTGCAGGTACAGGTACTAGTAGACCTCCACGGTAGAGTGCGGGTCATTTGTAGATTTTTGGTGAGCTCCAGTTGGTTCGGGGCTTTTCGAGTCATAGTTTACACTGATTTTGGTATTTTAATTATTGTATAAAGCGGGGACTTATCCCGATTCTAGCTTGGCTATGTATATGTATCTGTAGAGGCTTTGTAGACATATGTGGGATGAGGAATGTAAGAGATGTATGTCCATGTTCATGAGATGGCCCTAACGTCCAAGTTTCTTATATACATATAGTACATGCTTCCATAACTTCCGCTATTAATATCTTATATCTCCATGTGATGGTGTTGCTTATTGAGTGACATGAATATGAATAGACATGAGAAAAGATTGGTTCTCTTGGGCCTCATCGGCTTCGGGTGCCAGTCCGCCTCGTTGGAACTCGGGGTGTGACAAAAGTGGTAGCAGAGCAAGTTGTCCTAAGGGTGTCTACAAAGCCCTGTCTGAGTAGAGTCTTGCTTATGGATGTGTTGCACGCCATATTTATAAGTAGGAGTCTACGGGTATTAGGAGTTGTTTCTGTTCTTCATTCCTAGATCGTGCAATAGAGCAAAAGTTGTAGGTGACACTGGTTTTCTTTTGCATAGCCAAATGTTGATTATCAGACAAGATAAGGGCAAAGGTAAGCAGGTTGATATGCCTGCCGAAGGAGAAATGAGTAAGTCACCACCTGACCAAGCTAGTCAAGATAGGGCTGACATGGAATTTGAAATACGGGTTTCTCTTAGCCAAAAGGTTGAGAAGTATCCGCAGAACCACCTATAAATGCCACCGAACAGGATTTAAGAAATGTAGTGCCTATGTTGACTCAACTAGTGGCTGTACAATGTCACGAGCGAGCTAGTACAATGATGAGTGATGATGGTGCGGCTAGGGCAGCTAGTCGTCGAGCACAGGATTTTCTGAAATTAAACCCTCCCACGTTCACCGGGTCAGATCTGAATGAATACCCACAGGACTTTATAGACCAAATCAAAAGGGATCTAGATGGTATGCATGTGACTGGTGTATTGATATACTTCCAGCTAGTTGGGAGGAATTTAAAACGGCATTCCTTGACCAGTACCTCCCATATGAGGTCCGAAAAGCTCATGCGGACCAATTGCTAAATCCTTGCCAAAGGACTATGAGTGTCAAAAAGTACAATCCTCGGTTTAATTCTTTTGTTAGGTATGCTCCAAATGTGGTAGCTATTATGACCGGTCGAGTGCATCGGTATGTGGATAGATGGATTGTATTATTGCGACCTTGAAAAGAGATATGGATATAGCCAGAATACAGGCTTTGTGCACAGATAATGGAGGATCAGAGGCAACAGAAAAGGACACAAATATTTGAAGAAGGGTAGTCAAAGAGTGCTAGACCTATGGGACAGTTTATGGCGTCCCAAGGAGACATTAGGTCTCGGGTGTTTAGTCTGTCTAGACCATTATTTCCTTAGTCTATAGTAAATGTTCTACCTCGATCCCAAGGGTTTAGAGACAATCGGTTTGGGCACAAAAGAAAAAAAAAAGGAAACTTTAAAAGACGTGATGAACAAGGGATTCATACGACCTAGTATGTTCCCTTGGGGAGCATCAGTGTTCATAGTACAAAAAAAAAATGGCACATTGAGAATATGTGTTTACTATTGGCAATCGAAGAAGGTGACAATAAAGAATACATGTCTTCTCCCCGGAGTTGATGACTTATTTGATCGGTTATATGGTGCCAAATTCTTCCTAAAGATTGACTTTAGGTCAGGAGATCATCAAGTAAAGGTCAGAGAAAATAAAGATACCCAAAATAGAAGTATGGTTGTTATGAAGTCGTAGTTATGCCATTTGGACTAATAAATACATCAGCTATGTTGATGGGTTTGATAATTAGGGTGTTTAAGCCATCGCTAAGTGTATTCGTGATCATGTTTTAAGTGATGTACTAGATTACTCAAGATCACAAAAGGACCATGCTAATCACTTGTGATAGGTGTTACGGATTCTTCGTGACCGTAAGATATATGCAAGTTCTTTAAATGCAAGTTTGGTCGCAATCCGTATCGTCCTTAGGACACATTGTATAGAATGAAGGAATAAGGATTAATATACACAAAAGAAGTGGCCAAGGCTTACGATGCCTACGAAAATTCGTAGTTTCCTTGAGTTGGCCAGTTAGTACAGACGAATTGTGAAAAAGGCTTTCTGCCATTACCCATAATAAAGCTAACACATACAGTAACTAAGTTTCAGCAGAATGATGTATGTGAGAAACGTTTGCAAGAGTTGAAAGATAAATTGACTCCTACACCTGTACTAGTACCTCCCCAAAACACATAAGAGGATGCAGTGTATTGTGATGTTTTAAAAGTTGGTATGGGATGTGTATACATGCAGCAAGACAATGTGATAGCGTATGCCTTAAGACAATTGCATCCACATAAGAGAAATTATCCCACATATGATTTTAAGTTAACAGTTGTGACAATTGCTTGTAACAGATGGCACCACTACTTGTATAAATTTCAAGTGAAAGAATTATAGTGTCAAATGTGGCAGAATTTTCATTGGTATCTGAGACGAAGAAAAAGCAATATGTAAGTCATATTTTTAGTTCAATTAAAAAAAAAAATGTACAACAAAGTTCTACGAAGGTATTTGAGCAAACACAAGGGGGAGTACTTTAACGCTAATGTAGATTGTGTGTACTGGATATAGACGAGTTAAGGAAATGAATTATGACAGAAGAACATCATTCACGGTATTTTATTCATTCCAAATCAACTAAAATATACCATGGTTTAGCAGAGATGTCTTGGTAAGGTTACCTGAAAAGCACATTGTAGAACTTGTAGTTCAATGTCCAAGTGGTTACTGATTAATAGTATGGCATCAGAAATATATATGTTTTATGCAATGTATTACCCTTCCAGTTTTGAAGTGGAACATGAATGACATGGATTTAACCACAGGGTTTCCTCGTACACTGCGAAGGTTGATTCCATATAGGTAATAGTTGACAGGCTTACCGAGTCAGCGTATTTCCTACCAGTTAGGACCATCGATACAGCTGAACATTATGCAAACTTGTGTGTAACAGAGATAGTATGATTACATGGGATTCCATTCCCTATTATATCAAACAGGAGAGCTCACTTTATTACACAGTGTTGGCAGTCTTTTCAGTAAAGCATGGGTACATAGGCTGGATGTAAGTACGGCTTGCCATCCTCAGATGGATGGACAAACAGAATGTATTAGATGAACATTTGAAGATATGCCACGAGTTTGTACATTTGACTTTAAAGGTAGTTGGGATGAACATCTATCGTTTATTGAAATTGCTTACAATAAAAGTATCAAAAGGAACCTTACGAAGCTTTATGTGAAAGCAAATATAGATCATCAATTGGATGGGTTACAGCTGATGAAATTTGCCTTGCTCGGGTAAGGTTTTGTTCATCAAGCCATAGAAAGGGTGAAGGTGATATAACAACAGCTACAAATGGACCAACGTCGATATGAATCATAAGCCGATATTAGAAGAAGGGAATTAAAATGTTACATAGGTGATTAGGTATTTTTGACAGTGTCCCCAACGAAGAAAATAATGGGATTCGGAAAGAAAGGGAAATAGTCCAAAGATTTGGGCAAATTGTGTATCTATTAGCACTAATCCAAGAACTCTTCACAGTTCATTCAGTATTTCATATTCGCTGCTTTGAAAGTGTATATGAGATTATCTCGTATTGCTCCCAGTGGTGATATATAAGTTACAGAAGATCTCACATGTGAAGAGGTACTGTTTACTATTCTATATCGATAAGCGAAAACAATGAGAAATAAAGAAGTAGCTTCTGTAAAGGCACTATTGGAGAAATTTGCACGTAGAATAAATCACAAGGTAAAGAAATCTAAAGTACTCTTAATTTTTGTACACGGAAGAAAAAGTTCAAGATACGGAATTGGAGTCATAATAAGTAAGTCTTTACAAGTAGTATTTGTGTATATGATAGTATGAAGGATAGACTTTGACTTAAGTTGTTACAATGAGACAATGTTACTAACATTCGAGGATGAATGTTCCTAAGGGGGGAAGAATGTAACACCCCGTACCTTCCCGACCCTACTTGACGACTTTGAACAATGTTTACTAAGGTGTCAAGAGCCATAAGTATGTATTTTGTAGTGTCATTGATGAAGTATTTAATATTGGGCCTAGTACATGTGGTTAGACCTTTGTAGTTGGTGGCATTTGTGACTTTGTAGAGCATTTGTGGGGTGAAAAATTGAGGTTTAAGGGACATCCAAGCAAAGAATCTTAAAGCTAAGAGGTAAGCAAAAGGTTAGGACTTGAAAGATCGAACCAAATCTGCAAAGAAAATCCAAAATCAAAAATTTGGCATGGGGTGCTGCAGAGGGCGTGCCAGGCCGCTCTGGCCCAAATTTTTGTTTCCATAGGCAGAAAAGGGGCGCGCCAAACGGCGTGCCTGGGTGGTTTTTACCAAAATTTTTCTTCGACTATTATGATGTATATAAGACCTTTGAGTCATGGTAACATTACTCCATGATAGTAGGACTATTCTTAAGCGCGTTTAGCATCCGAGTTGGGGTTAATTCTTCATCACAAGTATTTTAACAAGTTTTAACAAATTATGTTCAAATAAGCCATGAGCGACTAGAATTTCTATTTTTGCGATTGAGGCTACGATTGGGAATCTCGCAAGTGAATATTGTCGTGACAATTATGGAATTAATTAAACATGAGATATATGATGGATTACACATTGATTTTTGTGGGCTAAGATAATATGTGTTAATGGCCTCAAAGAAAGGTCCAAAATGAATTAAAAGACATGGCCCAATGGGTCAAATGACCCATTCTTTCTTTGACAAGTCAATTATTGACTAAAGTGTCTAAGGATGAGTTAAAGGGGCTATAAAAGGGCAAGGAAATCAGATTTTATTCATGAGAAGGCACATGTATTTCTAGACTTTTCCAAGAAACCAAAAAGAGACATTTTCTCTCAAATTCTCAAACGCTAAGTCATCTCCTTGAGCAAGATCATCATTCTACAAGCTTGCGTAAGTTTTTATTCATATGAATTAATATATTATGTACATGAGAGGTTATGTATATCATGGTGGTTATGTTGGCAAGGTGTTGAATAATGCACTTTGTCTTTTTGCTAAAAGATGTGCATTCTTGTGAATTAAACTTGAAAATGGACTTGATGTTTTGATGAAAGTGAATGGTGTGGATGATATCTCAACATGTATGGTGTGGTTATGTCCATAACTTGTTATTTTTCTCTATGAGTAAATTGTGGAATTTTGTATAAAATATATTGGAGTGATTTGATGGATTCATTGTGATGTGGTGTTAATGAGAACATGTAAAGGAGGAACTTGGTGTGAAAAGCTATTGGTTTATGATGTTTTGGTCAATTTATAGAATGTTATGGTATTTTTGGTATGAAAAGACCATGAATGGTATTATAAAGGGTGAAATAATGTTATAGGGAAATCATGTAACTCATGGTCGTCTTATACACTTGGAATGTAGCTTGTGGTTAATGTTGGTTCCGTTATGTACTTGTGATGTAGAGTGAAACATAAGGAAGGAGCAAAATTGTTGTACTCACATATTGTATTGTATATTCATATTGGGAAGACAAGGTATGTAAGGTTATTCTATTCGTATCCTTCTGCAGCACATAGTAGTCACATTGACATATTATTTGTCCCATTCCGAAATGTTCTAAGGTATCCTATATCCGGTTACCAATTGTTATTATCACGTGTTTCCTACTCATTGATCAATTGTGATTCACATGTCTCATGTTCATTGACTAATGTTCCAAATGTCCCATGGTTCCAATAGTGTTATGTTCCAAAGTTCCAATAAGTGTTTATACACATGTCTCTTACTTATTGACTATTGTTCCAATGCTTCCAATAATGTTATGACAAGTGAAAGTAACAATATCTCACAAGTGAATATACCAATATCTCACAATTAAAGGTATCAATCTCAAAAGCAAAGAATAAAGTAATGCATATATGTGGTTAATGATTGAGTTTGGGTGGTAGCTTTGGGGGCGAAATGCCTAGCTCAAGTCGATCCCGAGATTATTGGATCAGGGGGCAGTCCTAGAGGCATAAGCCTAGCTCGGACCGATCCTGACAGGGGGTAGCTCTAGAGGTAATAACCTAGCTCGAGCCAAACCTGAATTTGATTTATGGGTGGCAGCTCTAGAGGTAATAACCTAGCTCGAGCCAAACCCGATGCTTTGATTTATGGGTGGTAGCTCTAGAGGCATTAGCCTAGCTCAAGTCGATCCCAACATAACTTTATGTTATGTAAAGATCCACTGATCAGTCGGGGCCCGGGTACATAGTGACACAAGTGATGATGAGCAAGAAAAGAAGTTAAAAAGCAAAGAAAATAATGAAAGCAATACACATGGTTTCCAAAGTACAGAAGGGTGACTTATCTATACTTATTATTCATTTGTATTTGAGTTCATTGAAGTATTTATGTATCATACAGTTTTATATGGAACATACTTAGTACATTCTTCGTACTGACCCCCTTGGGGGGATTTACCTTACTTGTTGTAGGCACAGGTACTAGTAGACCTCCACGGTAGAGTGCAGGCCATTTGCAGATTTTTGGTGAGCTCCAGTTCGTTCGGGGCTTTCCTAGTCATAGTGTACACTGATTTTGGTATTGTAATTGTTGTATAAAGTAGGGACTTGTCCCGTCTCTAGATTGGATATGTATATGTATCTGTAGAGGCTTTGTAGACATATGTGGGATGTGGAATGTAAGAGATATATGTCCATGTTGACTCGATGGCCCTAACGGCCAAGTTTCTTATATACATATAGTACTTGCTTCCATAACTTCCGTTATATCTTATATCTCTATGTGATGGTGCTACTTATTGAGTGACATGCATATGAATAGACATGAGCAAAGATTGGTTCTCTTGAGCCTCATCGGCTTCGGGTGCCAGTCCACCTCGTTGGAACTCGGGGTGTGACATTTAGTTGACAAAGACTTGAGTATTTCTCACTTAATAGTTAGTGCTCGAAATAGACTAACTAGTTTGAGGCTATTGGTTGCTTGGCATCGTGTACATATTGATGTTTGAAAGAATCCCTTATGAAATTTGGTAGTATTTTGAAAGATTAGCTCCAATATGTATAACCAAGCCTAGTCATAACTATCAATTTGTAACACCCCGTACATTTCCGAACCTATGTTATTACCGTAACATTTATGGAATTATTCAAACATGAGATGGTCGGTGTATTACGCCTTAATTGTGTTGGGATGAATTTAATTTTGTGCCATTGGGCTCAATTGAGGCCCAAATTGATGCAAAAGGCATGGCCTAAAAGAAGGAAATGATCCATTCTTTCTTTAACCAAGTAAACATGATAATTATTGATCAAAAGTGGATAAGGATGACTTAAAGGTCCTATATAAACGCACAAAAATAATCTTTTAATCCACAAAACACACATGCCATTTCTAGACATTTCCAAGATATTTCTCATCTCACATTAACCCTAAGTCATCACTCCTTTGGACAAGATCAATCTCTTGCAAGCTTTTGTAAGTGTTTATTCTTATGGTTTAGTACATTATATGCTTAAGATGGTGTATAAATCATGTTGGTTATGTTGACAAAGTGTTGGACAGTTCACTATGTGTAAAACAGTGTACTTTTGCTTAATCGGTAAAGGGTTTTGCCTTCTAAACTTGAAAGTGGACTTGTGGTCTTGAAGGTAGTGAGTTTGATGGATTAAATATCAACATGTAAGATGTTTTTTTGTTCTTAACTTGCTTTATTTTTTGTGTATAATGCTTGGAATTGTTTTTGTGAAATTGTGCATGGAATTGGTGATGTATTGAGAGGAAAATGTAGTTTTGGTGATGTTCATGTGCGTTGTGAGACCATGGTTGTTTGTTGGAATCCAAGTTAACCTAAAATATGTAAATATAAGCTTACTTATGGCCTTGGACCATTTATTACAAAATAGGACCCAAAAGAGACCCTTTTTGGCCGAAACGGGCACCCGCCCTCGCAGACAGGGCACCTGCGGGCGCATATGCCAACGCAGGTGGCCCTGGATAGAGCCAAGGGTCACCTGCGTCCATACCTCAACCACCTTCTGGCGCAGGTGTCTTCGCAGGTCAGACCAGAACTCTATTTTGCAAGTTTTTGCATCTCTTTGACCCCCCCATAGCCGCTATACCTTTCTTGGATTCAATTATCAACTTATGGTACCTTTTGAATGGATTTAAAGGAGTAGTCCGGAGGTATTTTGAATGGAATAAATTGTGGATTGTTGTTAATGTGTTATTGTTAAAGCTATTGAGTGACTTGATGGAGAAAAGGTAACGTAGTGTAGAAGGGGAAGTGTAAAGTATAACTTTGGGTGTGAAATTTTATCTCTTTATGATGTCTTGGCTAATGTGTGGTATGTTGTGGTGTTTTTGGTATGGTTATGCAATAAATGGAATTGTAAGAGGGTGAAATAACGTTATATGGCAGTCACGTAGCTCATTGTCGTCTTAAGCATTTGAATATAGTTAATTGTTAACGTGAGCTCCGTTATGAACTTGTATTATAGAGTAACACGTAAGGAAGGAGATGGATTATTGTATTCACATATAGGGTTGTTTATTCATATTTGAAAGATAAGGTATGTAAGGTTTTTCTTTCCCGTATTTTTTGGCAGCATCTCTTGTTCTCATTTCAAAATGTCTCAAAGTATCTCATGTCAGGTTATCATATATTGTTATTCATATGTATCTTAATCATGGACTGATGTTCCAAAGCTCCAATAATGTTATGACTATCAACGTATCAATTTGTCGAAAGTAAAGAAATGAAGTAATGCATAGTTATTGGTTGTAAGAGTACGGGTGGCAGCTCTAGAGGAATAAGCCTAGCTCAGGCCGAATCTGACAGGGGGTAGCTCTAGAGGTAAGAACTTAGCTCGAGCCGAACCTGATATATTGGTTTATGGGTGGCTGCTCTATAGGTAAGATCCTAGCTCGAGCCGAAGCTGATATATTGATTTATGGGTGGCAACTCTAGAGGCATAAGCCTAGCTCGGGCTGATCCCAACATAACGTTAAATTATGTTAAGACCCACTGATCAGTTGGGGCCCGGGTACAATATGATTCAGGTAATGATAAATAAACATAGAAGCAAAGAAGAAAACAAAGCAATGAAAGCAATATACATGGTTCCAAACATACAGAACGATGGGTTATCCATATTGACTATTCTTTTGTATTTGATTCCATTGAAGTTCTTATGCATGATGCAGTTTCTTATAGCCTTACATTCTCAGTACATTCTTTGTACTGATGACCCTTGGGGGACTTACCTTACTTACTGCAGGCGCAGGTGCTAGTAGACCTCCACAGTAGGCTGCAGGTCATTTGCAGATCATTGGTGAGCTCCAGTTGGTTTGGGGCTTTCTGAGTCACATGTGTATACTTGTTTTGATATTATGTAAATGTTGTATAAAATGGGGACTTGTCCCGACTTTAGGTTGGTTACGTCTATGTATCTGTAGAGGCTTTGTAGATGATGCGGGACAGATGAAAGATGAAGGGATGTAAGAAATGTATGTCCATTTTGACTTGATGGCCCTAACGGCCAAGTTTCGTATATAGTATATGTTGCCTTGACTTCCGCCATTGATATCTTATAGTTACATGAGATAGAATGATATTCATACAGAGACATGCATAAAAATGTACATGAATGAAGATTGGTTCTCTCGGGCCATAACGGCTTCGGGTGCCAGTCCGCCCCGTGGGAATTCGAGGCGTGACAAAAGTGGTATCAGAGCAGGTAGTCCTAAGGGTGTCTACAAAGCCGTGTCTGAGTAAAGTCTTGCTTATGGATGTGTTGTGAACCACATTTATAAGTAGGAGGCTATGGGACATTTAGGATTTGTTTCTTTTCTTTATTTCTAGATCGTGCAATAGAGCCAAAATTGTAAGTGGAATTCTATCGGACCACTGAATTGGTTTTCTTTGTTATAGTAAAATGTCGATGACAAGATGAGGTAGGGGCAAAGGTAAGCAGGTAGATATGCTTGATGGAGAAGGCACGATTAAATCACCACCTGACCAAGCTAGTCAAGGTGGAGCTGACACTGAAATTGGATCGCGGTCTTCTTCTACTTTTCCAGCTCCAGAAGAGCCGAGAGGTAGAGAAGTACCTGTAGAACCGCCTATGAATGCCACTGACCAGGATTTAAGAAATGCAGTGCATATGTTGACTCAGATAGTTGTTGCACAAACTTAGGGACGAGCTGGTCCAATGACAAGCGAGGATGACGCGACTAGAGTAGCTAGTCGGCGGACACAGGATTTTCTAAAATTAGACCCTTCCATATTCACTGGGTCAGATCCAAAGGCGTACCCACAAGAATTAGTGGACCAAATTCAAAGGTCTCTAGATGTTATGCACGTTACTGGTGTAAAGACTAAAAACGATCGAGGGGTATTGATGCACCTCCAGCTGGTTGGGAGGAATTCAAAAAGGCCTTTCTTGATCACTACCTCCCATATGAGATCCGAGAGGCACATGCAGACCAGTTTCTAAATCTTCAGCAAGGGAATATGCGTGTCAGAGAATACAGTCTTTAGTTTAATTCTTTGGCTCGATATGCTCAGAATGTAGTGGCCACAATGAAAGACAGAGTCCATCGATATGTGGAAAGATTAGAGCCATATTTGGTGAGGGACTGTACCATTGTTGCTTTGAACAGAGATATGGATATAGCTAGAACACAAGCTTTACACAGAAGATGAAAGATCAGAGGCAAAGAAGGAGGGTGCACGAATTGGAAAGAGGCCCGTCAAAGAGGGATAGACCTATGGGATAGTCTATGGTGTCCCAAGGAATATCTAGGCCTCGAATGTTTCCTAGACCGCCTAGACCATCATTCACTTATTCCACTGCAGGTACACACCCTCAATTCCGAGGGTTTAGAGGCAGTCAAGCTGTACAGAGTAGTGGGCCTCCAGGTTCACAGGCAGCAGGATTTCCTCGTCAGTCATGTACGCACTACAGATGGACTCATTCAGGTATATACCGGTTAGGAACAACTTCTTGCTTTTGGTGTGGTATGTCGGGACACATGATGAGAGAGTGTCCACAAAGAGGCATTGGTGATATAGCGCGACCTACGGTATCAACCGTTGCATCATCATCATCGGTTCCTTCCCTAGGTAGAGGAGTGCAGCCTATTGGGCGTGGTTGAGGTGCTAGAGGAGCAGCTAGTTCTAGTGGAGCCCAGAATCGCACCTACGCTCTAGTGGACCGGTAGAATTCGGAGGCTTCTCCTAACGTAGTAATAGGTACATTATCCATATATTCACACAATGTATATGCATTGATTGACCCGGGTTCTACATTGTCATACTCCATTGATTGCTGCAAAATTTGAAAGAACACCAAAATTATTAATTAAGTCAATTGAAATATCTACACCAGTTGGTGAATCTATTATTGCAAAACGAGTATATCGTAATTGTGTAGTAACTGTTTGTGATGATGATACATTGGCTGATCTTATTGAACTGGAAATGGTGGATTTTGATGTCATAATGGGTATGGATTGGTTGGCTTCTTGTTATGCCATGATAGATTGCCTAGCTAAGAAGGTACATTTTCAATTTCCACAAAAGAATGTACTTGAATGGACGGGTAATGTGGGGGTATCGAGAGGTAAATTTATTTCCTATCTTAAAGCAAGGAAAATGATAGCCAAGGGGTACATATGTCACTTAGTAAGGGTGAAAGATACTGATTTGGAACCACTAACTCCTCAGTCGGTTCCAGTGGTCAATGAATTCCTTGATGTATTTCCTGAGGATCTTCCAGGTTTACCTCCAGAACGGGAAATAGAGTTTGGTATTGATGTGATTCCAGGCACTCAGCCTATCTCTATTCCTCCGTATAGAATGGCTCCAGCAGAATTGCGAGAAATGAAAGAGCAATTAAAAGATTTGTTGGATAAGGGATTCATAAGACCTAGTATGTCCCCGTGGGGTGCACCAGAATTATTTGTATGAAATAAATATGGCACATTGAGAATGTACATTGACTATCGTCAATTGAATAAGGTAACAATCAAGAACAAATATCCCCTCCCCAGAATTGACAATTTGTTTGATCAGCTACAGGGTGCCAAATGCTTCTCAAAAATTAATTTAAGATCGGGTTATTACCAAGTAAGGGATGGAGAGAAGGATATACCTAAGACAGCTTTTCGAACACGGTATGGTCATTATGCATTTTAGTTATATCATTTGGACTAACAAATGCACCAGCCGTTTTTATGGGTTTGATGAATAGGGTGTTTAAGCCATTTCTATACGTGTTCATGACAGTTTTTATAGATGATATTTTAGTTTACTCAAGATCACAAGAGGACCATGCTAATAACTTACGACAGGTGTTACGGATTCTTCGTGATCGTAAGATATATGCAAAGTTCTCTAAATGTGAGTTTGGTTAAAATCCATAGCGTTCTTGGGTCGCATTGTATAGTATGAAGGAATAAGGGTTGATAATCAAAAGATTGAAGCAGTGAAAAATTGGCCAAGACCTACGACGCCTACAGAGATTCATAGTTTTCTTTGATTGGCAGGTTATTATAGAAGTTTTGTTGAGGGGTTTTCTTCTATTGCTGCACCTTTAACGAAGCTAACACATAAGGCAATCAAGTTTCAGTGAAATGACGCATGTGAGAATAGTTTCCAAGAGTTGACGAATAAATTGACTTCTACACCTGTGTTGGTACGTCCAGTAGGTACAGAGGGGTATACAGTATATTGTGGTGCTTCAGGAATCAGCCTAGGATGTGTATTGATGTAGCACGACAATGTGATAGCTTATGCTTCAAGAAAATTATGTCCACATGAAAGAAATTATCCAACACATGATCTTGAGTTAGCAGTTCTGATATTTGCTTTAAAAATATGGTGCCACTATTTGTATGGGGTTCACGTTGATGTATGTATGTACTGATCAGAAAAGTTTGTAGTATGTTATTAAGTAGAAGGACCTAAATTTGAGGTAGCGAAGGTGGCTGGAACTATTAAAGATCATGATATTGATATCCCATCCAAGAAAGCAAATGCAGTAGGAGATGTGTTAAGCCGCAAAGCACTAAGAAGTACTGATGGTCAGTTCATGGAAAAGCAAGGTATTGTCACGGATCTATATCAATTAGACAGGTTGGTAGTTCATTTTCTTGAAACTCCAAATAAAAGAGTTATAGCGCAAAATGCGGCAGAGTCTTCATTTGTAAAGGTGAAGGAAAAGCCATATGCGAATCCTATTTTTCTTGCAGTTGAAAAATAATGTACAACAAAATTTGACAAAGGTATTTGAGCTTATGCAAGGGGGAGTACTTCAATGCCAAGGTAGAGTTTGTGTACTGAATATAGATGAGCTAAGGAAATGAATTATGACAGAAGCATATCATTCACGGTATTCTATTCATCCGGGAGCTACCAAAATGTATTATGACTTGAAAGAAACGTATTGGTGGGGGTAATATGAAGAAGAACATTGCAAAATGTGTGGCCCAATGTCCAAATCGTCAACCAGTAAAAGTAGAGTATCAGAAACCTGGAGGTTATATGCAATATATTAATTTTCCAGTTTGGAAATGGGACATGATTAACATGGATTTCATCACAAGTTTGCCTCAGACACTTTAGAAATATGAGTCCATAAGGGTGATAGTGGACAGGCTTATCGAATTAGTACACTTTTTACCTGTCAAGACAACCTACATAACCAAATATTATGCAAGGTTGTATATTAAAGAGGTAGTTCGACTGCACAGAATTTCAATTTTTATTATATCAGACAGGGGAGCTCAATTTACTGCACATTTTTGAAAATCTTTTCAGGAGAGTTTGGGAACCCAAGTGAATTTAAAGTATAGCCTCTCATCCCTAAATAGATGGACAGGTAGAATGTACTATTCAAACACTTGCAGATATGCGAGCTTGCAAATTGGACTTTAACGGTAGTTGGAAAGATCATCTACCTCTTATTGAATTTGCCTAGAATAACAGCGATTATTCAAGTATCAAGATGGCCCCTTAAGAAGCTTCATATGAAAGAAAGTGTAGATTACCAAGTGGATGGTTTGAAGCAGGTGAGACTGCTTTACTCGGGCCAAATCTTGTTCATCAAGATATAGAGAAAGTTAAGGTGATACAACAGTGGCTACAAACGACCCAAATTCGACACAAATCATATATCAATGTTATAAGAAGAGAGTTAGAATTTGCCATAGGTGATTGAGTATTCTTGGAAGTGTCACCAATGAAAGGGATAATGAAATTTGGGAAGAAAGGAAAGTTGGCCCTATATAACGTGCCATATGAAATTATCCAAAGAATTAGTCAAGTTGAGTACGAGTTAGCACTACCCTAAGAACTCTCCACAGTTCATTCAATGTTCCATGTGTTAATGCTTCGAAAGTATATAGGAGATCCATCTCGTAATAATTCCAGTGAAGATGTACAAGTTACGGAGGATCTCACATATGTAGAGGTACCTATTGCTATTCTAGATCGATAAGTAAAAAGATTAAGAAATAAAGAAGTAGCTTCCGTAGAAGTATAGTGGAGGAATCGACAAGTAAAAGAAATCACGTGGGGAGCCAAAGAAATGATGAAGTCGAAGTACCCGTAATTGTTTCAAATGGAAGAAAAAGTTCAAAGTACGGAATTAGAACAATAACAAGTAAGTATCTATGATCATTATGTGTATACATGATAACATGAAGAATGATCCATCTATGTAAATTGGATAATGTTACTAACATTCGAGGACTAATGTTCCTAAGGGGGGAAGGATGTAACACCCCGTACATTTCCGAACCTATGTTATTACCGTAACATTTATGGAATTATTCAAACATGAGATGGTCGGTGTATTACACCTTAATTGTGTTGGGCTGAATTTAATTTTGTGCCACTGGGCTCAATTGAGGCCCAAATTGATGCAAAAGGCATGGCCCAAAAGAAGGAAATGATCCATTCTTTCTTTGACCAAGTAAACATGATAATTATTGATCAAAAGTGGCTAAGGATGACTTAAAGGGCCTATATAAAGGCACAAAAATCATCTTTTAATCCACAAAACACACATGCCATTTCTAGACATTTCCAAGATTTTTCTCATCTTACACAAACCCTAAGTCATCACTCCTTTGGACAAGATCACTCTCTTGCAAGCTTTGGTAAGTGTTTATTATTATGGTTTAGTATATGATATGCTTAATATAGTGTATAAATCATGTTGGTTATGTTGGCAAAGTGTTAGACAGTTCACTATGTGTAAAACAACGTACTTTTGCTTAATCGGTGAAGGGTTTTGCCTTCTAAACTTGAAATTGTACTTGTGGTCTTGAAGGAAGTGAGTTTTATTAATTAAATATCAACATGTAAAATATGTTTATGTTCTTAAATTTTTTTATATTTGTGTATAACGCTTGGAATTGTTGTTGTGAAATTGTGCATAAAATTAGTTACGTATTGAGAGGAAAATGTAGTTTTGGTGATTTCATGTGCGTTGAGAGACCATGGTTGTTTTTTGGAATCCAAGTTAAGCTAAAATATTTAAAGATAAGCTTACTTATGGCCTTGGCCCATTTATTACAAAAGAGGACCCAAAAGAGACCCTTTTTGGCCAAAACGGGCACCCGCCTTTGCAGACAGGGCACCTGCGGGCGCAGATGCCAACGCAGGTGGCCCTGGAAAGGGAAAAGGGTCACCTGCGTCTGCACCTCAACCACCTTCTCACGCAGGTGGATTTGCAGGTCATCCCAGAACTCCGTTTCGCATGTTTTTGCATCTCTTTGACCCCCCAAAGCCCCTATACCCTTCTTGGATGCAATTATCAACTTATGGTACCTTTTGAATGAATTTAAAGGAGTGGTCCGGAGGTATTTTGAATGGTATAAATTATGGATTGTTGTTAATGTTTTATTGTGAAAGCTATTGAGTGACTTGATGGAGAAAAGGTAACGTAGTGTTGAAGGGGAAGTGTAAAGTATAACTTTGGGTGTGAAATGCTATCTCTTTATTATGTCTTGGCTAATGTGTGGTATGTTGTGGTGTATTTGGTATGGTTATGCAATAAATACAATTGTAAGAGGGTGAAATGATGTTATATGGCAGTCACGTAGCTCATTGTCGTCTTATGCATTTGTAATGTAATTAATTGTTAACGTGAACTCCGTTATGAACTTGTGTTGTAGAGTAACACGTAAGGAAGGAGTTGGATTGTTTTATTCACATATAGGGTTGTGTATTCATATTTGAAAGATAAGGTATGTAAGGTTTCTCTTTCCCATATTCTCTGGCAGCATCTCTTGTTCTCATTTCAAAACGTCTCAAAGTATCTCATGCCAGGTTATCATATATAGTTATTCATATGTCTCTTAATCATGGAATGATGTTCCAAAGCTCCAATAATGTTATGACTGTCAACGTATCAATCTCTCAAAAGTAAATAAATAAAGTAATGCATAGTTGTTGGTTGTAAGAGTACGGGTGGAAGCTCTAGAGGCATAAGCCTAGCTTGAGCCGAACCCGCAATTATTGGATCAGGGGGCAGCTCTAGAGGCATTAGCCTAGCTCGGGCCGAACATGACAGGGGGCAGCTCTAGAGGTAAGAACTTAGCTCAATCCAAACCTGATATATTGGTTTATGGGTGGTAGCTCTATAGGTAAGAACCTAGCTCGAGCCGAAGCTGATATATTGATTTATGGGTGGCAGCTCTAGAGGCATAAGCCTAGCTCGGGTCGATCCCAACATAACGTTAGGTTATGTTAAGACCCACTGATCAGTTGGGGCCCGGGTACGATATGATTCAGGTAATGATGAATAAACATAGAAGCAAAGAAGAAAACAAAGCAATGAAAGCAATATACATGGCTCCAAACATACAGAACGATGGGTTATCCATATTGACTATTCTCTTGTATTTGATTCCATTGAAGTTCTTATGTATGATGCAATTTCTTATAGCATTAAATTCTCAGTACATTGTTTTTACTGACGTCCCTTGGGGGACTTACCTTACTTGCTGCAGGCACAGGTGCTAGTAGACCTCCACAGTAGGTTGCAGGTCATTTGCAGATCTTGAGTTGACAAAAGATTTTATAGGCCAATTATTCCTACCATCCCACATGATCCAATTAAGGGATGAGATCACAAACTTTCGAAAATTGAGTGGTGAGCCTGTCACGCCCCGAATTCCAATGAGGCGTGATTGGCACCGATAGCCGATAAGGCCCGTGAGAACCAACCTGTACTTATTTTCATTCATATGCATGCCATCAGAAACACCCTTATCACGTAGGAGCTTATAATTCTAACAACAAAATTCATGGAACATGTGAGATATATACAAATATGAAACTTGGCCGTTGAGGCCATCAAGTCAAAAACAACATGTACCTTTTACATTTATACACCCACATCTGTCTACAAAAGCCTCTAACAAGTGCATTGACCAAAATGAACTAAAAATCGGGACAAGTCCCCGCTTTATACAACATGTACAACACCAAAACATATGTACAACTGTGAATCGGAGAAGCCCCAAACTAACTGGAGCTCACCAATGATCTGCAACGACTGGCAACCTACTGTGGAGGCCTACTAGTACCTGTGCATGCAGCAAGTAAGGTAAATCCCCCAAGAGGGTTCAGTATGAAGAATATACTGAGTATGCAAGGCTCAAATGAAACTATATGATATGTGAGTATGCCAATGAAATCAAATTCAAATGCATAACCAATATGGATAAGTCACTATGCTAAACTTTGGAAACCATGTATATTGTTTTCTTTACTTTCTTTGTTTCTTTGATTCTATGATTATTCATCTTTGCCTGTGAACTGTGATACCCGGGTCCCGACTGAACAGTGGGTTTAACATAACATAACGTTATGTTAGGATCGGCTCGAGCTAGGCTTATGCCTCTAGAGCTGCCACCCTAATAATCCAAGCATTGGGTTCGGCTCGAGCTAGGTTATTACCTCTAGAGCTGCCACCCATAAACCAACATATCAGGTTAGGCTCGAGCTAGGTTTATACCTCTAGAGCTGCCCCCTGTCAGGTTCGGTCCGAGCTAGGCTTATGCCTCTAGGACTGCCCCCTGATCCAGCAATCTTGGGATCTGCTTGAGCTAGGCATTTCGCCCCCAAAGCTGCCACCCATACTTGATCATTAACCACATATGCATTAATTTATTCTTTACTTTGGGATTGATACAATGATATTCATAACCTTATGGAAAGCTTTGGATCAATAATCAATGAGTGAGAGACATGTGGATAAACATTATTGGAAACATAGCCTTATTGGAAACATAACACCTTTGAAACTATTGGACAATAATCAATGAACAAGATACATGAATATAACCACTATTGGAACTTTGGAACGTAACCTTATTGGGATTTTGGAACACTGTCAATGAATATGATACATGAGATTCACAATTTATCAATGAATAGGAAACATATGATATTAGCCATTGATAACAGGGAATAGGGTACCTTAGCACATTTCGGAATAGGACAAGGGTAACGTCAATGTGAATTCTATATGCTGCAGAAAGATACGGACCATGTAACCTTACATACCTTCACTTCCAAGTATGAATACACAAGCCTATGTATGAACACAATAGTCCAGCTTCTTTTTTACGTCTTACTCTACAATACAAGTACATATCGGAGCTTACATTAGCAACTAGTTACTATACAGGCGTACAAGATGACAATGAACTATATGAATGTCGTATAATGTCATATCACCCCTTACAACACAATCCAATGCATTATCATATCAACAACACCATAACATTACGCACATTGACCAAGAGATCATACATCGATGGCATTTCCCACCATACTTACCCTTACGCTTTTCTCTTTATAATTTCGTCACAATTACTCCTTCATAATAACATATGAACAATCATCCATACTTAATACAGTCCAAAATACCTCCATACTACACTTTAAAGTCATTTAAATGACATCACAAGTTGATAATTACATCCAAAAAGGTTATAGGGGTCTTCGGGGATCAACTAGAGACGAAAACACACAAAATGAAAACTTGGGCTGACCTGCGCTAGCAACTGCGCCCATAGGTGGCTGAGGTGCATGCGCAGGTGACCTTTGGCAGCAGCCAGAGGCACCTGCGTTTGCATCTGCGCCCGCAGGTGCCCTCGTCTACGGGGGCGGATGCCCGTTTTGGTCCGAAATGGTTTCTTTTGGGTATTTTTATGCAATGAATGGTCCATCATCATAACCAAACTTCTTTTAACATATTTTTTATCATTTTAATGCCAAAAATCAGCCATGGTCTCATCACACCCATAAACAACACCCAAAACGACACTTCTTGGTCAATACGTCACCAAATCCATAACCAATTTCACAATAGCAATTCCAAACATTATACACAAGGCCAAAACAAGGTAAGACTATAATAACATATAACATGTCAATATTTAATCCATCAAGTTTAATTCCTTCATGACTATATGTCCATGTTCAAGTTCACAAGACAAAACCATTCTCCGATTACAAAAATAGACAGTTTTACACATAGCACACTGTCCAACACTTTGACAACACAACCAACATGATTTATACACCATATTAAACATATTATATACTGAACCATGAGAATAAATACTTACCATAGAGTGATCTTGGCCCAACAAGTAGTTGCCTTAGGGTTTTTGTGTGAGAGATAATGTTTAAGAAAATGTTAAAAAGGCATGTGTGTATCTAATGAATAAAAATCTGATTTATGGGTTTATATAGTCCCTTTTGAATGATCCTTATCCACACACTTGGTGGTTTTACTTGGTCAATGGATGAGCAATGCAAGAATAGGTCAAAAATTTCTTTTGGGCCATGTCTTTCTCATGATATTAGGGCCTCATTTAGGGCCCAATGGTACAAGACTATTAAATGCCCACAATTCAATACATAATTCATCAAATATCTCATGTTTTCATATTTCCATAAATGTTACGGTAGTCAGCTAGACTCCGAGACGTACGGGGTGTTACATTCTTCCCCCCTTAGAAACATTCGTCCTCGAATGTTAGTGTTATCATTTCAAAGTAACCAATTACAAGTTTAGGAGAATTCTTCATGTCATCATATAGAGATATACTCAAAGCTTATAAATACTTACTTGTCATTCTTCCTTTTGGGAACAAATGAGGGTATTTGGATTTCATCACTTCTTCAGCTTCCCATGTGACGTCTTCTATTTGTTGATTTCTCCAAAGTACCTTTACGGATGCTATATCTTTATTTCTCAATCTCTCCACTTGTCTATCCAGGATAGCAATAGGTATCTCCTCATAGGTAATATCCTCTGTAACCTGTACATCATCAATAGGAGTAAAACGAGATGGATCTCCTATGCATTTTTGAAGCTTCGAGACATAGAATACTGGATGAACTGTGGAGAGTTCTTCGGGTAGTTCTAACCCATACGCGACCTGCCCAAATCTCCTGAAAATTTTATATGGGCCTATATAACGTGGACTCAATTTCCCTTTCTTTCCGAATCGCATTACCCCTTTAATTGGTGACTCCTTCAGAAATACCCAATCACCTATAGCTAATTCAAGTCATCTTCTTCTAACATCGGCATATGACTTGTGTCGACTCTGGGCCATTTTTAATCGTTTTTGAATCACTTTAACTTTCTCCATAGCCTGATGAACAAGATGTGGCCCAAGTAAAGCAGTTTACCCGCTTCAAACCATCCAATTGGTGATCTACATTTCCTTCCGTACAAAACTTCATAAGGTGCCATTTTAATACTTGAATGATAGCTATTGTTGTAAGCAAATTCAATAAGAGGCAAATGGTCATCCCAATTGCCTTGAAAATCTAACGTGCAAGCTCGTAGCATATCTTCAAGTGTTTGGATGGTACGTTCTACTTGTCCATCAGTCTGAGGATGGAAAGCCATACTCAGATTCACCTGCGTACCCAAGCTCTGCTGAAAAGATCTCCAAAAATACGCAGTAAACTATGCCCCTCTGTCTGATATAATGGAAAATAGAATACTATGTAACCGTGCTATCTCTTTAACGTATAATTTTGCATAATCCTCAGCTGTATAAGTGGTCTTAACTGGTAGAAAATGCGCAGACTTGGTAAGCCTGTCCACTATAACTCATATAGAATCAAATTTCTGCAGTGTACGAGGCAAACCTGTGATGAAGTCCATATTAATCATATCCCATTTCTAGACTGGAAGATTGATACATTGCATGTAACCTCCTGGTTTCTGATTCTCCACTTTCACTTGTTGACAATTCGGGCATTGAGCGACGAATTCTGCAATATTCTTCTTCATATTTCCCCACCAATATATTTCCTTTAAATCATGGTACATATTAGTAGCACCCGAATGAATAGAATAGCGCGAATGATGCGCCTCAGTCATAATTCATTTCCTCAACTCATCTACATCTGGTACGCATAATCTGCCTTGGCATTGTAGCACGCATTCTTGTGTAAGATCAAATGCCTTTGTCAAATTCTGTTGTATATTTTCCTTTAGCTGCAATAGCATAGGATCTGCAAACTGCTTCTCTTTCATTTCAGCTATCAACAAAGATTCAGCTGCATTTTGTACAATAACTCCTTCATTCGATGATTCAAGAAGACGAACCCCCAAGCTTGCTAATTGATATAAATCTTTGATTATCTCTTTCTTTTTCGTCAAGTGGTCATCAATGGCTCCGGTTGCCTTGCAGCTTAATGCATCAACTACCACATTTGCTTTTCCTGGATGGTATAGAATATCAATATCATAATCTTTTAATAACTCAAGCCACCTTCTTAGCCTTAAATTGAGTTCTTTCTGCTTAAAGATATACTGCAGACTTTTGTGATCAGTATAGATATCAACATGAACTCCATACAAATAATGACGCCATATCTTTAAAGCAAAAACCACCGCTGCTAATTCAAGATCATGTGTGGGATAGTTTCTTTCATGTGTCCACAACTGTCGTGAGGCATATGCTATGAAATTACCGTGCTGCATCAATACACATCCGAGGCCAACCCCAGAAGCATCACAATACACTGCACAACCTTCAGTACCTTCAGGAAGTACTAAAACTGGTGTGGAGGTTAATTTATCTTTCAACTTTTGGAAGCTTTTCTCACACGCATCATTCCACAGAAATTTAACTGCTATGTGTGTAAGCTTTGTTAACGGTGCAGCAATAGAGGAAAAACCTTCCACAAATCTTCTGTAATAACCTGCCACTCTAAGAAAACTATGAATTTTTGTGGGTGTCGTAGGTCTTGGCCAATTTTTCACTGCTTCAATTTTCTGTGTATCAACCTGTATCCCTTCATATGACACAATGTGACCCAAAAAGGCAACTGATTTCAACCAAAACTCACACTTGGAGAACTTTGCATACAAGTTACGCTCACGGAGTATTTGCAACACCTGCCGTAAGTGATTAGCATGGTCCTCTGGTGATCTTGAATAAACCAGAATATCGTCTATAAATACTGTGACGAACATGTCCAGAAATGGCTTACACACCCTATTCATCAAATCCATGAACACAGCTGGTGCATTTGTTAGTCCAAATGACATAACTAAAAATTCATAATGGCCATACCGTGTTCGAAATGCTGTCTTGGGTGCATCTTCTTCTCTAACTCTTACTTGATGGTAACCCTACCTCAAGTCAATCTTTGAAAAACACTTGGAACCCTGAAACTGATCAAACAAATCATCAATTCGAGGGAGGGGATATTTGTTCTTGATTGTTACCTTATTCAATTACCAATAGTTGATGCACATTCTCAACGTCCCATCTTTCTTCTGTACGAATAATATCGGTGCGCCTCACGAGGATATACTAGGCCTGATGAAGCCTTTGTCCAGCAAATCTTTCAATTGCTCCTTCAATTCACGCAATTCTGCTGGAGCCATTCTATATGGAGGAATAGAAATAGGCTGAGTACCTGGAATCATATCAATGCCAAATTCTACTTCCCTTTCTGGGGGTAAGTCTAAAAGGTCTTCTAGAAATACATCCAAAAATTCACTAACCACTGGAACCGACTGAGGAGTTAGTGGTTCCGCTTCAGTATCTTTCACCCCTACCATATGGCATATGTAACACTTAGCAATCATTTTCCTGGTTTTTTGATAAGAAATAAATCTTCCTTTAGGTGCCCCTACATCACCCTTCCATTCAAAAACATCCATTTGTGGAAAATGAAAATGTACCTTATTGGCCCGGCAATCAACCGTGGAGTAACAAGAAGCTAACCAATCCATTCTCATTATCACATCGAAATCCACCATGTCAAGTTCAATGAGATCGGCCAGTGTATCATGACCACACACCGTTACCACACAATTTCGATATACTCTTTTTGCAACAATACATTCACCAACCGGTGTAGACACTTCAATTGATTTAATTAATAATTCTGGTGCCTTTATAAATTTTGCAGCAATCAACGGAGTAACATAGAAAAATGTAGAACCTGGATCAATCAGTGCATATACATTATATGAGAATATGGATAATGTACCTGTGAAAACATCAGGAGAAGCCTCTGAGTTTTGTCGGTCCACCAAAGCATAAGTGCGATTCTTGACCCCACTAGTACTGGCTGCTCCTCTGGCACCCCTACCCCAGCCAACAGACTGCACACCTCGGCCTAATGAAGGAACCGATGCTGATGGCGCAATGGCCGATCCTGCCGGTCGTGCTATACCACCCATGCTCCTCTAGGGACACTCTCTCATCATGTATCCTGTCATACCACACCAGAAGCAAGCATTTGTCCCCACTCTGCATGTACCTGAATCAATACGTCCGCAGTGCTGACACTGCTGATGGGGAAAACCTACTGCTTGTGATCCGTGAACCCCACTACTCTATCCAGATAAACCACCTCTAGACCCTCGAAATTGAGAGTGAGCACCTGCTGTAGAATATGAGAACGATAGTTTAGGTGGTCTAGGAAACATACGAGTCCTAGATCCTCCTTGAGACATCATAGACGGTCCCATAAGTCTAGCCCATTTAGATTGCCCCCTGTCAAATTCATGTGCCCTTCTTCTCTGTCTTTGATCTTCCATTTTCTGGGCGAAGGCCTGTATTCTAGCAATGTCTATCTCTTTATTGAAGCCAGCAATGGTGCAATCCCTTACAAAATATGGTTCTAACCTATCCACGTATCGATGGACTCTATCTGTCATTGTAGCCACCACATTTGGAGCATATCGAGCCAAGGAATTAAATTGCAAACTATATTCTCTGACGCTCAAATTTCCTTGACGGAGATTTAGGAACTGATCTGCACGTGCCTCACGGATCTCATAGTGATGGTAATGATCAAGGAATGCTGCTTTAAATTCTTCCCAATTAGGTGGCATTGCACCGATATCACGAGATTTCTTCCGATCCTCATACCACCGTATCGCTTCACCCTTCAATCTATATGCAGCAAGTTCAACTGTTTCTACCCCTGTCACATGCATAACTTCCAAAGCCCTCTGAATTTGATCCATGAAGTCCTGTGGATCTGCTTTCGGATTCGACCCTGTGAATATAGGAGGGTCCAGTTTGAAGAAATCCTGTGTTCTGCGACTCGCTACCCTAGCCACATCATCTTCATTTGTCATTGGACCAGTTCGTCCTTGACTTTGTGCCGCCACTAACTGTGTCAACATATGTACTGCATTTCTAAGGTCTTGATCTGTGGTGTTCATTGGTGGTTCTGCGGGTACTTCTCTACCAACTGGCTCTTCCGGAGCTGGATAAGTAGAAGAAGACCGCGATGAAATTACAGCATTTGCTCCACCTTGACCAGCTTGGTTAGGTGGTAATCTACCCATTCCTTCTTTCGCAGGCATGTCTACCTGTTTGCCTTTACCTCTACCTCTTCTTGTCATTGGCATTGTTACTATACCAGAGAAAAACAATTACCAGGGTCAAATACAATTCAACTTACAACACTGGCTCTATTGCACGATCTAGAAGTGAAGAAAAGAAACAACATCCTAAATGTCCCATAGCCTCTTACTTATAAATGTGGTGCATAACACATCGATAAGTAAGATTCTACTCAGAAACGGCTTTGTAGACACCCTTAGAACGACCTGCTCTGATACCACTTTTGTCAGGCCCCAAATTCTAACGAGGCGTGATTGCCACCCGTAGCCGATAAGGCCCGAGAGAACCAACCTATACTTATGTTCATTCATATGCATGCCATCAGAAACACCCTTATCATGTAGGAGCTTATAATGCTAACAACAAAATTCATTGAACATGTGAGATATATACATATATGAAACTTGGCCGTTGAGGCCATCAAGTCAAAAACGACATGTAACTTTTACATTTATACACCCACATCTGTCTACAAAAGCCTCTAACAAGTGCATTGACCAAAATGAACTAAAAATCGGGACAAGTCTCCGCTTTATACAACATGTACAACACCAAAACATATGTACAACTGTGACTCGGAGAAGCCCCGAACTAACTGGAGCTCACCAATGATCTGCAACGACTGGCAACCTACTGTGGAGGCCTACTCACACCTGCGCCTGCAGCAAGTAAGGTAAATCCCCCAAGAGGGGTCAGTACGAAGAATGTACTGAGTATGCAAGGCTCAAATGAAACTATATGATATGTGAGTATGCCAATGAAATCAAATTCAAATGCATAACCAATATGGATAAGTCACTATGCTGAACTTTGGAAACCATGTATATTGCTTTCTTTACTTTCTTTGTTTCTTTGATTCAATGATTATTCATCTTTGCCTGTGAACTGTGATACCCGAGCCCCAACTGAATAGTGGGTTTAACATAACATAATGTTATGTTGGGATCGGCTCGAGCTAGGCTTATGCGTCTAGAGCTGCCACCCCAAGAATCCAAGCATTGGGTTCGGCTCGGGCTAGGTTATTACCTCTAGAGCTTCCACCCATAAACCAACATATCAGGTTCGGCTCGAGCTAGGCTTATACCTCTACAGCTGCCCCCTGTCAGGTTCGGTCCGAGCTAGGCTTATGCCTCTAGGACTGCCCCCTGATCCAGCAATCTTGGGGTCGGCTTGAGCTAGGCATTTCGCCCCCAAAGCTGCCACCCATACTTGATCATTAACCATATATGCATTACTTTATTCTTTACTTTGAGATTGATACAATGATAGTCATAACCTTATGGGAAGCTTTGGATCAATAATCAGTGAGTGACAGACATGTGAGTAAACATTATTGGAAACATAGCCTTATTGGAAACATAACACCTTTGAAACCATTGGACAGTAATCAATGAACAAGATACATGAATATAACCACTATTGGAACTTCGGAACGTAACCTTATTGGGATTTTGGAACACTATCAATGAATATGAGACATGAGATTCACAATTGATCAATGAATAGGAAACATATGATATTAGCCATTGATAACCGGGAATAGGGTACCTAGCACATTTCGGAATAGGACAAGGGTAACATCAATGTGAATTCTATATGCTGCAGAAAGATACGGAACAAGTAACCTTACATACCTTCACTTCAAAGTATGAATACACAAGCCTATGTATGAACACAATAGTCCAGCTTCTTCTTTACGTCTTACTCTACAATACAAGCACATATCGGAGCTTACATTAGCAACTAGTTACTATACATGCGTACAAGACGACAATGAACTATATGACTGTCGTATAATGTCATGTCACCCCATACAACACAATCCAATGCATTATCATATCAACAACACCATAACATTACGCACATTGACCAAGAGATCATACATCGATGGCATTTCACACCATACTTACCCCTTACGCTTTTCTCTTTATCATTCCGTTACAATTACTCCTTCATAACAACATATGAACAATCATACATACTTAATAAAGTCAAACATACCTCCATACGACACTTTAAAGTCATTTAAACGACATCACAAGTTGATAATTACATCCAAAAAGGGTATAGGGGTTTTCGGGGATCAACTAGAGATGAAAACACACAAAACGGAAACCTGGGCTGACCTGCGCTGCCACCTGCGCCCGTAGGTGGATGAGGTGCGTGTGCAAGTGACCTTTGGCAGCAGACAGAGGCACCTGTGTTGGCATTTGCGCCCGTAAGTGCCCTCGTCTGCGGGGGCGGATGCCCGTTTTTGTCTGAAATGGTTTCTTTGGGGTCTTTTTATGCAATGAATGGTCCATGATCATAACCAAACTTCTTTTAGAATATTTTTGATCATTTGAATGCCAACAATCAGCCATTTTCTCACCACACCCATAAACAACACCCAAAATGACACTTCTTGGTCAATACGTCACCAAATCCATAACCAATTTCACAATAGCAATTCCAAACATTATACACAAGGACAAAACAAGGTAAGACTATAATAACATCTCACATGTCAATATTTAATCCATAAAGTTCAATTCCTTCATGACTATAAGTCCATGTTCAAATTTACAAGACAAAAACATTCTCCGATTGCAAAAATAGACAGTTTTACACCTAGCACACTGTCCAACACTTTGACAATACAACAAACATGATTTATACACCATCTTAAACATATTATATACTGAACCATGAGAATAAATACTTACCATAGAGTGATCTTGGCCCAACAAGTAGTTGCCTTAGGGTTTTTGTGTGAGAGATAATGTTTAAGAAAAATGTTAAAAAGGCATGTGTGTATCTAATGAATAAAAATCTGATTTATGGGTTTATATAGTCCCTTTTTAATGATCCTTATCCACACACTTGGTGGGTTTACTTGGTCAACGGATGAGCAATGCAAGAATGGGTCAAAAATCTCTTTTGGGCCATGTCTTTCTCATGATATTTGGGCCTCATTTAGGGACCAATGGTACAAGACTTTTAAATTCCCACAATTCAATACATAATTCATCAAATATCTCATGTTTTCATATTTCCATAAATGTTAAGGTAGTCAGCTAGACTCTGAGACGTACGGGGTGTTACAGAGCCAATGCATGAAGCATAGTTAAGGTTCAATAAGAAGTTGCTACAATGACCAAACAACGATGTGTCCGATAAAATGCTTCTCCAAATCTTCTATAGATCATTAGACAATTGAACAAGATGGTAGCGGATAATGCTGTCGAAGGATCTTTGATTAATCAAACTTTTAGAGTTGCTTCAGGGTTATTGGACCAAGTGAAAAAGCAACGCAGAGAATGGCACACACAAGATACAAAGGTGGCCTCGGGGGCTCCCTCTGCATCATATTTGCGCCAAGTGTAAAGGAAGAAGGATGAGGAGATAGATGAAAACATAGCCAAAGTAATGACACAATTGGATCCCCTAACCAAACATATAATGGGTGTAAATCCTAAGGCTGTCAATGCCATAGTTTCAAAGGGGAGTAAATCATACGGAGATGATGATGTGGAATATTTTGATGAGAAATCCCGTTCTTGTCCAACCAAATGAGGGGTTCCCGACCTACCTATCAAAGGCAAGGTGGGAGTTATGTTTTGAAGAAAAGGGATCGTGATTGGAAAGACTGTGATTGGAGGCACTGACACTGTGATAGAGATTGGAGGGATAAAAAAATAGATAGGGATAACGATTGGAGACATAAGAGACCATGATAGATACATCCCTACTCATGATAGGCAAAAAGGTAAGGAGACTACCACCGTGGACCCAAAAAGTTATAACAAAATAAGATGTACTTTCTCGTGTTGTTATGGGGGTTGAGGGGAGTGATAAGATGTTAAGGGAGATGAAGTGTGACTTTTTGCAACTCAATCAAATGGTCACCTCTCATACGGCCTCCATCAAGCATATTGAAACACAATTGGGCCAAATCTCGGCTAATCTAAACACTAAGCAAAAGGGTGGTTTACCTAGTGATACTGTGGCAAATCCAAATAAAGATGATCATGTAATAGCAATCATCACTACAAGTGGTCGAACTCTCAGTAATAAAGTTTTGAATCTTGATGATGACTCCAATGACGGGGGGGGGGTGTGTGTTGAAGAACAAGTGAGCAGAAAGCGAAAACAACTTGATAAGTCGAATAATGAAGTCCCTATTTTAAATGAACAAAATGTAGAAAAACCAGAAGAAGTGGAAGCGAAAGTTGAAAGTGAAGAGATACCACAAGCGGTTGGTGATAATATCTCCAAACCGGAGGAAAGTCCAGTTGCCTCAAAGACGCAAATCAAGATACCTCCACAATTCCCACAAAGTCTCAAGAAGAAGGAGGATGATACAAAGTTAAAGAAGTTCCTTTCAAAATTTAACAATTTAACGGTGAACATTCCTTTATTGGATGCTTTTCAAGAGATGCCCGGATATGCCAAGTTTATGAAGGACTTAGTGACAATGAAAATAATAATGAACTTCAAAATGGTGGAGATTTCACATAATTGTAGCTCTATCATGTCAATCCATATGGTGGTCATGAAAGAAGACCTTGGTGAATTCACTATTCCTTGAACCATTGAGGTGTAGCTTGAGCGTTATCACCAGGCAAGTCCATAGAAATACATCCTTGAACTTGCTAACAGCTCGAACCGAATCCAAAGCTAGCAGTAAAATAACACTAGTATCGTACATGTAGGCTAAATAAGAAAGACACCCCTTTTCTACCATGCGATGAGAACGTAGAAAAGATCTAACCCCCTTCAAACCTAAACTAGGAGTACCCTTCTTTGATAACCTTGGTACGACTTGAGTAGCTAAAGTCATAGTCTCGGCAAAACAATCCAAAACCAATTTATAAGGAGACAAGCAATCCATACCCAAGATAACATCAAAATAAACCATATCTAGGATAATCAAGTCTACCAGGTGTCATGCCTCGCAAAGGTCACTACACATGATTGATACACCCGATCTACCACTAAACAATCTCTTATGGGGGTGGAAACATGAATAGGCATAGAAGGGGCTCACGTTTAGCATCAAATCTAGTAGAAAAGTATGTTGACACGTAGTAGAATATAGAACCAGGTAAAATAAAATAGAAGCAGAAGCATCAAATCGAGATGATACCTATGATAAACCCATTAGAGGTCTCTGCCTCAGGTTTTCTAGGTATAGTCTTACTATGCCTACTCCCAGACTAAGTAAACCTACATCCACTACCACAAGCTCCCTATGCTCCACCTCAAAGACCTCAAAAATCAACCTTCCACTCGGTGAACCACCTCTAACTGCATATATAAGAGTAGGGCAAAGTTGAAGCTGAGAACCCTACTAGGTAGGACCCAATACATGTCGAGGGGAATCTCTTGCGCAATGATTAGGCTCATGACATATGAAACCCTTCCTACCTCCTAAAATGCATTGAGACAACCCAGAAGTACCAGAACGTCCTCCCTGTCCCAAAGAATTGAAACTGGAGCCTCTACCCATATAACCTGATCCTTGGCTACCTGAAGCCACAGAAAATATAGATCTAATACTTAAACTCTATAATGCTTCCTGAACTAGTCATCCATTGTAACTGTGAGAACCCCTGCCAGAGAAATCCCTACATTAGGATGCATGTCTATTAAACTCACCTTATCGGGGTATTTTCTTAGAAGTACCATCTTGAATACCCTGATAAATTGACTCAATCAACTTAACATTCTCCATAATACTCTAAAAAGAACCCCCTAAAACCACAAACTAAGTTGTCGCAACTTATAATAACCTGCTAAACCCTTAATGAATTTCTACATCCTCTCAAACTCAGTGGATATACTTGTAGTGACATATTTATATAGTGCATAAAAGAATGTATCATACTCTGTAATAGTCATAGAGCCCTGCACCAGGTGATCAAACTCATTTCTCATTTGATCCCTTAAACTCTAAGGCACGAACCTCTCAAGAAAAGCCTCAGAAATTTGGGTCCATGTTATAGGAAGAAAACCCAATGGTCTACAACTAGTAAGAGACCTCCACCATTTTATAGCCACATCAGTAAACTGGTAGGTAGTGTATGCAGCACTGTAGGACTCAAAGGATCAAAGGTTATGCATCCTCTCCTAGAAGTCAAGCAAAAACTCATTAGCATTCTTTCTAATGGCACCACTAAAATTGAGAGGAGCCAAGCAAATAAATCTCTCAAACCTCTTCTGATCATCAAAAGTCATCACAAGACCATAAGAAATAGGAGGAATAACAAGTCTAGAAGTCAACGTGTCAACACGAGGGGGTACCATAGCAGCAGGTTGTACCCCTAGAGTTAGAAAACCATAAATAGAAGCTTGCCTTGGCAGCTGAATACCTCTTAGAGACTGAGAAATACCTGTCACACTCAGTGGAATACCTATTTAGGGAATGACATCCTGATGGCTTAACATACGAATCAATAAATTCTGTAACAACGGGGTAGCAACTGAACTCTGACTTGATCTCCATAGTGAGTGCTGGCTCAGCATCCTCAATATCTTTGGATCTAGTCCTCACCATATGTACAGAAAAGAATGGAATATAATTTTAGAATATTGGGCATGAAGAACCCGTATAGTAAAGAATCAATTTAGAGGACTTTTTCCTAAAGATTTCTTGTAGCCTCTCGAAGATAGATACAGATGTCAGTGTATCGATCCATGAGACTCAACTAGACATCCTGCTCTTTCACTTATAAAACCAATGAACATAACACTCTGTTATCGATTTGTCATGAACCAAAACTTGGGTTATGATGGCAACTACCTCGACCTATCTATGGTAGGTAAGGCAAAATTCCCTCAATAGAAAAGAAAATCAAAATATGAAGGCTATTAATTAAAAATGAAACTTCTAGAATGAAGTCAAGCCATAATACTCAAATAACATAAATATCTTAATGAAATACATCAAATCCCCAAAACCTAGTGTCATAAGTGTAAAGAGTATCTAATGCAATACTATAATCTGATAAATACAACTCTATCCCTGAAATATAAGATAAAGATATAACGATAGAGGGAGGATGGAATAAGGCTTACAAGGTGCTCACCAAATCTCTGATATAGCTCTCTCTTCGTATAAAATAGCCACCGCGGGTTGCACTTGTACTGGGATCTGAACTGAAAGGGCATAGAAGTAGGAGTGAGTATAGTCCACTTGTTCTCAGTAGGTATCACATCCAAACTGAGATAAGTAGAAAACTAAACAAGTAAAAAATACTATGAGCGCGCCTCCACATGTATATAGAAAAGTTCTCAAATAATAGCTCACATTGTATCTCTTAAAAGTTACAACAATATATTAGCTAAATAAAAATAACTACTCATGATAATATATGGAAAACTAAGTACACAACAAAAAACACATAAGGAACGTAGAATAATGCAATGCAATAATGGTGGGAGAATGATGATATAAGCCATTACATGACTTTTGTATACACCCTTCAAGCCTCAGCACTTTGGGACAAAACTGATGGGGAGCTTGCATGCTATTTAGTTTCACCACCTCAATCATCCTTGCTGGCAAATGACCTCAACCAAGGTTTTTCCTAATATCACAATCAACCTAGCCGATAGATGATCTTGACCAAGGGTTTTCAAAATATCACTATTAACTTTGCCGGCAAATGATCTCAGCTAAGGGTTTTATAATATTTCAAAATTAGTGTTCCTTAGCAGTACAAATCACATGAATATGTAAAGATGAAATGAGGATATAATGCTCACAACCAATCAGTATGAAGATAATAATCAATTCAATATAGGCATAAATGATCTCAAAATCAGCTCAATAAGACAATAATTCATGATATAAGCCTTCGTATGGCACCAATGGAATAAATAGTCATGTAAGACATCATTAATATCAACTCAAACCCCTCTATTGGGCATCACTATAGTGATAGAGGTAAATAATACTCAAATAAGGCCTATAATATCTATCTAAGCCCCCAAAACAGGCATCAAAACAATAATAATGGCAATTAATGCACAAATGAGGCCCATAATAACAAATAAACCCCCACATGGGCATCACAAAAAAGCATAATCTCTCAAGTCAACATAATATATATATATATATATATAAGCCCTCACACGGGCAACACAACAATAATAATAACATCAAAATACAATTCCCATGACTGATTTCCTAACCCATGGCATGCTTTACGTGAGTGGTTAGCTACCCAACCCAGTTAGAAGAATGTTAATCCATAACCTACCTTAAAAAGCCAAAATTCTAGCTTAGATCCTTCAATGCAATGCCTTTCCTTCACGAGCTGTCTCAAAATAGACTAAATCTATTAAAAACAAAATCTACACATCAAAGGAGTTAACGATACCCATATTGACTATATTTATGCTGATTTCAAACATAGTTTGAAAATCAATTTCAAATAAAAAATGGTAAATCTAGAATTTTATTTAAGAACCATGTTCCTCATATCTAGAGGAGTTTAAATCTTAAAACTCAACTTAAAATGAGTTGAAATCAGACATTAAATCAAAGAAAAACAAATTTTATACTTTTTTGTGGAAAACCCCAAAATACTAGTTTGAAATCAAAGATATGAAGTTGTTGTGAAGATAAAATCAATAGGATATGATGAAAATAGGAGTTTAGAGATTACCCATACAAGACTTATGAAATCCTCCTTCGAAATCATCAAAACCAAGGCCCCAAAACATGGCAAAGGAATAATGAAGGAAAATAGTGAAAAATTAAGATTTTACATCAGTGACGTTGCCTAGGCAGTAAGATTGTCTCCTAAGCAATATTACCTGAGTGGCCAGACTACTGATAAGGCTTTAATAAAATGTCATGCATGACAGCTAAGGCATTACATCTACCGCTAAGGAGGTATTGCTAAGGCTAGGGAAGACATCGCTGAGGTGATTCCTAAGAAAGAAAGGCCTCCACTAAGGCGACCAAGTGACCGCTAGAGCGACTGCACCAGAATCAGCAAACCAACTAAAGCATAAGTCTAAAAATGACTAAAAATAGACCCTCAAGATTTGTTTGAGACCTTTCATAAACAAACCAAATATGATACTAGGCTATTTTTGACATTCCAAACTCAATAGGACCATATGATTTTCTAAAAGAGATTGTTTACAACAAATTATTTCTTGAGACTCTTTTTAAGCTTAAATTAACTTGTTTCTATTTACGAGGTCAAAATGCAAAAGAAATTCTTGGGGCCCAAACTAATTATGCTACTAACCTAAAATCAACATTACAGATCAAATTAAACTAACCAAATCACCATCCAATACTTGGATCACAAAAATGTTGACCAAAGTGAATCTAATTTTTTTTTAAAAGCCTCTAAGGATCTCAACTCAATCAAATTACTTCTGAATGCATTGGGGACCTTGCCAACCAACCCCATAAATCACAAATAGCATGTAGTAACTATAGGGAAGGGAAAAATGGTCAAAAAATAGAAAAAGGTAAAATTGAAAACTACGATTGTAACGATACATAAACGTAGTTTAAATTATGTGATTACAAAAAGAGACCAAAATTTAAAATAGAGAAGGTGCATGGAATTAATCAATGACTGTGACATCTGAATATTATACCATCTAGGCATGGCCAATATGGTAGCAAATGCATTGAGCCAGAGGCTAACATATATTAGGAAATTTGGCATGGTTAGAGGTGTCGAGACACCCATTGTCTAGAGAGGTACAGACTCTAACTAATGGTTCCATGAGGTTATGGGTGAATAGCAAGGGAGTGTTATTAGCCTATGTTGAGGCTAAGTCTACTTTCTTTGAAAAGATTAAGAGTAAATAGTTTGATGATAAGAAATTATTCAACCTTAGGGAAAAAACATTAGAAGTTGAGGCAAGGGGCCCATTCTTAATGAACAAGGAGTGTTGAGGATTTGGGGGTGCATATATGTGCGACATGTGGGTGACATGATTCTACTATTCCTGCAATTCTATGTTTTCTATACATCTGGGTGCAACCAAAATGTATAGAGACTTGAGACAACGCTATTGGTAGTGAAGAATGAGGCAGAATATGGTAGATTTTGGGAACAAGTGTAAGAATTGTCAACATGTCAAGTATGGACATCACAAATCTGGTGGAACTTTTGAGAAAATGCCCATTTCAGAATAGAAGTGGGAAAGAATAACCATGGATTTTGTTTTGGGTAATTCTAAGACTTTGAGGAAGTGTGACTCCATATGGGTAATATTAGATAGATTGACCAAGTTGGCTCACTTCATTCCGTTAAGGGTGGACTATAATACAACTAAGTTGGAAAAGATATATGTGAAGGAGATTTTAAGGATCCATGGGGTACCTGTTTCTACTATATCGAGTATAGGTACATAGTTTACCTGCAATATTTAGGAAAAGTTTCAATCAAAATTGGGTTCTAGGTTGGACCTAAGTACAACTTTTCATTCGCAGACCGATGGGCAGTAAGAGCAAACAATCCAAGTACTTGAAGATATACTTCGGGTTTGTGTGATGGAATTTGGATGGGACCAGTATTTAACCTAGTATGAATTTTCTTATTATAATAGCTACCACTCCAGTATTGACACGACTCTTTTAGAGGCTTTGTATGGAAAAACATATAAGTGGTTGATCAGATGGTTTAATGCATTCAAGGTGAGACCTTTGGGCACTGATATGCTAAAGGAGTTGATGGAGAAAGTGAGGATTATCTAGGAGAAGTTGGTATCAACTTAGAACCGAGAGAAGAAACATGTAGATCATAAGGTAAGAGATATGAAATTCGAGAAAGGTAAGAAAGTGTTGGTAAAGTACCACGGGTATGGATATTAAATTATTATTTGGGAATCAAACTTGTTTGACACGGAGCTCTCTTATGAAAAGCAGCCGATTTCTATCTTAGACAGGGATGGACAAAATCTGAGAACCAAAGTTATTCCATATGTGACAGTTCAGTGGATGAATTGTCTGGTATAGGAAGCAACAAGGGAGAAAGAGGTGGATATGTGCAATTGATATCAACACATGTTCATTAATGATGTAATTCCTTGTTCATTATTGCATCCTTTTGGGCTAATTGTCATTTGGGGACAAACGAGGGGTAAATTGGTATCTAATGCAACGACACAAATCATTATTATGTTGAAATAAAGAATAGAATCCTTGGCTAAATTCCCCTTAGACCAAAAATTTGGAATTCAAGCCTGGCCTAGTCTTAGATGTATTTTGATGGTGTGGTGGTCTAGGGAAATCTAGTAGTGATTTGGGCATTGGTTGGTGTTTTCAATTTGATTTTGTTTTAAAGGACAAGTTTATAATGCAACTTTTATTAGTTGGTGGCTTAAAATAAAAATATCAATCATACTTTATGTGGTTTGACCTTTGATATAAAATGGCACTTGATTTGAAGACATAGCAACTTTCGGTACATAAAACGGACTTGTAAAACTTCGGTTATAGAGATTACAATGAAAGAGTTAGTTCTCGATATTGAATTTTGAGAAGTGTGCTGTAAAATCACTAGATCAGGGACCAAGTACCAAGTTACTAGTTTGGACCCACTACAATGGTAAAACTACTACCACAGCGGTAACACATTTGTCCTGAGGGCCGCTGCAGCGGAAAAAAATGCACGATTTCTATTTTTCAAACAAGAAAACACATTTTCATTCCCACTATTCTGAAAAAAAAACATTAAGGGGCTTAGAGAAAGACGCTTTTATACAATTTTTGTGATTTTCATCTTCGGAGGTAAGGTTTCTTTACATTTAAAACTCTAATTTCTTCATTAAATTCTAAGAAATTGCTAGAATCTTGTTCATGATAGAAATTGGAGTTTAGCCCTAATTTGTAAACTAGTGGGGATTTAGTTATTATTAGTGGTTATTAATTATAGGGTGTTAGAAGACACTTCCTATGGAAGAATCCTTGTTTATAATGCTAAATTATGTGAAATTCATGATGTTTAAGGGGTGTAAAACTGATGGCGTATGCGAGTCTACCACAGGAACAAGGACCTGATTCAATACGTGGTCCTTGTATGAGGAAAGCGAATAATAGCAAGAATAGAAAAAGTAAGGACACAAGATGTTTACATGGAAACCTCCTTGCTCAAGGGAGTAGAACCACAACCTAGCCCTGTAGGATTTCACCAACAAATATCACTAAAACAAGAGCAATGGTTGGGTTACAGACTCTCTCTTGTAATCCTATGGTTAACCTCTTAACCACATCCCCTCGAGCTTTTGATAACATCAATCCATGCTAGTCGATACACCTTGGCTAACTCTAGATCTACTTTCAACTACCTCTAGATGATACACTTTTTCATAAGAGAAAAGTCAAATAATGACACCTACAGTTGGTTTTCACAAGAGGAGTAGGTTTAAAATTTAGCACAATTATAATGACTCAAAGAAGAAGAAATTAATAACAACTTTTGTTGACTGAGAACAGGACCCTTGTTGTAGGAGCTTTGAGCTAAAGACCAATGAGAGTTTTGATCAGAGACATATATGTTTTTGGATTTGAAAAATCTAGGTTTTCATCAAACATAATTATTTATATATACGGAGCATGTGGGAGGGGAAACCTTGATTGTTTCTTACTGGTTGAGAGGGAAAGACTACAGTACTACAAGCTGTCATAGTTAGCAGCACCTTTGTAGCTATGGAAAGCTGTCAAAGTTGACTCACACGAATTGGCCTAATTAGCATACCTGGTCCCTTCATCTGGTCTCTATAAAATAAGATCCCTCTAAGAGATAGTTATTCTTGAATGAGAATTCCCCCTTAAATGATCATTTTAATCATGCAACTTGTTTCTTTGTTCCCTCTGAGATCTTGATTCCCTTATTCCCCTTGAGATTAGCCTAGTGAATGTTCTTTTTCCTTCATCTGGTCAGTCAGCAGGTTTTTCAAATCATCAAAACAAAGCATAGTACCATAGCAATTATGCATCTTCAATACAAGGATCAGATTTTCTAGAAGATATCTACACACACTCATGCAGTGTTGTCAGACAACAGTTGATCAAGTATTTATACATCTCAGGTACCAGGTCCTTCCATGCAGTTTTTTTTCCATTAACACTATGAGTACAACATTTTCCCGTTTTTTGTTTATGAGAATCTGATAAACAATATAATAGCAGGTTGAGAGAGTTTTCCTATCAGCATTTTTCCCTTCGTCAATTTCTCCTACCATCTAGGAAAATCAGGTCCCTTATGAGTTCCCGCTATTACTAGCATCATCCTTATTAGTTCCCCCTATCACAATCATCTTAATATAGCATAATTACATTTCTTTTCTAGTCCATTTATGAGTTTGACAATCATTAGAACCAAAAATAAGTTTGCTAATCATCAAAAGCAAGAATAAGACATTTTCCCCCTTTTTGATGATGAAAAACTTAAGCAAGCAGTGGACCAGAATAGGATGTTCCCCGTTGACACCAAAACTCATTTTAGTTCCCTCTATAATTATACATGTTCTCCCTATTTGTTCCCCCTGTCAAAAAACCAAATCATCTCCCCTTTTTTGGCATCATAAAAAGAGGAACAAAAAGGGAGTGCCAAGCATAAAAGGAGACAAAAACTTTGATAAGAATAGAAACAGTCTCAATGAACGGCTACCATTTAAAACAAATATTAATAGGATAGCGTCTAAATCATACGGACAATTAAAAAAATACAGGAGTGCCAAGCCTAGAATAGGGTAAGAAAAGGACTTCAAAATGAACTAACAGAGGGAATAAAGAAATAGGGCTATGAGGAGAATAAAAATTAGGATTTTAAGAGGAGCTGATCAAAACGCTTCATAGTGACCCTATTGTCGTTAATTAATTGTTGAGTAAGATCATCCACCTTTTTCTTCAACTCAACATTTTTTGACTTGAGATCAACAATAGTATGAGACACCTGGTCCCCTCTTTTATTCCCTCACACTTCTCAAAGATAGATTACTAGATTTTTATTTAAAAGAATAGGTGGCAAAAAATCATCATTCTTATCTAGATTTTCTTGAGGATTTGGAGATCCTTGAACAGATGGGGCCAAAAGAGCAGGTGTCGCATCTTACTTTGGAGAGGAAAAAGGAACTAAGGAACTTGATTTCAAAATTTAAAGAACTTTTAGTGTTTTGAGAATGAAGAAAGAAAAAAAATATGAAGGACAAAGTAAGTGAATGGGTGAGAGTTATTGCCAAGACAAGAGGAGCAACGTGTCACATGTATAAAAGAGATGACGTTTAGAATAAAAAGTGATATGATAATATATAGAGGAGACAGGGAAACGAAATATGACCTAACACACAAGCATATTTAATAATTTAAAAGTATGACTATAGATGCATACATATATTAGAGGCCAGGTCTCCTTTGCTGTTTTGTCTGGTAGAACTCTCGACTTTAAACATAAAGCTCCATCCCAAACCAAGTGTAAGTCCTTAATGAGTTCATACCTTGTTCCTTTAAATTTTGATAAGCTCTTATGTTTCTGTATTTGGAGCATGTCTGCATGCCAAATTCAAGAGGAGACATAAGATTGTCTAAAGAATGTGATCCACTATGCTTCTAATTTAAAACATGTACATCAGGTTGAGGTTGACAAGGACCAGGTTCCCTTGACAGTTCCTCTTTAGAAATAGGAACAAAATTAGTTGATACACCATCATTGTCATGAGAATTCATTTCAGGACGACTTTGAACAGAACTTGGATTCTTCACTTTAGCAGAAAAATCATCTTCATCATCCTTGTCATGCTTAAGTTCTTCTGAATGATTGATTGATGCATCAGCAACATACCTATGGATCTGCAATAAATCTTCCATTTTAGTTTTATTTGATCTTCTTTGACTCTCAACTCATCATTCATCAATGTTTGCACTATCAAATTATGTTCCATAATCAGACCAGATTTTTATATCTTGTTTCCACGCTTCACTTGAATTTGCTTGGAAGAGGTAGTAAACACTTGAAAAGTCTAATCTTTGATCTTTAGAAATAAGGTCCAGCTAAACCTGGAGAAATCATCCACGATCATAAAAATATACTTCTTTCCATCCCGACTAGAATTTATCATAGGTCCACAAGGATTAATATAAAGAAGAGTAAATGGTCTAGAAGTACTGAGTTCTTTCTTTGGCTTGAAAAAAGCTCGAATTTGATTTCTCTTGAAACATGCATCACATGCTCTACACTCTAAAAACTTTGACTTGGATAGACTACAGACCATGACCTCTAATATCAACTGAGGGACTGACATGCCCCAATATTTTGTACCACTAATCTACATCATCAGTTTCAACACTTAAAACACATTGGATATTCACATAGATTGAATCAATCTCAGTAACATACAAATTATTATATCTCTTGGCAATTAAAAAGACATCACCAGTCTCAATAGTTGTGACGGTGCATAAAGCTCAGATAAATGTCACTTCATTTCCTTTGTCACACATCAGGGAAACACTTAGCAAGTTGTACTTCAATCCATTCAATGAATAGAAATTTTTAATAGAATGAGCTAGGAACATTCCAATTTGACCAACACCAAGAATGTAATATTTCTTTCCATCTCCAAGCGACACACTGCCTTTTTGAAGTACCTTGAGTGAGAGAAAATCTTTCATTCTTCCAGTCATGTGCTTTGAGAAGCCACTATCCACAAACTATTTTTGAAATTTTGGACTGCCTCTCTCACTCTTGCTTGCAAACATAGTCATTAGTTGGATTTAGGAATCCAAATCAGTTTGGGTTTCTTATAATTTGTAAAGGGATGAATAAGATTCCTTCTTGTCCAAGCTGGCAAAGTATAACTTTTTACTAGGGGACAATGTCCCTAAGCATTAAACTTTGATTCATTACACTTTTGATGTTTCTTTTCAATAGGACATTTTGTTGGCACACATCTTTCCTACATTCATTCCTACCATGATAAGTATACAATCAATGGTTTGAGTCTGGTATATATTTGTTGTAGTAGTTCCTAGGAGCATTTTTACTCTCCCTTTTCTTTTGATAACCATGACCTTCATATCTAATGTATATTTAATTGGTTAAGCTATCCAAAACTTGTGAAGGGGCTTTATATTTAGTACACTTCTCAAAATCTTCCTTGATCTTGATCAACTCCCTCTCTAGTTCTATGTTCCTTTCAAGAGAAGTTGAGAGATTCATTTGGGACCTGATCAATTCATCCTTAATTTTGAACTGAAGACACTTGCTTTCATCCTTTCCCTTGACACCAATCCCACTACACTTTTTAGTTTCTCATGTAAAAGATCATTTTGAGATGAAACTACTCCACACTTTTCATTCATATTAGCAAGTTGAACCAATATAGCCATTCTCTCAGCTTAATATTTACAGAGATTATTATTTAGTGATCTCTTTTGTTCCATAAGATCACTAAGGGAATCTATTAGCACATCAGCTAGACATCACAATTTATTCTATGAATTATTCTTGAGATCTTTCCCAATATCAAAAAGAGTTACCTTTATTTTCATCATCTGTTTCAGTAACAAATCTGAGCTCTTTATATAATTCACTTGAAGAATCTCCCCATACAGCTACTACTGACTTCATAGTTTTGTTAGTCTAATGTGCTTTCCTTAAGATGTGATGGAGCATCCATTAAGACAGGATCCTTCCTAGGTGTCACCCTTTTAGGAAGAACCGCTGTTTTACCAATTGATGACTTATGTGAGTCAACCACAGCAACAAGGAACTGATTTAATACCTGGTCCTTATATGAGGAAACCAAAGAATAGCAAGAATAGAAAAAAAAAATCAGTAGTAAATTAAGGACACAATATGTTTATGTGGAAACCTCCTTGCTCAAGGGAGTAAAACCATGACCTACCCCAGTAGGATTTCACCAACAAATATCACTAAAACAAGAGCAATGGTTGGATTATAGACACTTTTTCATAATCCTATAGTTAACCTCTTAACCCAATCACCTTAAGCTAATGACAACCCGGAGCCATGCTACAATATACCAACTATAACCTACATTAAACTAACTCTAGTCAACACACCTTGGCTAACTATAGCTCAACTATCAACTACCTCTAGTCGACACACTTATTCACAAGAGAAAAGTCAAATAATGATACCTACACTTTCTTCTCACAAGAGGAGTAGGTTTATGATTTAGTACAATTACAAAGACTTAAACAACAACACATTAAGAACAACTTTCGTTGACTTAGAATAGTCCCTTTGTAGCAGGAGCTTTGAGATAAAGAACAATAAGTCTTTTACTGAGAGATATATCAATTTTTTGATTTGCAAAATCTAGGTTTTCATCCAAAAAGATAATGTATATATAAAGAGCATATTGGAGGGAAAACATTTATTGTTTTTTATTCGTTGAGAGGGAAGGAATGCAGTACTACAAGCTGTCACTATTGGCAGCACTTTTATAATTGTGGACAACTAACAAAGTTTACTCATACGAATCGGCCTGGTTTGTGTGCCTGGTCCCTTCATATGGTCTCTTTAAAATAATATCCCTCTGAGAGATATTTTCTCTTGAATGATCATTCCCCCTTGAATGATCATTTCAATCATGAAACTTATTCCCTTGTACCATCTGCAATTTTAATTCCATTATTCCCCTTGAGATAGGCCTAGTACGTGTACCTATTTCTTTATCTAGTCTCTCAGCAGGTTAGTCAAATAGTCAAAAAAAAGCATAGTGTTGTAGTAACTATGTATCATCAATATGAGGATCAAATTTTCAGAAGATATCCACACATACTCATGCAGTATTATCAGACACCAGTTAACCACATACACATACAGCTCAGGTACCAGGTCCTTCTATGCGGTTTGTTAATCATCATAACTATGAGTACAACAAAAATCCTAAGATAATGAACTAGGGAAATTTCTTTGGTTAAGTTGGTAAATATATGTTCCTAAAGGTTAGGAAAGGTGAAATATTGTATTAAGAGTTGTATAACTATTGTGTACAGATCAAGAACGAGCGAAAATCAAAAGAAAGGGCAAGTTTATGGCATTATAGTAATTTCGAGCAAGGAATTGAGGTAGCTTATGATTTAATTACAGCAGAGACTTGCTTGACTCTATTCTTATATGTGAATTGGGTGTTTGTGATTACTTTTAGACACTACTTATGATTAGTGACTGCATCTTGCATTTACACTGATGTTGATAATGATATTGAGATGATGTGGGGATGATGTTGAGATGATATTGATAATGATATAGAGATCATTTTGAGATGATGTTGAGAATGATTCGAAAATAATGTTGATGATGATATTATTAAGTTGTTAATATTAAGATGATGTTGAGATGATATTGATAATGATGTTGAGTTAATAACAAGATGATGTTGAGATAGGATGATGAGATGATATTAATAATAACATTGAGATGATGATGAGATAATGCGTACATCTTGCATGCATGCATTTATCATATGCATTTGAATGTACATTTATATGTATATATATGTTGTGTTGAACCTTGTTTAATAATCTGCTTAAGTGTAATTGGTGTAATTATGTACTTGTATTCATGACGATGTGTAGTTTTATATCTGTAATTGGTTGTCATTAATTGTAAGTTCTGTTTTAATCACTATTAATTGCAATTGATTTTTCTATTTGTGTATTTATATAGTATTGAGTTGAGTCGGCCAATGATGACTACTAGTACTTAGTTGTTGTATTGATGCAACCTGTACTCTTCTTTTTGTTGACTGCAGAGCATCTTACAGCATTTGAGATAAGACCTCGACTCTAGCAACTGATTCTAGACTTTGATTCAAAGGTGAGCACCATGATCGGCCAGCCATTGGATCCTCTTATTAGCGTTCATGTCCCTTGTTTCTGGACTAAGACTTTCCTATTATTTCATATATTTGGATAATCTGTTATACTTGGTTTCGGATATTGTTTGATGTTCTTTTACGGTGACTTCAGGTCCCGGTGGTTGTAATAATTAGAGATAGTCTGCACTCTATTCCTTGGTTATGACTATTGTTTAAGTGAGATTTTTTTTTGAGTTGGTTATTGTTGTGTTTTAGTGTTTTAAAGATAAATAAATTTATGAATGAGACTTGTAAAGGGTCTGACTTAATTGGTAGGATTGATTTAGATGGTCCTCCAACTATAGTGTTAGGGTGGATGTCAATCATGACCACTTGAGTCGTGAAACTTACATAAGATAAGTAAGTAAATACTCTGTCACAATATAATTTTCTTACAAGACTTATATAATTTAAGATTTAATAGTGTCACTTAATATTGTTATTATGTTATGAATTAATACTTTCGTATCAGAATGTATACGTAATTAATTAATCGATAAATAGTTGGGTAAATAATTTTTATATCGATAATACATTTTTTATTTTTGTAATTAGTGTGGCGGGCAGGGCTAGAAATAAAGGTTAATTCTAGATCCTAATATAGTTTATGACATTTTGATAACATTGAGGATGAAATTACTAATAATGGTTCCATTGGAGAGTAATGTGCTTCCATCTTTATTATTGATCAGTGACTAATTAGAATTTCTATATTTAGTACTAAATTTATATTTTAATTCTTATTTCGATGTAATCTCATATACAGTACAAGACACGTGCAAGATTTCTATTGGGTAATTGGGAGATCAATGTTAATTAAAGATGCGGTCCTCAAATAATTAATTGTTTCAGTTGTAGCTTTAGCGCCTTCTAGTAAAAAACTTTGAATACACGTCTAACGCACGTATAGAAACTAGTAGCTAGATAAATCAATTGGGATACACGTGTAACACACGTGTCTAGAAACTAGTCACTGGATAAATCAATCATAAATTCCTCCTCTGTTGCATTTGACATAGGTCTCATTTTCTCCAAATCATATCAAGTTAAATCGATCATAACTTCCTCCCCTTTTGCATTCGATTTAGTTCTCATTCGCTCCAAATCATAACTAGATAAATCAATCATATATTTCTCCTCTGTTGCATTTGACATAGGTCTCATTTTCTCCAAATCATAACAAGTTAAATCGATCATGAATTCCTCTATTTTGCATTCGATTTAGTTCTCATTTCCTCAAAATCATAACTAGATAAATCAATCATAAATTTCTCCTCTATTTCACCTAATGTATGCCTCATGTCACGATCCAAGTCGTCATGATTGGCACCCACCCTAACACTATAGTGGGAGGACCATCCTAACCAACTAAGTCAGACCCTTCATAGGTCACTTTTCTATTTGTTTTAATTTTAAAATAGTAAACACAATATATGATCAACTAAAATCAAATCTAACTTAAACCATAGTCATAACCGAAGAATAGTGTGCAGAATATATCAAATTATTAAAAATCCCGGGATCTGAAGTCACCATACAAGAAAATCTAACAATATCAAAAAGTGAACTTTAACAAATTATTCAAAATGAGAAATAAGGAAAAATCTCAGTCGTTACCAAAGGACAGAACAATAATAAGGAAGATTTAATGGCTGCCAGGTCATAGTGCACACCCTTGAACCGAAGTTTGAAATTGCTGGCTAGAGCCAAGGTCTCTTCTCAAACGTTGGAACACGCTCTTCACTCAAAAAAAAATAAGAGTACAAGTAGCAAATCAACTAAGTACTGGTAGGAATCATAGGCTGACTCAACTCAACACTATACAATTTATCAAATCAAATGCAAGTAACAACGATCAAAATAGAACTTACAATTAGTGACAACTACGTACAGATATAACACTTTATATCATCAAGAATATAAGTACACAATTACACCATTTACACTTTGGCAGATTCTTCAACCAGATTCACCACAACATATATGTAAAAATGTACACTAAAATCCATATGATAATGTATGTATGCAAGATGTACGTATTATCTCATTCTCATATCAACATCATCATCAATATCATCTCATCATGATCACAATATCATCATCAATATCACCTCATCATCATTTCAATATCATTCTCAACATCATTTTGATATGATCTCAATATCATCATCAATATCATCTCCACAACATCTTAATATTTATCATCAACATTAATATAAATGCAAGATGCAGTCAATAATCAAAAGTAGTGCCCAAAAGCAATCACAACTACACAATTCACATATAAGCACAGAGTCAAGCAAGTTTTTTGCTACAATTAAAGCGCAACCTACCTCGATTCGTTGCTAGAAAATAGTATTTAGCCACAAACTTTCCCTTCCATTCAATCTTAGCTCATTCTTGTTCTATAAACAACGATTATACAACACCCATTTCAATAATTCACCTTTTCTAACCATTAATAACTTAAACATACCAATTTAACCTAAGGAATTGCCCTAGTTAATCATCTTAATATTTTCTACCCTTTAACGACATGAATTCTACAAAATTTAGCATTATCAACAAGAATTCTACCATAAGAAATGTTTTCAAACAATCTAGCATCAGTAACAACTGAAATAAATTAATTCCCCACCTATTTCCCTTCAGTTTATTATTTAGGGCTAAACTCCAAATTCTATCATGTACCAGATTCTAGCGATTCCTAAGAATTTAAAGTAGTAAATCAAGTTTATAAAATAAAGAAACCATACCTCCAAAGATGAAAACTCCAAAATTTGGATAAAATCACCCTTTGCTAAGTCCTTACACATTTTTGGAAAAAGTGGGAATGAAAATGAGTTTTGTAAAAACTGAATCCTGCATTTATACTGTTGCAGCAAACCCAAGGCAGTAACTCAGTACTTTGCCCAAATCAGGACATTTCACAACACACCTCAAGAAATTCAACATCACGAACTAAACCTTTCATGGTAATCACTACAACCAAAGTTCTATTAACCCATTTTACGTATCAGGAGTTGCTACGATTTCCTAAACTCATCCTCTAACAAAAATCAAATTAAAACACAAACCAACACTCAAATCACTACCAGATTTCCTAGACCACCACACCATCAAAATACGCCTAAAACTAGGTCATCCCTGAATGTTTAAATTTTGGTCTAAGGGAAGATTAAGTGAAGGTAATTAATTCATCAATAAATAATTGTATAATTTTTTTTATATCTCTAGCATGTTTTTGATTTTATGGATTAGTGTGGAGGGTAGGGTTGGAAATAAAGGTTAATTCTAAATCATAATATATTTTATGACATTTTGATAACATTAAGGTTGAAATTACCTATGATGGTTCCGTGATGGTTCCATTGGAGTGTAATGTGCATCCATATTTATTATTGATCAGTGACTAATTAGAATGTCTATATTTAGTACCAAATTTATATTTTAATTCTTATTTTGATGTAATCTCATTTACAGTACAACACAGGTGCAAGATTTCTATTGGGTAATTGGTAGATCGAAGTTAAATTAAAGATGCAATTCTCAAATCATTAATAGTTCCAGTTGTAGATTTAGCACCTTCTAGTAAAAAACAAGGAATACACTTGTAACACACGTATCTAGAAACTAGTAACTAGATAAATCAATTGGAATACATGTGCAACACACGTGTCTAGAAACTAGTTACTAGATAAATCAATCATAAATTCCTTCTATGTTGCATCTGACGCAGGTCTCATTTTCTCAAAATCATAACTAGATAAATCAATCATAAATTCCTCCCATATTGCATGGAATGTAGGTCTCATTTCCTCTCTCTCTCTCTCTCTCTCTCTCTCTCTATATATATATATATATATATATATATATATCAATGTTTAGAGGACATTCCATGATGAACTCACGAGTCCCATTGTCTAACCTTTTTCTTTTCCTGTCACGACTCAATTTCTTAGGTCATGATGGCACCAACCATAACCCACCTGTAGGTAAGTTAACCCAAAGTAAGGAACAACTAGTAGCGAACTAATAAAAAAATGCAAGTCAAGAACAATAAGATGAGAAGAAGACAAGAACAAAGTAAACATTTTCCCCCAAAACCTTGTAAGGTTAGTACAAGAGCCACTACCAATCAAGAGTACAAGGTGAACACAATATATATATATATATATATATATATATATATATATATATATATATATATATATATATCGAACTGTCTCTGAAATGCAAAATAAAGATCAATACAACAAAAGAGGGAGAGCAGGAACAACTCCAAATGCCAGTAGCTCACTCGAATCTCCGATCCATAATGGCTCTGCATGATACACACGTCAATAGCAAGAACTCATACTATGATCTGCAGGGTGCAAAAGTGTACTATAAGTACCAACATGAGGTACTCAGTAGGCATAGACTGACTGAGCTCCAAAGACAATGTAAGTATAAATAACATGTAAAGCAGGAATAAACATTACAAACAACTAACTATGAAATGAGACATAATAATACTAATGGAAAAGTAAATATAAACTATCATACGCTACAAGTAATCCTGAACGAAGGTGTAGTACCATACATAACTAATCAATACACAAATGAAGAGTTAAAGAAGGATATATAGTAGTAGTACGAGGAAATAAGGGTATATAAAATAAGAATAGATAAGGAAAAATATGGATATACGATAATGCTATATATATATATAGGGCTGAGCACGAAGGCACTAACCTGAGAGAGCTAGCTTAACATCTCGAGGTTCATTACCAAATAGGGGAGATAACTTTAGCATAATCAGAGTCTCTAACCAAATGTGATTAATCACAAGATAGTCTATCAATAATAAATCTTACCACAATAAGAAATAAAGGAACTCGGAAGCCTACCTACAATCTCGGGCACCAATCCGTAACAAGGCTACCCCAAACTATACAATAATAACCAAACAATAATGTAACAGGACAGCTCGGACAAACAATAGTCTAATCTAGCCCCTATAAGCCCGAAAGTATAAAGGAACAATAATGTGCTCAAAATTTGAGCATAAACGAAGTCTCAATTGGGGCTTAAAATAGCCCTAAGAGCAAGAAAACCAAGACTGAAGTCAAGAATTTAAATGGAATTAGAGACAAAATTAGGCATGGAATTAGGTGGAAAAGTATCAAGGAACGATAATGTAATATACCTAAGCTCAACGGGATGAAATCCCCATGATTTCAAAGCTCCAAAGCATCTCTAATGGGGTCTTAAATTTAGATAATGAAGCTGAAATTCAAAGAAAATTATTTATATAAACAACCAGCGATGGCCACTAAGCGGTCAAATGGCCGCTAAAACGGTCAAATGGCCGCTAAAATAGTAAGTACTAAAGCGACAAAATGATCACTAAAGCGACCCTACCTTGGCTGGCCAGCCACCGCTAAAGCGGTCATTTGGCCGCTAAAGCTGCTACCGTTAAAGCAATCATTTGACCGCTAAAGTGGCTGCACCAACAACTTAGGCACCAACAATTTACTAAGTCCAAATGGACTCCAACCTGGTGCTCGAGATTCGTTCAACACCTCGTGTATGCAAACAAAATAGGCTACCCTACCAAATTTGGCATTTCAAACTCAAAAAAACCATTGAAATTTCCATCTGAGATCCCTTGAATCCATGTTGCACCTAAGTCAAAATACACAATTTTCTTGACCAAATTGCACAACTATTAGCACAGTAGAAAAAAAAAAAGAAAACATATTTAATTTAGTCTAGGACTTCTAAAATGATAAATAATTTTTAGCAAGGAGACACATATTTTTTATAAAGCACAAAATATTTTTTATCATAAAATACTTAATTTCATATTTGATTGGATAAACAAACTAAAATTGCATAGTTAAGCCAATTATAATAAAATTGTATAGTAAAATTACTTTCAAAAGAATGAAGATGATGTTGTCCTTTAAAAAAAATACCTCAAAGGGAAGCCGTTGTATTAAGTATTCCACTTTCACGCACGATTCGAAAAAAGGTCTCATCCTCGAGTATATATAAAATTAATGAATGAATTTACCAACAAAACCATGGATAATCATATTCTTAAATGTAGCATGTAACCATTCTATGTGATGAAATGCTGAAAATGCAAAAAATTAATAAGCGATAAAGTAGACAAATGTGTCCCAATTTGAGTAGAGACAAAAAGAGAGAGTGTCATCTAATCAGCCAATGGTGGAGAAAAAAAGACAAACGTAAAATGTTTATGCTTACTAAGGCAAATGAAGTCTAATGAACTATTCGCGATGATGATTCCTATGACACATATTCACAATCAAAAAAAGATATCTTCTTTGTTTTATTATCAGAAAGTGTCTTGAATGAAGAGTTCTCTGATGTTTTAAACTGAGATGGAGATTATATAAAATGATGCACTTTTATATAGAGAGCAAAAGGGAATTCAAATATGATTTTCTTACCTAAGACTAGTAAGTGAATACTCTATCACAATATTGTTTTCTTACACAACTAATATAATTTAACATGTAAGAATATGTCACTTAATGTCACGACCCAACTACCCGGATTGTACGGGCACCTACTCTAACCCACCTAGATAGGAGAACCCTTACCATCCATTTTAAAATACATGTGGAAGTCAATTAAGAAATAAAAAATACCTTATTCATTACAACTGGTTTAATAAACTTTAGATACAATTGAAAACTTTCCCTAAGAAACTAGTCTAAACGAGTATAAGGGATACTAAGAGATGATACAAAACTGTACACATGATCCAGCCTCCACCGTAGAACAATAACATAAGTTGTTGGCGATCTTTATCATGTTAAGAATGAAATACCTACTGATCCTGCAACCAGACTATACCCCCAAAAGGGTAGAGCAAGAGTAGTATCAGTACAAACAATACGTACTGGTTAGCATCATCGGTTGACTAGAATTAAATCACATGAACATCACATAAATATCCGAAAAGAAACATGCAACTTGAGAGTTATTTAGTCAAAGATTTTCTATTATAATAAATCCTTAACACCTTTGGCTTTTACTAGCCTCATCATTGAGAACAACATTCCCTTATTGTATTCAGCCCTAATCAGCATCTATCCACTATGTCATCAAGTCAGTACTCACCCCATACTTACATATGAATTCAACAACATTTAAGATCCCTACAAAATACTTCACCTTGTTCCACTAATACAGTTATGCATTAACACCCTAGTATATTTAGATTCATTTAAGGCTATACAAATTAATTAGCAAGGTAGTAATGCCCATCTTCCCGGTCTCAACTACAATAACCAATAGACGACCGACCATACACATACCACAAGCATAACCATGAACACCTACCAGGTAGGCTTACTCCAAGTTTATGACTCTTAACCTTATGCAACAGAACCAAATAATTCAGTTAACATGGACAACTAGTCAATTCAAGACCATGACTACCAACAAGACTCCAAGTCAAAAAACTATCACTCAATCAAATCTATAAACCATGTCTCAGTTACATAAGAAAGTAGAGAATATAGAGTTATTCCAAAACTTGTAATTTATCCAGACCACTCAAGGATCCATTCCAACAACAATAATGACAATAAATATGAATCCCCATTTATATCAAGAAACCAAATATAGCAAGTCAACACATAAGTCCAGTTCACTCAAGGAACCCATATAACAAGACAACACTTAATCCCTGATTCACTCAAGAAACTAATATAGTAAGTAATACATAATCCCCCATTCACTCAAGGAACCAATATAACATAATATATAACAAGTAAACAAATAACCTAGTTCACTCAAGGAACTGTCACTCTCACAAATACTTGTACACACTTGCTAAGGTTCTTAAGGTTTACCACTAGCCATGACCTACAATGGATGAGCTCCTGCTCATGTACCAAATCCCTGACATCAAGTGTCTGTCAACCTTATACCAACCAATGCCGTGAAGATGTCTAAATATTGGTATATCCCATAATAATAATAATAATAATAGTAATAGTATAAATCTTGTGAAGATTCCCAAATATCACTACATCTTACATTAATCACAGATATCACAACAATCACAACCACAATTACAACATCAATAACACTTGTAAAATCAACAAGCTTTTCATAAAAGTTCATTGCATGTGATTAACACTTAGGACATCAAATAGTTATTCGCTTTCCTTGAACATGCATTATACCAAGAAATACAAAGGAATAGTTGCTATGCAAGCATAAAACTAGTTGGGTTTCAAATACACTAAACCATCACGTATAGTTTGCACCTATGACCCATGGCATAATACACCACAACCATTCATCCTAACATCAATACCTTACAAATTTACTTGTCTCTGGTTACTACCATAGATTCTTTGGAATCCACCAACACTAACCACCTATAATTTAGGCATTTATTACGCTTAAACCCAATTTCCATGTACAACACCATTTTTAACCATACTAGGATGAACAACAACAAAAGAAAACACATTAATTACTTGACAATTTCAATATCACAAATAACAACAAATTCCCACCCAAACAACTGATGGTAGCAGATAACAGATGAAAAATTATTGTCAGAACCCAATTTCTTAGATCATGATGGCACCTATCATAACCCACCAGTTGGTAAGCCAACAATAGTCCTGAATAGCTAGTAGAGGACTAATAAGAAAAGGAAAAGCCAAAACTAAATAAAAATGAGAATGATGACAAGAAGAGAGTAAATATTTCCCCAAAACCTAGTGAGGTTAGTACCAGAGCCACTATCAAATAAGAGTACTAGGTGAACACAATTTTTACATACAAAACTGTCTCTGAAATACAAAATAAAGATCAATCCAACAAAAGAAGAAGAGCAGGAACAACTCCAGATGCCAGGAGCTCACCCTAAATATTTGATCTATGGTAGCCCACATAATGCACACGTCAGCAGCGAGAACTCATACTATGATCGGTAGGGTGCAGATGTGTAGTATAAGTACCAACATGAGGTACATTGTAGGCATCGGCCAACTAAGCTCCAAAAATAATGGAAGTATAAGTACGTTTAAAGCAGTAATATACAATATAGAAAACTATCTATGAAACAAAGCTTAACAATACTAATGGTGAGGTAAGGGTAAATTATCATACAGTCTAAGTAATCAGGGGCGAAAGTGTAGTCCCATAAATAGCAAATCGATATACCAAGAAGACTAAAAAAGGACTATATAATATTAATATGAGGCAAGGAGGTAGTATACAATAAGTAAATATAAGGTAAAAAGGAGTATACAACTAAATTATAAAGGAAACTAAAAATAAAGGTATTAACCTGAGGGAGCTAGCCCAATATCTCGAGGATCATAACCAAATAGGAAAACTAACTCTAGCATAATCAGTGTCACTAATAGAAATAAGGAATATCATAAGGTAGTATACTAATAATATAGCTCAACATAAGGAAGAGAAAAGGAACATGGAAGCGAACATACAACCTCGAGTACCAATCCATAACCACACCGCCATGAACCATATAATAATATCCAAGCAATAATATAACAAGCAAACCCAGAAAAACAATAACCTAACTGGGACCCTATAAGCCCAGAAGGTACAATCCATCACTCAGCAAACAACAAACATAACCAATACCTATTTAGCCCCCATAAGACTGATAGCACAAGCGCCAAACAATTGTACTGGTGATAGGCATTGCATATGAACAAATGAATGCAAGGAAAATCCAATACTATTAATAAACTGAGTGCCATAAAGTACCAAGTATATACACCTCATTTATCTTGTTGGCTGATAAGGCATGACCTATGGGTATCACCTTTTCGGCACGTGGTCTCTAGACAGAGGGTCCCATAGGGGACTAAGGATATCCGTATATATTGCCTGGTCCCGAACCAGGACTTCCAATAACCAATTGTAATAAATCTGCTCTGTCCAATACTATAGAGATGTAATAATATAATAAGTTCTCGAAATCGAATCGAGACTAAATAAGTAGAAATCCTTAAAGTCCAATGACCGAGATTGAATTTGGGACTAAAATGGTAGAATAATGTATAAAGGGTCAGAATTCCCCTCGACTGAGATAAGTAAATAGTGACAAAGAGAGGATAAAGAATGGACCAGAATCTATCTTGGTCTTGATTTCCAAAATAGTATGTTTAGTTTAACTGGTCATAAACCACTAATAAGGGTGGTACGACTTCCATTTAAGAAAAATCAGTTTTAAAAGTGAAAAAGTAGGAATAAAACCCTTTTTGGAAAACAATAATAAAACAAAGGTTTTTGTTGGAATCGTACTACTAAAATAAGCATGAGAATGCGAATAATGTATGGATGCCATCACCAGTATACAAATAAGGCAAACGTTAGCACCTAAGCAACTATAAATTAAGCCACAACTCTTTTAAGGCATTGAGAACTAACCTAGTATCCAACTGGTATCATAACCATGGCCTTGGGTCAAACAATATAATTTATAGAACAATTAAATTATATATATATATATAGAGAGAGAGAGAGAGAGAGAGAAACTCAGAAGTAGAATCAACGAGAGGCATCTACTAATCGGGAGAATTTAACTGAGGAATATTATCTCTATAGGAAAGTACTATCCCAATACCTACACTAAGGATTCTCAGTGTCAGCCTACGGTCCTAACAGGTATATAACCATGCTTAACATAATTCTATAGCAATAACGAGTATTCTAGGCTAGGGTCAAACTACAAATTCTACTCTAAAATCCACTAAATAGGTCAAAAACTAATATCAGGATACATGTAGCCTTAAATATATCCTATAACCCCCATCTAGCATGCAATCTATATAATAAATAATCTCATGGAGAAGAGTAGACTGTAGCCTACCTCAAAACCAATCCGCAGTCTCAAACCATGCACGAACTTCTCGTCTCCACTCCTCATAATGTGTGCTATCAAATACAAAATCTACACCTACAAGTAAAATGAGACCCATATTCCAATATAAAACTCCAAGCTGAAAATTGGGTTAAAAATAGGTTGTGGGGCCTGCAAATGGAATTCTAAAAATTAAATCCATCACGAGGTCCCTCGAAGGAAAAGGAATGCTTGCTCAAAAATTGAGCACAAATGGAGTCTCAATTGGAGAGCTAAATAAAATAAAGGAAAGTTAAGAATTAATGAAGAATTAGGCTGGAGACTTGCAATAAAACTGACAGGAAATGATTATCTCAACGACCTCTACTCATCCCCAGCTCTAATTAATGATTTTGCACATGGTATTAATCTTACAAGTCCAATAATGGTGGAAAAGGGTTTAGAAAATGATGGATTTTTAGGAAAGACAATAATATATAAAGCTAGGGGTTCTTAAAATTACGATTGTGAGGACCTCTAGCCGTGACCGCGAAGCACAGGAAAATTATTCATTGCAAACATGAGGAACGAGCCACAAACGCAATGAGATACTGGAGATGGCAATCGCAAACGCAATGAAGCCTTTGCAAACACAAAAAATAGACTGGACAAGGTCGGATCGGCCCTTTATTGCAAACACGAGAGGAAACTCATGATCATGATGGTCAAAGACTTAACCCTTTGTAAATGCCGTCAAATCCTCATGACCACGAAGAGGAAAGATGGACTACACCAGGTGATGTTGCACCCATAAAAACCCAAGTCATAACAGACTACGACCGGGTTCTCAGAATTAATTTAAAACCCCGTGCAAGCAAATAAACTATGTTACCCTATAAAATTCGGCATTCCAAAATCAAAGAAACCATCAAAATTCCCATCCAAGGTCATTTCGACAAAATGTGGGGCCCATACCCACTACTCTATTTTTTATCAAAATCCACCCAATAGCCCAAAATGAGCTCGAAACCCAGACCAAAGGTCCTCCAATCCTAAAATCTATGTTTCAAAGCTAACAAAATTCTCATCTAAGGTTGTTTACTAGAAATTTTGGTCCAAGACTAATTTCTCAACTTCAAAAGCTCTACACTAGAGAAATAGGCTTAAAACCCAAACAAAATGCTCAAAAACTAAATCGACGGTCCCGACAAGTGATTAATGACCTGTAACCACTATAGAAAAACATGAAACACCAAAAACAAATGAAAATGAAAAAAATGTCATAAAGGGTCATTATATTTTTCCATACTCTGAGAGACTGGATCATGCTATAATGTGAATATTCCCTCCATAGCATCATCGCTATAGTGGGAGAGGGCCACTATAGCGGAAGTCAATAGTTTAAAGGGGTGAGAAATGGGCTTCTAACCCATTTCCCCCTTTTCACTCAAAAAATTTCATCCCCTCCCCGATCACTTTGCTCCCGTTATTGGAAACAATTTAATTATCAATATACTTCCTCTCTTTACTTCATTACTCGTATTTATGTATGCTTTATGCTTGAATTCAAAAGTAGAATAATTTTTATGGTTGTTTTTTAAATTTGAAATTTGGATTTATTTGGCCAAAATGTTGAAGAATGGACGCTTCCCTTACTTTTACAATACCTCTATAGTATTTTGTGCGTAAGAATTACGAAATTCATGGCCAAAATAGGATCGAAATAGTAAGGTATGTGATAGGTTACTCTTGGTTGGGTTTTGACGATATGGGTATGCTTTAGGAGTTATCATGCCCAATCTTTGGCATAAATAGTGTTATGGTACTTTATGAATACTGATTTGGGGTTGAAATGCCAAAAATAGAACTTTTCTTCAAGAGGCACCAATGTTTCACCTCTTGAATATTTTTGGGATGATAAAGGTCGCTATAGAGGACTCATACCGCTGTTGCGGCCCTACTATAGAAGACATATTCCCTTTATAGTGGTTACATAGTAGTGGAATACAACCAGCTATAGCGGGAGGCTGCAGGTAGTATCCTCCCAATCTAACCCAAACTTGGCCTTTTTGTGAAATTTGATTTCCTTGATACATTTATGAGTTCTAACTTGTCTTCTTACTATGATTTTGTATAGTTACTACCCCAATGGTTGAAAACTAAGAGGATGCCCCCATATTTGAGAGATTTACCAATGAAAACTATCGAGAGAGATTTATGGATTATCGAAGGACGAGATTCTGCTATGAGCCAGGTTTCGTGGTGAAGGAGGTGTCAACTAAGGCACCTGAATTCTATAATCGGCTTCAGGAACTTGGATATATGCCAATAGTGGAGGCTCCTCCATCTAAGGTCCTAGGCTACCTTATGGAGTTCTATGTTATACTCCCTATCGTGCTTTAGGACGGCCCCAACCCTACTATCTACATTAGGAGAGTTGATGTCCCCATGGACGCTGCTACTATAAATGAGGTTCTTAGGGTGACGAACATCTTCAATGTTGGGTACATGGATAAAGCTTGAGAGATGGATATTAAGTGGCTGCAGGACATACTGATTGTAGTGGAAGAGAGGAACCAGATATACTAGCCCACTACTGAAGGGGTTAGGAGAATGCACTTCATAGCTGATGCTAGGAGGTGGCTGAACTGGGTGTCCCGAAGGATTCGTCCTAGGAGTACCACTTCAAAAAAGAACTACCCTCAAGCTCTAGTGGTCGCCTATGCTATATAGGGTATACCATAAAATATGGGGACATAAATAGTAATAAAGTTGAAGGACTTTTATCGGGGCAGCAAGAAGGGCCTTTACATTCCTAGTCTAGTATCTGCACTGTGTAGGCATATTGCGTACCCTAGGAGGATGCTGACACTGAGATTGAGATGGATATCCCCTTCCATCCCCTTAAGGTGATGTGGTTTAGTCAAAGAGGAAGAATATAATAAGGGTGTGTGAGAACGAGAGTAGTCGGGCTATAGAGGAGGATGTTGATAAGAAGGATGATATATCCCCTCCCTCCTAGCCCTAGCTTCATATTTCTAGAAGCCACCTAGAAGAAAACTTGGTTGTGGTAAGGATATAAATAGAGCAAGACCCTTCAAACTCTACAACCCTACCTCTCACTGCCTAGGACTATACAGTGCTTCGCTGAGAGCTTGATGAGGAGAAGAAGAGGAGGCTTTCCTCGTACCACAAAAAGCAAGTGTTTAGTAGAGTCTGCGGATCAGTACAAAGACGTATGTATCCTATTTTTGGGAGGCTATAGGATATTTTAAGGAAAATCTCATCCTTTTGGTTAATTATCATGCATTGTGTCTATATTGGTTTCTAGATTCTTATTTGTTTTACTCTTTCGTAGATGGATTGGACACGAGCTATGGCTTCTAGGGTTGGAGACCCCGAGCCTGTATCTAGGGTTCCTATTAGAGGCAAAGATCAATACCAAGGTTGAGGTTAGGCTAAAGCTGTAGCTCTAGCTCGAGGCGAGGCCAGGGAGCTATCACCAGATTTGATTATTGATCCAGCACTTGAGATAGCACCAGAGGATTCGCCGCCACCATAGGCAGTGGACCAGGGGAAGCCCAAACCCCACCTGGATTTATATTTTTAGCAGTCCTCCAAGGTACCTTAGTACAGGTATTATGTATTATTGGTGTCTAGTCTACGAATGGGGCTCAGACATCCACATAAATAGTAGCCCAGGGTGGACTTTGCATAGGAGTATAACCTGCAGTTACAAATCCCAGAGTAGAGGTTCCACTAGCACCCATAGTTCTACAGCCAGTAGCAGTATAGCTAGCCATGACTTCTGAGGAGTAGAAAATACTTGGTCAATTTGTTAGATTGGCTCCAGTGAGATTTGAAGGGGGCCCAGGTGAGGATGCTTTCATGTTCCTTACTAGCTATGTGGAGAGTGTCACAACTCGACTCCCATTTGGGATGGACTGGCACCCGAAGCCGATGAGGCCCGAGAGAACCAATCTTTACTCAAATCTATTCACATGCATGCCTTGGTAACAACGTCACTGTATCTCTTAAATTTTTACGAAAGTCATAGAAACATGTACTACATGTATATGAAGCCATCAAGTGAAACTGGACATACATCTCTTACATTCCTTATCCCACATATGTCTACAAAGCCTCTACAGATACATATACATAGCCAAGCTAGAGTCGGGACAAGTCCCTGCTTTATACAACATTTACAATACCATAATCAATGTACACTATGACTCGAAAAGCCCCGAACCAACTGGAGCTCACCAAAAATATGCAAATGACCCGCACTCTACCATGGAGGTCTACTAGTACCTGTGCCTGCAGCATGTAACGTAAATCCCCCTAAGGGGGTCAGTACGAAGAATGTACTGAGTATGTAAGGCCATATGAAACTTTATAATACATAAATATTTCAATGAACTCAAATACAAATGAATAATCAATATGATTAAGTCACTATTCTGTATATGTGGAACCATGTACCTTACATTCATTATGAACAACCCATTATTCTGTAGGTTTGGAACTATGTACTTTACGTTCATTATTTTCTTTGCTTCTGTATTCACTCATCGTCACCTGTGCTATATTCTACTCGGGCCCCAACTGATCAGTGGGTCTTTACATAACATAACATTATGTTGGGATCAACTCGAGCTAGGCTTATGCCTCTAGAGATACCACCCATAAATCAAAGCATCGGGTTCGGCTCGAGCTAGGTTATTACCTCTAGAGCTGCCATCCATAAACCAATATATCAGGTTCGGCTCAAGCTAGGTTATTACCTCTAGAGCTACCCCCTGTCAGGATCGTTTCGAGCTAGGCTTATGCCTCTAGGACTGCCCCTTGATCCAATAACCTCGGGATCGGCTTGAGCTAGGCATTTTACCCCCAAAGCTACCACTCATACTCAATCATTGACCACATATATGCATTACTTTATTCTTTACTTTTGAGATTGATACAATGATAGTCCTAATTTTATTTGATGCTTTGGATCAATAATCAATGAGTGAGAGACATGTGAACAAACATTTTTGGAAACATAACCTTATTGAAAACATAACATTATTAGGACCATTGGACAATAATCAATGAATAAGAGGCATGAGTATAACCACTATTGGAACTTTGGAACACAACCTTATTGGGCTTTTGGAACACTAGGCAATGGATATGAGACATGTGATTTACAATTGATCACTGAGTAGGAAACATGTAATAATAACCATTGGTAACCGAAAATAGGATACCTTAGCACATTTTGAAATAGGACAAGTGTAATATCAATGTGAATACTATATGCTACAGAAAGATATGGACAGAGTAACCTTACATACCTTATGTCCTCAATATGAACACACAATCCAACATGTGAATACAATAATTCCACTCCTTCCTTACGTTTCACTCTACATCACAGGTACATAACAGAACCAACATTAACCACAAGCTACATTCCAAGTGTATAAGACAACCATGAGTTACATGAGTCCCCTATAACATTATCTCACCCTTTACAATACCATTCATGGCCTTTTCATACCAATAATACCATAACATTCTATACATTGACCAAGACATCACAAACCAATAGCTTTTCGCACCAATTTACTCCTTTAAATGTTCCCATTAACACCACATCATCATGAACACATCAAGTTACTCCAATACATTTAATAACCAAAATTCCACAATTTACTCATATACAAAAATAACAAGTTATGGACATAACTACACCATACATGTTTAGATATCATCCATACCATTCACTTTCATCAAAACATCAAGTCCCTTTTACAAGTTTAATTCACAAGGATGCACATCTCTTAGCAAAAAGCCAAAGTGCCAAAGTGCCATGTCCAACACTTCCAAGCATAACCAACATGATTTACATAGTCTCTTATTCATATGATATATTAAAGTACAAGAACAATCACTTACCCAAGCTTGGAAGATGATGATCTTGCCCAAGAGTTGATTGTTTTAGGGTTTGGAAATGGAGAGAAAAGTCTAGAAATGTCATGAGAGATTTTGTGAATAAAAATCTGCTTTTGGCCTTATATATCCTCCATTTAATGGTTATGTTTATCCACTTGGGCCAATAATTGATGAATTAAAGGAAGAATGGGTCATTTGACCCATTGGGCCATGCATTTTGGCTCCATTTTGGTCCTCAAATTGGCCCATTAACATATTATATTAGCCCACTAAAATCAATGTGTAATCCATCATATATCTCATGTTTAATTAATTCCATAATCTTTACGACAATATTCACTTACGAGATTCCCGATCGTAACCTCACTCACAAAAATAGAAATGCTAGTCGCTCATGGCCTATTTGAACATAATTTGTTAAAAATACTTGTGATGAAGAATTAACCCCAACTCGGATGCTAAACGCGCTTAAGAATAGTCCTAATATTATGGAGTAATGATACCATGACTCAAAGGTCTTATATACATCATAATAGTCGAAGAAAATTTTTGGCAAAAACCACTCCGGTACGCCGCTTGGCGCGCCCCAATGCTGCCTGTGGGCTGAAAATTTCATCCCAGAGCGGCCTGGCACGCCCCTGGGCGCGCCCCACCTTTATTTTTTTAAATTTTTTGTTTCTTCGACTTTTCTTTGTGGATTCGGTTAGATACTTCAAGTTCTATTATTTAACTTACTTTTTACCTTTAATATCCTTTGTTTGGAGGCCCTCCAAGCCTCATTTTTAACCCCACAAATGCTCCATGAAGTCACAAAACACCTTCTACGAAGGTCTGATCATATGTACGAGGCCCAATATCAAATATCTCATCAATAACATTACCAAATACATACTTATGGCTCTCGACACCTAAGTAAACATTGTTCAATGTCGTCAAGTAGGGTTGGGAAGGTATGGGGTGTTACAGAGAGGTTGCATAATTTTTTACTGGTTGAGTCACATGGTGTGGACGACACCACTTTTCTATTTGAGAGAGCAGCGAGATAGTAGTGGAGCGGATATCTTGATTTTAGGAAAGTAGGGTCTCTTTCTATATGATGAACTCAGTTCTCTGAGGCTTTGATGAAGAAGTATATGCCTCGCAGCTTATATGAGCATCTGAGGGATTAGTTCACAAGGTTGCAGTAGGGGTCTATGTTAGTAGTAAGGTATGAGTTGATATTTCATGAGTTAGCCAGACATACCTCCATGATTCTACCTATTGAGTATGAGTGGATTTAGTATCTTATCAGAGGGTTAAGACTTCCACTTTGTGTGGCTACTCAAAGTCTTGTAGTTGTTGGCAGATCATTAGTTGATATTGTTGACTATATCAAGACTATGGAGGAATGCATCACAAGGACCATATGAGGTAGCGATAGAAGACTATGTCAGTAGGGAAGTTACAGCGAGAGCCACAGTGGCTCACAGTGTAGAGGCAGAGTTTTTTGAGTAGGTACGCTCAGCATCAAGGTCATTCTACTAGGCCCATTCAGGTAACCCTATAGATTTTAGATGGGGTCAGCTTTGTTATAGTGACTACAGTAGATAGAGCAGTGGGTTGTCTTTGAGAGGTATCCAGTTAGGGTCTTCAGGTAGAGGTAGCCATTTTAGGTTAACTGGAACGTTTTTACAGAGTAGAGTGCCCATGGCATGCTATGATTATGGTATTATTGGTTATTTTTCCAGAGAGTGTCTCCAACTAGGTATGATTAAATCAACTGCAGAGAATATTCCACCAATTAGATTAGTGCCATCCCCAACTAGGGTTGGTGCATAGGGTTACAGGGGTGGTCCTCAGGGTTCTAAAGAAGTTTCTCAGGCAGGTAAGGTAGGTTGCCGAGGGGCACCCAGTCTATAGGCAGACAAATTCATTTATATGTTGTTCCTAGTAGGTCGGAGGCTGAGGCTTCAAATGCTGTTAGTATAGGTATGATCTCAATCAACTATCAACCAACTTTTGCTTTATTTGATCTAGGCTCCACATATTCTTATGTGTATTCTTATTCTGCACCTTAGTTGGGATTATATGGGGAGCCATTATTTTTTGCTTTATGCGTAACTACTCCCATTGGTGATACTTTAGTAGTGGATTGGGTGTATAGATCATGTATTGTGACTATTTGGAAGTATGACACTTGGGCTGACCTTATTATATTGTACATGGTTGATTTTGATGTGATTCCGGGCATGGATTGGTTATCCCCTTATTATGCATTCTTAGATTACTTTGCTAAGATTGTTACTTTATCCGTGCCTACCATACCCCAAATTAATTGGAAGAATTCTTATAGCTGCATGTCGATAGGGATTATTTCTTATATTCAGGCTAGGAGAATTGTATCGAGAGGTTGTTTGGCTTATGTTTATGATGTAAGTACACAGAGTCCTTTGCTTGACTCTGTTCTTGTAGTTTGGGAGTTTCTTTATTTCTTTCCTATCGACCTACCTGGCCTTCCTTCTGAGTGTCACATTGAATTTTCTATTGAGCTTGAATTGATAACCCAACCTATTTCTATGGCACCTTACCATATGGTTGGTTAGTTTGAGACTTCAGAGACTAGGGCACGAGGTACTGACTTAATTTGGGAGTCATTGGACAGAGTTTGGGTGATTCAGGATAAGTTATGGGCAACTCAGAGCAGGCAAAAGAGCTACGCTAACCATAGGCCTTTTGTTTTAAATTTTGGAGTTGGTAATCGGGTTTTCCTTTGAGTGTCACCCATAAAGGACGTGATGAGGTTTGGTAAGAGGGGCCAGCTCAGCCCCAGGTATTTCGAGCCATTTGAGATCCTTCGGACAATTGGGGAAGTAACTAATGAGTTTGCCTTACCCCTAGTCTTTTCAACCATCCATCCAGTTTTTTAGGTATTAATGTTGCAACACTATATTCAGGATTAGTCTCACGTGCTTTGGTGGGACTCATTTCAGATGGATTATAGGATGGCCTTTTAATAAGATCTAGTTTCTATCCTAGCTAGAGATATCAGACAACAGCTTTCTAAGGATATTCCTATGGTTAAGGTTCATTAAAGACACTGTCCGATCGAGGAGGCTACTTGGGAGATTTAGCGTGATATGCGGACTCATTATCCTTAACTGTTCGAGCCTTTAGGCATTTCGTAATCTTTTACTTTAATGGATGCAAGTCCTTTTAGTAGTGGATGTTGTAGTGACCCTCCAGGTCATTTTTTATGTTTTTGTGCTTTTTCTGTGGTTAGAGCTTTCCCATAACTTTCCCAAGTAATTTATGAATTGTTGGGACTGACAGTCTAGTTACTAGGCAGTTCATTTGGTTTTTAGAGCCATTTCCTAATTTTGGAGCTTTTGAAGTTGCGAATATGGTCTCGGGCCAAAATTTTAGGTAAATGGCACTGAATACCAATTCTGTTTGTTTCGTTAGCTATGGAATGTCAATTTTTTTCTAGGGGGATCCTTGCTCTTGGTCCCAATGATTTAGACTCATTTTCAGCTATTAGGTAGATTTTGGCTAAAACAGACTCTTTGATGTGGGACCCACATACTAGTGAAATGACCTTGGATGGAAGTTTTGATGGCTCCTTTGAGTCTAGAATGCTGAATTTGATCGGGTAACATAGTTTTTTTGTGTTCACAGAATTTCAAACGAATCCTAAGGGCCTGTTCGGAGGATTTGCAACTTGGCAAAGTTGTTGGTGCATCAGCACCTGGTGCAGGCCCATATCCTTCATTGCTATCGCGAAAAGGACCCCCAAGATTGCGAGGGTCCATAGATCCTAGTCATCACAATCGCGAGTCTGGGACTCGCAACTACATTGAAGAAGGTTGTGGGATCGTGCAAGCTTGTTCATCCCAACAGCGTGGCTTGGCCACCACGATTGTGATGGTCCCATGTCATGACCCAAAAGTGTAGGTCCTGATGGCATGTACGTCAACCCAGCCTTAGTAATCGTAAAGAAAGGAAAAATTGATATATGAAGAAAACCAATAAATACGACACTTCTAGAATGAATTAAGGCCACAATATTCAAATAACATAGAAATCAGAACGAAACACATAAATCCCCAAGATGCGGTGTCATAAGTTTAAAGAGCATCTAATACAAATCCAAAATCTAAAATACATGAATCTATAACTGAAATTAAATAAAAACAAGATAAGATAAGAAGAGATCCAAATTCCGCCCTGAACTCTATAGCTCACCAGTATCTCGAATATCAACCCTTAATAGCAGAAGATCAGCCACCGCGGGTCGCACTCATACTGGGATCTGCACCCAAAGGGCACAAAAGTAATAGTGAGTATGATCAACTTGTACTCAGTAGGTATCATAGGCCGACTGAGTAAAGTAGAAAACTAAACAAGTAAAAGATACTATGAGCACATTCCACCTGCAAACAAAAAAGTTCCCAAATGGTGGCTCGCACCGTCTCCACTAACAATTCTACAATATGAAGTCAAAAAAGGGAAGCTACACACTAAATATATAGAAAATATAAGTACACGGCAACCAACACATAGAGAAAATACAAATGATGCAATGTAATGCAATGATTGTGTTATAATGATGATGAAAGCCATCATATGACTTTTTGTATACAACTTTCGAGCCTCAGTGCTTCAAGACAGGACTCATGGGGGGGAGGGGTCGCAAACCATATACTTTCTCAAACCTCAATCTCAATCTCAATCAACCTTGTCGGCTAGTGATCACAACCAAGGGTTTTATAAAGTGTTTCATTTTGTTTTAGAAAAAGTGTTTCTCAGTGGTACCAGTATCTCATGAATATGTATGTATGAAATAAGGATTTAATGCTCACAACCAATAAGTATGATGATTATAATCAATTCAATACAGGTATAATTAAGCTCAAAATCAACTCAATATGTCAATAATTCATGATATAAGCCCTTGCTCGACTCCACTAGAATATATAGTGATGTAGACATCAAAAATATTGTTTCAAAAACCCCTTAGTTGGGCATTAATATCATGATAGAGGCAAATAATTCTCAAATCGGACTATAATATATATTCAAGTCGGTGTAGGAGCATCACAACAATAATAATTGCATTTAATGCATAATGAAGGCCTACAAATGTCAAATAAAGCCCCCACGTAGGTATCTAATAAAGCACCCATGTGGGCATCACACGAAATATAATCTCTCAAGTCAACAAAAATATGCATATAAGAGCCCACACAGGAAACACAATAATAATAATAACTTTGAGATACAATTCCCACGTCTAATTCTTCAACCTATAGCATGCTTTATAAGAATGTTTAACTACCCAAATCTGTCTAAAGAAAGTTAAACCATAACCTACCTCAAAGAGCCGAAATCAAAGCCTAGACCCTTCAATGTGGAGCCTTTCCTTCATGATCAGTCTCAGTACAAACTAAATCTATCAAATATACAATCTACGTGTCAAAAGGGAACCAATGACACCCATATTGGCTATATTTAAATCGAGTTCCAGAAAATCATTCTAAAAATATGTTCGAAATTTAAAGGGGCATTTTGAGAATTTTATTTTAGAAACATAATCCTCATATCAAAAGGAGTCTATATTTGGAAAACCATGTAAAAAGGAGTTGAAAACAAAGCTCAAATCGAAGAAACACTAATTTAAGGTTATCTGGGTAAAAATCCCAAAACTCCAATTTGAAATCAACTTTTAAAACAATTTTGAAGATAAAATCAATAGGAAATTATGGAAATAGGGGTTTAGAGGTTACCCAAGCAAGAATGGTGAAGAAACCCCTTTGAAATTGCCTTTCTCGAAGCTCCGAAGTTCAAAAATAGTGGAAGTCGTGAAAATGAGGAATTTATACTGTTCAGGTGAATAGTACCTCACAATCACGGTCCCCATATTATGATCGTGATGCTCAACGTTGATCAGAAATTAAATTGATCATTGCAGTCGTGCAGTTGGGTCATGCACTCATGATGAGTCAACCCAACTTGAACCATTATATATCTCTTTGCGATTGCAACACATGGCCACACGATCATAATGAGACCCCTGAAGCTGCACCTGAAACTGAAAACCAGCAAGTGAGACTTTGGAAAAGTAGTCCTAAACGAACCTTCGAAATTTGTTTGGGACCTCACAAAAAAAAAATCAAATATGCTACTAGGCTATTTTCGATGTTCTGGACTCAATGGCACCATCTAATTTACGAAAAGTGGTCATTTACAACAATTTAGCCCCTGGAACCCCTTTAAGCTTATTTTTGCTAGTTTTTGTCAAAAGGATCAAAATGCAAATTAAAGGCTCGGGATATAAACTAACTATGCTATTAACCCAAAATCAACATTTCGGATCTAATGGAACTGTCCAAATCCTAATTCGATGCTCGAAACATGAATTGTTGACCGATTTCAAATCCATGGCTTTAAAAGCCTCTAAAAGTATCAAACTCACCCAAATCATTCCCGAATGCATCAGGGACTTTGCTAACCAACCCCACAACTTATAAATTGTATATTGCAACTACAGGGTAGGAAAACATTGTCAAAATGTATAAAAGGTGCAAACCCACAACTATTGTTGTTACATTATCCACCACTAAAATTTAAGTTCCTCCTCGAACTAAAAAGCAAATAAAGTGGCAGAAGCGGTAAGAAGCTGGGGTATCTATATCACATATTAGACACGACCTCCTAGGTAGGCTCCTCAATAGGGCGATGTCTCCACTGGACCTTTACTTAATCGATATTCTTAGACCTCAACTTCCTAGTCTGCCCATCTAGGATAGCAATGGGCTCCTCCTCGAAGGATAAATCATGGTCTAATACAACAGAATCCCACCAAATCACATGTGTATAATCTGCATGGTACCGCTTTAACATAGAAACTTGGAATACAAGATGAACAATTGACAGATGTGGAGGCAAATCTAGCCTATACGCCACATCTCCATACTTCTCAAGGATCTCAAAAGGGCCAATAAACCTCGGACTAAGCTTTCCTTTCTTTCCAAACCTTGTCACACCCTTCATGGGTAAAACCTTTAATAGTACTCAATCTCTAATCATGAAGGTAATATTGGAGGCTCGACGGTCGACATAACTCTTTTACTTACTCTGGGCGGCCAATAGCCTCTGCTGAATTAGTCTCACTCTACCCATCGAGTCACTCAACAAATTTATACCCCAAGGCCTCACCTCAAAAGAGTCAAACCATCCTAATGGGGATCTACACCTCCGCCCATACAAAGCCTCAAAAGGCTTCATTTTAATGTTGGAATGGTAATTGTTGTTGTACGCGAACTCTGTTAAGGGCAAGACCTGGTTCCAATGACCAATAAAATCCATAACACATTCTCGAAGTATGTCATCTACTACCTAAATTGTCCTTTCAGACTGACCATCCATATGAGGATGAAAAGTTGTGCTCAAATCAAGCTGATTACCTAACTCACTCTGCATAGTACTCCAAAATCTCGAGGTAAACTGAGTACCTCTTTCAGATATAATGGAACAATCTCTCTAATGTAGATTTTGGCCGACTTCTCTGTATTGTAATTTGACCTCACATGTACAAAATGAGAATACTTGGTCAATGAATTTGCAATCACCCAAATTGATTCAAGTATCTCCAAGGTTAGGGTTTTGTCATATATAAAATCCATAGCAATCCGATCCCACTTCCATTCTGGAACGAGCATTCTATGCATCGTACCGCCCGGTCGCTGATACTCATACTTCACATGTTGGAAATTCAAACACTTAGCCATGAACTTCAGAATATCCTTCTTCATACTACCCACCAATAATACAACTTTTGGTCATGATACATCTTTGACGCTCCTAGGTGAAAGGAATATCTAGAACAATGAGCCTCTTCCAAGATCAATGTAACCCATCCACTAATTCTCGGCATACAAACTCGACCTCTAATCCTCAAAACACCATCGGGATCAATAGTGGCCACCTTTTTCTTGCCACTTAAAACCCTATCATAAATCACTCTCGATCTATCATCATCAAACTGATGAGCTCAAATCTACTCCATCAAGGAAGAACTAGCCTCAACAAAAGCTAAAACATGTCGGAGTATATAAATATCAACCCTAATCAACTGGTTAGCTAAGGACTGAACCTCCAAGGCCAAAGGTGACTCCTAGGTCAAAAGATGAGCTAAACTCCCCATACTCTCTGCTTTTCGAATCAAGGCATCAGCTACCATATTGGCCTTGCCTGGATGATAAAGAATAGTGAGATCATAGTCCTTGAGCAACTCTAGCCATTGATGCTTTCTCATATTGAGATCACGCTGAGTGAAGAAGTATTGAAGGCTATGATGATTGGAGAAAATATCATAATAGACCCCATACAAGTAATATCGCAACAACTTCAATACAAAAATAACCGCGGCCAATTCTAAATCATGGGTAGGGTAAATCTTCTCATGAGGCTTCAACTATTGAGAAGTATAAGCAATCACCTAACCCTTCTGCATCAATACACCAACCAAGACGACTCCAAAAGTATCACATAACACGATAAAACCCATGCCCTCCTTGGGCAAGGTCAAGATAAAAGCCAAAGTTAACAACTTCTTGAGCATTTGAAAGCTCTCCTCACAAGTATCTGACCACTGAAATACAATTTTTTTCTAAATCAATTTGGTCAAAGAAGTCACAATTGACGAGAAACTCTACACAAAGTGTTGATAATATCCATCTAATCAAATAAAACTCTGAATATCAGTAGGACAAGTGAGCCTAGCCAATCATGAACTGTAGCTATCTTAGCTGAATCGACCATAATGTCATCCTTAGTCACTGCATGAAATAAGAAAGAAATAGAATCCAACCAAAACTCGCACTTGGAGTACTTGACATATAACTTCTTATCTCGTAATCTCTGTAGTATAGTCATCAAGTGTCATACATGGTCTGCCTCATTCTTTGAATAAACCAAGATATAATTGAAGAATACAATCATGAAGGAATAAAGATAAGGTCAAAATACTCAGTTCATCAACACCATGAACGTTGTTGGGGCATTGGTCAACCCAAAAGAGAGGCGGTGAAGCAACACTAGTATCGCGAACATAAGAAAAATAAGATAGATACCCCCTTTTAACCATGCAATGAGCATATAGAAAAGATATAAGTCCCCTCAGACACAAACTAGGCACACCCTTCTACACTAACCTTGGCACACCCGGAATAACTAAAGTCATGGTCTTGTCAAAACAATTTAAAACAACATGATTGGAAGCTAACCAACCTATACCTAAGATAACATCAAAATCAACCATATCTAGGATATTTAAGTCTATGCAGGTCTTACGTCTCATAAAGATCACTACACAAGAATGGTACACCCGATTCACTACGAAAGAATATCCATCAAGGGTAAGAAAACAAAAAGGCACAGCAAAGGACTCACATGCAATATCAAAACCAATAGCAAAGTATGTATACACATAGGAGAAGGTAGACTAAAGGTCAAATAACAAAAAAGCATAACAATGACAAACTAGGATGATACCTATGATAACTGCATCTGAGGCCTCTACCTCAAGTCTTCCAACTATAACACAACACTAACCACGCCATCTCCCAAGCTGAAAAACCTTTCATCGAATACCACAAGCTTCCTGAGCTCTACCTTGAGCACATCTAGCACTACCCATGCCACCCTGTGAACCTTTTCTGACTATAGATGTAGGAGTAGGGCAAAGCTGAAGTTGAGAACCCCGTTGGGCAAGACCCACTGCACGTTGAGGACAGTCCCTTGGATAATGATTGGTATCCTCACATACTTCACACCCTCTACTACCTGAATCACACTGAGAGGGCCCATATGAGACAGAACGGCCTTCCTGACCATACGAACCAAAATTGGAGCCTCAACCCATATGAGCTGATCCCTGGCAACCTGGAGTTGCAAAAACCAAATACCTACAACCAAAACTCTGTAAGGATACCTAAAATAGTCTACTGTGATAACTATGAGTACCTTTGTTAGAGAAATCCCTACCTCGGGACACATGTCCACTGAACTCACTCCATCAACAGATCTTTTTAGCACCGCTACGACCCTAAGTACCCTGACAAATCGATTTAATAAACTTAAAATGGTCACTATACTCTATAAAAAATCCCTTAATGCCACCATTTGAGTTGTAGCCAATTGATAATAACCAACAAAATCCTTCACAAACTTCCTAATCCTCTCTAACTTAGTAGAGATACTGGAAGTGGCATATATGGATAGTGCATGAAAACATGCCTCATACTTTGCATTAGTTATGAATCCATTTTATATGTGATCAAACCCATCTCTCATCTAATCCCTTCAGCTATAAGGCACGAACCTCTCTAGAAAAGCCTCAAAAAATTAGGTCCATGTTATAGCAGGCGAACTCAGCGGTCAACATCTAGTAAGAGACACTACCAAATATTAGGATAATTGAAATAGACTTGCTAGTAACCATTTCAAAATCATTGCATTAACTAGTCTAGTGCAACTGTTATGACCGTTGCCAAAAGGTTTGGTAGCTATTGACATGGCTTAGTCGTATAACTATTGCTATTATAATATAGATATTGCAATAGTCCTAGCTATAGCAATGGTTTTTAAAACCATTATGATAAATTCATCTATGGTAATAGTTGTCTAAAAATTAACATGTATTTCAACGGTTAATTAATCCTCCACCATTTTCCCTTAATAATTTTCATCACAAGCCAATACTATTATTTTTCTTTATTTCTCAATACTTATTTTATAAATATGACATATATAGAGAGAGATATCTAATACTCATTTTAGCAACTTCACTCATCACATATATCACAAAGCTCTTTCTTCTCTCTAACCTCTCTCGAAACTTTTCTCTTCTCAAACCTTAGGTGCCGCTGTTAATTTTTGCTAATTTTCTCAGATTTGCACTTGTATAAGCTTGTATTTGTCTATTAGGAGCAAAAATCTCAAACCCCTCCCATCTCTTTAAGGATTTGTGTGATTTTAGCTGGTGTTTTGTGATTTTTGTTGGTGTTTTGGGTGATTTTAGCTAAATCTCTCAGATCTATTGGTGTTTCTATTTGTGACTGGAGATGGATCTAGATTTCTTCAGCAAGTTTAGCCTTTTAAGGTATTTTTCTTAATCCCTTTGTTTCTCTTTAAGTTTTGAGCTACATGGTTGTTGCATGTGCTAATAGGTTGAAACTGTGAGTGGACTTTTGTTTGTTTGTTTTAGGGTTAGTGAAATTGTTGAATTTTACTGTTGGATTTTACTGGTAGTTGGTGCTATGTGTTTTTATTAATTTGTTATTGTTAGGTATGTAAAATTGTTTGTTTTTTCTGTTGCATGTACTATTTAGTTGCTGCTATGTGTTTGTGTTAAGTTGTTGTTGTTAGGTATGGTATAATTATTAGATTTTGTTGTTGTATGTGTTGTTAAATTAGCTACTGGGTGTTGTCTTAATTGTTGTTGTTAGTTGTTGAATAATTGTGGTATTTTGTTGTTGTATGTGCAATAATAGCTACTGTTTGTGGTATTACTTTGTTGTTGTTAGAATATTTTTTGGTATATTGTTCAATATGGACATTGATGATGGATTTCCTATTGCATTTGGTTTTAATAAATCTGTTAGTGTATTTTTCCTTGTTTCTCTTTATTTTTTTATAATAGATTTTTGAACAAGTTACTGTGAATCAGATTTCTCTTACCGTTGATATTTAATTTTTGAGGCATGATTTATTAAGTTAGGATAGTATGGGTTAAACCTGTATCTTTTTATTTTTTGATAATAATTTTTGTGACGATGTCGCCTTTCTCGAATATTCATTTAGTTAGCTAAAACTATGACTGCTTCTTTGTAAGGAATGATCATTGTTTGTTCATAAAACATATTTATGGAATCTGTTTTCTTGAAGTGTCCAAGCATTGGCTAAGATTTTTGTTAACTTAGTGTAACATCTCTTTTATTTTTGTTACTGATTTTTGCTAAGGTGTTGGTTTACTTATTGTGTCATATGTTTTATGTATGCTACCTGGCTTGGCTAAGCTATTTGTTTACTTAGTGTATCATCTCTTTCATCTACTTTGTTTGTCTACTTAAGTGTGGAATTTGTTATATTAAAGTGACGTCTCTTGTTAAGTTACTGGTTTTGGCAATGCTTGCTCAGGACAAACTAAAAATAGTTTTTTTATTAAAAAGGGATTGTTTGGTCCAGTATTCTCATGTTTGGTCCAATATAATCATGTTTATTAAAAGGGGATTGTTTGGTCCAGTATTCTCATGTTTACGTTTTAACTGATCTTGATTTTTTTGGTAAAGTTAAGTTAAATTTGAAATGATTCTTTTTGTTGAATCTAAATGAGTTATTAATAAAGTAGTTGATGTGTGAATCATATCTGATTGTTGCTGTATGGGTGTTAAAACTAAAGTAATAGTAATAGTCTATCAAGTAATAGTTGTATCTTTCATTGCGTTTTTATTTGATACTGCTTTTGCTTTCAATTGAACAGCGACAAAAGATCTCACATTATGTATCCTATAAAGGACATGAATGGTACTTAGTTTTTGTTTTAGTAGTTAGGAGTATGTCTGAAATTATTTCCTAGTTGTAAATCTAGATTGTATTTGGGTTATTATAAGGTAATATTATGAAGTGCTTGCTATTGTTCTTGCGTTAAATCTTAAACTGCATAGTCTCTATGTGCAGTTTGAGATATGATTGTTTAGTTAGATTATTCTGATGGATTGTTCAATTGCGGAACATTATTGTCTTTTATGTTTGATAGTTAATTTTTTGATTTCTTGTGTCACATAGATGTCAATGAGTAATTTAGATAGAAGTTGGATGAATCTAAGAAGAAGCAGTGATGAGTTCATCAATAAAGTGAAGGATTTTCTTAATAAGGCATTTGAACGGGGTTATAAAGCAAAAGAGATATTATGCCTATATGATGTTTGCAAGAATCACTATTGGCATTTTAGAAATATTGAAAAGGACCAATTTTTTGAAAAAGGATTTGTTGTAGCATATAAAAGGTGGATTTCTCACAGGGAAAGGTTAACCTAAAGTACACCTCATCCAACTAGTAATGATGAATCTTGTAACAGTCATGATGATATTGATGGACTGCTTCCTGACACATTTAGAAATATAGAAGATGATGTAGGGCATGAAGAAGGAGTGAGAAAAGAACTATCTGAAGATGCAAAGAGGTTTTTTAGATTATTTGAAGAAGGGAAAAATGAGTTATATCCATTGTGTGAGCACATCAGCAAGTTGAGTTTCATGATTCGATTATACTTCCTCAAAAGCCTACATGGGTTAAGTAATGCGGCCTTTTCAGATCTGCTAGACTTGTTGAAAGAAGTATTTTTCTTTGCTCAACTGCCTGAGTCATTCAATAATGCTAGGAATATGATAAATGATTTGGGTCTCGGTTATGAATAAATACGTACATGTCCTAACAATTGCATGCTCTTTTGGAAAGACAAGGCAGAGACCGATATTTGCTCTATGAGTGTTTCATCTAGATGGTCGAATGTTGGTGATGTATTGACTATTGGAAAATCTAAAATATCCTCCAAGGCTTTGATATATTGTTCTTTAAAGCCTAGTCTTCAAAGACTGTTCATGTTTTCTGAAATGGATGCTACAATGAAATGGCGTGCTACTGAATGACCTAATGATGTGGACTTAAGACACCATGCTGATGGATAAGCTTGGAAGGATTTTTACTCGTTGCATCCAACCTTCTCGAATGATCCTCAAAATGTCAAATTAGGTCTTTCAAGTGATGGGTTTAATCCATTTTGGACCATGAGACATTTCCTATAGCATATGGCCTGATATGTTGATGAATTGTAATCTATAACCATGGATTTGCATAAAGTCAGAGTACATAATATTGTCAATGATCACTCTGGGTCCATCTTCTCTAGGAAATGATATTGATGTGTACCTACAACCATTAATTGATGAGTTGAATGAGATGTGGGAGGTTGTAGTAGAAACATATGATGCACATACAAATCTAACATTTCAAATGCGTGCAACCTTGTTATGGACAGTTAGTGATTTTTTGGTGCTAGAAATGTGGAGATTGGCATGTCCAATTTGTAAGTATAGCACATCCTCTCAATATTTCAAGCATAATCATAAGATGTGTTACTAGGGTCATCAGGCATTTTTTCCTCCTGATCTTCCATATCGAAGAGACAAGAAATCATTTAATGGTGTAGAGGATCATAGACCTGCACCTACACCTTTGTCGGGCACAAAAGTAGCAGAAAAGCTACAGTATTTCAACAATGTTTTTGGAAAGGGCCAAAATAAAAGGCATCGAACTACTGAGGGGCCATGGATGTAAAGAACTAACTTCTTTCAATTACCATATTAGCCTACAAATAAGTTGAGGTACAATCTAGATGTGAGTCATATTGAGAAACACTTTCTTGATAGTTTGCTTGCGACATTACTAGAGGTATTAGGAATGTCTAAGGATCTCATTAATTCTCGCTATGACTTGCAAGTAATGGGGATAAGGAAGGAGTTGTATCCAGTAAAAGATAATACAAATGGTAAAGTATACTTAGCTAAATCTTGTTTTTCCATGAAACTAGAAGAAAATAAAGTGTTCTGCGTAGTGTTTAAGAATGCCAAATTAACAAAAGGGTGTGCCTCAAACATATCAAGTTGTGTAGATATGGAACAAAAAAAGATATTAGTGTATAAAAGCCATGATGCTCATATTATGATGCATTACTTGTTGTAGATTTTAGTTCGTAAATCGTTGCCTAAGAATGTTGCAGCTGTCTTGATTAGGTTGGGGAACATCATTAAATCCATATGTAGTAAGGTAATAAAGCCGACAGATCTACAGGAATTGTAAGATAAAATCAAAGAAATTGAATGTGATGTTGAAAAGATATTTCCTACAACATTTTTTGATATAATGGAACATTTGCCTATCAATTTGGTAGATGAAATTAAGTTGGGGGTGCAAATCATCTTCATTACATGTATCCCATGGCGAGAGAACTGTGTGAATTTAAGGACCTTGTTTGTAATCGGTATAATCCAGAAGCTTCACTAGTAGAGGGGTTTATTGACCAAGAGTGTTTAACATTTTGTTCGAGATACTTACTTGATGGAGTGAACACAAGATTCGTCAGGTACCAAACTGAGGATGACAAGTATGCTGAACAAGAGCAAGATGATGTAGCAACTGTATTTTCGAAGCTAGGTCATCCAATTGGAAAAAAGAAGAAAACAAAAAGAATGCCTATGAAGATGTATAAATTGTTATCTTCTAAAGCACATCAATATGTATTGTTCAACACCGTACATGAAAAAGTCGATGATTTTATCAAGTAAGTCTTTATATTTTGTACTTCATTTATTTTGTTACTATTAAGGTACTGTAAACATCAATTATAAATGCTTAATGATTGTATTTGAAATATTCATTGTGGGGACCATACAGTTATAATTGGCAGTAATGTTAGACTAATGCATGGAAAAGAGCAACGATTCACAGTCAAGAATTCGGCAACTAGTTCAAAGAGAAAGTTGATATAATTGAAGTGCCTAATCCATTAAGGTGACTAGTTAAATGTCCTAATATGGTGGAAACCAAAATCTATACCTCCTATTTCATTAATGGATATCGGTTCGATACATTATAATGGGATTCCATAAGGAAGTCTCAAAATAGTGAAGTGTCTTTAGCTGCGACAACTGATAGTTTTGCTAGTGCCCGAGATCAAAATCTCATTGATGGAGAGGTTATCTATTATGTTTCCATTCAATATATTATTGAGCTTGATTATTATAATCATTTTAGTGTTGTGCTATTTAGATGTGCGTGGTATCATAATGAAAAGATGAATTTGGGTTGACCCATGTGTACTTCAATAGATTAAGTAGTACGGATGACCCCTTTTGTGTTGGCATCTCAAGTACATCAAGTGTTTTATGTGGAGGATCTAACTGAGATAGATGTTTATTATACAAGGAATAAAGTCCCTGTTGATTTGTATGGCTTGGAGGAAGAAAATTGTCCCAACTTAGGAGAGACATTTTGGAGGGAGCCTATAGAAGAAATTGGTCCCTCAAATACAACACCCGATGTTGACATTAGATGGTCAAGAGAAGATATCCCCATTGATGTTGCTGATATGCCACCTGATGAACAAAATTTAAAAGATACAACTATGGAAACATCGGAAGAAGAGGATGATTATGATGATACTGATTGGGATTGGATAGAGGTGGATGATTAAATAAGAAACTTTAGAACTTTTATAGCTAGTTTGAACATTTTTCTAAATGCTAGCTGCCTTGTAAACTTGTTTATCTGGAATATTTTGGTTTGTTGTAATAGACAATTTTGTCAATTTTTTTGGCTCATTGATTGTAGATTAGGAGCTTGTTTCTTCTACACTTTTTGTAATAGCATCAACCAGATGCTCCTTATTAATCCTATCTATTTAACTTAGAATTTTGATCATTGTTTTAGTTGTTTTGAGTGAGTGATAAAGGGCTTTAGACAACAATAGTTTGGTTATGTTTCTTATTTATATCCTCATTATTCATTTTTATTTGTTCTTTTTCCTTAGAATTTTGTGTTGATTAGTTGCTTTAATTTTACAGGAGATTTAATATCTAATTTAGAGAATCATTGAAGGGATTGGAAAATCGGCTTCAATACTGATTGACTAGAGTTACAAAAAGGTTTGACACTACTACTTTTTTGTTTTATTTGTATGAAAAATAAAATACTCTACTAGTAATGTTGAACTGTCTATTTCCTGAACTAGAGTGTCCAAGTTCTTGATGTAGTTGTTTCAAAATTATGTGTTTAGTGCCTGTTTTTCTCTGCTACTCTATTAGTAGTAGGTAGACTAACTAACATTTAAGACATTTGTAAGTTGATGCGATGCTTACATGTAGTGTTCTTTTACTAGATTCAGCAGTCGCGAGTCAAAAGAAAAACAAAAATATGAAGGAAAAGAAGTACGTTGCGGCTGGATGTCTTACATCCCCGACATGCAAACGGCTATCATCATTGAGGAAAAAATGGAGTATTGAACATATTCTATGTCAAAAATCTTTTGTTGATCTAGTAATGCAAGCCATACAGGAACTGGTGCCTCGACAGTCTCCTCAAAAGTCTTCTAGTCTGAAAGTACAAGCTATACAAGAATAAGTGCCTCAAAATTATGGGAGTTTAATAGCATAAGGTATACAAAAACAAGTGCAACAAAATTCTAAGAATTCTACTACTATAAAAGCACAGGCTGGGAAGGAACCAATTCCACAAGAGTCTTAAAAATCATCCACTGTAGAAGCACAGGCCGTGCAGGAACCAATGCAATAGGTTACTCAAAATTCTACCACTCTAAAAGCATATATTGGTCGAGTGCAAGTGCAAAAAATGGGTATAGATTCTTCTACTGTTAGAATAGAAGTTACAGAGGAACAAATGCAACTAGTGCCAAGAGATTCAATCAATCTATAAGGAGAAGATGCATAGGACCAAGTGCAAGAAGAACTAATGGATTCTAGAGAAAATGATCTATTCGAAGAACAAGGAAAGAACATATAAATATACTTTTAACTATTGAAGCAGTTTACATTGTTGTTTAATATGTTGTTTAATGTTGTTTTATATTATTGTAGGCCCTTTGAATCAAAAGAAAAAGAGAGGAAGTACAATAATGCAACATGTATAAGTTCAAAAAGATCATAAAGCCATTGTTCTGAATAGGTACAAACAACCAATTTGTCCAACAAAAGCAGTTGTAGTAGAGCTGGTTAGTTTTCATGGCATTTTGGCATGAAATGCCATGCTTTGTCTGCTTCATATGCACAAGTGGAGTAATGTGGATACCAAAGAAGATTTGTGGGAATATACCCTGGTTTGCTTTCCTACTTTCTTAATTTTAGTTAAGAATATTTGTTGTTTTTATATTACTAACCCAAAGAACAAATTGTAAAAGCAATATTAATTCCAGACACTGGAAAAAATGGGTTTTGAATGGAATTTATTCTTCTCGTAGGAAGCAAAAGAATTATTTGTATAGGAAACACTATAAACCATTTGCTACTGATGCTCTTTGATTGGTAAAAAAGCTCGACGAAGTTTTAGAATATGATTTCAAGGATCTTCTCAAGTATTGGGCCAGTGAAAACTTCAAGGTTAGAGATGAATCATGCATACTATAAGTTTGTTATGTTTCATGCATATCCTTTAATATAGTTTGAGAAATATACAAACACAATTTTGTATGATCATTGTGAATGTAAAAAACTAAGAAGCTAATCACTCAGTTTATTTACTATTCTCAGCAACACAACTAACATTAATGTTCTTGATTTCTTGTTTGTGTACATTTCATAACTCTATTATTTGCAAAAAATGAGTGAAAAAAATACAAAGAATCAAAAAAAATTGAAGATTTCATATACTACTGGTAAAATGAGTTTTGTTGTGATACGCGACAAATTGGTGCGTTCTCTTCTTAAATCATAAATATGAATTTCTATTGTTAAAATTTTATTGATACTAAATTTTATGTAATTAGAAAAAAGAGAAAGAAACCGCCAATGATGTATCAATTAAAGAAATCTTTGTGGCTACAAGATTCAGGAATCCTGGTCAAGCATACAAGGACACTGACGAGGATACAATAAATAAAATTATATTAATAATCTTTATTGTTAACATTTTTTAGTTTTTATTATATAGGATTGGTTTGATTTACTTCAATTCTCATCATCTGAACTTGATTTGTAGGCTGGAATGGAAAGAGTACAAAGTCAACAATGTGAAAAAGGCCAAGAATCTATTGATGCCTTTTCCACTTTAATGGGACATGAACATCCAGGATTGCTGAGATTGTATGGGTGAGGAATTACTAAAACTTCTTTGCAACTGCTACCAATGAAATTGCAAAAAAGTTGGATGAATTGGAAGATAAGATGGTGGAAAAGTTAGAAGAGCAAAAACGAAGCATACGCCATGAAGTTACAGTTGACATCCTGGTATGACTTAGTCATATATACTCTGGGGTTTAATTGGATGCTGACATGTTGGTAGCACCTTGTGGTCAGTCACAACAAGTAGATATCCAACCGATCAATCGGTCGTCTTCTAGTAGCAACAGTCAAGGTATGATTCTCCTCTTATTATTATTTTTCTTCTTATTCTTCTTCTTATTATTATTATTATTTGTTCGTATCTATCTTTTGGTAAGGTGCTAGCAATTTTTTTTCTTTCGTTTCTCTATTTCAGTTTTGATTAATCAGCCAATTATTGTAAAGTTCTTATCAAGGTCAAATGTTCCAGTTCTCTATATATATGATTTTATTCACATTATGTGGTTTTGGTATTTGTACTTTGGAATCAGTATATGTGTATGATTTTATGTTTTGGTGGTTTTGATTTTGGTTTTGGTATTCAAAAGTTGTTGTTTTTGTTTTGGTATTCAAATGTTGTGGTTTGGTTTTGGTTTTGGTATTCAAATGTTGTAGTTTTAGGTTTGGTATTCAAATGTTGTGGTTTTTGTTTTTGTTTTGGTATTCAAATATTATGGTTTGGGCTTTGGTTTTGGTTTTGGTACTCAAATAATGTGGTTTTGTTTTTTGTTTTGGTTCTGGTATTCAAATGTTGTGGTTTTGATTTTGGTTTCAGTTTTGGTATTCAAATGATGTGGTTTTGGATTTGGTTCCCTATATGTATGATTTTATCTAGAATCCTTTTGGTTAATGTTGTGGATATTAATACTATTAGCAACTTAACGAGCTCTTAAAAGTTACTTATATCGCATTCAATGTTATGGATTTGTATGTCGCGTAAAATGAACTAAATTTCATGATCTAATGGCCTGATGCTAGTATAATAGTGATCCTTCTAAAAGGGATTAACTTGAGTCTACAAGGTAGTTTATGACTCTATGTTGATTAGTTTTTAAACTTACTTTGATTATAGTGTCTTTGCCTAAATTTGAGAGTATAAGGTTAAGTTCAAAATTATGACTTGGTAATGCATCTGGAAAATCAAAATTTGTTCAAATTTAAGTAATGCATCTGTTAAGTATTGAAGGAAGGAAGACAAAATTAGTGAACATATGTTGTTGTGCACTTGCCCTTGACCTTTTAGTATGTTTTGGTATTTTTGTACTTCACCTTGACACTTCTAGTACATTGAAATGCATCTGCTAGTATGTTCAATTGACATTGATATTTTTAGTATGCTAAAATGCATCTGCTGGTATGTTCAATTGACATTGATATTTCTAGTATGTTAAAATGCATATTTCTTGTAGTATATGTTAATCTATCCTTGCTGGTACTTGATATTGACACTTCTAATGCAACTACAATCTCAGATTCTAACTTGTGGAGCTATAATTGATATGGTACTATTTCAATTACTTCAATATGTTAATAAACTCTAGAATTGACTAACAACCCATATATTTGTTGGCTCAATGTTTCCAATAGCCTAGATGTTGGTTTTCTCCTTTCACCTTACTGCCTTGGATAAAACTTCGTAATGCATCTGTTAGCCTAGACTTGGTAATGATGCTTTTATTTACTGAAGGAAACTTAATGCCTTCCTCATTTCAACTCATGTTACTGCCTATCTTTAATTTGACTAGAATTGAAATTCTAGTAGATAAATGATGAAAAATTGTTCATAACTTTTATTTATAGACTTTTAAAAATGGAGAAAACAATCAGGGGGGTGATGAAAGTATTAAAGAGGATGGCATTTGAGATTTGATTAAAATTGGTCGAAAAAATTGTATGACCAACTCTTTTGTGGATATTATGAAGTCTTATTTTTTTATCTAGTTGAAACATGTGCCAACTACTGTATATTTTTCCTATGGATCATATTGCGACTGATTTTTTGCGCCTATAGAGGATGACATTTTGACTTGTACATTCTGTATATTTTGCACCTATATGGTGGGTGACATTATGAGTCGTATATTTCGTATATTTTGCGCCTGTGGCGGATGATGGTTTGTCTGGGATATTTCAAATTAGAATCAATCAGTTTCATTTAGTAATTATCATCTTTCATAGTATTTACAATTTTATATGTCAAATATTTATATTTACAACCCAGGCTATTGGAACATATATGAACTATTCCAACAGGTAAAATAGAGTTGTTGCAGTAGCATTTTCTAAAGCACATGCTGCCAATTATTAGAACATATGAGAACTGTTACAATAGGTAAAAAATAACTGTTGTTGCAGCATATTTGATAACTGGGAAAAACCGTTGCAATAACAATAATAACTGTCACAATTAAACAATCAAATCTATTTCAACATATAGTAAAAAATTGTTGCAAAACAGTAATAACCGTTGCAATTGAGAAAAAAAATTTGTTGCAACATACAGTAAAGAACTGTTGAAAAAATACAATAACTGTTGCAATTAAGCTAACAAATTTGTTGCTACAAAGACAAGAAAATCATTGCGAAACATCAAATGTTACAGTTTTAACTATTCTAATTGTCATATGAAATAGTCGTTATTGAGGGAGATCACAAGGGTCAACATACCTCATGATCGCAGTACACACCTGGCGATCACAAGGGTCAACATTGACCCAAAATTAAATTGATCATCACAGTCGTGCAGCTGGACCCTGCAATCACAATCAGCTAACCTTGCTCGATCCATCGTATATCTCTTTGCAATTACGGTACCCCACCTTATGATTGTGATGAGTAACTTGATCAATGTCAATGATCATGACACGTGGCCATGCATTCACGATGATATCCCTAATGTTGTACCAGAAACTACAAACCAACAGTTGAGACTTTGGAAAAATAGTTCCAACCGAACCCTCAGGATTCGTTCAGGACCCTGCAAAAATAAACCAAATATGCTACTAGACTATTTTCAATGTTTCGGACTCAATGGCACCATAAGACTTATGAAAAGAGCACATTTACAAAAGTTTAGCCCCCAGAATCCCTTTAAGCTTATTTTAGCTAGTTTTCATCAGAAGGGTCAAAATGTAAATTAAAAGGCTTGGGATCTGAACTAACTATGCTACTAACCCAAAATTGGCATTTCAGATCTAATGGAACTGTCCAAATCCCCATCCTACTCTTGAATCATATAATGTTGACCGATGTCAAACCCATGGCTTTAATAGACTCTAAAAGTCTCAAACTCACCCAAATCACCCCTGAACGTATCAAGGACCCTACCAACCAACCCCATAACTTACAAATAGCATTTATCAACTATAGGGAAGTGTAAAATAGTAAAAACACATAAAAAGATGAAACTCAAAACTACGGTTGTTACATCCCATTAGTGGGATCCTACGTTCGCGACCAGGGGGCCTCGCGATAGTGATGACGAATCCCCTAGCAGTATGCAAGCATTTTCCTTTATTTTCAACCTTAATTTATAACTATAAATCACCATTAGAGATAGTTGAGAGCTCAAAAATTGTGAAAGATTGTAAATTTGAGCTGGGATTAGCTTGAGGGCACTATAGTTATCACTCTCCTCATCCTAATCTTGTATGTTTTCGGTTAATTCTCTGATTAGTTCATGTTTTTCCCATTTGATTTGGGACTGTCCTAAGGCTGTTACAGGGCTCAGATTATGCTCAATATTGGGGAAAGTGATCCTTGAGTTTAGAGGGATGTTATGACGGTTTCAATTTCATGATTCCATAAGAGGGCCCTATGGTGGATTTTTAGCTTGATTTTTGACCTAGAGCATATTTTCATAATATAGGTATTGATATTCTCTTCTTGATATGTAGAACTATAACGAACCAAACCATCGTGAGTGGCACACACATTAAGTCTCCACTGGGAGAACCGACTAACCCAAACCATCAACCTAACACTTATCCAAAAAGATAATTTAAACTAATTCCACTGAATAAAATCAATATCCAATATCATGATGAAGCAAGAATATAATAATGCAGAAAACCATCCCCTAAGAACTGAAATTCATCATACCAAAACTCTAATAAATACCAAAAGAGTGGATGCAACCCCAAAAACCAATATAATGTCTGAGTCTGAAATAAATGAACCAGAAAATAATAGATAAACCCATGGTAAACCGAAAGATACAACTCATCCTTGAGTTTTGATACGGTCCAAATCACAACATGGTCTCAAAATAATCACTAAAAGATGATCTGCACTCAACAAAAAGAAGAGCACATGTAGTATCAGCACATAAGAAAAAATGGTGTACTGATAAGGTCATCGGCCAACCCAAAATGAGAAATATGAACAAGCAACCATAACTTAGTAAAGCAAGAAAAACGATGAACACCTACCATGTAGCCTTACCTCAAGTCTATAACACTTAATCTTATTCAATAACATCATAGACTTCAGTTAATACAAGTTAACATGGATAACCGCTTACCATCCCTTTAAGAAATCAAGCGGGAAGTCCTTAATTTAATTATGAAATCAATATTTTTAACAAAAAACCCTTAAAAATAAGTATAAAATACAAATACCCTAGGATCTAGTCTAAAAAGGTACAAGAGCAGTTAACGGAAGAGTAAAACTAGACACAGATTCCACAGGAGTGAGAGAAGTGGAAGCTTCTGAAGAATCACTAACGCAACAGTCAAAGAACCGACACTGATTCCTGCAAAACACTATACCCCGAAAAGGGTATAGCAAGAGTAGCATCAGTACAAACCACACGTACTGGTAAGCCTCATTGGAGGACACAAATTGGATTACACAAATATAACATGAGTATTCAAAAGAAAACATGCATCCTTTTAGACTCATTACACAGCCCCAAAAATATTCCCTTGCACCTCCTTACTACTTTCGGTCATAACTCCCGAGACACCGCTCTTTCTTTTTCAATACTACCACCCTGGACCACTAAGTCTGGCCTTACACCGAGGGTCAACATAACTTCTAAAAGACAACGAAAGCAAGGAAAATCCCTAGACCTAAGTCAAGAACCTAATAAGTCATCTAGCATACATAGAGAAGACCTATTCAAAACATGTGACCTGTCCAGTCGGTCCCCGAAACCTTAGATCAGATTTAGCCTATAACTTACACTTATCCTCCTCCCTAACTTGTTGACATGGAACTCCTTACTCAACCCTGACCTTATTGGTCATTCCACCACACGAGGCAATATAATGAGTCAAGCCACAATAAGAGTTAATGGTTAAGTTATAAGTTGTCCACACCTAGCTAAAATATAGTGTCACAAGTTAATCCACACTCAAACTAACATCACTTATCACAACAAGTATCAAATAAGAAGTTAGGATATTCAAACAAAAAATTAATATGCTATTACTAAGTCAAGTTCAGTCAAGCTAAATTCGAACAAGTCAAGAGACACCAAGTCTATTCAAACCTTGACCAAGTCAATAACCCTAACTCCAACAATATCCAAGTCAACAAACTATGACTCTAATAACAAGAATCCTAAATATATCAAACATATAAATATGTTCCCCAGTTCACTCATGGAATCCTTAAACTCACCTGAACCTCATACATACATGCTATGGGTAATACATCTACCCTCTACTCATGACCTGCAAGGGACAATTTTTGTCCATGTACTAAAACCCTAGACACAAGTGTGTGCCAACCCTCTTTCACCAATTACCTGTGAGAACGTCCCAAATACCAAAACATTCCACACTTAATAATAATAAGGTAGGTAAAGCCATACAACAATGTAAAATCATTTGCATTCACCACACAAAATAACATGCACTAACAAGCCACACTACAAAGTAGTTAACATAAACATACAATACTAATTTGGATTAAGCTAAAATACCATCACCTACACTCCTGTTTAGGGCCTCAATATTAACACATACCTCAATGCTCCACTCTGAACAATAATAAGGATTACCACCCTAAATTACTTTGGGAGCTCACCCACCCTGACATGGTATTATCACTTCCCTTACGAATTAACTCCTAATCGGTAAGTTGTACTTCCTGCTACCCCAAATATGAGCCTACAACAATAGACCATCTAATTTATAACATAAGTATAGCATAATATGATAATGTATATAATTAGCCCATAATTGTACATTACTCGAACTCTAGCCAATTTTAGCTATCTCAACTTCATGCCCAGAGGGATAGACATGAAAACTCCCATCCATCTACGTTACATTCATGCTCTCTAACCCGGGTCTATGCTACTCAATCAACCTTAGCTTACCTGGATGTCAACCAGTTATAGGAGGAACGAACAAATGTGAATTCCAACCTTGCCAAGTTCACGGACATGTTATTCCTTGAAAATCCATGGGTTTGCACCTATCTACACCCATTTCTCCTCTTCTTCATGGTTCCAAGACATGGGAGGTAACCCTAAGGGTTTTGGAATCCTCCCACGTTGTTTATTTCAACTCAAGTGGAGAAAAGAAATAAAATTTGCTTAAGTGGGTAGTTTGGTCTGCGTCATGTTGCTATAGCGGCATGCGCGTCATTGTAGTGGCGCCACTATAGAAGAATATATCCCGCTATAGCAGGCTGTTGTCAGCCCGACCCAATTTTTTTAAATTCTAAAAAACAATTTATGTGGGCCCACACGAGTTTACGAAAACTATCCCAATAATATTTGTACCCTGTACCATTCCTCGATGGTTACTATTAATGACAGATTAGGTCATTATAGTTTATTTCAATACGATCCCAAACAAATCTCGAGGGTCCATTCGAACACATTTCAAACATTCAAAATCTGTAACTTCGCTGATATCTAGTACATGTTGTTTCCTTATCTGCGAATATAAGCCCCTATTCGAGAACACCTTCTTATCCTGATTTTAAAATGGATTTTTGGGGGTTTGGAAGGTAAAGCTTTAAAATGGTTTTTCTCTGATTTGAACATCGATTTCAACTCATTTTCATGTGGGTTTTCAGCTGTAGATTCCCATGATCTTGGGGAACATGTTTCAAAAATAAAATTCTAATTTTACCCCTATTGATTTCAAACCCATTTTCAACCCCGTTTTAAATATAGTCGATATGGGCATCATTGGCTTTTTTTTGACACATAGATTATATATTTGATAGATTCAGCTCATTCTGAGACCATTCGAAAGGGAAAGGCTACTTCATTGAAGGGTCTAGGCTTGGATTTCGGCAATTCGAGGTAGGTTATGGCTTAACTTTCTTCATACTGGGCTGGATAGTTAACGAACATATAAAGCATGCTATAGGTTTGGGAATTAGCCATGGGGATTATATTTTGAGATTATTATTATTATCATGTGCTCGTGTGGGTGCTTATATGCATATTGTTGTTGACTTAAGATGTCACGACCTAAACCCACCATGAGTGGAACCCATACTAAACCACCCGATGGGAGAACCAACCAACATCATAAGTCCATCAACACTTAGCCAAAAATAGCAACTAAACCAAATTCCATAGAATAAGAACAATATCAAATATCATAATGAAAGGTAACGATAGAATAATGCAAAAAATAATCCCTTTGGAACTGAAAGTCATCATACCAAAAGTCTAATAAATGTCAAACGACGGGATGAAACCCAGAAACTAATGTAATGTCTGAGTCTGAAACAAAGGAACTAGAAAATAATAGAAGAACCCAAGGTAGCCCAAAAGATGCAACTCACCCTTGAGTTCGAATATGATCCAAATCATAGTTGAGGTCTCAAAATAGTCACTGGAATATGCTCTGTACTCAAGAAAAAGAAGAATACGTATAGTATCAGCACACAAAAAACAATAGTGTGCCAGTAGGGTCATCAGCCAACCCAAAATAAGAAATATGGACACATAATCAAAACATAGTACAACTAAACATCCATGAACCCTATCATGCAACTATATTTTAAGTTCATAATATTTAACCTTGTAAACAAGTACAACATAAAGTTTAGTCCAAAGAGTCAACAAGGATAACCAGTAAAGTCAAACTAAGATGAACAACAATACTCCAGGTCAAGAACCATGACACAACTATCATAAAAACCATGTCCCACTTATACAAGTCATATGCAATATAGAGCCATGTCACAACTTAAAAGCAACCTAGATCACTCAAGGATCCTTAATAACAATAACATAGCAATATTATGCATCCTGGTTTACATAAGAAACCACCTTAAAAAATTAAGCATACAAACCCGGTCCACTCAAGGAACCAATACAATTAAGAAACAGATAATCCCTGATTCACTCAAAGAACTGTCACACTCACATGTACCTTGTACGCACATGCCAAGGGTCTTATGTATACACTCATTACTCATGACCTGCAGGAGACAAGTCCTTGTCTATCTACCAAATCCCAGGCATCAAGTGTATACTAACCTTAAATCACCAATCTCATGGAGCTGTCCAAATACCGGTACATTACACAATAATGACAGATCTCACAATAATCACAACCATATTGATACCAAACAACACTTGTAAAATCCAACAAGCTTTCATATAAGTTCATTGCATACAATTAACACTTAGGATATCAAATAGTCGTTGATGTTCCTTTAACATGCATTATACACGCAATAATAAGAATTAGTTATCATACACACATAACACAAATTGAGTTTCAACTAAATTAAAACCATCACCTACCTCAATTCAAGCTTGCACTACTTAATTAAGCCTGAGTGTTGCCTTTCCGTGCAATTTCCACTTGGCCATGGTCTAAAAACATGAACACAATAAATAATCAACCAATTGACCTACAATGTCAAGGATTACAACCTAATCCCTAACCCTTAAGGCCAAATTCATGATCATTCCCCTTGTTCTAGTGCTTTTCTACAATAATTCACCTTAAACCTACCAATTTCATGGTTATATTAGGGAATTATTAACATGTAACAGTAAATTAATGATTAATAACTAAAACCCAAAGGTTTTACACCAATTTTACCCTTTTACACCAGAAAATCTGCTAAGTCAAGCTTAAGCCCTCCCCAATACCAGTAAAACAGTGATTCTAAGGTTAATTAATCAAAAAACTAGTTAATAGGGATGAAATAATTGTCGTTATGATGAAAATCAATGGCAAACTGATGAAAATTGCCTAAATAACCTAAGCCCTTCCCCAAAAACGAATTTAGAATAGTAAACCATTTTTGAGGAAGTTTCTGTATTACAGTGATTTACCCCGCTATAGAGGCCTAATCCCGTTGTAGCAGCATCGCTATAACGGTGTCGCCTGCTATTGTGGGATTGACCGACGTTGTCTTTTACTATAGTAGGAATTTTTCCACTATAGCGACATTTGTTGTAGCGACATGCCACCCATTATAGCAGTAGTGGTGAGGCAAAAACTCAAAAATCCTTTTAGTTTTCCTTTTCCACAAGACACCCTCAAACCGTAACATCCCAGACTAACCCTTTTATATCAAGTTCAATATTGGGAGTTCAACTCACCCAAATTTACTTTCGAAAAGTCCTACAATTTCCTTATCGAGTTAGCTAACCTAAAATCAAGCTAAACTTTATTACATTTACCCAATCCATTTTTGAATTGTCCTAGACCATATCTCACTCTGATTTTATTTGAAACTAGCCTAGCCTAAATTTTTTAACTTCCATTTTGAGGAGAAACTTAACCTGAATTTTTGCATGATTGACTCATCCGTAACGACGAAAATGGTTGTTACAATAAATACCAATTTACCCATGATTTGTCCTTGAACGATCAAACAAGAAAAATGAGCCAAGTCCAGTAGAGAGAAAATACATGTATCCTCAAACAAGTGAGGGTACTTGTCTTGCATATCTTTCTCTATTTCCCAAGTGGCTGCTTCAATCGGACGATACTTCCATTGGACCATTACCTATAGAATTTCCTTTGTCCTCAACTTTCGGAGATCACAATCAAGAATGGCAACCAACTCCTCCTTATAAGTAAGATTCATATGTAACAAAACTAAATCCCACTTGCTTATGTAATCCTCATCCCCATTATATCTCTTCAGCATGGATACATAGAACATTGGATGGACCCCCAACAAGCTTGGCGGCAATGCCAACTTGTACGCAACAAGACCTACATCATCAAGAACCTCGAACAGACTGATATACCAAGGGCTAAGCTTGCCCTTCTTACCAAACCTCATGACTCCCTTCATAGGAGACACCCTTAGCAAAACTTATTCACCAACCTTGAATGATATATCCCTGATCTTATGGTCTGTATACTTCTTTTACCTACCCTAGGCTGCCAAAAACTTGGTTTGGATGAACCTCATCTTTTCCTAAGCTTTCTTCACTAAATTAGCACCCAAAGGCTTCATATCACCAGTCTTAAACCATCTTATGGGTGATCTACACCTCCTCCCTTAGAGTGCCTCGAATGGGTACATGTCTATGCTAGAGTGATAGATGTTGTTGTATGAAAACTCACACAATGGAAATAACTAGTCTCAATTGCCACCGAAGTCAATTACACATGCCCTCAATATATCCTTAAGCACCTGAATCATCCTCTCTGATTGTCCATCATTCTGAGGATGTGAAGTTGTGTTAAAAGTAAGTTGGGTGCCTAACTTTTCATGATAGAGTGATAGTTTTTGTTGTATAAAAACTCACGCAATGGCAATAATTGGTCTTAATGGCCACCGAAGTCAATTACATATACCTTAAACATATCCTCAAGCACCTGAATCATCCTCTCTAACTGTCCATCAGTCTGAGGATGAAAAGTTTTGCTAAAAGTAAGTTGGGTGCCAAACTCTTCATGAAACCCATCCCAAAACTTAAAAGTGAATTATGTACCTCTGTCTGAAATAATGGAAATGGGAAACCCATGCAGCTTTAAGTCACGATATATCTTGGTTACACCTGGATAAATAGAATACCGCAAACCATGAGCTTCAGCAAGCACATTCTAAATCAAATCACCAACTCGAGGAAGACATATTTTCCCTCTAAGTCACAACACCCTACACGTGTCAAGTATGGCATCTGAAGCCCCTCAAAACGTTGCCTTGTTCCAAAGTTTTTTCAATTCCACATCCTCAAACTGTTTGGCCTTAATTTCGTCAAGGAAGGTTTACTTTACCTCAATACTATCCAACACTCCACCTTTTTGAAATGTCAAATTGTATGAACCAAGATGTTATAGCTTGAAACTTCCTAGACAAGGGTGGCCTTGATGCCCTCAAATAGGCCAAACTGCCCATACTTACCTTTTTTCAGCTCAATGTGCCTGCCACCACATTGGCCTTATCCGGATGATGTTGGATGGTCATTATAGTCCTTCAACAACTCCATCCATCTCCTCTGTCTCAAGTTCAAATTCCTTTGCGTGAACATATGTTGTAGGCTACGATGGTCTATGAACACCTCGCACTTGACACCATAAAGATAGTGCCTCCAAATCTTAAGTGTAAACACCACTACTGATGTAAAATGAGACACAAGATAAGGAAATTCAAGAGATAATCAAGAAATTTAGGGAGATAAAGAAGAAAGAAATAAAAATCTCGCAATTGAAGTAAACTAGAGACCAAACAAATGTAGATTTGTAATTCTCTAATTTGAACAAACAACCACAAGATTAAATTCGAGGGAGAAGAGAATTGAACTCATACATGAATAATATTATCAAAAGATATTCAAGAGAGATCCAATGTAGAGACAAAGGGATTCACCCCATAAAACTCACAAGAGTATTCACCTAAAATTATTGTCTAACTAAAATAATTTCCATCCTATTCTATTTATAGTGTTAAGGTTCACTAAGATAAGAAAAGACTCAAATGCCCCTTGATTACATAAACATCATAATATGAACAAAATAACCCTAAAACATGATGTTAAGATATCCTTTTATTGGTTCTTGGATTCCATACTCCCTTGAAACACTCCAAGATTTTGATGTCAAGTTGAAATCCTTCCAACCAATAAGTACTTTCCGAACTTGCATCATTCTGCCCTTGTTGAAAAGAATTCGACCTTGAATTCAAACCTTTCAAATCATAGAGAGGAATTAGTACCAAGTTAAAAAATAATCTTTCAAATAAGTTACATACCCCTTCCAAAAATACACACTTTTGTGATAGAGCCAAGAATAATAAAATCCCATTAATATCAACTTTTCAAGCATAGTATCAAGAGCTTGACTCAACAGTTTACCACAATCATAAAATAGGTTAAAGAAACCAATAATTCTATACATTAGAACTTTCAAGTCAAAACTAGTTTCTTCAACAACTTGGACCAAATAGTTCCTCAATTCACAATTTAATTGTACTCTTTTAACCACAAAATTAAGAAAACTAATAATATTATTCACAAACCTTATACATAAGTATGTATTCCTTGGATCAAACACAAATATCAATCCCAAAACTTTCTTGTATTTCTCACTTAGTAACTCACAACATGAATCAAATGGAAACATTAAAGAATTCTTACTAATCATAACAAAGTTGCTACTACAAAGATCTAAGGCATAGAAATTTACCTTCATGGCTTTAGAAAGTCTAAAAATAATCACTAGCCATTCAAATAAATCATTCTTTGCTTTAGAAGACAAAGATACCTCAAATATTTTTGTAGCCCAAGAACATGCTCCCAAGTATCTTATCTCGTTATAGATATCCTCTCTTGATGGTGTTTCATAAAAAGATCAACATGGTTAGTAAACTCATCAAAAGAAGGACTGTCACATTTACGCCCATAGATATTTGGCAATGCTTTAAATATATCATATTTACATTTCTTTGTGGAAGCATTTAAAAATTCAACCCAATGTATATCCTCAAAGGCAAGATTAGAGTAACTAAATAAATTAACACAAAATCTAGCATCTATCAATTTACTACTATAATCACTTGTGCCTCCCTCATTCTTTAAAAGATTTCTTCAATTTAAGAGGACTTTCTAACACAAAAAGTACTTTCAACTAACAATTTGAGAGTTAGCTAGCTAACATCCAAACAATTAACACCCTCAAACAAGCCATAAAAATCATAGTCACAAGTCATGCACTCTTTAAATTTTGAATCATCATTTTCATCAATTGCACATGAGACAACAAGGAATGAATCATTCAATTGAATTTCATCAATAGTATTCATACCTTTAAACTCAATTTTTGAGAGTTATGATAAATGTGAATTTCACAATCAAGATTAGGACAACCCAAAGAGTGACCCACATTATCAACAAGAAGATCACCTTCCAAACTTTATTGAATACTTTCACCAAATAAATGATTGTCAAATATTTTGAAATATTGACATTCTTTAGGCTCAAAAAGGATATCATCACACTTATCATGCTCCATTTCAAGAGTACTACCACAAAGCACACTTATGTCCTTGCAAAGTAAAGAATTGTTACAATTAAATTCACTTGCAAAGAGACAATCATCATCAATTACATTTTTAGTGTTTCTAGTAGCTAAAGAAGAAATATATTCATCCTCATCACAAGAAATCAAGGACACGCCATGTTTTTTCATATTTGACATAACACTAGATTGACACCTTTTAAGCTCACAATCAATAACAATTTTAGCTCCCCAATCATATTAAACTAGTGTATGGCCACAATCCATTTGCATATTAACACAAAGAAGAGAATCATCAACCTCACCAAAGGATGGTCTAATATTCACACTCAAGTCACTATCAAGTTCATTTGAAGTAACTAGAGAGTTAGGATTAGCCTTTTTACCTTGATGAGCACTTAAAGAACCTTCTTTACCTTGATTTTCTAAAATTAAGCTCACTTGCTCACTTGAAGAAGTAGTCCCAACTTGACTTGCTTCTTTAAATTCTTGAATTTCTTTCCATGTAAAGTCATCCTTTTTTGGTTCTTCAAGAATACCTACAAAAGAAGTGGAAACACTAGAAGAACAAGAATTCAAAAGGTTAAAGTTAGAATAAGAAAACTTCTCACTCACACTTTCTTGTTTTTCTACACCTATCTCACTTATCTCATATTTCTTCTTTTCTTCTCTTGATAATTCACTTTCATTTTTCAACTCTCTATTCTTTTATTCTTGTAGCCACTCACTCACTTCATTCAAAATACCTTTTCTTTTTTCATCTTTTGAGTTGCTACTATTCACTCCCTCACTCCTCTTTTTCTTTTCTCTCTCACTCATTTCATTAGGAGTGCAATAGGCTCCAAGAATCCCTCTGAATCATTGGGATGACTCTTTACATTAATCTTCAACTTAGCATCACTAGAAGTTGCAAAGACTCTACTTGAATTGTTGGATTGATTTTGTACATCAAACTTTAAGTTAGGAGTCTTCACTTTCACTTTCTTGACTTTCTCATTTCTTATTGAAGATTCCTTAATCACCATAGGAGTTAAAACATACTTTTGTTCCATCAAATCTATAACAACATACTTTTGAACCAAGTATCTCCTAAACATACTTCAAAGGGTAGACATCACACCAAATTTCCCCTTGATAACTTCCATGGTAAACAATGATCTTCACCTCTTTGTCAACCAATCTTCCATCAAAATTTTATGGTGAACTTCTTGTATGAAAAGATATATCCAACCACTCAACTAAAGAAGGATCAATGAAGTTGGTATAACACAATATATCTACACCTAAAGTGCAATCAAATGTGCAACCACTCTCATATCCCTCTACAATGACTTCAAATTTAGTCAAACTTTCACTAGGCTCATGCTCTCCTTTTCTTCTAGAAGCACCACTATAATCATGAAAAACTTCACAATAACTTCTACTAGAAGTAGAATTATAAGATGAAATTTTCCTTTCTCCATTATCATCCAAACATCCATCATAACTTCTTGAACCTATTTAACACATAATTAAGACAAGAAAAGTTGTTAGTAAAAATAATGAACCTCATAAGTCATTCCCTTACGTGCATCACTTAAATGATTGCACTCAATTTTTTTCCACTTGTGTATACATTCATAGGTCGTAGGCTTTTAGGACCACACTTAAATGATCTCACCATTCAAGCATTTTACCACTCAAGGATATCCCTTAGTCTCTTCACGGTTCTACGATCTCAAATAATCTCAAAGCAAGGTTTCAAGTATCTGTTTGAAATGGAGTTTATGACACTAGCAAAGAAGGACAAAAACACACCAACATACTAGGAATGAAATAAACACACAACGAAACTAAAAAGATAAAAGTACGAAAGAAATTGACACGAAATGAAATATGAACACAAAAATAACTAGATAACACAAGTAGAATTAATACTCAATGTAATCTAGCTAACGTAATTGACACACAACATGATTTACCCATAAACCAAACAACTCAAATCTAAGAGTTAGGGCAAAAGATCACTCAAGACAAGCTCAAAATATCATATTCATCAAATCTATCAAGACCCAACTCAAATAAAATTTACCCAATCAGTATGGAATATTTTTAAGCATCACCCAATAGCTTTTGAAGGAATCAACTCAAACTTCAAAATTCCCACTGAAATTCGTATGAGGAAAAATGCCTAATTTTTGAACCCAAAAGTGACCCCAAATTCATCCTTAGATCCCAAATTTGGAACCAAATATAGTTTATGCATGATCAAAATAACTTATATCCAGAGGATGGGGGTAAAATTTGCACAAGAGAGCTCAAAAACTTAAATTTTCGCACTCTAGAAAATGCTGAAATTTCAGCTACGAAAATGAGAGAAATTGGGAAATATCAACTCCAAATCAACTTTAAATGCTTCCAAATTTGATATTTAAGCACTTTTAACTATTTTCAACAAAATCCAACAACACCCATTCGAAAATTGCTCCAATCTTCAGTCCAATTTTTCTTCTTTTTTTTTGAATTTTTCTGATTTTGTCATTTTTTTGTCAAACCCAAGACTAGATTTGTGAGAACAAATCTATACTTGGCTTGGATATCAATTGAAGTAAAACAAGATACAACATAAGGAAATTCAAGATATAATCAAGAAAATAAGGGAGATAAAGAAGAAAGAAAGAACAATCTTACAACTGAAGTAAACTAGAGACCAAACAAATGTATATTTGTAATTCTCTAATTTGAACAAACAACCACAAGATTAAATTCAAGGAAGAAGAGAATTGAACTCATACATGAATAATCTTACCCAAATATATTCAAGAGAGATCCACTGTAGAGACAAAGTGATTCACCCCATAAAATTCACAAGAGTATTCACCTAATAATATTGTCTAACTAAAATAATATCCATCCTATTCTATTTATAGTGTTAGTGTTTGCTAAGATAAACAAAGACTCAAATGCCCCTTGTTTACATATGCATCATACTATGAAAAAAATAACCCTAAAACATGATGTTAAGCTTTTCTTTTATTGGTTCATGGATTCCATACTCCCTTGAAACACTCCAGAATTTTGATGTCAAGTTGAAATCCTTCCATCCAATAAGTACTTCCTGAACTTGCATCAATCACTGCCATCTCCAAGTCATGAGTTGGGTAAATCTTTTCATGAGGCTTCAACTGCCTCAAAGCATAAGCAATGAAATTCCTGTCCTGTATCAACATAGCAACCAAACCCAAGAGTGAAGCATCATAGAATACAACAAAATCCTTACGTTTAATCGGCAATGAAAGAATAGGAGTTATAGTCAAAAGTGTTTTAAGCTTTTGGAAGCTCTCCTCACACTTATCCAACCATACAGATGACACCTTCTTCTGAGTCAACCTTGTCAAGTGAGTAGCAATAGAAGCAAAATTTTAAAGGTCCTAACCTCAGTCACAAAGGTAGGCCAAACCCAACTCTTAACTGCCTCAATCTTCTAGGGATCTGCCATTACCTTTTTTTTTTGAGACCATATGCCCTGAGAAGGCAACCGAAGACAACTAAAACTCGCATTTTGAGAACTTTGCATACAATTGCTTCTCCTTCAAAATTCTTAAGACAAGGCAAATATAACTTGTATGCTCCTCCTTGCTCTTGGAGTATACCAAAATATCATCAATAGAAACTACCACAAAAGAATCCAAGAAAAAATTGAAAATACCATTCATTAAGCTCATAAAGGCCGCCAGCGCATTGGTCAACCTAAAACACATCACTAGGAACTCATAATGCCCATACAGAGTCCTAAATACCGTCTTAGGTATATCCTCAGGCCAAATTTTAGCTGATGGTAACCCGACCTCAATTCAACTCGGAGAGTACCAAAGCACACTATAATAGGTCAAAGAGATCAATACGAGGTTAGGATACTTATTCCTGATGGTAACCTTGTTCAACCACCTGTAATCAATGCACATCCTTATGCTACTATCTATCTTTTTAACAAATAACACTAGAGCACTCTAAGGTGAAGCACAGGGATGGATAAATCCCTTGTCAAGGAGTTCCTATAACTGAGTTTTAAGTTCCCTCAATTCCGTCGGAGCCATACGATATGGAGGAATAAAAATTAGGTGAGTGTTGATGTCGCCCAAAATATGCCTCTTAAGAAGTATAAAGCGGTCGTTGTATCAAATATAGAACCTAACTAGGTTGGGGTCGATCCCACAGGGAATAGGATAAAAGTAGATTGAGTTCTTGTCTGAGTAGTTGGCAATTAAGTAAAAAGGGGATTGTTTGTAGCAAGTAGTGATAGTAACAATAGCTGATTCTTTGAAGTTGTTATCAATATGAGAAATGCACTAGGACTATGATCCCCAATGATTCCTTAACTCTACCGATTATTGGTGCTGGCAAAACTGTCCCGCTGCATTTCATGCAAAATCTGACAAGTTATGTTCATTTAAACGTCTCTCAACTTTGGTTAGACGAATTTCACTCTTCTCCTCTCGGTTTCAGAGCGTCGCACTACTAACCGTTGTCCTTCATCTCAGATAACTATTCCAGCTAAGGCTCAAGTTATTAGATGAAGGTTGATAGCTTTAAATTTCTATTGTTATTTCCTTTTCCCAATCTCTACCTCTCTCTCGAGCAACTCTAGAATACAGGAGAGTTTCTAACATTTTCAACTGTTAGAAGATCAACCACAATGAAGAAAATAACAATACATGCATTCACACCGGTTCAGAATTGCTTTGCACTTAACCCGTTTCGTTAATTCCTCATGGTTCACACAAACCTAGTTAATGAGTTTAGCTACTCATGATTGCAAGAGCACAATAAGAATTCAAAGATGAAGACATAATTGTAAACTCACAATAATGAAGAAAAACTGAAATCTCAATGATGAATAAAACCCTAGAATCAGTGTTCCAAGATTACAAAAAAATAATGTGTTTCTAAACTCAAAATAATGAAAAACTATCTCAAAATAATATACTGACTAACTCCTAAACATAGGATAATTAAGGGGTATTTATAGATACAAGATGAATCCAATCCTAAACAAAGTAGGAGACTAAAGTTGGCAGTTTTCCACGGTATTGTGACTTGGTATCGTGGAACCAAGCCACGTCACTTGGATCAGTTTCGTGGAAATCAGGCAACATAGCAAATCTCTGGAGTCTATTCATGGCCCCCACTCACGTCACGTGAGTTGAGTCACGCCACGTGGATGCCTGCCGTGGAAATCAGACAACTTTCAACATCTCTGAAGATGACTTACGACAGACACTCACATCACGTGAGTGGACTTCAAGGCACGTGAGTCCTGTCGTGAGTCACTCCTTTGGTACTGGACTCAGCTCTTTCGTCTTCAGATACTTCGTTCCCGAGCATGATTTCTTCCTTTTTGTCCATTTTGCCTCCAAAACCTATTCTCCTGCAATATAGAACAGAAAACACGTCATACCAACCAAACACGCCCAAGTTATAACATATTTTCCTTGTTTTAAGCATCGACAGTGTCATGAAACCATGACACATCAAGTGCCTGGCTCCAAATTAATACAAAAATCAATATCCCTATTTGGAGGCGTACAAAGCAAATTCATAGGAAATACCTCCTAAAACTTACAAACCACAGAAATAGACTCAATAGAAGGTGACTCCATACTAACATCCTGAAGGTGAGCCAAGAAGGTTGAACACCCCTTCCCCACTGTCTTTCTAGACATAACAAAAGAAATTATTTTCACCGACTTAGACTTATAAACTCCCTCCCACTCTAGTTTGCCATGCCCAACATTTCTAGAGTCATTATATTAGCATTACAGTTCAAGACAACATGATATGGAGATAACCAAGTCATACCCAAAATAATGCCAAAATCAAGCATGTCCAAAATAATTAAGTCTACCCAGGTTTGAAAACCCGTAAATAATACAGAACATGTACGATAAACATGGGTCACTACCACAGAATCTCTAATCAAAGTAGAAACATGCACAGGAGATTCAAGTACATCACAGACCAAATCTAAACACAAAGCAAATCTAACAGATACATAAGAGTAAGTGGAACCCAGATCAAACAAAATAGAAGTCATTTGGTCACAGACAAGAATAGTACCTATAATAACAACGTCGAAGCCTTAGCCTTGGTCATGCCTGGGAAGGCATAACAGTGAGCTCTATCTTCTAACTAGGCAACCTCTTTAGCTTGTTGTGCTCCACCCTTCCCTGCATTACTATTACCTCTGTTTCCACTATAACCTCCCTAAATATTACCCATTCCACTCTTTGGATAACCCTTACCATTACCACCTCTACCTTTACCTACTGGAACCACAACCTTAGTCTGCTGTTGTGACTGATTACCTGCCTCATAGGACATTCCCTCTTAAAGTTTCCTATAGTACCATAATAAAAGTAACCTCATTCAAGAAAAGGCATGTTGGCTAAAGAATAGGAAGCCCCTTGGCCCTTACCGACTGGAGGAGGCAGAATAGACCCTAAATGACCACCTGTGGAGGCCGACAAGGCTGACTAAATAGGGTGAGCCAAATGAACTTATTGGTTGTGACCCCTAGAATATGAACCACTGAAGATACCCATATTCTGGGACTTCTTGGCTAATGCCTTAGCCTAACCAGCCTGCTGAACTCCCTCAAGTTTTTTCACATAATTCGATACATTATTGAAGTTATTTCCTACAGAAGTCATGCAAATAGACAAAACCTGAAGATCATTGTTCAAACCTTAAATATATAAATGGATCCTCTCCTTTTTAGTGCCCAACAACTGGGTAGCATAGAGAGACAGAGCATGGAACTTGGCCTCATAGGCCACAACTGACATACTGCCCTATTCAAGGGGCAAGAACTCATCCTTCTTACGGTCACAAAGGGTACGAGGCATATACTTTTCCAAAAATAGGGCATAAAACTGAGCCCAAGTCAATAGAACCAAAACTGGTGACCAACACTCCACATAGGCTCTCCACCACTGCTTGGCATCGTCTTGTAGTTGGAAAGTCACAAACTCAACACCATGTTGTTGCATAATCCCTAACTTATGAAGCCTCTCATAGAAATCAATGATAAACTCAAATGCAGCCTCAGTCTCAGTACCATAAAATGAATGAGGCTTCATTTTCAGAAACTTAGTCAACAACTCAAGCTCGATCCTGATCATGATGGGGCCTAATATAGGATCGCAAAACACATCAGTACCTGAAGCCTCATCTATTCTGGGAGCTAAAGTGGAAGTGGCATGAGCACCCAAAACTTGAAAAGTCGGCATAGTAGGGGTAGCTCTAGTACCTCCTAACCAGCTCAGAAAAGCCAAAACCTATTGAACAACATCAAAAGACATCAGAGGAAGGAATGAACCTCCAGCCTGTGTCATCACCTCTGATCCAAAACCACCCTCATCTACTGTGTCAACCTCCTAAAAATTATCCTGGGATGGAGGAGGTGATACTAACCTCTGACGAGTCGGGTCTGCTGCTTCCAGAGCTCTACCCCCAATGGGTGTTGCTCTCTCTCTTTCCCTTTCCCTACCTCATCCTCATCCCTACATTATCGATTTCGCAGCTGGAGCTGCTAGTGTTGGGATTATTACTCCAACTCCATTCAACCTGGTGTTCACCATTTGCGAATAAAAGAATAAAGAGGATTAGATACCAATTTAGATCACCAGATACCAATTGGAATCAAGTTATAGCACAAAAGAAGAAAGAAAAGATAGTTTTCCTAAGGTCCTATAGCCTCTCGAAGAAAAGTACAGACGTCTCTTTACCATATTGCAAGACTCTACTAGACCCTTTTTAGTACGATGAGGTCAACGAACCTAGTGCTCTAATACTAACTTTCTCACAACCTAAACCCACCATGAGTGGCACCCACACAAAACCACCGGTGGGAGAACCAACCAATATTATAAGTCATTCAACATTTAGCCAAAAATAGGCAACTAAACCCAATTCCATTGAATAAGAACAATATCCAATAACATAACGAAAGGCAACGATAGAATAATGCGGAAAATAATCCCTTAGGAACTGAAAGTCATCATACCAAAACTCTAATAATTATCAAAAGAGGGGTTGCGACCCTAAAAACAAATGTAATGTCTGAGTCCAAAACAAAGGGACCAGAAAATAATAGAAGAACCCATGGCAGCCCAAAAGATGTAGCTCAACCTTGAGTTTAAATATGATCTAAATCACAACTAAGGTCTCAAAATAGTCACTGGAATATGCTCTACACTCAACAAAAAGAAGAGCATATGTAGTATCAGCACAGAAGAAACAACGGTGTGCCGATAGGGGCATCGGCCAACCCAAAATGAAAAATATGGACACAAAACCAAAACATAGTACAACCAGACAACCATGAACCCTATCATGCAACTATCTTTCAAATTCATAATATTTAACCTTGTAAACAAGTACAACATAAAGTTTAGTCCAAAGAGTCAACAAGGATAACCATTCAAGTCAAACTAAGATGAAAAACAAGACTCCAAGTCAACAACCATGACACAACTATCATAAAAACCATGTCCTACTCATACAAGTGATATGCAACGTAGAGCCATGTAACAACTTAGAAGCAACCTAGACCACTTAAGGATCCTTAATAACAACCACATAGCAATATTATGCACCCTGGTTTACATAAGAAACCACCTTAGCAATTAAGAATACAAACCCGGTTCACTCAAGGAACTAATATAATCCAAAAAAAAATAAACCCTAGTTCACTCAGGGAACCGTCACACTCACCTGTACCTTGTACAAATATACTAAGGGTCTTATGTGTGTATCCACTAGTCATGACCTATAGGGCGAAAGTCCTTGTCCATGTACCAAATTCGAAACATCAAGTGTATGCCAACCTTATATTACCAATCCCGTAGAGTTGTCCAAATACTGGTATATTCCTCAATAACAGATATCGCAACAATCACAACCACAATGATAATAAACAACACTTGTAAAATCCAACAAACTTTCATATAAGGTCATTACATGCGATTAACACTTAGGATATCAAATAGTCATTCACCTTCCTTGAACATGCATTGTACAAGCAATACTAAGAATTAGTTATCATGCACACATAATACAAATTGGATTTCAACTACATTAAAATCATCACCTACATCAATCCAAGCTTGCACCACTCAATAAAGCCTAAACATTGTCATTTCGTGGTCTAAAAACATAAACACAACAAATAATCAACCAAATGACCTACCATGTCAAGGATTACAACGTAATCCCTAACCCTCAAGGTCAAATTCATGATCATTACCCTAATTCTTGGGATTTTCTATAATAATTCACCTTAAAATTACCAGTTTTTCCTTTTTTCCAACACACCCTCAAACCATGACATCCCAAACTAACCTCTGTGCGCGTCAAGTTTGATATCGGGAGTTCTACTCACCCAAATTCACTTCTCAAAAGTCCTACAGTTTCCTTATCGAGTTAGCTAACATAAAATAAAGATAAAATTTATTAAATTTACCCAATCCATTCCTGGATTGCCCTAGATCATACCTCACTCTAATTTAGCTTGAAACTAGCCTAGCCTAAAAATTTTAACTTTTATTTTGGGGTGAAACTTAACCCAAATTTTTGCACGATTGAATCACCCATAACGATGAAAAGGTCATTACATAAGAGAACATATATTATATGTTTCCAATGTGGGGGCTTTATTTTACATCATAGGTCTTATTTGTGCATTAAATGTTATATTTTTTATTGTGAGGCCCCTATAGGGGCTTGAATAGATATTAAAGGACTTCTTTGAGCAGTATTTGCCTTTATCATGATAGAAATACCCAAGTGAGGGGTTTGAAATGATATTATTGATGTCCTACTTGATTATTGATTCTAGTGTTACTGAGCAAGGGCGAATATCATGAATCAATGACATATTGAGCTAATTTGAGCTCACATATACATGTATTAAATTAATCATCATATTTATATTAATTGGTTGTGATCATTACATCATTATTTCATGCATACATATTCATGGAAATTGTTACAACTGAGACACACTTTGTAAAACCCTTGATCTGTGAACAATAGCCGGACAGGTGAATGAGACACTTTGTAAAACCTTGATCAAGGAACATTATCCAGAGAGGTGAATTGAGATAAAAGTAAGTATACGAGTTGCGAAATCCCCATGGGTATTATCTTGGAAGCATTAAGGCTCGAAAGGTGTATATAGAAAGTCATCCAATGACTTTCAATCATTCATCATGATCTCGCTATTATTGCATTACATTACATTTTTAGTATTTCTTTTATGTACTCTTGATGTGTACTTAGTTTCTTTATATATTTCGTATGTAGTTGATCCTTTTGATATCATATTATAGAACTATTAGTTGAGATGGTGTGAGCTATCAGTTGGGAACTTTTCTATTTGCAGATGATGTGCTCATAGTATCTTTTACTTGTACTATTTTTTGCTTTGCTTAGTCGGCCAATGACTAAGTACAAGTGAACCATACTTACTCCTACTGTGCCCTTTTGGTGTAAATCCTAGTTTAAGTACGAGGCATGGTAGCCGATTTTGTGTGGTGATAGCTGATTTCTAGAGTAACTAGTGAGCTCCCTGTTTTGAGACCTATTCCATTCTCCATCTATCATTTATGTCTTTACTTGTATTCAGAGTCAGACTATTATATTTCAGTTTCTGTTTTATCTAGATGCTCTTGTACTTATGATACCAGGTTTTGGGATTTGGTTGTGTTTTATTCATACTTTGGATTATGATTATTATGGCCTGACTTCGTTCAAGAGGTTTCATATCATTTTATTTCTTCTTTTCTCATATTTCTTATTTGTTGTGGGCTTTCGGCTTCCATACCAATGCAGGGTAGAGGTAGGTACTATCATGACCTAAACTTTTGAGTCATGAGACATTGGTATCCGATCACTAGGCTTACCAGCCTCATAAGTAAAAGAGCAAAATGTCTAATAGAGTCTCATAGATTGATATGTTGATGTCCATATCTATCTTCGAGAGGTTATAGCATATCTTTAGGTAAAACTTCTCTACTTAGATTCCTTAATATGCTGGTTATTAATACCCACGATCTAAACTTGTATTCCATTATTTTCTGTGTAGATAGTGAGGACTAGGTACAGAGATGTTAGGGATGCTGAGCCAGCACTCGCTATTTGAGCCCTAGTCAGGGGGTGAGGTAGGGGTCCTTTTTAACCCAGAGGTAGAGGATGGGCACGAGGAGTTTCCCCATTTAGAGAACATGCTAGGGCGGCCTTTACCAAGCCTGAGATTGATTATATTGAGGATGATTATCAGACTAAAGATGTGGGTCCCAGTTCCCATAGGGTTCAGTTGATACCTCAGTGCTATAAGATTTATTGATTCATAGCTTGAGTTGTCAAGATGGTATTCTCCGTACTGGTGTTCCTTTGAGTGTACCGAGTATTTATCAGACTTTCAGAGGTAGTCATCTACTAGGGCAGTCTCCTACTTATGGTATTCTAACTTCAGGGGTACAACCATCTTCTGTGGTACCCCCATGTGTTGATTCACTACCTATCATGCTTATTGTCCTTCCATTTTCTTTGGGTCTTATGATGTCTTCTGATAATTAGAAGAGGTTTGAGAGGTTCATTTTCTTGGTTCTTTCCAAGTTTGATTGTGCCATTAAAGAGGACGTCTATGAGTTTTTGATTGACTGTCAGGAGAGGTTGCATAACCTCGGATCCCTTAAGTCTCATGGTGTTGCTTAGATGACTTATCAGTTGACTGACGTGGCTAGATAGTGGTGGAGGTCTCTTGTTAGTTTCAAACCTTTAGGTTCGTCTGCTATGACATGGACTCAATTTTCTAAGGCATTTTTGGAGAGGTACGTGCCTTACAGTTTGAAGGATCAGATGAGATATGAGTTTAATCACCTAGAGCAGGGCTTCAAAAATATTATTGAGTATGAGTCATGCTTTCAAACTTTATCAAGATATTTCATCGCTAGTATCTCCATAGAGTTAGAGAGGATAAGGAAGTTTGTCAAGGGATTGGAGGGATCTTATCAGTTGGCTATGGCTTAGCTTGTGGTTTTGGATGGTTCATTCTAGAGTATTGTAGAACATGCTAAGTTGATCAAGTCGATTAGTCAGGCTACTCAGGAAGGCACTAAGAAAGTGCACCAGTAGGGTGAGTTTAGTATATATATATATATCAAGGTAAGGATTTCTCTGCTAGATGTTCCCGTGGTTATTATGTTAGACCAGTTCAGGTAGATTTACATTATTTAGATAGTAGGCCTTTGGGTTTTGCTGCTCCAAGTAGCCAGGGATCAGGTCATGCGGGTAAAGGATCTAGTTTTTATTCATCGAGATAAGGAGGTCATTCTAGTTCTTGTGGTCCCTCTCAGCTTAAGTCGGGCAGCATAGTGTGTTATGTATGTGTGAATGTTGGTCATATGATGAGGGACTATCCTCGGCATATGTTTGGTCATGCTCAATTGGGTTCTCAGCTTCAGCTTTGGCCTATTCTTATATCTGTAGTCAGGCTGGTTCACAGAGTGGAAGATATGGTACTAGAGGTGATCAAGGTAGATCTAGGGGAGCTAGTGGTAGTGGAAGTAGGGTTTTTATTTCTTGAACCGAATGTGGATAGTGTTATGTTATACCTAGGAGACCCAAGGTAGAGGCCTTTGATGTAGTTATTACAAATAGCATCCCAGTTTGCTACTGATCTGCTTTTGTGTTATTTGACCCTGGGTCTACATTCTCCTATGTGTTTATATATTTTGCTACTAGTTTTGATATTTCATAGAGTCTCTTGTTGTGCCTATTTATATTTCTACCCCAATAGGAGATTTTTTAGTGGTGAATCGGGTGTATCATTCTTGTGTAGTGACCTTTGCGGGGCGTGAAACCTAGGTAGACTTGATTATCCTAGATATGGTTGATTTTGATGTTATCTCGGGTATGGATTGGTTATCTTCCTGTCATGCAATTTTGTATTTTTATGCCAAGACTGTGATTCTAGCCACTCCGGGTGTGCCAAGGTTAGCTTGGAAGGGTACTCTTAATTTGGGTCCAAAGGGAGTTATATCTTTTCTACATGCTCATTTCATGCTATTTGGCCTATGTTCGTGATACTAGTGGTGCCTCACTGCCTCCTTTGTATTCTATTCAGGTTGTTTGCGAGTTCATAGACGTGTTTCCTACGGACTTGTCAGGTATGCCTCTGGATTGTGATATTGATTTTGCTATTGAAGTTGAGCCAGACACCAAGCCCATTTTTATTTGTCATTATAGGATGGCCCCAGCTGAGTTGAAGAAATTGAAGGAGCAATTATAGGATATATTGAGTAAGGGTTTCATTAGACCTAGTGTCTCTCATTAGGGTGCTCCTGTCTTGTTTGTGAAGAAGAAGAAGAATGGATCTATGCGCATGTGTATTGACTATCGATAATTGAACAAGGTGACGGTCAAGAATAAGTATCCTCTTCCTTGCATTAATAATCTATTTGACCAACGTCAGGGTGCTTTTGTGTTTTCCAAGATTGACTTGAAATCCGATTATCACCAGTTTAAGATTAGAGCTTTGGACATTCTAAAGACAACTTTTCAGACTCGGTATTGTTATTATGAGTTTTTGGTCATGTTATTTGGACTGACCAATGCCCCAACAACATTCATGGAATTGATGAACCGAGTATTTTGACCATATCTCGGCTTTTTTATAATTGTATTTATAGATGACATCTTGATTTTTTCCAAGAATGAGGTTGACCATGTGAGACAATTAAGGATAGTACTTTAGAGATTGCGAGATGCGAAGTATGCCAAATTCTCCCAAGTGCGAGTTTTGGTTGTACTTTATTTCCTTTTTGGGTCATGTAATACCAAGGATGGCATTATGGTTGATTTAACCAAGGAAGCGGTTGTTTGTGATTGGGCTAGGCCTACTTGTCCCATCGAGATCCAAAGTTTTATTGGGCTAGCAGGATATTATCGATGCTTTATGTAGGGTTTCTCTACTATTGTGGCTCCTTTGACCAAGTTGACTTAGAAGAATATGGTTAATTAGTGGTCGGATGCTTGTGAGGAGAGCTTTCAAAAGCTCAAGGAGTTGTTGACTTCAGCCCCTATCTTGACCTTCCCAAGGAAGGTGTAGGTTTTACCATAGTTTGTGATGTTTCTGGTGTTGTTTTGGGCATGGTGTTGATGTAGGAGGGTAAGGTGATTGCCTATGCCTCTCGTCAGTTGAAGCCTTATGAGAAGAATTACCCTAACGATGACTTAAAATTAGTCGCGATTTTATTTGTGTTGAAATGGTGGAGGCATTACTTGTATAGGGCCTACTGTGAGATTTTCTCAAATCATCATAACCTTCATTACTTCTTAACTCAATGAGATCTGAATATAAAATAGCAATGTTTTCTTGAGTTGCTTAAGGACTATTATCTCACTATTCTTTATTTGAGAAAGGCGAATGAGGTTATGGATGCCTTGAGTTGGAAGGCTATGATTATGGGGAGTTTAGCTCAACTTTTGACTCAGGAATGACCTTTGGCCTTGGAGGTTCAGTCCTTAGCTAACTAGTTGGTTAGGCTTGATATTTCAACACCCAGGCCTGTATTAGCCTTTGTTGAGGCAAGATCTTCTTTGATGGAGCATAGTTGGGCTCATCAGTTTGGTGATGTTGGATTGAGGGTGATTCATAATAAGGTGATGAGTGGCGAGGCTAGGGCGGCATCTCTTTATTTTGATGGTTTTTAAGGATTAGTGGTCGAGTTTCTGTGTCGAGAGTTGGTGGATGGGTTAGATATATCTTGGAGGAGGCTCATTGTTCTAGATATTCCATTCATCCAGGGGCGGACAAAATGTACCATGATCTAAAGCAGCATTATTAGTGGGGTGGTATGAAGAAGGATATTGTAGAGTTCGTGGCTAAGTTTTTGAATTGCCAACAGGTGAAGTATAAGCATCAGTGACCGGGTGGTACGATATAGAGAATGCCCATTCTCGAGTGGAATTAGGAGTGTATAAGCATAGATTTCATAGCTGGCCTACCCCTGACCTTGGGAAGTTTGACTCTGTTTGGGTGATTGTAGATCGATTGACCAAATCAGCATATTTCATACCTATGAAGGCGAATTATAATGCAGAGAAGTTGGCCGGGATCTACATTAGAGAGATTGCTCATTTGTATGGTATCCCGATATCCATTGTATCTAATAGAGGTACTCAGTTTACCTCATGTTTTTGGTGTACTATTCAGACTGAGTTAGGTACTCTGTTTGATTTGAGCATAACTTTTCATCCTCAGACAAATATGTAACACCCCGTATTTTTTTCTAACCTCACTTGATACCTTGGGGTCATATCTACCTAGGTGTTGAGATGCCATGAGTATGTGTTTTATAGTGTCATTGGTGAAACATTTGACATCGGACCTAATATGTGCGATTAGACCTTCGTAGGAGGTGTTTTGTGATTTCGTGGAGCATTTGGGCAATACCCCGTACACATTATAACCTCATTTGGTGACTTGGAGTCATGTTTACTTGATGATTAAGATCATTAAGTAAGTATTTTGTAGTGTTTTGATAAGGTATTGGACGATATGCAAGTATTGGAGAAGTGGCCGAAAAATTCAGCAAGGTGCTGAAACTTGTGCCACTACCCTGTTTCAGGGGGTGTGGCACAAGCCACTGATTCAGAGTGGGTGCAAAGACATGGACCAAAGGGCAAAATGACCCATTCTTCCACTTTGACCACATTTAATTCCAAAGGAATGACTAAGTATGACTTGGGGTCTATATAAAGGCCCCAAAATCAAATTTTTATTCACACAAACTCTCATACCTCTTTGGATATTTATCAAACATTTCTCTAGTTCCAAACCCTAAGGCAAATAATTCCTTTGGACTCCTTGGACAAGATCATCCTATTCCAAGCCTTGGTAAGTATTTATTCTCATGGATTAACATATTATATGCATGGGAGAGTATGTGTATTATGATAGTTGTGTTGGCAAGGTGGTGAATAGTGTATTTTTGCTTTTGGTGAAAGATGTGCAATCTTGGTGATTTGAACTTGAAAAGGGACTTGATGTCTTAATGAAAGAGCATGGTATGGATAAAATATGAACATGTATGGTGTGATTTTGTTATTAAACTTGTTATTTTTCTAAAATTGTAAATTGTGGGATTTTGGCCAATATGTGCTATGAGATGTATTAAGGTAATTTGATGGATTATTTGTGATATGATATGGATAAGAAAGTGTAAAGGAGAAGTGCTGTGGTGAAATGTATTGATTCTCATGTATTCGTAAATGTATGGAATATTGGGGGATTTTTGGAATAATAATTTTATCAATGTTTTTGTCAAGGGGAAATGGCATGTTTAAGGGCAAACATGTGACCCATTGATGTTATATGCATTTGTAGAGTAGTTGATGGTTAATGTGAATCCCGTTATATATTTGAGTTGTAGAGTGACACATAAAGAAGGAGCAGGACTATTGTATGCACCTCTAGGATTATATATTCGTATTGCGAATCCAAGGTATGTAAGGTTACTCTGTCCGTATCTTTCTGCAGCAAATAGTATCCACATTGACATTTCACTAGTCCTATCCCGAAATTTGCTAAGGTATCCTATATAGTCATTGTCATATATTTCCTACTCATGGATCATTTGTGAGTCTCATGTCTCATATTCATGGTTAGTGTTACAAAAGCTCAAATAAGGTTATGTTCCAATGTTCCAATAGTGATTATACTTATGCCTCTTGTTCATAGATTGTTGTCCAATGGTTCCCATGGTGTTATGATTCTAATAATGTTATGTTGCCAAGTTATTCACATGTCTCTCACTCATTAGTTCATGATCCAATGTTTCAAGTAAAGTTATGACTATCCTAGTATCAATCTCAAAGTAATGAATAAAGTAATGCAAACGTGGTTAATGTTTGAGTACGGGTGGCTGCTTTGGAGGAAAAATGCCTAGCTCAAGCCGATCCCTAGATTATTGGATCAGGGGGCAGCTTTGGGGGCGAAAGCCTAGCTCAAGCCGAAACTGACAGGGGGCAGCTCTAGGGGTGAAAACCTAGCTCGAGCCGAACCTAATATGTTGATTTATGAGTGGCAGCTCTAGGGGCATAAGCCTAGCTCGAGCCGATCCCGATGTATTGATTTATGGGTGGCAGCTCTAGGGGCATAAGCCTAGCTCGAACCGATCCCAACATGATGATATGTTATGTAAAGACCCATTGATCAGTCGGGGCCCGGGTACATTGTGACATATGTATTGACAAGCAAGGGTTGAATGTAAAGAAAGTAATGAAAGTAATGAAAGCAATACACATGGTTTCCAAAATGTAGAGTGGTGACTTACTCACATTGATTAGTCATTTGTATTGAGTTCATTGATATGTTCATGTGTTATATAGTTTCATTTGAGCCTTACATACTCTGTACTTATTCCATACTGACCCCTCTTGGGGAATTTACCTTACTTGCTGCAGGCGCAGGCACTAGTAGGCCTCCACAGTAGGTTGCAAGTCGTTGCAGACCATTGGTGAGCTCCAGCTAATTCGGGGCTTCTCCGAGTCAGAGTGTATATATGTTATGGTGATGTACATATTGTGTAAAGCGGGAACTTGTCCCGACTTATAGTTAATTTTGGTCAATGCTCTTGTTAGAGGCTTTTGTAGCCGGATGTGGGTGTATCAGTGTAAAAGGCATATGTTGTTTTGACTGGATGGCCTCAACGGCCAAGTTTCATATGTATATATATGTCCCATGTTTTCTATTATTCGTGTCACATCCCGAATCCCATCGAGACATGATTGGCACCCGTAGCCGATAAGGCCCAAGAGAACCAACCTTTGCCTATGTTCAATCAAATGCATATCATAATCATAACCACCATTGTGTAAGAACATGAAAGACGAATAAAGGAAAACATGGGACATGAAACTTGGCCGTTGAGGCCATCCAGTCAAAATAACACATGTCTTTTACACTAATACACCCACATCCGTCTACAAAAGCCTCTAACAAGAGCATTGACCAATACAAACCAAAAGTCGGGACAAGTTCCCGCTTTATACAACATGTACATTATCAAAACATATAGCTACTCTGACTCGGAGAAACCCTGAATTAACTGGAGCTCACCAAGGAACCGCTAACACTGGCAATCTACTGAGGAGGCCTACTGGGACCTGCGCCTACAGCAAGTAAGGTAAATTCCCCGAGAGGGGTCAGTACGAAATAAGTACTGAGTATGTAAGGCTCAAATGAAACTTTGAAACACATGAACATACCAATGAACTCAATACAAATGACTAGACAATGTGAATAAGTCACCATGTTGCATTTTGGGAACCATGTGAATTGCTTTCATTACTTTCATTACTTCCTTTATATTCAATGCTTGCTTGTCAATACATGTGTCACAATGTACCCGGGCCCCTACTGATCAGTGGGTCTTTCCATGACTTATCGTCATGTTGGGATCGAGTCGAGCTAGGCTTATGCCCCTAGACTTGCCACCCATAAATCAATGTCTCGGGATCGGGTCGAGCTAGGCTTATGCCCCTAAGACCTGCCACCCATAAATCAATACATCGGGATCGAGTCGAGCTAGGCTTACGCCCCTAGACTTGCCACCCATAAATCAATACATCAGGATCGAGTCGAACTAAGCTTACGCCCCTAGACTTGCCACCCATAAATCAATACATCGGGATCGAGTCGAGCTAGGCTTGCGCCCCTAGACTTGACACCCATACTTGATCATTGACCACATTTGCATTACTTTGATATTTACTTTGAGATTGATATTTGATAGTCATAACATCACTTTGAACTTTGGACCATAACATTGTTGGGAACTTGAACCATTAACCAATGAGTAAGAGACATGTCAATAACTTGGCAACATAACATTAGTAGAATCATAAGTAATATCACTATTGGAACATTGGAGCATAACCTTATTAGAAACATAACACCATGGGAACTATGGGACAATAATCTATGAACAAGAGGCATAAGTAATATCACTAGTGGAACATTGGAACATATCCTTATTTGAGCTTTTGGAACACTAACCATGATTAGGAGACATGAGACTCACAAATGATCCATGAATAGGAAATATATGACAATGACTATTGATAAACGGATATAGGATACCTTGGCACATTTCGAGGTAAGACTAGTGAAATCGCAATGTGGGTGCGTTTTGCCGCAAAAAGATACGGACAGAGTAACCTTACATACCTTGTACTCTCAATACGGATATACAATCCTAGATGTGCATACAATAGTCCCGCTCCTTCTTTATGTGTCACTCTACAACACAAATACATAACGGAATTCACATTAACCATAACTACTTCATAAATGCATATAACGTCAATGGGGTACATGTTTGCTTTAAAACATGTCATTTCCCCTTGACAAAACCATTGATAGCATCATTATTCCAAAAATCCTCCAATATTCTCAACATTGACCAATACATAATAATCATTGCATGTCACCATAACAAATCTCTTTTACACCTCCTTATCCATACCACATCACAAACAATCCATCAATTCACCTTAATACACTTCATAGCACATATCGACCAAATTCCCACAATTTACACTTATAGACAAGAACAAGTTTAACAACAAAAATAACTCCATAGATGTTCATATTTTATCCATGCCATGATTTTTCATCAAAGGCACAAGTCCTAATTCAAGTTCAAACCCCATGGATCACACATCTTATACAAAAGCACAAAATATCATATCCAACATTTCCAAGCACAACAAACATGATTTACATACTCTTTCATGCATATAATATATGAATCCATAATAATATTCACTTACCCAAACTTGTAAAGGGATGATTTTGCTCCAAAATTGCCTTTTGAGTCTTTAGGGTTCTTGAGAGAATAGCGTAGAATGTTTGAGAAAATGTCTAGAAAGCATGAGAGGTTAAATGAATAAAAATCTGATTTTGTGGGTCTATTTATAGTCCTTGGGTCATCCTTAGCCTCTCTTGATATTTAATGCCTTAATTGACCAAGTCAATAGAAGATTGGGTCATGTGACCCATGCCTTTTATCACATTTTTGGGCTTTTATTGAGACCAAATCACTTAACCCAATAAAATCAATAATTTCTCGTCTTTATACGTATTACAATAATATTCCCACTCATAATATTCATATCCGTAGCCTCGATCCCAAAAATAAGTGATTCTAGCCATGTTTGGCTTATTTTGACCTTAGGGGCAAAACTGTCATTTTGACCCCAAATTCGTTCTCGAGTAATTTTATCATACCAAGGTAATATGTCATTCATTTCATGTATATACTCTTGGTTGTAGAAGAAACGTAGCAAAAATTGGCTCGGTACGTCCTCGAATACACTTGGGACTTAGAAATTTCCAACTTTCGAAAAAGTGGAAAACCCAAGGTGGCACGCTCCTGGGCGCGCTAACTTGCTGCCTCTGGGCTAAAAATTTTAGCCCAGAGAGGCGTGGCACGGTGCCAAACGCGCCCCTCTTTCATTTTTTCCTAAAATTCCATTTTTCGACTTCTCTTCGCGGGTTTGGTTAGATACTTCAAGTCCTATTCTTTAACTCACTTCTTAACCTTATTATAATTTGTTTAGAGGTCTTCTTAGCCTCATTTTGAACCCCACAAATGCGCAATGAAAATTCCAAAACACCTTTTATGCAAGTTTAACCACATAACAAGAGCCAAATTCAATTATCTCACCAATAGCCTTACCAAATGCATACTTATAGCTCTCGATACCTACGTACATAGTAGTTAATGTCGTCAAGTAGGGTTGGGAACGTACGGGGTGTTACAATTCGTATTTCAAGTTATTACGTAATGGTGGTGATGCTTATGTTATGCATATAATTGAACATAGGCAAAGGTTGGTTCTCTCGGGCCTTATCGGCTACGGGTGCCAATCATGTCTCGATGGTATTCGGGGCGTGACAAAAGTGGTATCAGAGTAGGTCGTTCTAAGGGTGTCTACAAAGCCGTGTCTGAGTAGAGTCTAACTTATCGATGTGTTGTGCACCACATTTATAAGTAGGAGGCTACGGAACATTTAGGATGTTGTTTCTTCTCTTCATTCTAGATCGTGCAATAGAGCCAAAGTTGTAAGTGAAATTATATCTGATCATTGAACTTCATTTTTCTTGTTATAGTAACAATGCCAATGGCAAGAGGAGGTCGCGGTAAAAGTAAGAGGATTGATAGAATTGCTGGTGAACGAACTAATATACCACCACCTGATCAAGTTAAAATGGCGATACTGAGCATGAATTTGTGTCACGAGCTTCCTCCACTCCCTTTGTACCAGAAGAGTAGAGTAGGAGAAGCGTACCTGTAGAACCACCAGTCAATACTACGGACCAGGATCTTAGAAATGCAGTTCATATGTTAACACAGTTAGTGGCAGCCCAGAGTCAAGGACGAGTTGGTCCAATGACACATGATGATGATGCGGCTAGAGTGGCAAGTCGCAGAACACAGGATTTCCTAAAATTGGACCCTCCTATCTTCACAGGGTCCGATCCAAAAGCAGATCCACAGGACTTCGTGGATCAAATTCAGAGGGCCTTGTAAGTTATGCATGTGACAGGGATAGAGACAGTTAAACTTGCTGCGTACAGGTTGAAAGGAGAGGCAATATTATGGTATGAGGATTGGAAGAAATCCCGTGACATTGGTGCAAATCCATCTACGTGGGAAGAGTTTAAGGTGGATTTCCTTGATCATTACCTTCCCTATGAGATCCGTAAGAACGTGCGAATCAGTTCCTAAATCTCTGTCAAGCAAATTTGAGTGTCAGAGAATATAGCTTATAATTTAATTCCTTGTCTAGATATTCTCCAAATGTGGTGGCTACGATGACAGATAGAGTCCATAGATATGTGGACACACTAGAGCCATACTTGGTAAGGGATTGCACCATTGCTGCCTTGAATAAGGACATGGACATAGCAAGAAACCAGGCCTTTTCTCAGAAAATGGAAGACCAACGACAGAGGAAAAGAGTGCATGAATTTGACAGGGAACAATCCAAAAGGGCTAGACCTACGGGACCACCTATGATGTCCCAAGGAGGATCTAGGCCTCGTATGTTCCCCAGACCACCTAGACCGTCATTTTCTCATTCCATGGCAGGTGCTTATTCTCAGTCTCAAGGCTTTAGAGGTGGTTCAGCTGGGCAGAATAGTGGGGTTCACGGATCATAGGCAGCAGGTTTTCCTCGTTAGAAGTGTCAGCACTGCGGGCGTATTCATTCAGGCATATATCGGTCAGGGACGAATGTCTGCTTTTGGTGTTGTATGTCGGGACATATAGCTAGAGATTGTCCACAGTGGAGCATGGGTGGTATAGCACTACCGTCTGGGTCGGCTGTTGCATCATCAGCATGGGCCGAGGGGTGCAGCCTATTGGTCGTGGTTGAGGTGCCAGAGGAGCAGCCAGTACTAGCGCGGTCCAGAATCACACTTATGCTTTGGTGGACCGCCAAAATTCAGAGGCTTCCCCTGATGTTGTCACAGGTACATTATCCATATTCTCACATAATGTATATGCACTAATTGACCCAGGTTCCACATTTTCCTATGTTACCCCATTGGTGCTGCGAAATTTGCAAAACCGGAATTATTAATTAAATCAATTAAAGTGTCTACACCGGTTGGTGAATATATTATTGCAAAGAGAGTATATCGTAACTGTGTGGTAACAGTGTGTGGTCATGATACGTTGGCCGATCTCATTGAATTGGACATGGTGAATTTTGATGTAATTATGTGAATGGATTGGTTGGCCTCTTGTTATGCTACGATAGATTGTTGAGCCAAGAAGGTACAATTTTGTTTTCCGCAAGAAAATGTTCTTGAATGGCAGGGTAATGTAGGGGCACCACGAGGGAGATTTATTTCCTATCTGAAAGCCAGGAAAATAATTTCTAAGGGTTACATATGTCATTTAGTACGGGTGAAAGATACCGAAGCGGAACCACTAACTTCGCAGTCGATTCCAGTGGTCAATGAATTTCTAGATGTATTCCCTGAGGATCTTCCAGGCTTACCCCCAGAACGAGAAGTAGAATTTGGCATTGATGTGATTCCGGACACTCAGCCTATCTCTATTCCCCCATATAGAATGGCTCTAGCAGAATTACGTGAATTGAAGGAGCAATTGAAAGATTTGCTGGACAAGGGCTTCATTTGGCTAGTATGTCCCCATGGGGTGCACCGGTATAATTTGTACAAAAGAAAGATGGCACCTTGAGAATGTGCATTGACTATCGGCAATTGAATAAGGTAACGATCAAGAACAAATATCCCCTCCCTCAGATTGATGATTTGTTTGATCAGTTATAGGGTGCCAAGTGTTTTTCAAAGATCCACTTGAGGTCAGGTTACCATCAAGTCAGAGTTAGAGAAGAAGATGTACCCAAGACAGCTTTTCGAACACGGTATGGCCATTATGAATTTTTAGTTATGTCATTTGGACTAACAAATGCTCCAGCTGTGTTCATGGATTTGATGAATAGGGTGTTTAATCCATTTCTGGACGTGTTCGTCATGGTGTTTATAGATGACATCCTAGTTTATTCAAGATCACCAGAGGACCATGCTAATCACTTACGATAAGTGTTACAAATTTTTCGTGAGCGTAAGTTGTATGAAAAGTTCTCCAAATGTGACTTTTGGTTGAAATCAGTGACGTTCTTGGGTCACATTGTGTCAGATAAAGGCATACAGGTTGATACACAAAAGATTGAAGAAGTGAAAAATTGGCCAAGACCTACGACACCCACAGAAATTCATAGTTTTCTTGGACTGGCAGCTTATTACACAAGATTTGTGGAAGATTTTTCCTCTATTGCTGCACTATTAACAAAGCTTACACATAAGGCAGTAAAATTTCAATGGAATGACGCATGTGAGAAAAGCTTCCAAAGGTTGAAAGATAAATTAACCTCCACACCAGTTTTAGTGCTTCCCGAAGGTACCGAAGGTTATGTAGTGTATTTTGATGCTTTCGGGGTTGGCCTTGGCTGTGTATTAATGCAACACGGTAATGTCATAGCCTATGCCTCACGACAGTTGCGGCCACATGAGAAAAACTATCCCACCCATGATCTTGAATTTGCAGCGGTAGTTTTTGCTTTAAAGATATGGCGTCAATATTTATATGGGGTTCATGTTGACATCTATACGGATCACAAAAGCTTGCAATATATTTTTAAGCAGAAGGAACTCAATTTGAGGCAACGAAGGTGTCACGCCACAACCCCATTGAGGCGTGATTAACACCCGAAGCCGATATGGCCCGAGAGAACAAACCTTTGCTCATGTACGTTCGTATGCATGTCCTCGTGTGAACCTTATTAAACCTTATGCAACTATGCGAAAAACATGAATCATGGAAACATGTGCTATATACATATTTAGAAACTTGGACGTTGGAGCCATCAAGTCAAAACAGACATTTATCTTTCACAGTCATAACCTACACATGTCTACAAAAGCCTCTAACAGATGCATTGACCATAACAAACTAAAAGTCGGGACAATTCCCTGCTTTATACAAAATTTACAACTTCAAAATGACTGTACAATTATGACTTGGAAAGTCCCGAAGCAACTGGGGCTCACCAAAGATCTGCAAATAACTATCCACTTACTGTGGAGGTCTACTAATGCCTGCACCTGCAACATGTAAGGTAAGTCCCCCGAGGGGGTCAGTACAAGGAATGTTTTGAGTATGTAAGGCGTATAATAAATAACATCATATATGAGCATGTCAAATAGAATAAAAATATGAGATAATAGTCAATGGGGATAAGCCATCATTTTAACTAATATCAATTCTCATTCCTTTCCTTAATGGGAAACTATCTTCACTCAAGGAACTTGCCTCAAATTACTTCTTCTATATACAAGAGATTCTTTCTTACTTCTAGGCTCATTACCACTAGTGTTAATCTACATGATTAGAATACTATATCATACATCTCTTCTATTGGCGTACATCCACTCTCTTAATTGTTTCACCTACATCCACTCTCATGGTGGGAGAACATGCATCTATTCTATCAACGTACCTCCACTCTATTGGTGGTTTATCCTACATCCACTCTCATGGTGGGAGAATCATACATCCACTCTCATGGTGGGAGAATCATACATCCACTCTCATGGTGGGAGAATCATACATCCACTCTCAAGGTGGGAGAATCATGCATCCACTCTCATGGTGGGAGAATCATACATCCACTCTCATTATGGGAGAATTTGATATGTCAACTTATGAGAGATTAATACATTAAGGATCATGATACTAATCGAAACACACAAATATACTTCACCTTACTCTTATACGTCATGAGATTAACATCTTAACTTATGAGGGATAGATATATATCAGTTTGCACTTTACCTCCAACACTAACCCCATGAGATCTTACATGGGTACGTACATGATACCGGACCTCCACCTCGGGTGGGCTATACTAAATGACATATCACAATCTTGGGGTTATTCCATCTTAAACTTATACGCTCTAGAAGGTGGTCCATACTCAATGAAACGTATAATAACCATGTGAAATACCTTTTCACAATCTTATACCCTCTACTTAGCTATGAGAATGACATGCTAAAAATCATGGCATTAAAGCACACACTTATATACACATCTCACTTCACTCTTTTACCTCATGAGATTGACAGCTTCACTTATGAGGAATAATTATACTCACTTGCACATCACCTCTCTTCTTACTCTTATGAAATCTTATGAGATTGGTAATCTTACTTATGAACAATTGGCACAAGGATAACCATCATACTATAGGACTTTGGATCAAGACATGATTGGAATCATGCTACGCAACGAAACAATCTCTCTGTACCTCATTGCTCACATTGAAATAGTTCTCTTAGGAATTACCATGTTATGACTTATTAGGAACTTCACTCAATGAATAAGAGATGAGTGAATCATCAATCATCCCAAACTGGGATACGTATGAATAATAATATACGTCAACCTGAATTGATACACTTCATGCCTTTCGGAATTGAAACAAGTCTAACGTCAATAGGAATAATATGTTGTAGAAGGATACGGAAAGAGTAACCTTACATACCTTGTCTTCTTAATACGAATACACAATTTTAGACGCGTGTACAATAGTCCCGCTCCTCCTTTATGTTTTCACTCTACAACACAAGTTCATAATGAACCAACATTAACCACCAATTACCTTATAATGGCATACAATAACAATAAGTCACATGTTTAGCTACAACATGTCATTTCCCCCTTGACAATATCACTTATGAAATCATTATACCAATAATCCCACAATATTCCATACATTGACCAACACATGATAACCAATATCATGCCACACCAAATCATATTTTACACTTCTCCATCATCACAACATCACAATTATGCCATCATTTTACTTCAATACACCTCACAACAACAAATCGGCCAAAATCCCATAATTTACACTTATATGAAAATAACAAGTTTAGGACAATAATAACACCATACATGTTGTTATTTCAACCATACCATGCTTTTTCATCAAGACCACAAGTCATAATTCAAGTTACAATCCCATGGATTTCACATCTTTTTCACAAAACCAAAAACACCATATTCAACACTTCCAAGCATAACCAAAATGATATACATAATATATCATGATCATAATATGTTAAAGTAAAAGAATAATCACTTACCCAAGCTTGTAAAATGGTGAGCTTGCTCCAAAAAGTGCCTTAGGGTTTGAGAGCCCGAAAGGGTGTTCTTGAAAAGTCTAGAGAAAAAGATAGAAAAGCATGTGTCTTTTGTGGATAAAAAATCTGATTTGTGCCCCTTTTATAGATCCTTTAAGTCCTCTTTATCCACCTTTCTCAATTATTGATTAGTCAAAAGAAGAATGGGTCATTTGACCCATTCTTGGCCCATGTCTTTTGCCTTATTTTGGGCCTCTTTTGAGCCCAATTTGCTTAACCCAATAAAATTAATAATTCCTCATGTTTAATTCATTCCATATGTGTTACAACAATATTACCACTCATGAAATTCATACTCGTGGCCTCGATTTCGAAAACAAGCAATTCTAGCCACGTATGGCTTATTTTGACTACAAGGGTAAAATCGTCATTTTGGCTCTAAATTCATTCTCGAGTTATTTTATCATACCAATATAATATTTCACTCATTTCATGTATATTCTCATGGTTTTAGAAGAAACGTAGCAAAAATTGGCTCGGTACGTCCCCGGATACCCTTGGGACTTAGAAATTTCCAACTTTCGAAAGAGTGGAAAACCCAAGGTGGCACACCCCTGGGCGCGCCAACCTACTGCCTATGGGCTAAAAATTTTATCCCATAGTGGCGTGGCACGGTCCCAAATGCGCCCCTTACTTAATTTTTTCAAAAATTCCATTTTTCGACTTCTCTTCGCGGGTTTGGTTAGATACGTCAAGTCCTATTCTTTAACTCACTTCTTAACCTTAATATACTTTGTTTAGAGGTCTTCTTAGCCTCGTTTTGAACCCCACAAATTTTCCACGAAGATCATAAAACACCTCCTATGAAGGTTTAATCACATAACAAGAGCCAAATTCAATTATCTCACCAATAGCATTACCAAATGCATACTTATAGCTCTCGATACCTAAGTACATATTATTTAATTTCGTCAAGTAGGGTTGGGAACGTACGGGGTGTTACATTCTTCCCCCCTTAGGAACATTCGTCCTCGAATGTTAACAATATCATTTCAATTACAACAAATGCATCTCTACATTAGTATAAATACACGTAAGGCTCATGGATACTTACTTGTTATTGGTGTACTTCAACACTTTGAACTTTTTCTTCCCTTTGAACCAAATAAGGGTCATCGATTTCATCATTTTTCTAGCTTATCGTGTGATCTCCTACAGAAAGTACGTCTCTCTTTATTAACCTTCACACTTGTCGATTTAGAATAACCATCTCTATCTTTCCCTAGTGAGGTCCTCCAAACTTTGTATATTTCCAATGGGAACAATATGAAAAGAAATTCTTATACACTTTCGACAATTTCACATGACATGTAGTATAGGGTCAATTTTTCCTTATTTCTGAATTCTCTTATACCTTTCGTGAATAACACTTTGAAGAGTACTGAATCATCTATGAGTGCAAATATCTACCATACCATTTCGATATAGACTAACTTTTCTGATAGACATAGTCTATTGACTTAACTAATAACTCCGGTGTTCCATTAGGTTCATAGTAACTGATGGAGTAACATACGATAGAGTAGTTATATATACATCATGAAACTATAGTAATATCCCTAACTACCGGTATCGTCATCAGGAGTTGCCTCTTCGTTCTGCCGGTCTACTAGAGCATAGGTATGATTTTGGGCCCCACTGGAACTAGCTGCTCCTCTCATATCTCTACCGCGACCCATAGACTGAATGCCTCTGCCTGAGGAAGGGATCGATGCTGATGATACAGTGGTTGATCCCGCAGGTCGTGCTATACCACTCGCACCCCTTTGTGGGCATTCTCTCATTATGTTCCCTTCTGTGCCACACCAAAAACAAGCATTTGTCCCCAACCGGCATTCACCTAAATGGTACCTTCCGCAATGCTGACACAGAGGACGAGAAAATCCTACTGTCTATGAACCCTGCACTCCACTATTTTGTCCAGATGGACCACCTCTAGACCCTCGGAATTGGGAGTGGGCACCCACTGTGGAATAAGAGAATGAGGGTCTAGGCGGTAACATTCGAGATCCAGATTCTCCTGGGGACACCATAGACTGCCCCATAGATCTCGCCCTTTTTGCTGGACCTTCCTCAGATTTCTGCATCCTCTTTCTTTGCCTTTGGTCTTCCATCTTTTGTGCGAAGGCCTGAATCCTCGCTATATCCATATCTCGATTTAGGGTAGCGATAGTACAGTCCCGTACCAGATAAGACTCCAATCTGTCCACATATCTATGTATTCTATCTTCCATCGTGGCCACCACATTTGGAGCATATCGTGCCAAGGAATTAAACTGCAAACTGTACTCTCTAACACTCATATTTCCTTAACGTAAATTTAAAACCTGATCCGTACGAGCCTCACGGATCTCATAGGGAAAATAATGATCAAGGAATGTTGTTTTAAATTCTTCCCAATTTGGTGACATTGCACCAATACCATGAGATTTCTTCCAATCTTCATACCATAATATCGCCTCGCCCTTCAGTCTATAAGCTTTCAACTCAACCGTTTCCACCCCGGACACATGCATAACCTCCAAAGCTCTCTGAATTTGATCCACAAAGTCCTGTGGATCTGCTTTCAAGTCTGACCCAGTGAATATAGGAGGGTCCAGTTTCAATAAATCCTGTGTCCTGCAACTTGCCATTCTAGCCGCATCATCATCATGTGTCATTGTACCAGCTCGTCCCTAGCTTTGTGCCGCCACTAACTGTGTCAACATATGTACAGCATTTCTAAGATCCTGGTCAGTGGTATTCATTGGCGGTTCTGCAGGTACTTCTCTACCTCTTGGCTCTTTTGGAGCTGGAAAAGTAGAGGAAGATTGAGATGCAATCTCGGCATCAGCTCCACCTTGACTCACTTGGTCAGGTGGTAATCTACTCATTCCTTCTTTAGCAGGCACATCCACCTGCTTCCCTTTACCTCTACCTCCTCTAGTGATTGGCATTTTAACTATACCAAAGAAAAAAAATCACCATGATCAGGTCCAATTCAACTTACAACACCGGCTCGATTGCACGATCTAGCATGAAGAAAAGAAACAACATCCAAAATGCCCCATAACCTCCTGCTCATAAATGTGGTGCACAACACATCCATGAATAAGACTCTACTCGGACACGGCTTTGTATATACCCTTAGAACGACTTGCTCTGATACCACTTTTGTCACGCCCCAACCCCATTGAGGCGTGATTGGCACCCAAAGCCGATATGGCCCAAGAGAACCAACCTTTGCTCATGTAAGTTCATATGCATGTCCTCGTGTGAACCTTATTAAACCTTATGCAACTATGCGGAAAACATGAATCATGGAAACATGTTCTATATACATATTTGGAAACTTGGACGTTGGAGCCATCAAGTCAAAACGGACATTTATCTTTCACAGTCATAACCCACACATGTCTACAAAAGCCTCTAACAGATGCATTGACCATAACAAACTAAAAGTTGGGACAAGTCCCCGCTTTATACAAAATTTACAACTTCAAAATGACTGTACAATTGTGACTTGGAAAGTCCCGAAGAAACTGGAGCTCACCAAAGATCTGCAAATAACTATCCACTTACTGTGGAGGTCTACTAATTCCTGCACCTGCAACATGTAAGGTAAGTCCCCCGAGGGGGTCAGTACGAGGAATGTACTGAGTATGTAAGGCGTATAATAAATAGCATCATATATGAGCATGTCAAATAGAATAAAAATATGAGAGAATAGTCAATAGGGATAAGCCATCATTTTAACTAATATCAATTCTCATTCCTTTCCTTAATGGGAAACTATCTTCACTCAAGGAACTTGCCTCAAATAACTTCTTCTATATACAAGAGATTCTTTCTTACTTCTAGGCTCATTACCACTAGTGAACATCTACATGATTAGAATACTATATCATACATCTCTTCTATTAGCGTACATCCACTCTCTTAATTGTTTCACCTATATCCACTCATATGGTGGGAGAACATGCATCTATTCTATCAACGTACCTCCACTCTATTGGTGGTTTATCCTACATCCACTCTCATGGTGGGAGAATCATACATCCACTCTCATGGTGGGAGAATCATACATCCACTCTCATGGTAGGAGAATCATACATCCACTCTCATGGTGGGAGAATTTGATATGTCAACTTATGAGAGATTAATACATTAAGGATCATGATACTAATCGAAACACACAAATATACTTCACCTTACTCTTATACGTCATGAGATTAACATCTTAACTTATGAGGGATAGATATATATCAGTTTGCACTTTACCTCCAACACTAACCCCATGAAATCTTACATGGGTACGTACATGATACCGGACCTCCACCTCGGGTGGGCTATACTAAATGACATATCACAATCTTGGGGTTATTCCATCTTAAACTTATATGCTCTAGAAGGTGTTCCATACTCAATGAAACGTATAATAACCATGTGCATTACCTTTTCACAATCTTATACCCTCTACTTAGCTATGAGAATGACATGCTAAAAATCATGGCATTAAAGCACACACTTATATACACATCTCACTTCACTCCTTTACCTCATGAGATTGACAACTTCACTTCTGGGAAATAATTATACTCACTTCCACATCACCTCTCTTCTTACTCTTATGAAATCTTATGAGATTGGTAATGTTACTTATGAACAATTGGCACAAGGATAACCATCATACTATAGGACTTTGGATCAAGACATGATTGGAATCATGCTACGCAACGAAACAATCTCTCTGTACCTCATTGCTCACATTGAAATAGTTCTGTTAGGAATTACCATGTTATGAAATCTTAGGAACTTCACTCAATGAATAAGAGATGAGTGAATCATCAATCATCCCAAACTGGCATACGTATGAATAATAATATACGTCAACCTGAATTGATATACTTCATGCCTTTCGGAATTGAAACAAGTCCAACGTCAATAGGAATAATATGTTGTAGAAGGATACGGAAAGAGTAACCTTACATACCTTGTCTTCTTAATACGAATACACAATTTTAGATGCGTGTACAATAGTCCCGCTCCTCCTTTATGTTTTCACTCTACAACACAAGTTCATAACGAACCAACATTAACCACCAATTACCTTATAATGGCATGCAATAACAATAAGTCACATGTTTAGCTACAACATGTCATTTCCCCCTTGACAATATCACTTATGAAATAATTATACCAATAATCCCACAATATTCCATACATTGACCAACACATGATAACCAATAGCATGCCACACCAAGTTCATATTTTACACTTCTCCATCATCACAACATCACAATTATGCCATCACTTTACTTCAATACACCTCACAATAACAAATCGGCCAAAATCCCATAATTTACACTTATATGAAAATAACAAGTTTAGGACAATAATAACGCCATACATGTTGTTATTTCAACCATACCATGCTTTTTCATCAAGACCACAAGTCATAATTCAAGTTACAATCCCATGGATTTCACATCTTTTTCACAAAACCAAAAACACCATATTCAACACTTCCAAGCATAACCAACATGATATACATAATATCTCATGATCATAATATGTTAAAGTACAAGAATAATCACTTACCCAAGCTTGTAAAATGGTGAGCTTGCTCCAAAAAGTGCCTTAGGGTTTGAGAGCCCAAAAGGGTGTTCTTGAAAAGTCTAGAGAAAAAGATAGAAAAGCATGTGTCTTTTGTGGATAAAAAATCTGATTTGTGCCCCTTTTATAGAGCCTTTAAGTCTTATTTATCCACCTTTCTCAATTATTGATTAGTCAAAAGAAGAATGGGTCATTTGACCCATTCTTGGCCCATGTCTTTTGCCTTATTTTGGGCCTCTTTTGAGCCCAATTTGCTTAACCCAATAAAATCAATAATTCCTCATGTTTAATTCATTCCATATGTGTTACAACAATATTCCCACTCATGAAATTCATATTCGTGGCCTCGATTTCGAAAATAAGCAATTCTAGCCACGTATGGCTTATTTTGACTACAAGGGTAAAATCATCATTTTGGCTCTAAATTCATTCTCGAGTTATTTTATAATACCAATATAATATTTCACTCATTTCATGTATATTATCATGGTTGTATAAGAAACGTAGCAAAAATTGGCTCGGTACGTCCCCGGATACCCTTAGGACTTAGAAATTTCCAACTTTCGAAAGAGTGGAAAACCCAAGGTGGCACGCCCCTAGGCGCGCCAACCTACTGCCTATGGGCTAAAAATTTTAGCCCAGAGTGGCGTGGCACGGTCCCAAACTCTTCCCTTACTTAATTTTTTCAAAAATTCCATTTTTCGACTTCTCTTCGCGGGTTTGGTTAGATACGTCAAGTCCTATTCTTTAACTCACTTCTTAACCTTAATATACTTTGTTTAGAGGTCCTCGTAGCCTCGTTTTGAACCCCAAAAATGTTCCACGAAGATCATAAAACACCTCCTATGAAGTTTTAATCACATAATAAGAGCCAAATTCAATTATCTCACCAATAGCATTACCAAATGCATACTTATAGCTCTCGATACCTAAGTACATATTATTTAATGTCGTCAAGTAGGGTTGGGAACGTACGAGGTGTTACAAAAGGTGGTTAGAGCTTTTAAAATACTATGACTTTGATATTCTTTATCACCCAGGCAAAGCCAATGTAGTAGCTAATGCATTGAGCCGTAAGGCAGTAGAAAGCACTAGTATTCAGTTGAATGAAAAGCATGATATAATCAAAGATTTGAATCAATTAGCCAGCTTGGGAGTTCGCCTTATTGAATCCTCAGATGATAGAGTTATTGTGCAGAATGCAGCAGAATCCTCCTTGATAGCTGAAGTGAAAGAGAAGCAATTTGTGGATTTTATTTTATTGCAGCTAAAGGAAAATGTGCAGTAGAATTTGACCAAGGCATTTGATATTACACTGGAAGGGGTGCTTCAATGTCAAGGGAGATTATTTGTACCGGACGTAGATGAGCTGAGGACACAAATAATGACAGAGGCTCACCATTCGTGCTATTCTATTCATCCGGGTGCTACTAAATTGTACCATGAATTGAAAGAAGTGTATTGGTGGGGAAATATGAAAAAGAACATTACGGAATTTGTCGCGCAATGCCCAAATTGTCAACAAGTGAAAGTGGAACATCAGAAACTGGGAGGTTACATGCAATGTATAAATCTTCTAGTCTGGAAATGGGACATGATTAATATGGATTTCATTACGGGTTTGCCTCGTACATTGCAGAAATTTGATTCTATATGGGTCATAGTGGACAGACTTACCGAGTCAGCAAATTTTCTACCAGTAAAGACGACCTATACAGCTGAGGATTATGCGAAGTTGTATATGAAAGAGATAGTACGATTGCATGGCATTCCACTTTCTATTATATCAGACAGAGGAGCACAGTTCACAGCACACTTTTGGAGATCTTTTAAGCAGAGTCTGGGTACACGGGTGAATTTGAGTACGTCTTTCCATCCTCAGACTAATGGACAAGCAGAACGTACTATTCAGACACTTGAAGATATGCTACGAGCTTGTACGTTGGATTTTTAAGGCAGTTGGATGACCAATTGCCTCTTATTGAATTTGCTTACAACAATAGCTATCATTCAAGTATTAAAATGGCACCTTATGAAGCCTTGTATGGAAGGAAATGTAGATCACCAATTGGATGGTTTGAAGTGGGTGAAACTGCTTTACTTGGACCTGATATTGTTCATCAGGCTATGGAGAAAGTTAAAGTGATCCAACAGCGATTACAAACGGCCCAAAGTCGTCACAAGTCATATGCCGATGTTCGAAGAAGAGGGCTTGAATTCGCCATAGGTGATTGGGTATTTTTAAAGGTGTCATCGATGAAAGGGGTAATTCGGTTCAGAAAGAAAGGGAAATTGAGTCCACGTTACATAGGCCCATATGAAATTATTAGAAGATTTGGGCAAGTTGCGTATGAATTAGCACTACCTCAAGAACTTTCCTCTGTCCATCTGGTATTTCATGTTTCGATGCTTCAAAAATGCATAGGAGATCCTTCTCGTATTGTTCCCGTAGAGGATGTGCAAGTTACGGAGGATCTTACTTATGAAGAGGTACCCATTGCTATTCTAGAGCGACAAGTAAAGAGATTGAGGAATAAAGATGTCGCATCCGTAAAAGTCCTTTGGAGAAATCAACAAATAAAGGAAGTCACATGGGAAGCCGAAGAAATGATGAAATCCAAGTATCCCCATCTATTTCAAATGGAACAAGAAGTTCACAGTGCAGAGGTGGAACAATAACAAGTAAGTATTTAAGAGCATTATGTGTATGTGTATACGTAAAGTAATGATGCAATTGTTGTATATAAGACGATGTTGTTAACATTCGAGGACGAATGTTTCTAAGGGGGAAGAATGTAACATCCCGTATTTTTTTCTAACCTCACTTGATACCTTGGGGTCATATCTACCTAGGTGTTGAGATGCCATGAGTATGTGTTTTATAGTGTCATTGGTGAGACATTTGACATCGGACCTAATATATGCGATTAGACCTTCGTAGGAGGTGTTTTGTGATTTTGTGGAGCTTTTGGGAAATACCCCGTACACATTCTAACCTCATTTGGTGACTTGGAGTCATGTTTACTTGATGATTAAGATCATTAAGTAAGTATTTTCTAGAGTTTTGATAAGGTATTGGACGATATGCAAGTATTGGAGAAGTGGCCGAAAAATTCAGCAAGGTGCTGAAACTTGTGCCACTACCCTGTTTCAGGGGGTGTGGCGCAAGCCACTGATTCAGAGAGGGTGCAATTCTTGCGCCACTGCCTTACTTTGCAGTAGTGGCGCAAGGTACAAATATTGTGCCTTTCCAGACTTGTTTTGTAACGCAATTCTACGACGATTCTTGGATGGTTTCTTTTGGTTCTTTGGAGTTCTTTGAGCATTGTTAAAGCTTCAAACACTTCAATACACACCTACATACTCCTACATGATCAAATCATGAAACATGAATAGTTATCCAAAATGTCTAATGAAGCCATGGGCGACTAGAATTCCTATTTTTGCTATCGAGACGACGAATGAGAATCTCGTAAGAGAATATTGTCGTGACATTATGAAATTATGTAAACATGAGATATATGGTGAATAATTCATGAAAGTTGATGGGTTAAATGGATATGTGTTATTGGGCCCAAATTTAGGCCCAAAATGGAATTCAAAGACATGGCCCAAAGGGCAAAATGACCCATTCTTCCACTTTGACCACATTTAATGCCAAAGGAATGGCTAAGTATGACTTAGGGTCTATATAAAGGCCCCAAAATAATATTTTTATTCACACAAACTCTCATACCTTTTTGGATATTTATCAAACATTTCTCTAGTTCCAAACCCTAAGGCAAATAATTCCTTTGGACTCCTTGGACAAGATCATCCTATTCCAAGCCTTGGTAAGTATTTATTCACATGGATTAACATATCATATGCATGGTAGAGTATGTGTATTATGATAGTTGTGTTGGCAAGGTGATGAATAGTGTATTTTTGCTTTTGGTGAAAGATGTGCTATCTTGGTGATTTGAACTTGAAAAGGGACTTGATGTCTTAATGAAAGAGCATGGTATGGATAAAATATGAACATGTATGGTGTGATTTTGTTATTAAACTTGTTATTTTTCTAAAAGTGTAAATTGTGGGATTTTGGCTGATATGTGCTATGAGGTGTATTAAGGTAATTTGATGGATTATTTGTGATGTGATATGGATAAGAAAGTGTAAAGGAGAAGTGTTGTGGTGAAATGTATTGATTCTTATGTATTCGTCAATGTATGGAATATTGGGGGATTTTTGGAATAATAATTTTATCAATGGTTTTGTCAAGGGGAAATGGCATGTTTAAGGGCAAACATGTGACTCATTGATGTTATATGCATTTGTAGAGTAGTTGATGGTTAATGTGAATCCCGTTATATATTTGTGTTGTAGAGTGACATATAAAGAAGGAGCGGGACTATTGTATGCACCTCTAGGATTATATATTCGTATTGCGAATCCAAGGTATGTAAGGTTACTCTGTCCGTATCTTTCTGCGACAAATAGTATCCATATTGACATTTCACTAGTCCTATCGCGAAATGTGCTAAGGTATCCTATATAGCCATTGTCATATATTTCATACTCATGGATCATTTGTGAGTCTCATGTCTCATATTCATGGTTAGTGTTCCAAAAGCTCAAATAAGCTTATGTTCCAATGTTCCAATAGTGATTATACGTATGCCTCCTGTTCATAGATTGTTGTCCAATGGTTCTCATGGTGTTATGATTCTAATAATGTTATGTTGCCAAGTTATTCACATGTCTCTCACTCATTGGTTCATGATCCAAAGTTTCAAGTAAAGTTATGACTATACAGTATCAATCTCAAAGTAATGAATAAAGTAATGCAAATGTGGTTAATGTTTGAGTACGGGTGGCAGCTTTGGGGGCGAAATGCCTAGCTCAAGCCGATCCCGAGATTATTGGATCAGGGGGCAGCTTTAGGGGAGAAAGCCTAGCTCAAGCCGAACCTGACAGGGGGCAGCTCTAGGGGTGAAAACCTAGCTTGAGCCGAACCTGATATGTTGATTTATGGGTGGCAGCTCTAGGGGCATAAGCCTAGCTCGAGCCGATCCCGATGTATTGATTTATGGGTGGCAGCTCTAGGGGCATAAGCCTAGCTCGAACCGATCCCAACATGATGATATGTTATGGAAAGACCCACTGATCAGTCGGGGCCCGGGTACATTGTGAAATATGTATTGACAAGCAAGCGTTGAATGTAAAGAAAGTAATGAAAGTAATGAAAGCAATACACATGGTTTCCAAAATGTAGAGTGGTGACTTACTCACATTGATTAGTCATTTGTATTGAGTTCATTGATATGTTCATGTGTTATATAGTTTCATTTGAGCCTTACATACTCAGTACTTATTCCGTACTGACTACTTGTTGTAGGTACAGGCACTAGTAGGCCTCCACAGTAGGTTGCCAGTTGTTGCAGACCATTGGTGAGCTCCAGCTAATTCGGGGCTTCTCCGAGTTAGAGTGTATATATGTTATGGTGATGTACATATTGTGTAAAGCGGGAACTTGTCCCGACTTATAGTTAATTTTGGTCAATGCTCTTGTTAGAGGCTTTTGTAGACGGATGTGGGTGTATCAGTGTAAAAGGCATATGTTGTTTTGACTAGATAGCCTCAACGGCCAAGTTTCATATGTATATATATGTCCCATGTTTTCTGTTATTCGTCTTTCAAGTTTTTACATAATGGTGGTGATGTTTATGTTATGTATATGATTGAACATAGGCAAAGGTTGGTTCTCTCGGGTCTTATCCGCTACGGGTGCCAATCATTTCTCGATGGGATTCGGGGCCTGAGAAAAGTGGTATTAGAGCAGGTCGTTCTGAGGGTGTCTACAAAGCCGTGTCTGAGTAGAGTCTTACTTATCGCTGTGTTGTGCACCACATTTATAAGTAGGAGGCTACGGGACATTTAGGATGTTATTTCTTCTCTTCATTCTAGATCGTGCAATAGAGACAAAGTTGTAAGTGAAATTATATCTGATCATTGAACTTTATTTTTCTTGTTATAGTAACAATGCCAATGATAAGAAGAGGTCGCGGTAAAAGTAAGAGGATTGATAGAATTGCTGGTGAAGGAACTAGTATACCACCACCTGATCAAGTTAATCAAGGCGATACTGAGCATGAATTTGTTTTAAGAGCTTCCTCCACTCCCTCTGTACCAGAAGAGTCGAGTAGGAGAAGCGTACCTATAAAACCACCAGTCAATACTACGGACTAGGATCTTAGAAATGCAGCTCATATGTTAACACAGTTAGTGGCAGCCCAGAGTCAAGGACGATCTGGTCCAATGACACATGATGATGATGCAGCTAGAGTGGCAAGTCGCAGAACACAGGATTTCCTAAAATTTGACCCTCCTATCTTCACAGGGTCAGATCCAAAAGCATATCCACAGGACTTCGTGGATCAAATTCAGAGGGCCTTGTAAGTTATGCATGTGACAAGGGTAGAGACAGTTGAACTTGTTGCGTACAGTTTGAAAGAAGAGGCAATATTGTGGTATGAGGATTGGAAGAAATCCCGTGACATTGGTGCAAATCCATCTATGTGGGAAGAGTTTAAGGTGGCTTTCCTTGATCATTACCTGCCCTATGATATCCGTGAGGCACGTGCGGATCAGTTCCTAAATCTCCGTCAAGGAAATTTGAGTGTCAGAGAATATAGCTTATAATTTAATTCCTTGGCTAGATATACGCCAAATGTGGTGTCTACGATGACAGATAAAGTCCATAGATATGTGGACAGACTAGAGCCATACTTGGTAAGGGATTGCACCATTGCTGCCTTGAATAAGGACATGGACATAGCGAGAATCCAAGCCTTTATTTATAAAATGGAAGACCAACGACAGAGGAGAATAGTGCATGAATTTGACAGGGGACAATCCAAAAGGGCTAGACCTACGGGACCACCTATGATGTCCCAAGGAGGATCTAGGCCTCGTATGTTCCCCAGACTACCTAGACCGTCGTTTTGTCATTCCATGGCAGGTGCTTATTCTCAGTCTCGAGGGTTTAGATGTGGTTCAGCTGGGCAGAGTAGTGGGATTCGCGGATCACAAGCAGTAGGTTTTTCTCGTCAGCAGTGTCAGCACTGCGGGCGTATTCATTAAGGCACATGTCGGTCAGGGACGAATGTCTGCTTTTGGTGTAGTATGCCGGGACTTATAGCGAGAGATTGTCCACAGCGGAGCATGGGTGGTATAGCACGACCGGTTGGGTCGGCTGTTGCGTCATCGGCAATGGTTCCTTCACTGGGCCGAGGGGTGAAGCCTATTGGCCGTGGTAGAGGTGCCAGAGGAGCAGCCAGTACTAGTGGGGTCCAGAATCGCACTTATGCTTTGGTGGACCGCCAGAATTCAGAGGCTTCCCCTGATGTCGTCACAGGTACATTATCCATATTCTCACATAATGTATATGCACTAATTGACCCATGTTCTACATTTTCCTATGTTACCTCATTGGTTGCTGCAAAATTTGCAAAGGCACCGGAATTATTAGTTAAATCAATTGAAGTGTCTACATCGGTTGGTGAATATATTATTGCAAAGAGAGTATATCGTAACTGTGTGGTAACGGTGTGTGGTCATGATACGTTGGCCGATCTCATTGAATTGGCCATGGTGGATTTTGGTGTAATTATGGGAATGGATTGGTTGGCCTCTTGTTATGCTACGGTAGATTGCCGGACTAAGAAGGTACAATTTTGTTTTCCGCAAGAAAATGTTCTTGAATGGCAGGGTAATGTAGGGGCACCACGAGGGAGATTTATTTCCTATTTGAAAGCCAGAAAAATGATTGCTAAGGGTTACATATGTAATTTAGTATGGGTGAAAGATACCAAAGCGGAACCACTAACTCCGCAGTCAGTTCCAGTGGTCAATGAATTTCTAGATGTATTCCCTGAGGATCTTCCAGGCTTACCCCCAGAACGGGAAGTAGAATTTGGCATTGATGTGATTCCGGGCACTCAGCCTATCTCTATTCCCCCATATAGAATGGATCCAGCAGAATTACGTGAATTGAAGGAGCAATTGAAAGATTTGCTAGACAAGGGCTTCATTAGGCCTAGTATGTCCCCATAGGGTGCACCGGTATTATTTGTGCGAAAGAAAGATGGCACCTTGAGAATGTGCATTGACTATTGGCAATTGAATAAGGTAATGATCAAGAACAAATATCCCCTCCCTCGCATTGATGATTTGGTTGATCATTTACAGGGTGCCAAGTGTTTTTCAAAGATCGACTTGAGGTCAGGTTACCATCAAGTCAGAGTTAGAGAAGAAGATGTACCCAAGACAACTTTCCGAACACGGTATGGCCATTATTAATTTTTGGTTATGTCATTTGGACTAACAAATGCTCCAGCTGTGTTCATGGATTTGATGAATAGGGTATTTAAGCCATTTCTGGGCGTGTTCCTCACAGTGTTTATAGATGACATCCTAGTTTAATCAAGATCACCAGAGGACCATGCTAATCACTTACGACAAGTGTTATAGATTCTCCGTGAGTGTAAGTTGTATGCAAAGTTCTCCAAATATGAGTTTTGGTTGAAATCAGTCACGTTCTTGGGTCACATTGTGTCAGATAAAGGCATATAGGTTGATACACAAAAGATTGAAGCAATGAAAAATTGGCCAAGACCTACTACACCCACAGAAATTCGTAGTTTTCTTGGACTGGCAGGTTATTACAGAAGATTTATGGAAGGTTTTTCCTCTATTGTTGCACCGTTAACAAAGCTTACACATAAGGAAGTAAAATTTCAATAGAATAACGCATGTGAGAAAACCTTCCAAAGGTTGAAAGATAAATTAACCTCCACACCAGTTTTAGTGCTTCCCGAAGGTACCGAAGGTTATGTAGTGTATTGTGATGATTTTGGGGTTGGCCTCAGCTGTGTATTAATGCAACACGGTAATATCATAGCCTATGCCTCACGACAGTTGCGGCCACATGAGAAAAACTATCCCACAAATGATCTTGAATTGGCAACAGTAGTTTTTGCTTTAAAGATATGGCGTCATTATTTATATGGGGTTCATGTTGACATCTATACAGATTACAAAAGCTTGAAATATCTTTTTAAGCAGAAGGAACTCAATTTGAGGCAACGAAGGTGATTAGAGCTTTTAAAATACTATGACATTGATATTCTTTATCACCCAGGCAAAGCAAATGTAGTAGCTGATGTATTGAGTCGTAAGGCAGTAGAAAGCACTAGTATTCAGTTGAATGAAAAGCATGATATAATCAAAGATTTGAATCAATTAGCCAGCTTGGGAGTTCGCCTTATTGAATCCTCATATGATAGAGTTATTGTGCAGAATGCAACAGAATCCTCCTTGATAGCTGAAGTGAAAGAGAAGCAATTTGTGGATTCTATTTTATTGCAGCTAAAGGAAAATGTGCAGTAGAATTTGACCAAGGCATTTGATATTACACTGGAAGGGGTGCTTCAATGTCAAGGGAGATTATTTGTACCGGACGTAGATGAGCTGAGGACACGAATAATGACAGAGGCTCACCATTCGTGCTATTCTATTCATCCGGGTGCTACTAAAATGTACCATGAATTGAAAGAAGTGTATTGGTGGGGAAATATGAAAAAGAACATTACGGAATTTGTCGCGCAATGCCCAAATTGTCAACAAGTGAAAGTGGAACATTAGAAACTGGGAGGTTACATGCAATGTATAAATCTTCTAGTCTGGAAATGGGACATGATTAATATGGATTTCATTACGGGTTTGCCTCGTACATTGCAGAAATTTGATTCTATATGGGTCATAGTGGACAGACTTACCGAGTCAGCGAATTTTCTACCAGTAAAGACGACCTATACAGCTGAGGATTATGCGAAGTTGTATATGAAAGAGATAGTACGATTGCATGGCATTCCACTTTCTATTATATCAGACAGAGGAGCACAGTTCACAGCACACTTTTGGAGATCTTTTAAGCAGAGTCTGGGTACACGAGTGAATTTGAGTACGTCTTTCCATCCTCATACTAATGGACAAGCAGAACGTACTATTCAGACACTTGAAGATATGTTACGAGCTTGTACGTTGGATTTTTAAGGCAGTTGGATGACCAATTGCCTCTTATTGAATTTGCTTACAACAATAGCTATCATTCAAGTATTAAAATGGCACCTTATGAAGCCTTGTATGGAAGGAAATGTAGATCACCAATTGGATGGTTTGAAGCGGGTGAAACTGCTTTACTTGGACCTGATATTGTTCATCAGGCTATGGAGAAAGTTAAAGTGATCCAACAGCGGTTATAAACGGCCCAAAGTCGTCACAAGTCATATGCCGATGTTCAAAGAAGAGGGCTTGAATTCACCATAGGTAATTGGGTATTTTTAAAGGTGTCACCGATGAAAGGGGTAATGCGGTTCGAAAAGAAAGGGAAATTGAGTCCACGTTACATAGGCCCATATGAAATTATTAGAAGATTTGGGCAAGTTGCGTATGAATTAGCACTACCTCAAGAACTTTCCTCTGTCCATCTGGTATTTCATGTTTCGATTCTTCAAAAATGCATAGGAGATCCTTCTCGTATTGTTCCCGTAGAGGATGTGCAAGTTACGGAGGATCTTACTTATGAAGAGGTACCCATTACTATTCTAGAGCGACAAGTAAAGAGATTGAGGAATAAAGATGTCGCATCCGTAAAAGTCCTTTGGAGAAATCAACAAATAAAGGAAGTCACATGGGAAGCCGAAGAAATGATGAAATCCAAGTATCCCCATCTATTTCAAATGGAACAAGAAGTTCACAGTGCAGAGGTGGAACAATAACAAGTAAGTATTTAAGAGCATTATGTGTATGTGTATACGTAAAGTAATGATGCAATTGTTGTATATAAGACGATGTTGTTAACATTCGAGGACGAATGTTTCTAAGGGGGAAGAATGTAACATCCCGTATTTTTTTCTAACCTCACTTGATACCTTGGGGTCATATCTACCTAGGTGTTGAGATGCCATGAGTATGTGTTTTATAGTGTCATTGGTGAGACATTTGACATCGGACCTAATATATGCGATTAGACCTTCGTAGGAGGTGTTTTGTGATTTTGTGGAGCTTTTGGGAAATACCTCGTACACATTCTAACCTCATTTGGTGACTTGGAGTCATGTTTACTTGATGATTAAGATCATTAAGTAAGTATTTTCTAGAGTTTTGATAAGGTATTGGACGATATGCAAGTATTGGAGAAGTGGCCGAAAAATTCAGCAAGGTGCTGAAACTTGTGCCACTACCCTGTTTCAGGGGGTGTGGCGCAAGCCACTGATTCAGAGAGGGTGCAATTCTTGCGCCACTGCCTTACTTTGCAGTAGTGGCGCAAGGCACAAATATTGTGCCTTTCCAGACTCGTTTTGTAACGCAATTCTACGACGATTCTTGGATGGTTTCTTTTGGTTCTTTGGAGTTCTTTGAGCATTGTTAAAGCTTCAAACACTTCAATACACACCTACATACTCCTACATGATCAAATCATGAAACATGAATAGTTATCCAAAATGTCCACTAGAATTCCTATTTTTGCTATCGAGACGACGAATGAGAATCTCGTAAGAGAATATTGTCGTGACATTATGGAATTATATAAAAATGAGATATATGGTGAATAATACATGAAAGTTGATGGGTTAAATGGATATGTGTTATTGGGCCCAAATATAGGCCCAAAATGGAATTCAAAGACATGGCCCAAAGGGCAAAATAACCCATTCTTCCACTTTGACCACATTTAATGCAAAAGGAATGGCTAAGTATGACTTGGGGTCTATATAAAGGCCCCAAAATCAGATTTTTATTCACACAAACTCTCATACCTTTTTGTATATTTATCAAACATTTCTCTAGTTCCAAACCCTAAGGCAAATAATTCCTTTGGACTCCTTGGACAAGATCATACTATTACAAGCCTTGGTAAGTATTTATTCTCATGTATTAACATATCATATGCATGGGAGAGTATGTGTATTATGATAGTTGTGTTGACAAGGTGGTGAATAGTGTATTTTTGCTTTTGGTGAAAGATGTGCTATCTTGGTGATTTGAACTTGAAAAGGGACTTGATGTCTTAATGAAAGAGCATGGTATGGATAAAATATGAACATGTATGGTGTGATTTTGTTATTAAACTTGTTATTTTTCTAAAAGTGTAAATTGTGAGATTTTGGCCGATATGTGCTATGAGGTGTATTAAGGTAATTTGATGGATTATTTGTGATGTGATATGGATAAGAAAGTGTAAAGGAGAAGTGTTGTGGTGAAATGTATTTATTCTCATGTATTCGTCAATGTATGGAATATTGGGGGATTTGGGAATAATAATTTTATCAATGGTTTTGTCAAGGGGAAATGGCATGTTTAAGGGCAAACATGTGACTCATTAATGTTATATGCATTTGTAGAGTAGTTGATGGTTAATGTGAATCCCGTTATATATTTGTGTTGTAGAGTGACATATAAAGAAGGAGCGGGACTATTGTATGCACCTCTAGGATTATATATTCGTATTGCGAATCCAAGGTATATAAGGTTACTCTGTCCGTATCTTTCTGCGGCAAATAGTATCCACATTGACATTTCACTAGTCCTATCGCGAAATGTGCTAAGGTATCCTATATAGCCATTGTCATATATTTCCTACTCATGGATCATTTGTGAGTCTCATGTCTCTTATTCATGGTTAGTGTTCCAAAAGCTCAAATAAGCTTATGTTCCAATGTTCCAATAGTGATTATACTTATGCCTCATGTTCCTAGATTGTTGTCCAATGGTTCCCATGGTGTTATGATTCTAATAATGTTATGTTGCCAAGTTATTCACATGTCTCTCACTCATTAGTTCATGATCCAAAGTTTCAAGTAAAGTTATGACTATCCTAGTATCAATCTCAAAGTAATCAATAAAGTAATGCAAATGTGGTTAATGTTTGAGTACGGGTGGCAGCTTTGGGGGAAAAATGCCTAGCTCAAGCCGATCCCGAGATTATTGGATCAGGGGGTAGCTTTGGGGGCGAAAGCCTAGCTCAAGCCGAACCTGACAGGGGGCAGCTCTAGGGGTGAAAACCTATCTCGAGCCGAACCTGATATGTTGATTTATGGGTGGAAGCTCTAGGGGCATAAGCCTAGCTCGAGCCGATCCCAATGTATTGATTTATGGGTGGCAGCTCTAGGGGCATAAGCCTAGCTCAAACCGATCCCAACATGATGATATGTTATGGAAAGACCCACTGATCAGTCGGGGCCCGGGTACATTGTGACATATGTATTGACAAGCAAGCGTTGAATGTAAAGAAAGTAATGAAAGCAATACACATGGTTTCCAAAATGTAGACTGGTGACTTACTCACATTGATTAGTCATTGTATTGAGTTCATTGATATGTTCATGTGTTATATAGTTTCATTCGAGCCTTACATACTCAGTACTTATTCCGTACTGACCCCTCTTGGGGAATTTACCTTACTTGCTATAGGCGCAGGCACTAGTAGGCCTCCACAGTAGGTTGCCAGTCGTTGCAGACCATTGGTGAGATCCAGCTAATTCGGGGCTTCTCCGAGTCAGAGTGTATATATGTTATGGTGATGTACATATTGTGTAAAGCGGGAACTTGTCCCGACTTATAGTTAATTTTGGTCAATTCTCTTGTTAGAGGCTTTTGTAGATGGATGTGGGTGTATCAGTGTAAAAGGCATATGTTGTTTTGACTGAATGGCCTCAACGGCCAAGTTTCATATGTATATATATGTCCCATGTTTTCTATTATTCGTCTTTCAAGTTTTTACGTAATAGTGGTGATGCTTATGTTATGCATATGATTGAACATAGGCAAAGGTTGGTTCTCTCGGGCCTTATCGGCTACCGGTGCCAATCATGTCTCGATGGGATTCGGGGCGTGACAAAATAGTCTGTCTGAGAGGACTATTCAGGTACTAGAGGACATATTTCGAATATGCCTCATGAAGTTTGGGGGTCATTGGGACCAGTACTTGCCCCTAGCAAAGTTTTCCTACAATAATTACTATTCTATCATTCAGGTGGTGCCTTTTGAGGCTTTGTATGGGCGGAGGTGTAGATCCCTCGTGGGATAGTTTGACTGGTTCGAGGTGAGGCCTTGGGGTATAGATTTGTTGAGGGATTTGATAGATCATCTGAGACTAATTCAGCAGAGGCTATTGGTTGTCTAGAGTAGGCAGAAGAGTTATGCTGATCGTTGAGCTCGAAATGTATCATTCATGATTGGAGATCAAGTTCTGTTGAAGGTTTCACCCATGTAGTGTGTGATGATGTTTGGGAAGAAAGTAAAGCTTAGTCTGAGGTTTATTTGCCCTTTTGAGATCCTTGAGAAATATGGGGATGTAGCGTATAGGCTAGATTTACTTCCACATCTATCAGTTGTTCATCCTGTATTCCATATTTTCATATTGAAAAGATATTGTCCATATGATACGTATGTGACTCGATGGGATTTTGTTGTATTCGACCATGATTTATCCTTTAAGGAGGAGCCTATTGCTATCCTAGATAGGCAGACTAGGAAGTTAAGGTCTAAGAGTATTGATTCAGTGAAGGTCCAGTGGAGACATCGCCCTATTGAGGAGGCTACTTGGGAGGTCGAGTCCGATATTGATATGCCATGGTTTCATGGCACTTTTGATCCCTAAAACAAGGAAAATATGCAACAACTTGGGTATGTTTGGTTAGTATGATGTGTTTTCTGTTCTATATTGCAGGAGAATAGGTTTTTGGAGGCAACATGATCACCAAGGAAGAATCATGCTAGAAAACAGAGTATCTGAAGATGAAAGAACCAGGTCTTGCACTAGGGGAGTGACACACGACAGGACCCACATCACATGAGTCAACCTATGTGGCGTGGGTCTGTGTCGTAGGTCAACTCCAGCAGCTAGTTGAGGTAGAATGATTTTCTAACACCCTGTACATTTCCAAACCTAATTGATTACCGTAACATTTATGGAATTATTTAAACATGAGATGGTTGGTGTAATCCACATTAATTTTAGTGGGCTGAATTAACATGTGTTAATGGGCTCAATAAAGGCCCAAAATTAAGTCAAAAGATATGGCCCAAATGGAGAAAATGATCCATTCTACCATTGACCAAGTAAACATAACATTTATGACTAAGTGTTTGGCTAAGGATGACCTTGAGGCACTATATAAAGGCACAAAAATCAGATTTTATTCCACAAAACACACATGCCATTTCTAGCATTTTCCACAATATTCTCTCTTCTCCCACAAACCCTAAACAACTATCTTTTTGAACAAGATCACTCTTTTGCAAGCTTTGGTAATTGTTTACTCTCATGGTTTAGTATATTATATGCTTAATATGGTGTATAAATCATGTTGGTTATGTTGGCAAAGTGTTGGACAGTTCACTATGTGTAAAATAGTCTACTTTTGCTTAATCGGTGAAGGGTTTTGCCTTCTAAACTTGAAAGTGGAGTTGTGGTCTTGATGGAAGTGAACTTGATGGATTAAATATCAACATGTAAGATGTGGTTATGTCCTTAACTTGCTTTCTCTTTGTGTATAACATTTGTAATTGTTGTTGTGAAATTGTGCATGGAAGTTGTGACGTATAGAAAGGAAAATGTAGTTTTGGTGATGTTCATGTGTGTTGTGAAACCATGATTGTTCGTTGGCATCCAAGTTAACCTAAAATATGAAATGAGAAGCTTAATTATGGCCATGGACCATGTATTACAAAAAAGGACACAAAAGAGACCCATTTTGGCCGAACCGGGCATTCGCCCTCGCTGATGGGGCACCTGCGGGCGCAAATGCCAACACAGGGGACCCTGGACAGGGCCAGTGTCACTCCCCGAAATCCCATTCGGGCTGGACTGGCACCCAAAGCCGATAACGCCCGAGAGAACCAATCTTTGCTTATGTTTGTTCATATGCATGCCATAAGAAATACCATCATCACGTAAGAACTTATCATGCTAATAGCGAAATTCATGAAACATGTGCTAAATATATACATATGTGAAACTTGGCCGACAGGGCCATCAAGTCATCATGGACATACACCTCCTACATTTGTCTTCCCACAACTGTCTACAAAGCCTCTACAGATACATGACCATGTCTGTTCAATATTTACGTAATACCAAAACCTAGTGTTCACGTGTGACTTGGGAAGCCCCGAAGCAACTGGAGCTCACCAAAGACCTGTATATGATCCGCAGCCTACTGAAGAGGTCTACTAATGCTTGCACCTGCAATATGTAAGGTAAGTCCCCTGAGGGGGTCAGTACAAAGAATGTACTGAGTATGTTAGGCTCATAAGAGATTCATCATACATAATAACAACAATAATGGAATCAATATAAAAGAATTAAAGAATGTGAATAAATTCTCTTTCCGTATGTGTGGAACCATGTACATTACGTTCTTTCTTTCTCTTGCCTTTACTTTACTTTACTTTTACATCACTCATATACAGTCTGGGCCCTCATCATGCAGGTGTTTTTTTCACCCCATGGATAAAATATCATCATCATGTAGGTATTCTTTTCACCTCATGGATAAGATCATATCATCATGCGGGTGTTCTTGCACCCTATGGATAAATGAACATCATCATGCGGGTGTTTTCACCCCATGAATAAATTAACATCATCATGCAGGTATTTGTACCCCATGGATAACGCCCACGAACACAATCAATATGCATTACTGTATTCTTACTTCATTTCTTAACTTTTGAGATTGATACCTTTACTTGTAAGAGAGAGAGAGATACATTAACTTGCACGTTACTTCTTTCATTACTTTTGAGAGATTGGTACATTCACTTGCCATAACATTATTTGAAACATAACATCTTGGAACCATTGGAACAATAGTCAATGCATAAGAGACATGTGTATAACTCTATTGGAACTTGGGATCATGACATAATTGGAATAATGCTTATGCAAACTAAACAAGCCCTCTTTACCTCATTACTCTCGTTGAGATAGTTCTCTTAGAACTTACAACATTATGACAGCTTAGGAACTTCAGTCAATGAATAAGAGATAAGTGAATTGTAATTCATCTAGGAGTAGGACACTTGTGAATAACAATATATCTACCTTAGTCAAAATATTATAGGACCCCTTTGGAATGTTACACTTTTGGAACCTTAGGATAATGATCACTAAATACGATACATGTGGATAGCAACGGTTCACCAACCTGAGATGCAATACCCTAGAACATTTGGAACTTTTGACATGTTAGCCAATGAACATTAGTCAACCAATGGGCATGAGTCATATGATTCACCATTGACCAATGAGTAAGGAACATGTGAGTAACACTAGCCAACTACCGAATGCGGAATACCTTAGAGCATTTCGGAATCAAATGAGTACTATGACAATGCGAACACCACATGCTGCAGAAGGATATAGAAGAGTAAACTTACATACCTTTACTTCCAAGTATGAGTACACAAGTCTATATATGAACACAACAGTCCAGCTTCTTCCTTATGTTTCACTCTACAATACAAGTCCACAATGGAACTCTCGTTAACAATTATTTATCGTACAAGTGTACAAAACGACAATGAACCATATGACTGCCATATAACTTCATTTCACTCCTTATAATAAAACCCAATGCATTATCATACCAACAACACCATAATCATGCCACACATTGACCAAGATATCATACATCTATAGCATTTCACACCACACTTACCCTTTACGCTTCCTCATTATCATTCCGTCACAATTACCCTATCAACTTGCCTCATAACAAATTATGAACAATCATACATTATTAACATAGTCCAACATGCCTCCATACGACACTTTAAAGTCATTAAAACGACATCACAAGTTGATAATTACATCCATGAAGGGTATAGGGGTTTCGGGGGGAGGGGGACAAAGGGATGCAAAAACAAGCAATTCGGAGTTCTGGGCTGATCCGATAATCCACCTGCGCCCAAAGGTGGATGAACTGCATCCTCAGGTGACCTTTGGCAGTATCCAGAGGCACCTGCGCCCGCAGGTGCTTCGTCTGCGAGGGCGGGTGCCCGTTTCGGCCAAAAAGGGTCTCTTTTGGGTCTTTTTATGCAATGAATGGTCCATGATCATAACTAAAATTATTTTAACATATTTTTGATAATCATATATGCCAAAAATCATCCATGGTCTCACAACACACATAAACATCACCAAAATGACACTTTACGGTCAATACGTCACCAAAACCATAACCAATTTCACAATAGAAATTCCAAACATTATACACCATGAAAAAACAAGGAAATGCTATAATCACATATCAAATTTCAATATTAACTCCATCATGTTCACTTCCTTTAAAACCATAAGTCCATGTTCAAGTTTACAAAGAAAAATCATCCTATGATTTAGCAAACACAAGTTGTTTTACACATAGTGAACTTCTCACACTTCACCAACATAACCAACATGATATAAACCATCTCCCATGCATAAAATATATTAAAACATAATAATAAACACTTACCAATACTCACCAAGTGATGATCTTTGGCCAAAAGGATGAGAACTTAGGGTTTGTGGAAATATTGAGAAAATTCTAGAAAGGCATGGATGTCCAAATGAATAAAATTCTGATTTTTGGCTCTATTTATAGCCCCTTTAAGTCTCTCTTTATCCAAACACTTGGTCGAATAATAATGTAGGGACTTCTTGTTGCAAGAATGGGTCATTATGCCCTTTTTGGGCCATGTCTTCATGCCAATTTTGGGCCTCATTTAACTAATTAACAATTTGTTAATTGAGCCCACCAATTGAATGAATAATTCCTCATATATATATATCCCTCAAGTCACTCTTATCCATCTCTTGGCATTAAATGCATGGTTGATTAGTCAAATGGAAGATTGGATCATGTTTTGCCCCATTGGGCCAAGTCTTTCTTATGATCTTTGGGCCTCATTTGGCCCAATGGCTTAAGACTAATATAAGCCCCAACAAATAATTGCATAATTCTTCAAATATCTCATGGTTAATTAATTTCCTAAATGTACACGTAGTCGTATAGGTTCGACAACATACGGGGTGTTATACCTCCCACGAGGGTCTAATCCCATCTACTAGGCCCAATATCCATTACCTCAACAATAACATTACACAATACATACTTTTGGCTCTCAACACTTAAGTAACCATTGTTCAACATCGTCAAATAGGGTTTGATAGGTACGGGGTGTTACAGCTAGATGGTCACCTGAGGCCACATCTCATCCACTTGCGGGCGCAGGTGGCTTCACAGCCTAGTCCAGAATTTTGTTTTGCATGTTTTTGTCTCTCTTTGATCCCCCAGGGCTCCTATACCCTGCTTGGATGAAATTATCAACTTATGGTATCTTTTGAAGGACTTTAAGGGGTCGTTCGGAGTCATGTTGGATTATGTCAATTATGGATTGTTGTTAATGTGTTATTGTGAAAGGTATTGAGATGACTTGATGGAGTAATTGTGACGTAGTGTTAATGAGGAAGTGTAAAGGATAAACTTGGTGTAAAATGCTATTGTTTTATGATGTCTTGGTCAATGTGTAGAATGTTGTGGTGTTGTTGGTATGGTGATGCATTGAGTTATATTGTAGAAGGATGAAATGACGCTATATAGCAGTCACGTAGCTCATTATCGTTTTATGCACTTGTAATGTAGTTAGTTGTTAACGTAAGATCCGTTATGTACTTGTGTTGTAGAGTAACATGTAAGAAAGGAGCGGGATTGTTGTATTCACATATAGGATTGTGTATTCATATTTGGAAGATAAGGTATGTAAGGTTATTCTTTTCCGTATCCTTCTGCAGCACCTATTGTTAACATTGTCATTGCACTTGTTCCATTTCGAATGTTTCAAAGTATCTCATTTCAGGTTGGCTAGCAAATGTTATTCACATGTCTCTTATTCATTGACTAATGTTCCAAAGATCCAACAATGTTACAACCACCAACGTATCATTCTTATAACAAAAGAATTGAAGTAATGCATACTTATTGAGTACGGGTGGCAACTCGAAAGGGCGTAATCCTAGCTAGAGGCGATCCTGAAAGAATATTGAGTATGGGTGGCAACTCGAAGGGGCGTAAGCCTCGAAGGGGCGTAAGCCTAGCTAGAGACAATCCCGAATGATTATTGGGAATGGGTGGCAACTCAAAGAGGCGTAAGCCTAGCTAGACGATCCCGAACGGGTGGCAACTCAAATGGGCGGAAGCCTAGCTAGAGATGATCCCAAATGATTATATAAATGATATTATATGAATGATGTTATATGAATGATTGTGATAATGATATGAACGAAAAATGAAAGAAACGAATGCAATGTACACGACTCCACATATGTATATTACAGTGGTTAATCTATACTCTCCATCTACTTGTACTTGATCTCATTGAAGTTCCTATATCTTATGTAGTTGCTTATGGCCTTACATACTCAGTACATTCTTCGTACTGACGTCCCTTGGGGGACTTACCTTACTTGCTGTAGGTACAGGTGCTAGTAGACCTCCACAGTAGGTTGTGGGTCATCTACAGAATATTGGTGAGCTCCAGTTGGTTCGGGGCTTTCCGAGTCACTTGTGTACACTTGTTTTGGTATTATATAAATGTTTTATAAAGCGGGGACTTGTACCAACTTTTAGTTGGTTATGTCTATGTATCTGTAGAGGCTTTGAAGACGTTGTAAGACAAATGAAGGCATGTGTGTCCATTTTGACTTAATGGCCCTAACGGCCAAGTTTCATAAATATCATATGTTCTCCATGACTTCCGCCATTGGTATCTTGTATTTACATGAGATAGAATGTTTTTCACTCAGAGACATGCATATGAATGTACATTAATGAAGGTTGGTTCTCTCGAGCCTTAACGGCTTCGGGTGCCAGTCCGCCCCATTGGAATTCGAGGCATGACAAAAGTGGTATCAGAGCAGGTCGTCCTAAGGGTGTCTACAATGCCATGTCTGAGTAGAGTCTTGCTTATGGATGTGTTGTGCACCACATTTATAAGTAGGAGGCTACGGGACATTTAGGAGTTGTTTCTTTCCTTCATTTCTTAGATCGTGCATTAGAGCCAAATTTGTAGTGGAATCATACCTGACCATTGGAATTGGCTTTCTTTGTTATAGTGAAATGCCGATTACAAGATGAGATAGGGGCAAAGGTAAGACGGTAGACATGCTTGCCGGAGAAGGAACTAGTAAATCACCACCTGACCAAGCTAGTCAAGGTGGGACTGAAACTGAGTTCGCATCGCGGGCTCCTTCTAGTTTTCCAGCTCCAAAAGAGCCAAAGAGGAGCGAAGAACCTATTGAACCACCTGTTAATGCTACTAAGCAGGATCTAAGAAATGAGGTGCAAATGTTGACTCAGATAGTTACTATACAAATTCAAGGATGAGATGGTCCAACGACAAGTGATGATGGTGCGGCTAGGGTAGCTAGTCGGCGGACATAGGATTTTCTGAAATTAGACCCTCCTACCTTCACTGGGTCAGATCTAAATGAAGATCCGCAAGACTTTATGAATCAAATCCAAAGGGCTTTGGATGTTATGCACGGTTTTGGTATAGAAATAGTGGAGCTTGCAGTATATAGATTGAAAAGAGAGGCTATACTGTGGTACGAAGATTGGAAATGATCAAGAAGTATTGGTGCACTTCCTGTTAGTTGGGAAGAATTTCAAGCGGTATCAGTTGACCACTATCTTCCATATGAGGTCCGAGAGGCTCGTGCGGACCAATTCTTAAGTCTTCTCCAAGGGAATATGAGCGTCAGAGAGTATAGTCGTCGGTTTAACTCTTTGGCCAGGTATGCTCCAAGTGTGGTAGCTACCATGGCCGACAGAGTTCATGGGTACGTGGACAGATTGGAGCCATATTTGGTGAGGGACTGTACCATTGCTACGTTGAAAAGAGATATGGATATAGCCAGGACACAAGCCTTTGCACAAAAGATGGAGGATCAGAGGAAACGGAGAAGGACACAAGAATTTGAAGGAGGGTCATCGAAGAGGGCTAGATCTATGGGACAGGTCATGGCATCCCAAGGAGAGTCTAGGCCTCAAATTTTTAATCGACCGCCTCGACCATCATTTTCTTCCCCTACAGCAGGTATTTCATCCCAATTCTGAGGGTTTAGAGGCAGCCATTTTGGGCAGAGCAGTGTGGTTCGAGGTTCACAGACAGCAGGATTTTCTCGCCAACCGTGTCAGCACTGCGGGAAGTCTCATTTAGGTGAATTCTAGGTTAGAATGAATGTTTGCTATTTTTGTGGTGTGCCAGAGCACATGGTGAGAGAGTTCCCACAAAGAGGCATTGGTGGTACAGCACGACCTACGAGATCAACCATTGCATCATCATCATCAGTTCCTTCCCTAGGTAGAGGAGTGTAGCCTACTGGGCGTGGTAGAGGTACTAGTGGAGCAGCTAGTTCTAGTGGAGCCCAAAACCGCACCTATGCTCTAGTGGATCGGCAGAATTCGGAGGCTTCTCTCGATGTAGTTATAGGTACGTTATCTATATTTTCACATACTGTATATGCATTGATTGATATGAGCTCTACCCTATCATATGTTACTCCATTGATTGCTGTAAAATTTGAAAGAACACCAGAATTATTAGTTAAGCCAATTGAAGTATCTACACCAGTTGGTGAATCTACTATTACAAAAAGAGTATATTGTAATTGTGCAGTAACTGTGCATGATCATGATACGTTGGCTGATCTTATTGAGCTGGAAATGGTGTATTTTGATGTTATAATGGGTATGGATTGGTTGGCTTCTTGTTATGCCACGGTAGATTGTCGGGCTAAGAAGGTACATTTCCATTTCCCACAAAAGACCATTCTTGAATGGAGGGGTAAGGTTGGAGCACCAAGAGGTAAATTTATTTCCTACCTTAAGGCAAGGAAAATGATATCCAAGGGGTACATATGTCACTTAGTAAGAGTGAAAGATACTGATGTGGAACCACCAACTCTTTAATCAATTCCAGTAGTAAACGAATTCCTTGATGTATTTCCTGAAGATCTTCCAGGTTTGCCTCCCGAACGGGAAGTAGAGTTTGGTATTGATGTGATTCCAGGAACTCAGCCTATCTCTATTCCCCCTTATAGAATGGCTCCAGCAGAATTGCGAGAATTGAAGGAGCAATTAAAAGACTTGCTGGACAAGGGGTTCATCAGGCCTAGTATATCCCCATGGGGTGCACCAGTATTATTTGTACGGAAGAAAGATGGCACGTTGAGAATGTGTATTGACTATCGGTAATTGAATAAGGTAACGATCAAGAACAAATATCCCCTCCCTAAAATTGACGATTTGTTTGATCAGTTACAGGGTGCCAAATGTTTTTCAAAGATTGACCTGAGATCGGGTTACCATCAAGTAAGGGTTAGAGAAAAAGATATACCCAAGACAGCTTTTTGAACACGGTATGGTCACTATGAATTTTTAGTTATGTCATTTGGACTAACAAATGCACCAGCAGTTTTTATGGATTTGATGAATAGGGTGTTCAAGCCATTTTAAGATGTGTTTGTGACCGTGTTTATCGATGATATTCTGGTTTATTCAAGATCGCAAGAGGACCATGCTAATCACTTACGGCAGGTGTTACAGATTCTTCGTGATTGTAAGTTATATGCAAAGTTCTCTAAATGTGAATTTTGGTTAAAATCTGTAGCATTCTTGGGTCATATTGTGTCGGATGAAAGAATAAGAGTTGATACGCAAAAGATAGAAGCTGTGAAGAATTGGCCAAGGCCTACGACGCCTACAGAGATTCGTAGTTTCCTTGGATTGGCAGGTTATTATAGGAGATTTGTTGAAGGGTTTTATTCCATTGCTACACCTTTAACCAAGCTAACACACAAGACAACCAAGTTTCAGTGGAATGATGCATGTGAGAAGAGTTTCCAAGAGTTGAAAGATAAATTGACTTCTACACCAGTATTGGTACTTCCAGAAGACACAGAAGGGTATGCAGTATAATGTGATACTTCAGGAGTTGGCTTAGGATATGTATTGATGCAGCACGGTAATGTAATAGCTTATTCCTCACGACAGTTGCGACCACATAAGAGGAATTATCCTACACATGATCTTGAGATAGCAGCTGTGGTATTTGCTTTAAAGATATGGAGCCACTATTTATATGGGGTTCATGTTGACATCTATACTGACCACAAGAGTTTGCAATATATCTTTAAGCAGAAGGACTCAAATCTGAGGCAGAGGAGGTGGATTGAACTATTAAAAGATTATGATATTGATATCTTACATCATCCAGGGAAAGAAAATGTAGTAGATGACGTATTAAGCCGTAAAGCAATAGGAAGCACTAATGGCTAGTTGATGGAAAAGCAAGATATAGTCAAGGATCTGCATCAAATAGCCAACTTGGGAGTTCGCCTTCTTGAATCTCCAGATGAAGGGGTTATTGTGCAAAATGCGGCAGAATCTTCATTAATAGCTAACGTGAAAGAGAAGAAGTATGTGGATCCTATGTTACTGCAGCTGAGGGATAATGTGCAACAAGGTTTGACGAAGGCATTTGATCTTACGCAAGAGGGAATACTTCAATGCCAAGGTAGATTATGTGTACCGTATGTAGATGAGCTAAGGAGACAGATTATGACAGAGGCACATCATTCACGGTATTCTATTCATCTGGGAGCCACCAAAATGTATCATGATTTGAAAGAAATGTATTGGTAGGGAAACATGAAAAAGAACATTGCAGAATTTGTAGCTCAATGCCCAAATTGTCAACAAGTAAAGGTAGAGCATCAGAAACCTAGAGGTTATATGAAATGTATCAATCTTCCAGTATGGAAGTGGGATATGATTAACATGGGTTTTATCATAGGTTTGCCTCATACACTGTGGAAATTTGATTCCATATGGGTAATAGTTGACAGGCTTACCAAGTCAGCATACCTCCTACCAATCAAGACCACCTACATAGCTGAGGATTATGCCAGGTTGTATATTAAGAAGATAGCTCGATTGCATGGAATTCTAATCTCTATTATATCGGACAGGGGATCTCAATTTACTGCAAATTTTTGGAAGTATTTTCAGAAGAGTTTAGGTACGCAAGTGAATTTAAGTACGGCTTTTCACCCTCAGACAGATGGACAAGCAGAACGTGCTACCCAAACACTTGAAGATATGCTACGAGCTTTTACATTGGACTTTAAAGGCAGTTGGGATGATCATCTATCTCTTATTGAATTTGCCTACAATAATAGATATCATTCAAGTATCAAAATGGCACCTTACAAAGCTTTATATGGAAGGAAGTGTAGATCACCAATTGGATGGTTTGAAGTGGGTGAAACTGCTTTAATTGGGCTAGATCTTTTTCATCAAGCTATGGAGAAAGTTAAGGTGATCCAACAGTGACTACAAACGGCCCAAAGTCGACAAAAGTAGTATGCTGATGTTAGAAGAAGAAGTCTCAAATTCGCCATAGGTGATTGGGTATTCTTAAAAGTGTCACCAATGAAAGGGGTAGTGAGATTTGGAAAGAAAGGAAAGTTGTGTCCACGTTATATAGGGCCATATAAAATTTTCTGAAGATTTAGGCAAGTTGCGTATGAATTGGAACAACCCCAAGAACTCTCCACAGTTCATCCAGTGTTTCATGTTTCGATGCTTCGAAAGTGCATAGGAGATCCATCTCGTATTGCTCCCATTGAAGATGTGCACGTTACGGAGGATCTCACCTATGAAGAGATACGTATTGCTATTCTGGATCGACAAGTGAAGAGGTTAAGGAATAAAGAAGTAGCTTCCGTAAAAGTGTTGTGGAGAAATCAGCAGGTAGAAGAGATTACATGGGAAGCTGAAGAAACGATGAAGTCTAAATACCCTTATTTATTTCAAATGGAAGAGAAAGTTCAAGATGCAGTATCGGAGTAATAACAAGTAAGTATATATAAGCATTATGTATATATATGATAACATGAAGAATGAACCTGACTTGAATTTGTGTAAATTGGATAATGTCACTAACATTCGAGGACGAATGTTTCTAAGGGGGGAAGGATGTAACACCCCGTACATTTCCGAACCTAATTGATTACCGTACCATTTATGGAATTATTTAAACATGATATGGTTGGTGTAATCCACATTAATTTTAGTGGGATGAATTAACATGTGCTAATGGGCTCAATAAAGGCCCAAAATTAAGTCACAAGACATGGCCCCAATGGAGAAAATGATTCATTCTACCATTGACCAAGTAAACATAACATTTATGACTAAGTGTTTGGCTAAGGATGACCTTGAGTCACTATATAAAGGCACAAAAATCAGATTTTATTCCACAAAACACACATGCCATTTCTAGAATTTTCCACAATATTCTCTCTTCTCCTACAAACCCTAAGCAACTATCTCTTTGGACAAGATCACTCCTTTGCAAGATTTGGTAAGTGTTTAATCTCATGGTTTAGTATATTATATGCTTAATATGGTGTATAAATCATGTTGGTTATGTTGGCAAAGTGTTGGACAGTTCACTATATGTAAAATAGTCTACTTTTGCTTAATTGGTGAAGGGTTTTGCCTTCTAAACTTGAAAGTGGACTTGTGGTCTTTATGGAAGTGAACTTGATGGATTAAATATCAACATGTAAGATGTGGTTATGTCCTTAACTTGCTTTCTCTTTGTGTATAACATTTGGAATTGTTGTTGGGAAATTATGCATGGAATTGGTGACGTATAGAAAGGAAAATGCAGTTTTGGTGATGTTCATGTGCGTTGTGAAACCATGATTGTTCATTGGAATCCAAGTTAACCTAAAATATTAAATGAGAAGCTTAATTATGTATGTGGACCATGTATTACAAAAAAGTACCCAAAAGAGACCCATTTTGGCCGAACCGAGTATCTGCCCTCGCGGATAAGGCACCTACGGGTGCAGATGCCAACGCAGGTGACCCTGGATAGGGCCAGATGGTCACCTGCGTCCATATATCATCCACCTATGGGAACAGGTGGATCCATAGCCCAGTCCAGAATTTTGTTTTGCATGTTTTTGTCTCTCTTTGACCCCCCAAGGCCCCTATACCCTTCTTGGATGCAATTATCAACTTATGGTATCTTTTGAATAACTTTAAGGGGTCGTTCGGTGGAATGTTGGATTATATCAATTATGTATTGCTGTTAATGTGTTATTGTGAAAGGTATTGAGAATACTTGATGGAGTAATTATGACGTAGTGTTAATGAGGAAGTGTAAAGGATAAACTTGGTGTAAAATGCTATTGGTTTATGATGTCTTGGTCAATGTGTGGAATGTTGTGGTGTTGTTGGTATGGTGATACAGTGAGTTATATTTTAGAAGGATGAAATGACGCTATATAGCAGTCATGTAGCTCATTATCGTTTTATGCACTTGTAATGGAGTTAGCTGTTACCGTAAGCTCCGTTATGTACTTGTGTTGTAGAGAAACACGTAAGGAAGGAGCGGGATTGTTGTATTCACATATTGGGTTGTGTATTCATATTTGGAAGATAAGGTATGTAAGGTTATTCTTTTCCGTAGCCTTCTGCAGCACCTATTGTTCACATTGTCATTGCACTTGTTCCATTTCGAATGTTTCAAAGTATCTCATTTCAGGTTGGCTAGAAAATGTTATGCACATGTCTCTTATTCATTGACTAATGTTCCAAAGTTCCAATAATGTTACAACCACCAACGTATCACTCTTATAACAAAAGAATTGAAGTAATACATACTTGTTGAGTACGGGTGGCAACTCGAAGGGGCATAAGCCTAGCTAGAGGCTATCCCAAAAGAACATTGAGTACGGGTGGCAACTCGAAGGGGTGTAAGCCTATATAGAGGCGATCTTGAAGGATTATTGGGAATGGGTTGAAACTCGAAGGGGCATAAGCCTAGCTAGACGATCCCGAACGGGTGGCAACTCAAAGGGGCGGAAGCCTAGCTAGAGGCAATCCCGAATGATTATATAAATAATATTATATGAACGATGTTATATGAATGATTGTGATAATGATATGAACGAAAAATGAAAGAAAATAATGCAATGTACACGACTCCACACATGTATATTACGGTGGTTAATCTATACTGTCCATCCATTTGTACTTGATCTCATTGAAGTTCTTATAGCTTATGCAGCTACTTATGGCCTTACATACTCAGTACATTCTTCATACTGACGTCCCTTGGGGGACTTACCTTACTTGCTGCAGGCACAGGTGCTAGTAGATCTCCACAGTAGGCTGCGGGTTATCTACAGAATATTGGTGAGCTCCAATTGGTTCGGGGCTTTCCGAGTCACTTGTGTACACTTGTTTTGGTATTATGTAAATGTTTTTATAAAGCGGGGTATTGTCTCGACTTTAGGTTGGTTATGTCTATGTATCTGTAGAGGCTTTGTATACGTTTTAAGACAAATGAAGGCATGTGTGTCCATTTTGACTTGATGGCCCTAACGGCCAAGTTTCATATATATCATATGTTCTCCATAACTTCCGCCATTGGTATCTTGTATTTACATGAGATAGAATGTTGTTCACTCAGAGACATGCATATGAATATACATGAATGAAGGTTGGTTCTCTCGGGCCTTAACGGCTTCGGGTGCCAGTCCGCCCGGTTGGAATTTGAGGCGTGATAAATTTCCACGACAGGACCCATGTGGTAAGACTAGGTTCCACGACACCAAGTCACGGTACCGTGGATAAGTGCCGACTCTGTTTTCCTATTTTGTTTAGTATATAATTCACCTTGTATATATAATTACCCCTATATTGTCCTATGTTCAGGGGTTGGTCAGTACATTAGTTTGAGAAATATTTTCTATTGTTTTTAAGTTCCTATACATATTATTGATTTTGTAATCTTGGAACATCGATTCTAGGGTTTTATTCATATTGAGATTTCAGAGTTTTCTTCTTATTGTGAGTTTACAATTATGTTTTCATTATTGAATTCTTCTTGTGTTCTTGCAATCATGAGTAGCTAAACCCATCAACTAGGGTTGTGTGAACCATGAGAAATTAACAAAACGGGTTAAGTGAGAAGAAATTTTGAACCGTTGGGAATGCATGTATTGTTATAACCTTCATTATAATTTATATTCTAACGGTTGCAAACATTAGAAACTCACCTGTATTCTAGACTTGCTCGAGAGAGAAGTAGAGATTGGGATCAAGGAATAACAATAGAGATTTGAAGATATCAACCTTCATCTAATGACTTGAGCCATAACAAGAATAGTTATCTCAGATCCAGGACAAGGGTTAGTAGTGCGACACTCAAAGACCAAGAGGAAAAGAGTGAAATTCGTCTAACCAAGGTCGAAAGACGTTTAGATGAACATATCTTGTTAGATTTTGCATGCAACACAGTGGGATAGTTTTGCTAGGACAAGTAACCGGTGGAGTTAAGGAATCATTGGGGATCACAGTCCTAGTGTATTTCCCATATTTTTTGCAAAATCCAAAAACTATCAATCATTACTGTTACCATTTATTCACAAAACCCCCCTAGTTTTACTTACTTGCCAATTGCTCAGACTAGCATTCTACATAAGTTCATCTTATTCCCTGTGGGATCGACCCCAACCTAGTTGGGTTCTATATTTGATACAGCGATTGCATTATACTTTTTTAAGGTATATTTCTGGTGATATTAAATTTTGGCATCGTTATCGGGGACTACGGTTACGGAGTTGAGTATTTTGCTTGTTGGAGTTGATTGGTTTTATTTTATTATAGTTTTAAGGGCACACGCCAGTGTATGTCCAATACTAGAAGTCAAGGCAATCCCCTGATTCCACTTGATCCTGAAATAGAAAGAATTATGAGAGCTAATCGAAGAATGGTGAATACCGATGGAGTTCAAGATCCTGCAGCCGCGGGAGACATTCATAACTAACCAATTCAACCAGTTGGTCATGAAACAACAAACCAAACTACCGCTCGATTGACACGGGAAGAGCAAGCTAGGCAAGCTGCTCTTGGGCAAGCAGATAGAGATAATCGAGCTATGCAAGAAGCAGCACAGCATCTGGCTGATGTTGAAGAAAGACAAAGAAGACAGAGGGCACACCAAACAGCTCAAAGACCACATATGCCGGTTTTTGATGATCCAGAAGAAGAGGATGTGGCTTACTTCGAGCCGGTAGAGACTGACGCCATTATCCCACTAGAATTACCTCAAGGCACTAAGTTCGACATTATAAGTGCCATGATCCACCTGCTTAACTTGAATAATGTATCCGCTGAACTTCTAACAGATGATTCGAACATGCATGTGATGAACTTTGTGGTGATCTGTACTTCATATAATTTGCTTGGAGTGGACCAAGAGGCTATTTGATTAAGATTGTTTCCGTTCTCTTTAACAGAAGAAGCAATTTTGTGGTTGGCCGATCTACCACGAGGCTCCATTACTACTTGGCAAGAGTTGAGAAATCAATTTCTAGAGAGATTTTTTTCACCCTACAAGATGCTATAGTTGAAGGATGAGATTTACAACTTCAGGCCACTACATTCTGAAGCACTTTACGAGACATGAATAAGGTTTAAGAAGAAGCTTCAGAATGTTCCAAACCATAGAATTAGTGGCAAGAGTTTACTTGAAATCTTCTACAGGGCTTTAATGTAAATACTAAGGTTGTAGCAGATTCTATCACTGGCAGAGCATTTATGAGTTTGAGGTGGGAACAAGCTTCAGAAATTTTAGATCGTATCATTAAGAGCAACCGAGGATGGCATACTTAGGAGGCAAAGACATCTTCGTGGACGTATGCTATTGTAGCATCAACTGTAAAGCACCTAAGCATGACGATTATGAATCAGATGAGGAAGCTAAGTACTTGGATTGAGAAGTGGAGGGTTTTTGAGCCAATGGCCAAGGGTCTAATCAAGACTCTTAGAACTTGAGGCAAGGATCAGAAAACCCTTCTTACCAAATTGGTTAAAGGATCAGAAAACCAAGAAAATTGCCTGAAAGAAATTAGGGCGGACATTTCGAAAATAAGTCAGAACACTCAACTGCGATAAAATAGTTGGAGCAATAGTTTGGGCAGATATCGATGGTATTCAAACAACGTCAACCAGGCACTCTTCCAAGTAACACTATCCAAAATCCTAAAAATAACGATCATTGTTTAGCCATTAATACAAGAAGCGGAAAAAGCACGACCAACCCATCTATTCCTGCGAATGATGAGCCAGTAGTGGGTGATGAAGAGGTTCAGATGGAGCCAAAAAATTTAGCAGCAGACAATAATACAACTCACAAACACCACAATATAAATAAGAAAGTAGAATCTGAAAAGAGGAAGGAGAAGGAAGTTCCACAAATGTTGAAAACTATCCCATGACCTCCTCATCCCTTTCCTCAAAGGTTGAAAAGGAAGGCTGAGAAAGGTAAATACCAAAAGTTTATTATGATGTTGAAAGATCTATCGGTAAATATCCCTCTTGTTAAGGCATTGGAGCAGATGCCCGATTATGCAAAGTTCATGAAAGACTTGGTGACGAGGAAGAGAATTGCCAGTTTTGAGCCGACAGATAACTTACATCATTGTAGTGCAGTTGCTTCACGTTCCCTAGTAGAAAAGAAGGAGGATCTAGGATCTTTCACAATTCCTTGTACTATCAGGTCAAACAACTTTGCAAAGGCACTGTGTGATTTGGGTGCTAGCATTAACTTAATGCCACTAACCATTTTCAAGCAGTTGGGGTTAAGAGAACCAAAACCGACTTCTATGAGGCTTCTTATGGCAAATAGAACTGTGAAAAGGCCGATGGACATTCTGTATGATGTTTTGGTGAAATTTGCATCTTTCATATTTCCAGCTGACTTTGTGATTCTAGATTGTGAAGTTGATTTTGAGGTTCCTATCATTCTGGGGAGACCATTCCTTGCCACTATCCGTGCGTTGGTTGACATGAAAACTGGGAAGATGAAATTCAGGTTAAATAATGAACATGTTACTTTCAATGTTTGTCGTTCCATGAAGCAACCAAAAGATATGCCATACGCTTGATGAGAGTGCCATAGTCGTTCCAATTGAAGAAAAGTTGGGGGTAAAAGCTCTAACGGCTGTGGTTATGAATTTGGACAGTGATGGTATTGAAGAATACAATAAGATGGTAGGAGTGCTTGCTGGTAGGGTATCCTACACTTATACTCCGAAGAAACTTGATCTTGATTTAAAGAATAGGGTGAACCCACCAACTCGCCCTTCTGTTAAGGAGCCTCCAGTTTTAGAGCTTAAGGCTCTTTCTTCTCACCTTCGCTACACATTTTTGGGAGCCAATAACACCTTGCCCATAATCATTTATACTGAGTTAGAAGGATGGCAGGTAGAAGCTCTGGTTTCGGTATTGAAGAACTTTAAAAGGGTCATTGGTTGGTCCATTGTTGATATTATAGGGATTCCACCCGACATTTGCACTCATAAGATCCAGCTTGTTCCTGAGTGTATACCGACCATTGAGCACAAACTTCATCTGAACCCACCTATGCAGGAAGTTGTGAAGAAGGAAATTATTAAGTGGTTAGATGCAGATGTGGTTAATCCCATTGTTGATAGCAAGTGGGTAAGCTCAGGTCAGTGGGTGCCAAAAAAGGGAGGAATCACAGTGGTTCCAAATGACAAGAATGAGTTAATCCCAATGAGGCCAGTCACCAGATGGAGAGTTTACATGGACTATCAAAAGTTAAATTCTTGGACAGAAAAGGATCACTTTCCCATGCCTTTTATGGACCAGATATTGGATCGTCTTGCTGGAAGGGGGTGGTACTGCTTTCTTGATGGTTATTCGGGATAAAATTAGATTTTCATTACTCCCAAGGACCGAAAGAAGACCACGTTCACCTGCCCATATGGGACTTTCGTATTCAAAAGGATGTCATTCGGGTTATGCAATGCACCAGCCACTTTTCAACGTTGCATGATGTATATTTTCTCCGACATGGTGGAAGACATTATTAAGGTATTCATGGATGATTTTTCTGCAGTGGGAGATTTTTTTGACAACTGTCTGGCCCATCTCGCTAATGTATTACAAAGATGTGAAGAGTGTGATTTGGTGCTAAATTGGGAGAAATGTCACTTTATGGTCAAAGAAGGTATTGTGTTGGGTCATCGAATCTCAAAGAAAGGTATCAAAGTAGACAAAGCAAAGATTGAGGTGATTGAAAAATTACCCCCGCCTATTTCTGTGAAAGGGATTCAAAGTTTTTTAGGTCATGCCAGATTTTATAGAAGATTCATCAAGGATTTCTCTAAGATTACACATCCGTTATGCAAACTTTTGGAGAAAGAGGTGAAGTTCATGTTCGATGGAGAGTGCCTAAAAGCGTTCAAATGTCTGAAAAAGAAGTTGATTTTAGCTCATATCATTGTCACACCAGACTGGATGATTCCATTTGTGGTTATGTTTGATGCTAGTGGAGTATCTTTGAGTGCAGTCCTTGGCCAAAAATATGAAAAGATTCTACATCTTATTTACTACGCTAGCAAGGCACTTAATCCAACTCAGAAGAATTACACTGTGACTGAGCAAGAGCTTTTGGCGGTGGTTTTTGCTTTCAAAAAATTTTGATCTTACTTGATTGGTATGAAGGTGATTGTACATACAGACCACACCGTACTTAGATATCTTATGTCAAAGAAAGACGCCAAGCCAAGGCTGATTTGGTGGGTACTTCTACTACAAGAGTTTGATTTTGAGGTCAACGACCAAAAGGGGACTGAGAATCAGGTTGCAGACCACCTATCACGTCTTGAGGAGGAAGCCATGCTCAAATTAATGGATTATCATGAGATTAATTATACGTTTCAATACGATCAAGTGTTAGCAGCATCACAAGACTTAATCCCATGGTTTGCAAATTTTGCCAACTTTCTGGCAAGTGATGTAGTCCTAGAAGATATGTCGTACCAGCAATGGAGGAGATTCATTCATGAGGTAATAAAATTATTCTGGGATGAGCCTTACCTCTTTAGGGTATGTGTAGATGGTATGATTCGAAGGTGTATCCTAGAGGCTGAAAAGATGAGTATTTTGGAAGCATGTCATTCCTCTCCAGTTGGGGCTCATCATGGTGGTACGCGGACAACACACAAGATATTACAATGCGGGTATTATTGGCCCACCATCTATAAAGACGCTCATGACTATGCTCGAGCTTGTGACAAATGTCAAAGACAAGGGAACATCTCACGCAAATACAAACTTCCTATGACAACTATACTTGAGCTTGAATTGTTTGATGTATGGAGAATTGATTTTATGGGCCCCTTTGTTAGCTCACATGGGATGAAATACATTTTGGTAGCTATTGACTATGTTTCTAAGTGGGTGGAGGCAATTTTGCTTCCCAATAATGAAGGAAGAAGTATCACGACATTCTTGAAAAAGAACATATTTTCACGTTTTGGTACACCCTGAGTCATCATTAGTGATGGAGGATCCCATTTCTATAATCGGCTGTTCAAAAACTTAGTTGAAAAATATGGTGTCAAACATAAGGTTTCAATACCTTACCATCCTCAGACGAGCGGGCAAGTTGAAGTGTCAAATCGTGAGATTAAGTTTATTTTGGCAAAGACAATTAATGCCAATAGGACTAATTGGGAAAGAAGATTGGATGATGCATTATGGGTATATCGAACTACATTCAAAACATCGATTGGTGCCTCACCATATCAGTTAGTGTTTGGAAAATCCTGCCATTTGCCTATCGAACTTGAATATAAGGCATTATGGGAATTGAAGAGGTTAAATCTAAACTGGAGTGAAACGGCTAAATTGAGGTTAGACCAGATGAATAAGATGGATGAATTTCATCTATAGGCTTATGAAAGTTCAGCACTTTACAAAGAAAAGATGAAACTACATCATGACCGGAAGATTGAACGATGAGAATTTCACCTGGGAGACTTGGTGCTGCTCTATAACTCCAGGCTTTGACTTTTTCCTGGAAAAATGCGGTCTAAATGGTCTGGATCATTCACTGTTGTTAGGGTATTCCCGCATGGAGCAATCGAGCTGAAAAGTGAAGATAATGTTTTATTCAAGGTCAATGGGCAGTGTGTAAAGCACTATATGGGAATCACGGAAAAGATAAGGACTTGTGAGGAGCTTAGTTTTGATAAAGTATGAGTAGTCAAGATAGCCATGTCGTGCCGCGATGTTAAATCAGGCACTTCATGGGAGGCAACCCATGGGCTGGTTGGTGAAGTCTGTGTCACGCCCCGACTTCCAACGGGACGTGATTGGCACCCGAAGCCGATATGGCCCGAGAGAACCAATCTTTGCTCATGAACCTTCGTATGCATATTCTCGTATGGATCTCATTAAACCTTATGCACCTATGCGGAAGACATGATCATGGAACATATGCTATATATATATATATATATATTAATGAAACTTGGCCGTTGGGGCCATTAAGTCAAAACGAACATTTATCTCTTATATCCACATACCCACATATGTCTACAAAAGCCTCTAACAGATGCATTTACTAGACCAACTAACAGTCGGGACAAGTCCCCGCGTTATACAATATTTACAATATCAAAACAAATATGCAACTATGACTCAGGAGGCTCCGAACCAACTGGAGCTCACCAAAACTCTGCAAATGATCCACAGTCTACTGAGGAGGTCTACTAATGCCTGCACCTGCAACATGTAAGGTAAGTCCCCCGAGGGGGTCAGTACGAAGTATGTACTGAGTATGCAAGGCTCATAATAAATAGCATCATACATGAGAATGTCAATAGAATAAAATATGAGAGAATAATCAATGTGGATCAAGATCATTTTATGTAACATCTTTTATAATTATAGTCCTTCAAGGAATTTACCTTCACTCAAGAGACTTGCCTCTAATAGGTTCTTCTATACCCAAGAGATTCGTTCTTGCTTGTCTATTCATTACCGCTCTTCTCCATCTACTTGGTTAGTAGGTTATAACAGAATAACACTTCATCCACATACATCCACTCTAGTGGTGGGGGTAACAACATAACATACATCTACTCTCTTAACGTACATCCACTCTATTGGTGGTTTTAACCTACATTCACTCTATTGGTGGTTTTAACCTACATCTACTCTATTGGTGGGGCAACATACATCCACTCTCATGGTGGGGTAACGTACATCCACTCTCATGGTGGGGTAACATACATCCACTCTCATGGTGGGAGAACATACATCCACTCTCATGGTGGGAGAACATGCATCTATTCTATCAACGTACCTCCACGCTATTGGTGGTTTATCCTACATCCACTCTCATGGTGGGAGAATCATACATCTACTCTCATGGTGAGACAACATACATCCACTCTCATAGTGGGAGAATCATACATCCACTCTCATGGTGGGGATCCATACATCCATTCTCATGATGGGGTAACATACATCCACTCTCATGGTGGGGTCACATACATCTACTCTATTGTGGGAGAAATTGGTATATCAACTTATGAAAGATTAACACATTAAGGATCATGATACTAATTGAAACACACAACTATGCTTTACCTTACTCCTAAGCTTCATGAGATTAACACCTTAACTTATGAGGGATAGATACATTAGCTCGCACTTTTCCTTCTTCACTATTCTTATGAGATCTTATGTAAGTAGGTACATGATACCGGGCCTCCACCTTTTGTGGGCTATAATAGATAACAAAGCATAACATTGGGACTATTCCATATTGAACTTATACCCTCTATAATGTAATCCATACTCCATGAAACATAAAGCAACCATGCCCATTACCTTTTTACAATCTTATACCTTGTATTTAGTTATGAGAGTGACACCTTAAAGATCATAAGGCTAAGAACACACTTATATACACGTCTCATTTCACCCCTTTTTCCTCATGAGATTGACATCTTCACTTATGAGGCATAATTTTACTAACTTGCACATCACCTCTCTTATTACTCTTATGAGATTGGTACTTCTACTTATGAATGATTGGTACAAAGGTAATCATCATACTATAGGACTTTGGAACAAGACATGATTGGAATAATGTTATTCAAACTAAACAATCTCTCTTTACCTCATTACTCTCGTTGAGATAGTTCTCTTAGAATTTACAATGTTATGACATCTTTGGAAATTCCAATCAATGACTAAGAGATAAGTGAATCATCATTCATCTAAGAATAGGATGCGTATGAATAACAATATACGTCAACCTGAATTGATATACTTCAAGCCTCTCGGAATTGAAACAAGTCCAATGTCAATATGAACAACATGTTGCAGAAGGATATGGAAAAAGGAACCTTACATACCTTGTCTTCTTAATACGAATACACAATTTTAGACGCGTGTACAATAGTCCCGCTCCTCCTTTATGTTTTCACTCTACAACACAAGTTCATAACGAACCAACATTAACCACCAATTACCTTATAATGGCATACAATAACAATAAGTCACATGTTTAGCTCCAACATGTCATTTCCCCCTTGACAATATCACTTATGAAATCATTATACCAATAATACCACAATATTCCATACATTTACCAACACATGATAACCAATAGCATGCCACACCAAGTTCATATTTTACACTTCTCCATCATCACAACATCACAATTATGCCATCACTTTACTTCAATACACCTCACAACAACAAATGGGCCAAAATTCCATAATTTACACTTATATGAAAATAAAAAATTTAGGACAATAATAACACCATACATGTTGTTATTTCATCCATACCATGCTTTTTCATCAAGACCACAAGTCATAATTCAAGTTACAATCCCATGGATTTCACATCTTTTTCACAAAACCAAAAAGTGTCATGTCCAACATTTTCAACCATAACCAACATGATATACATATTCTCTAATGCTTATAATATGTTATATGTTAAAGTATAATAATATTCACTTACCCAAGCTTGGAAGATGATGATCTTGCTCCAAGAAGTGCCTTAGGGTTTTGAAAGCCAAAAAGATGTTCTTGGGAAATTTCTAGAAAAAAATAGAAAAGGCATGGGTGTTTCTCATGATAAAATCAGATAATTGGCCCCTTTTATAGACCTTGAGTCCATCCTTAGTCATTAATATGGTATTCTAGAAGGTCTTGGCAAGAATGGGTCATTTGACCCATTTTGGGCCATGCTTTTATTTCATTTTTGGGTCCTTTTTGGGCCCAATTCACTTAACCCAGTAAAATCAATAATTTCATGTGTGCAAGTCATATCATACATGTTAAAACAATATTTCCACTCATGTTATTCATATTCGTAGCCTCAATCCCAAAAACAAGCGATTCTAGCCACATATGGCCTATTTTGACCAAAAGGGCAAAATCGTCATTTTGACCCCAAATTCGTCCTCGGGTAATTTTATCATACCAATATAATATTTCACTCATTTCATGTATATTCTCATGGTTGTAGAAGAGACGTGGCAAAAATCAGCTCAATACGTCCCCGGGCACCCTTGGGACTTTAAGAAAAATTCCAACTTTGAAAAGTGACCAAACCCAGCGTGGCACGCCCTTGGGCGCGCTAGCTTGCTGCCTATGGGCACAAAAATTTGGCCCAAAGCGGCGTGGCACGCTACCCATCGCGCACTTTTTTTTTTTTTTTTTAACTCTCAAAACTAAGGTAAACATGTACGGCGTGTTACAGTCTGAGTATCCAATTTAACCATGTCGTGTCACGACATTAAATCAAGCGCTCCTTGGGAGGAAACCTAAGTTCTGATTTGGTTGTGATCTAATCATTAGAGGATAAGTCAGCTGGAATTTACAATATGGAACTGAATATGTTCAGTACAACCCACGACACAGATTCACAAGACGTAAGTTCATCCACATAACATGGGTTGATACCGTGGAAATCAGAGCAAATTTTAAACCTGGAGGACCCAACCCACGCCAAGGACCTACATGACGCAGGTCAACCTATGTCACGTGGGTTGGTACCGTGAAAATCAGAGAAAATTTTACATCTGCAGAACCCCGCCCCATGCCAGTGACCCACGTGACGTAGGTCAACCCACATCACGTGGGTTGGTACCGTGAAAATCAGAGACCACTTTAAACCCGAGATTTGACCCAACCAGACCCAACATTATTTATTTTGATATATCTCCTCTAAACCGACCCGACCTCAAATCCAAATTAAACACCCTCAAATTCGAACTTAAACCCTCTCAAATCCACCTCCTAACATAAACCCTATCTTCAAGAATTCATCAAATCATCCACTTACAATCACTCTCCTCTCAAATTCCCATATACCATATCTGAAATTCATCAAATCCTAACCACCATTTAGCCTAAAATCCTAAACCCCACAATACCCAAATTTTTGAAACCCTAGCTCCCAAATTTGACTCACCCGAACCGAAATTCGACCCTCCCAACCCAAAACCCAACCCAAAACTGACCCAATTATTCCAACATGCTGCCAAAATCAAACCCCAAATATGGATACATGGGATCCTCTTCGAGAATCCATACTAAAAATCCCAAATTTACGACTAGGTTGCGCGATGAACATTTGAGGTCAAATAAAAGTGGGTTCGAAGAAGTATACTAGCTTGCTACCGCTGATTCTACACTGGTAACTCGTACCACGAGGCTATAAACTAGGGAACAAGCTGATGCCTGGGCTGCACATCAGCCTACTTCACATCCTCTGACACCTGCCAAACCTGTTGCTCTTGTTCCGTCTTCTGATTCCTCTCCCCAGTCTGACGAAGGGGAGGATGCTTTGGCAATCGTTGATGAATAGGAGGTTGATGTATCTGGGTCTAAGGAGAATATTAAGGGAACAGATGATGCCGAGGTTGATGTATCTGTGGTTGAGGCGGCAGCATCTATTTCTGCGCTGGTGGTCAAAACTCCACGACTTCCTCACAGAGATAGGTGGCTATACAGTGGGCCGCAGCTGCAGTTCAAAGAGAAAATCAGAGATGTTCTATTCAGAGTATGAGGGCCATTTATGATAGGAATGTCGAACTTACTGAGCGGGGCGTGTGTAGACGGAGTATCACTGAGGAGCCCCGGTATCTGCTAGATGAGTTAAAAGCACTGCCCGAAATTAAGGCAGTATTTGATCATTATGGATTCGGGTGGATGATGGAGCCTCCTGGGCACTATAGCCCAGAGTTGGTCCGTGAGTTTTATGCTTCCTATGCTACTTCTATTGACTTGATCACTCCCAATGAGCAGCGATATCGGGACCAACCACCATTGACTCACACTTTGGTTCGGGAGACTAGAGTAGACATCTCTGAGCAGACTATCCACAGGATTTTATTTGGTGTTGAACGTCCATTTCTAGGTAGCACTGGAGAATTTGATCACCGTATGGAGACTGTGAGAAATAGGGCTAAAATGAGGGACGTCGATCAGTGGTTGGAGTTACTACGGTGTATTATGAGATATATAGCAGAGGATGGTGTGGATGTTGGTTGGGTATCTGGGAAGCTAGAAATTAAGAAGTCCTCGCTTCACTTTGATGGATGATTTTGGTGGTCTGTTATGAGGCACCGTCTGGGTCCCACAAATGTTGATAATTCACTTACTCTTGATCGGGCTATTCTGGTAGCGAGCATCATCGGCGGATATGACATCAATATTGCCCGCTACATCATTAGGGAAATTTATGAGCGCACCTTTAGAGATTTTACCAGCATCCCTTTCCCCTGTCTGATTCATGGCTTATGTGTTAGTGTTGGTGTGTTCACGATGCCTGTAGTAGATCATCATATTGAGGTGACTCACATTGCTAATATAGGGTTTATACAGCAGCGGGGAGCTCACCCTATTTTTTTGTGGAGGTCTCAACCTTCCTATAACACCCCGTACGTTCCCAACGCTACTTGAAGACATTAAATAATATGTACTTAGGTATCGAGAGCTCTAAGTATGGATTTGGTAATGTTATTGGTGAGATAATTGAATTTGGCTCTAGTTATGTGATTAAACCTTCATAGGAGGTGTTTTATGATCTTCGTGGAACATTTGTGGGGTTCAAAACGAGGCTAAGAAGACCTCTAAACAAAGTATATTAAGGTTAAGAAGTGAGTTAAAGAATAGGACTTGAAGTATCTAACCAAACCCGCGAAGAGAAGTCGAAAAATGAAATTTTTGAAAAATTTTAAGGAGGGGAGCATTTGGGACCGTTCCACTCCACTCTGGGCTAAAAATTTTATCCCAGAGGCAGTAATTTGGGGTGCCTAGGGGCGTGCCACCTTGGGTTTTGCACTTTATCGAAAAGTTGGAAATTTCTAAGTCCCAAGGGTATTCGGGGTCATACCGAGCCGATTTTTGCCACGTTTCTTATACAATCATGAGTATATACATGAAATGAGTAAAATCATATATAGGTATGAGAAAATTACCCGAGGACGAATTTGGGGTCAAAATGACGATTTTGCCCTTTTGGTCAAAATAGGCCATATGTGGCTAGGATCGCTTGTTTTTGGGATTGAGGCTACGGATATGAATAACATGAGTGGTAATATTGTTTTAACATGTATTAGATGACTTGAACACGTGAAATTATTGATTTTACTGGGTTAAGTGAATTGGGCCCAAAAAGGACCCAAAAATGAAATGAAAGCATGGCCCAAAATGGGTCAAATGACCCATTCTTGCCAAGACCTTCTAGAATACCACATTAATGACTAAGGATGGACTCAAGGTCTATAAAAGGGGACAAATATATGATTTTATCATGAGAAACACCCATGCCTTTTCTATCTTTTTCTAGAAATTTCCCAAGAACATCTCTTTGGCTTTCAAAACCCTAAGGCACTTCTTGGAGAAAGATCACCATCTTCTAAGCTTGGGTAAGTGATTATTATTGTACTTTAACATATTATGAGAATGAGAGATTATGTATATCATGTTGGTTATGGTTGGAAATGTTGGACATGGCACTTTGTACTTTTGTATAAGATTTGTGATCCATGAGATTTGAACTTGAATAAGGACTTGTGCCTTTGATGAAAGATCATGATGTGGATAAAATATGAACATGTATGGTGTTATTTTGTTATTAAATTTGTTATTTCTCTATAAGTGCAAATTGTGAGATTTTGGCCGATTTGTGCTATAAAGTGTATTAATGTGAATTGATGGATTGTTTGTGATGTGGTGTGGATAAGAAAGTGTAAAAGGGAAGTGTCGTGGTGGAATGTATTGATTATAATGTATTGGTAAATGTTGGGAATATTTGAGGATTTTTGGAATAATGATTTTATCAATGGTTTTGTTAAGGGGGAAATGACATGTTAAAGCTAAACATGTGACTTATTGTTGTTGTATGCCATTATAAGGTAATTGGTGGTTAATGTTGGTTTCGTTATAAACTTGTGTTGTAGAGCAAAACATAAGGAAGGAGCAGGAATATTGTATGCACATCTAAGAAGGTGTATTCGTATTAAGAATACAAGGTATGTAAGGTTCCTTTTTCCATATCCCTCTGCAACATGTTGTTCACATTGACATTGGACTTGTTTCAATTCCTAGAGGTTTGAAGTATCTCAAATTTAGGTTGACGTATATTGTAATTCATATGTGTCCTACTCTGAAATGCCTGATGATTCGGTTGTCTCTTGTTCATTGAGTGAAGTTCCCAAAAAATGTCATAACGTTGTTATTCCTAAATGAACTATCTCAAGAGAGTAAGATGCAAGGGAATCTATTTAAGCTTGAATAAAATGTTCCCAATCATGTCTTGTTCCAAAGTCCTATAATATGATGATTATCCTTGTACCAATCTTTCATAAGTAAAAGTACCAATCTCATAAGATCTCATAAGAGTAATAAGAGAGGTGATGTGCAAGCTAATATATCTATTCCTCATAAGTGAAGATGTCAATCTCATGAAGCAAGAGTGAAGAAGTAATATATATATATGTGTGATTCCAATTATGTCATGATACTCATTATATCACTCGTAAGAATGGAAATACTAATAACAAGAGAAATAAGAGGTGTATAATTAAGAAGTAATCATGGGTGGTATCCCAGGGGTTAAATACCTAGCATGGGTCGATCCCAATAACACGGGTGGTATCCCAGGGGCGACAGAAAATCCTAGCGTGGGTCGATCCCGATACATCCCAGGGGCGATATAAAAGTCTAGCATGGGTTATGACGGTACATCCCAGGGGCGACACGAAAGCCTAGCATGGGTTAATATAACATCCCAGGGGCGATAAGCCTAGCATGGGTTAATGATATCCCAGGGGCGACATGAAAGCCTAGCATGGGTTCACATAACATCCCAGGGGTCAAAGTACCTAGCATGGGTTAATCTCATACCAGGGGCGACAGAATAGCCTAGCATGGGTAGAACAATAAAGATGAATAAAAGATGAAGACAAGAGGAGTAAAGAACGTAATATACATGGTTTCCCACATACAGAAAGAGAGTTTATTCACATTTCTTTTTCCTTATATTGATTCCATTATTGTTGTTATTATGTATGATGAATTTCTTATGAGCCTTACATATTCAGTACATTCTTAGTACTGACCCCCTCGGGGGGACTTACCTTACATGTTGCAGGTGCAGGCATTAGTAGACTTCCTCTGTAGACTGGGGATCATTTGCAGATATTTGGTGAACTCCAGTTTTTTCGGAGCCCCCTGAGTCATAGATGTATATTTGTTGTGATGTTATATAAATTGTATAAAGCGAGGACTTGTCCCGACTGTAAGTTGGTCTTGTTGATGCATCTGTTAGAGGCTTTTGTAGACATATGTAGGTATATGGATGTAAGAGACGAGTATGTAGAAGACGAATGTCTGTTTTGACTTAATGGCCTCAACGGCCAAGTATCCTAAATATATATATGGATAGCATATGTTCCCATGTTCATGTTTTCCGCATAGTTGCATAAGGTTTAATAAGGTTCATACGATACGAATGACCATAGGCAAAGGTTGGTTCTCTCGGGCCTTATCGGCTACGGGTGCCAATCATGTCTCGATGGGATTCGGGGCATGACAAAAGTGGTATCAGAGCAATTCGGGGTGTGACAAAAGTGGTATCAGAGCAGTTCGTTCTAAGGGTGTCTACAAAGCCATGTCCTAGTAGAGTCTTGTTCATGGATGTGTTGTGCACCACATTTATGAGCAGGAGGCTATGGGGCATTTAGGATGTTGTTTCTTTTATTCGTGCTAGATCGTGCAATAGAGCTGGTGTTGTAAGTTGAATTGGACCTGATCATGGTGATTGTTTTTCTTTGGTATAGTTAAAATGCCAATCACGAGAGGAGGTAGAGGTAAAGGGAAGCAAGTGGATGTGCCTGCTGAAGAAGGAATGAGTAGATTATCACCTAACCAAGCGAGGCAAGGTGGAGCTGACACCGAGATTGCATCGCAGTCTTCCTCTACTTTTCCAGCTCCAGAAGAGCCAAGAGGTAGAGAAGTACCTGCAGAACTGCCAATGAATACCACTGACCAGGATCTTGGAAATGTTGTACTTATGTTGACACAGTTAGTGGCGGCACAAAGCCAGGGACGAGCTGGTACAATGACACATGATGATGATGTGGCTAGAATGGCAAGTCGCAGGACACAGGATTTCTTGAAACTGGACCCTCCTATATTCACTGGGTCAGACTTGAAAGCAGATCCACAGGACTTCGTGGATCAAATTCAGAGAGCTTTGGAGGTTATGCATATGTCCGGGGTGGAAACGGTTGAGTTGGCAGCTTATAGACTGAAGGGCGAGGCGATATTGTGGTATGAAGATTGGAAGAAGTCTCGTGGTATTGGTGCAATGCCACCGAATTGGGAAGAATTTAAAACAACATTCCTTGATCATTATCTTCCCTATGAGATCCGTGAGGCTCGTGCGGATCAGTTTTTAAACTTACATCAAGGAAATATGAGTGTTAGAGAGTACAGTTTGCAGTTTAATTCCTTGGCATGATATGCTCCAAATGTGGTGGCCACGATGGAAGATAGAGTACATAAATATGTGGACAGATTGGAGCCTTATTTGGTACGGGACTGTACTATCGCTGCCCTAAATTGAGATATGGATATAGCAAGGATTCAGGCCTTCGCACAAAAGATGGAAGACCAAAGGCAAAGAAAGAGGATACAGAAATCTGAGGAAGGGCCAGCAAAAAGGGTGAGATCTATGGGGCAGTCTATGCTGTCCCCAGGAGAAGCTGGATCTCGAATATTACCGCCTAGACCCTCATTCTCTTATTCCACAGCGGGTGCCCACTCCCAATTTCCAGGGTCTAGAGGTGGTCTATCTGGACAGAATAGTGGAGTGCAGGGTTCACAGACAGTAGGATTTTCTCGTCCTCCGTGTCAGCATTACGAAAGGTACCATTTAGGTGAATGCCGGTTGGGGACAAATGCTTTTTTTTGGTGTGGCACAGAGGGGCACATAATGAGAGAATGCCCACAAAGGGGTACGAGTGGTATAGTATGACCTGCGGGATCAACCACTGTATCATCAGTATCGATCCCTTCCTCAGGAAGAGGCATTCAGTCTATGGGTCGCAGTAGAGATATGAGAGAAGCAGCTAGTTCCACTGGGGCCCAAAATCGTACCTATGCTCTAGTAGACTGTCAGAACGAAGAGGCAACTCCTGATGACGGTACCGGTAGTTAGGGATATTACTATAGTTTCATGATGTATATATAACTACTCTATCGTATGTTACTCCATCAGTTACTATGAACCTAATGGAACACCGGAGTTATTAGTTAAGTCAATGGAATGTTTCTATCAGAAAAGTTAGTCTATATCGAAATGGTATGGTAGATATTTGCACTCATAGATGATTAAGTACTCTTCAAAGCGTTATTCATGAAAGGTATAATAGAATTCAGAAAGAAAGAAAAGGCTAATAAAGAGAGACGTACTTTCTGTAAAAGTCCTTTGGAGAAATCAACAAGTAGAGGAGATCACATGGTAAGCTAGAAAAAGGATGAAATCGACGACCCTTATGTGTTTCAAATGGAAGAAAAAGTACAAAGGGTGGAAGTAGACCAATGACAAGTAAGTATCCATGAGCCTTACGTGTATGTATAACATTCGAGGATGAATGTTACTAAGGGGGGAAGAATGTAACACCCCATACGTTCCCAACCCTACTTAACAACATTAAATAATATGTACTTAGGTATCGAGAGCTCTATGTATGCATTTGGTAATGCTATTGGTGAGATAATTGAATTAGGCTCTTGTTATGTGATTAAACCTTCATAGGAGGTGTTTTATGATCTTCGTGGAACATTTGTGGGGTTCAAAACGAGGCTAAGAAGACCTCTAAACAAAGTATATTAAGGTTAAGAAGTGAGTTAAAGAATAGGACTTGAAGTATCTAACCAAACCCGCGAAGAGAAGTCGAAAAATGAAATTTTTGAAAAATTTTAAGGAGGGACGCGTTTGGTACCGTGCCACGCCGCACTGTGCTAAAATTTTTAGCCCAGAGTCAGTAATTTTGTGCGCCCAGGGGCGTGCCACCTTGGGTTTTGCACTTTTTCGAAAAGTTAGAAATTTCTAAGTCCCAAGGGTATCCGGGGTCGTACCAAGTTGATTTTTGCCACATATATTCTACAATCATGAGTATATACATGAAATGAGTAAAATATTATATTGGTATCATAAAATTACCCGAGGATGAATTTGGGGTCAAAATGACAATTTTGCCCTTTTGGTCAAAATAGGCCATACGTGGCTAGAATCGCTTGTTTTTGGGATTGAGGCTACGGATATGAATAACATGAGTGGAAATATTTTTGTAACATGTATGAGATGAATTGCACACGTGAAATTATTAATTTTACTGGGTTAAGTGAATTGGGCCCAAAAAGGACTCAAAAATGAAATGAAAGCATGGCCCAAAATGGGTCAAATGACCAATTCTTGCCAAGACCTTCTAGAATACCACATTAATGACTAAGTATGGACTCAAGTTCTATAAAAGGGGACAAATATATGATTTTATCATGAGAAACACCCATGCCTTTTCTATCTTTTTCTAGAAATTTCCCAAGAACATCTCTTTGGCTTTCAAAACCCTAAGGCACTTCTTGGAGAAAGATCACCATCTTATAAGCTTGGGTAAGTGATTATTATTGTACTTTAACATATTATGAGAATGAGAGATTATGTATATCATGTTGGTTATGGTTGGAAATGTTGGACATGGCACTTTGTACTTTTGTATAAGATTTGTGATCCATGAGATTTGAACTTGAATAAGGACTTGTGCCTTTGATGAAAGATCATGATGTGGATAAAATATGAACATGTATGGTGTTATTTTGTTATTAAATTTGTTATTTTTCTATAAGTGCAAATTGTGGGATTTTGGCTGATTTGTGCTATGAAGTGTATTAAGGTGAATTGATGGATTGTTTGTGATGTGGTGTGGATAAGAAAGTGTAAAAGGGAAGTGTCATGGTGGAATGTATTTATTATCATGTATTGGTCAATGTTGGGAATATTGGAGGATTTTTGGAATAATGATTTTATCAATGGTTTTGTTAAGGGGGAAATGACATGTTAAAGCTAAACATGTGACTTATTGTTGTTGTATGCCATTATAAGGTAATTGGTGGTTAATGTTGGTTTCGTTATAAACTTATGTTGTAGATCGAAACATAAGGAAGGAGCAGGAATATTGTATACACGTCTAAGATGGTGTATTCGTATTAAGAATACAAGGTATGTAAGGTTCCTTTTTCTATATCCCTCTGCAACATGTTGTTCACATTGACATTGGTCTTGTTTCAATTCCGAGAGGTTTGAAGTATCTCAAATTTAGGTTGAAGTATATTGTAATTCATATGTGTCCTACTCTGAAATGCCTGATGATTCGGTTGTCTCTTGTTCATTGAGTGAAGTTCCCAAAAAATGTCATAACGTTGTCATTCCTAAATGAACTATCTCAAGAGAGTAAGATGCAAGGGAATCTATTTAAGCTTGAATAGAATGTTCCCAATCATGTCTTGTTCCAAAGTCCTATAATATGATGATTATCCTTGTACCAATCTTTCATAAGTAAAAGTACCAATCTCATAAGATCTCATAAGAGTAATAAGAGAGGTGATGTGCAAGCTAATATATCTATTCCTCATAAGTGAAGATGTCAATCTCATGAAGCAAGAGTGAAGAAGTAATATATATATGTGTGATTCCAATTACGTCATGATACTCATTATATCACTCGCAAGAATGGAAATACTAATAACAAGAGAAATAAGAGGTGTATAATTAAGAAGTAATCATGGGTGGTATCCCAGGGGTTAAATACCTAGCATGGGTCGATCCCAATAACACGGGTGGTATCCCAGGGGCGACAGAAAATCCTAGCGTGGGTGGATCCCGATACATCCCAGGGGCGATATAAAAGCCTAGCATGGGTTATGACGGTACATCCCAGGGGCGACACGAAAGCCTAGCATGGGTTAATATAACATCCCAGGGGCGATAAGCCTAGCATGGGTTAATGATATCCCAGGGGCGACACAAAAGCCTAGCATGGGTTCACATAACATCCCAGGGGTCAAAGTACCTAGCATGGGTTAATCTCATCCCAGGGGCGACAGAATAGCCTAGCATGGGTAGAACAATAAAGATGAATAAAAGACGAAGACAAGAGGAGTAAAGAACGTAATATACATGGTTTCCCACATACAAAAAGAGAGTTTATTCACATTTCTGTTTCCTTATATTGATTCCATTATTGTTGTTATTATGTATGATGAATTTCTTATGAGCCTTACATATTCAGTACATTCTTCGTACTGACCCCCTCGGGGGTGACTTACCTTACATGTTGCAGGTGCAGGCATTAGTAGATTTCCTCTGTAGACTGGGGATTATTTGCAGATATTTGGTGAGCTCCAGTTGGTTCGGAGCCCCCTGAGTCATAGATGTATATTTGTTGTGATGTTATATAAATTGTATAAAGTGGGGAATTGTCCCGACTGTAAGTTGGTCTTGTTGATGCATCTGTTAGAGGCTTATGTAGACATATGTGGGTATATGGATGTAAGAGACGAGTATGTAGAAAACGAATGTCTGTTTTGACTTAATGGCCTCAACGGCCAAGTTTCCTAAGTATATATATGGATAGCATATGTTTCCATGTTCATGTTTTCCACATAGTTGCATAAGGTTTAATAAGGTTCATACGATACGAATGACCATAGGCAAAGGTTGGTTCTCTCGGGCCTTATCGGCTATAGGTGCCAATCATGTCTCGATGGGATTCGGGGTATGACACTTCCGTGTCATCAAGAGCAGCCCTTTTTGAAGGCCCTGGAGATAGAGAGGAACCGGTTAGTACTCCAGCACCGGTGAGTGTACCTAAGAATATTTGTGTACCAGCTGAGGGCACAGGCTCAGTAATTGACGATGGTACCAGCCACTACAATACCACCGCCCCCCTCTGGTATGGTTTCAGTTTTGAGAGACTTTATGTAGCAATTGGTTGATAGGCAGACGCAAATGTTTGACAGGCAGGCTCACATAGAGTCCCAGATGGCTAAGTTGGTATCCCAGCGTAAGCCATGGGTTTGGACCACATTAGAGGCTTCAGAAGCTAGAGTGGAGGCCTAGAAGACTGCGGCTATGGATAGATTTATGAGAGAGCTGCATGGGCAGATTGATAGTTTTGAGACATGGATGGCTAACCGGGTGAGTTAGGCACAGATTCTTGATATGGCAGGATTGATATAGGAGGTGGCTGTATTGAGAGAGGAGTTTAGAGCTTTGGCATCGAGCAGCACTCCTGTCATTCCACCTATACCCATTCCAGCCCCGATGAGGTCACCTTTTGAGGTGGATTTGTTTGCTGATGAGGAGCCTCCTATTGATAGAGGCAAGCAGCCACGTAGTCCTGAGGATCAGGCTGATAGTGGTGATGAGTTCGAGGGTGATTTCTGGAGAGAAATTAAGGCCTCCAGAGTAGAGTACCATGCCAGTTAGATTGCTCAAGAGTAGAGGGCACGAGGTGCATCCTCGACTCAGGTACCCACTATGCAGGACGCGCCTAGCAGCGAGCCCAAAGACCATGCAGATGATCCTGCCGTGGATGGGCCCATATCGGTGCCTAGGGTACTGCAGGTATGTCTTCACTCCCTTACACTTACTCTATTGATAGATGTGCACTAGGGGCAGTGCACCATTATTTAGTTAGGGGTGGGGGTATACCACCACTTGGGGGTTTTTGTTGCCATGTTTTCTTTTCCCCCAAGTGTGCTATCATAGTAGAACCGGCATGTTTAGGTCATTATTTATAGTATTTATGTGTTTTCATGACTAAATAGGAGAAAAATAGAGGAACCTTAGTGCAGTCCAGTTTTGAACAAGTTGTGATTTTTTATTGTTTAAAGGACACCCCTCCTAAAAATTTTGTTTTAAAGTGTGTGCGTAGTATGTTAGTTTGTGACAGCTGTTGGATCTTGTTATGGCTTTAGTATTATAGGCAACATGACTGTAGCTAGTAATGCATGAGCTAGATAGGTAGTCGTTGATAGTGTAACCCTGTGCTATGTGTGTGTGAGGTCATTACCTAGTTCAGTTTGTGTGTACGATCCAGAACTTGCCCGGTTAGTCTTGCCTAGGTTATAGGATAGTGGTTAGGAAAGGATCATAGGCCATTTTTGAATAAGTAGCCTAAATGGCCGACCAAATGAATTAAATATCTCTTGATCTCGATTTTGAGCCTTAATTGTCCTATTTCTTTCATTAGCATAGTCACCTTCCCATTTGACTTACAATGAACCTGTCTTGAACCTGGTCCCTCCTTGGACATTGTGTACCTCAACTCAGGAAAATCGCCTTAGTTGAGAGTGGCTATTATAGTGGTGCATAGCTTAACTTGGGTATGAAGAAGGGGTCAGTAAAAGAAAAAGAGAACAAATTTGGGTGTGAAGAAAAAAATGATGAGTGAAATAAATAGAAATTGCCAAAAAAAAAATTAGTGTTTTGAAAGAATGAAGAAAATCACATCCAAAATCTGAAAATAAATGAAGGAGAATAAGGGAGAATGAAATGAGAATGGTTGGAAAGTGGAGAAAAAAAATAGTGTAGTGTCAAGGAGGGTTGAGTCACCATATCCATATGTACCATACCCATCCCCAATCCTACATTACAAGCCGATGAAAGTCTTATAGTGATCCTAGTCCAACTGTCCGAAAAACTAAGGCATAGAAAATAAGGGCAAGCCTATGGTATTTCATGCACACTGTTTGAACTTCTTTATGAGAGGGAGTGTTTTGACCTAGTCCCTACTTTGATATTCATTAGTATACTTTGAGTGTATGGGACTTCTTTGTTGTGAGAGTACCTAGGTTGCACTGTTAGTTGCTATTTGTTCAGATAATGTCATTTACATATATGCTTAATTGTTTGTTCATAAACTGATGCCATCACTTGATCCCTTCTGTGTCATAATAATATGTTGCATGTATACACACCGTGGTTTTAATTTGCAAGTTGGAGGGGTCAAAAAAGTTTTTGATGCCAAAAGCAATGAGTCGACTGCCATAGGTCTCATAGGTTTCTCTTAGTTAAGCATCAATCATGTTTATTTTTTTTTGTTCACCTGAGGACATGCAAATGTTCTAAGTTGAGGGTGTTGATGTACCATGGTTTCATGGCACTTTCGATGCCTAAAACAAGGAAAATATGCAACAACTTGGGTATGTTTGGTTAGTATGATGTGTTTTCTGTTATATACTGCAGGAGAATAGGTTTTTAGAGGCAAAATGATCAACAAAGAAGAATCATGCTCGAAAATGGACTATCTGAAGATGAAAGAACCAAATCCTGCACCAGAGGAGTGGCCCACGGTGGGACCCACATCGCATGAGTCAACCTACATGGTGTGGGTCTGTGTCGTAGGTCGACTCCTGCAGCTAGTTGAGGCATACTGATTTCCACGACAGGACCCACGTGGCGTGACTTGGTTCCACAACACCAAGTCATGGTACCATGGAAAAGTGTCAACTCTGTTTTCCTGTTTTATTCAATATAGGATTCACCTTGTATCTATAAATACCCCTATATTGTCGTATGTTCAGGGGTTGGTCAGTACATTGTTTTGAGAAATATTTTCTATTGTTTTTAAGTTCATAAACATATTATTGATTTTGTAATCTTGGAACATCGATTCTAAGGTTTTATTCATATTGAGATTTCAGAGTTTTCTTCTTATTGTGAGCTTACAATTATGTTTTCATTATTGAATTCTTCTTGTGTTATTGCAATCATGAGTAGCTAAACCCATCAACTAGGGTTGTGTGAACCATGAGGAATTAACAAAATGGGTTAAGTGAGAAGCAATTTTGAACCGTTGGGAATGCATGTATTGTTATTACCTTCATTATAATTTATCTTCTAATGGTTGCAATGTTAGAAACTCGCCTGTATTCTAGACTTGCTCGAGAAAGAGGTAGAGATTGGAATCAAGGAATAACAATAGGGATTTTAAGCTATCAACCTTCATCTAATGACTTGAGCCATAACAGGAATAGTTATCTGAGATCCAGGACAAGGGTTAGTAGTACGACACTCGGATACCAAGAGGAGAAGAGTGAAATTCATCTAACCAAGGTCGAGAGACGTTTAGATGAACATATCTTGTTAGATTTTGCATGCAACACAGCGGGATAGTTTTGCTAGCATAAGTAACCGGTGGAGTTAAGGAATCATTGGGGATCATAGTCCTAGTGTATTTCTCATATTGTTTGCAAAATCCAAAAATCAGCAATCGTTACTGTTACCATTTATTCACAAAAAAACCTATTTTTACTTACTTGCCAATTGCTCAGATTAGCATTCTACATAATTTCGTCCTATTTCTTGTGGGATCGACCCCAACCTAGTTGGGTTCTATATTTGATACAACGACCGCATTATACTTTTCTGGAGGTATATTTTGGGCGATATCAGATATGAGAAGTAGATACCCCCAGCTTTTTATCATGTTAGTTACTTTATTTATTTTTTAGTTCTAGGACAAACTAGTGTTTTAGTGGTGAATAATGTAACAACCTTAATTGTAAAATTTCCCCTTTTATTTGTTTCGATCATTTTGCCCTTCCCCGTAGTTGTTACATGCTATTTATGAGGTATGGGGATGGTTTGCATGGTCTCCAATGCATTCGAGGGTGATTTGGGAGAGTTTGAGACTCGTAAAGGCTTTAAAAGCCATGAGTTTGACTTTGGTCAACATTTTATGTTTCAAGTGTTGGATGGTGTTTGGACTGTTCCATTAGATATGGAAAGTAGATTTCGAATTAGTAGTGGGGTTGGTTCAGGTTTGAAACCTTTATTTTGCATTTTGACCCTTCTTTTGAAAAATAGCAAAATAAGCCAAAATGGTGTCCCGAGGATTAATTTGTTGTAAATGATCTCTTTTTGAAAATTTGATGTTTATATTGATCTTGAAATGTCAAAAATATCCTAGTAGCATATATTCTTTATTTCTGTAGGGTCCTAAACAAATCTCAAAGGTCCATTCGAAGACATTTCAAACATATAAAATCTGCAACTTTGCTGATAGCTGGTGCATGTTGATTCTTTCTTTGCGAACACGGCCTCCTATCTATGAACGCGGAGAAGGATATTATCCTTCACCGCAATCGAGAGATGGTGGCCGCGATCATGAAGGTTTATCGGGATCGGTTTGGGTTACTTCCTTCATCACAAACGTGACCGGGCCATCGCGAATGCGATGTGTCCAGGTCATAAGCCTTTGTGATCGCGAGAGGCTATTATTAGAGAAAGGTTTGGAATGAAGTAGCTCGCCTAAAAGGATAGGATGACCGCAAACATGAAGGACAATTAAATGGCCAGGTCACTGTTGACCCTCATGAATGTTAAGGGTTAACCGCGTTTGCGAGGTACTGTTCTGTGAACAGTATAAATACCTCATTTTCCTCCATTTTTGGACTTGGGAGCTTCAGGAAGGGATGAATTTTAGGGTTTTCTTCATCATACATGCTTGGGTAAGCTCCAAACTTATCTTTACATTGATTATATCTTCAAAAACACCTTGTTATCTTGATTTCAAAATGGATTTTTGGGGGTTTTGCCAGTAAAGCTTTAAAATGGTTTGTAAAGCTTTAAAATGGTTTTTCTTTGATTTGAACATCAATTTCAACTCATTTTGGTGTGTTTTTCAACTGTAGACTCCTATGATCTTGGGAAACATGTTTCTAAAATAAAATTTCAGTTTTACCCTTATCGATTTTGAACTCATTTTACGAAACCATTTTGGACCATTTTAAATATAGTCGATATGGGTATCATTGGCTTCCTTTTGATGTAAAGATTATGTATTTGATAGATTTAGCTCATTCTGAGACCGTTCTAAAGGGAAAGGCTCAGCGTTGAAGGGTCTAGGCTTGGATTCCGGCACTTTGAGGTAGGTTATGGCTTAACTTTCTTCAGACTGGGTTGGGTAGTTAACAAACATGTAAAGCATGCTATGGGTTAAGAAATTAGCCATGGAGATTATATCTTGAGATTATTATTACTATCATGTTCCCGTGTGGGAACTTATTTACATATTATTGTTGACTTGAGAGAATATATATTGTGTGTTGCCCGTGTGAGGGCTTTATTTGACATTGTAGGCCTTATTTGTACATTAAAGTCCATATTTGTTGTTGTGATGCCTATGTGGTTTCTTGAATAGATATTAAAGTCCTTATTTGAGCGTTATTTGCCTTTATCATGATAGAAATAGCCGAGTGAGGGGTTTGAAATGATATTATTGATGTCCAACTTGACTATTCATTCTAGTGGTGTTGAGCGAGGGCTGATATCATGAACCAATGACATATTGAGTTAATACTGAGGTCACATATACCTGTATTGAATTAATCATCATTTTTATGTTGATTGGCTGTGAGAATTACATCCTCATTTCATACATACATATTCATGGAAATTGGTACCACTGAGAGACACTTTGTAAAACCCTTGATCCGTGAACAATATCTAGAGAGGTGAACGAGACACTTTGTAAAGCCCTTGATTAGTGAATATTAGCCAGAGAGGTGAATTGAGATAAGAGTAAGTATACGGGTTGCGAACCCCCCATAGGTCCTATCTTGGAAGTGTTGAGGCTCGGAAGGTGTATGTACAGAAAGTCATGGGATGACTTTCAATCATTCATCATAATCCCACCATCATTGCATTGCATTTTCTGTGTTTCTTTTATGTACTCTTGATGTGTACTTAGTTTCCTTATATATTTCATGTGTAGTTGTTTCTTTTGATCTCATAGTATAGAACTGTTAGTGGAGACAATGTGAGCTACCTTTTGGGGACTTTTTTGTTTGCAGGTGACGTAATCATAGTATCTTTTACTTGTATTATTTTCTACTTTGCTCAATCGGCCTATGATACCTACTGAGTCTAAGTGGACCATACTCACTCCTATTGTGCCCTTTCGGTGTAAATCCTAGTTCGAGTACGAGGCGCAGTAGCTGATTTTGTGCGGTGATAGCTGATTTTCGGAGTACCTAGTGAGCTCTCCGTTTGGATCCCTATTCTAGTCTCTAGGTATTATTTATGTCTTTACTTGTATTCAGAGACAGACTATTGTATTTCAGTTTCGGTTTTGTCTAGATGCTCTTGTACTTATGATACCAAGTTTTGAGATTTGGTTGTGTTTTATACTTTAGATTATGATTATTATGGTCTGACTTCGTTTTAGAACTTTTGTGTCATTTCATTTCTTCTTTTCTCGTATTTCTTATCTATTATGGGCTTTTGGCTTACGTACCAAGGTGGGGTCGGAGTAGGTGTCATCATGACCTAAACTTTTGGGTTGTGACAAGGGTATTTTTAGGCTAAAAAGTGGAAGAAGTGGTATTTTTTAGCCAAAAAGAGAAGGTTGAGGATATATTTTTGCCAAAGAGGTGTAAGAAGAGTATTTATGAATCATTTTCCATATGTTAGGGATATTTTAAACCCTTTTCAAATTATAATTTGAGGGAGTATGCAGTCTAGATGTAAATAAACTATCTTGCCTCATTCTAATTGGTTCATGTGTGACATCAAACACATAGAATGCTTGTTATTGGTCAAGACATATCATTTTTAATAATATGTAGTCCAGATGTAAATAAATCCTCTTTCCTCATTTTAATTGGTTCATGTGAATCATCAAGCCTATAAGATTGCTTGTGATTAGCCAACACATGTCATTTCGAATATTTAGCAACTTTTGATTGGTTATTATTTTGATTAGGGATTAACACCTCATTTAAAGACAGATTTTTAAAATCTGATTCAAAATATATAGTCAAAGACACGTCGTTTTAAACACTATGAAGTCTAGATGTAAATAAACTTTCTTGCCTCATTCTGATTGGTTCATGTGAGTCATCAAGCATACACAATTGCTTGTTATTGGCAAAGACATGTCATTTTAAATACTTCATAGCTTTTGATTGGTCATTATTTTTCCAAGGGCTAACACATCATTTGAAGACAGATTTTCAAAATCTAATTCATAATATCTGGTCAAACACCAGCTTCTATATAAACTCATTAATAAAACTCTAAAATTTACAAAATATTTTCCCCTTTCTTCTTAACAAAGTTTTTTTTAACTATGGATTCTTGAAAGCACCCTCAACCCCAACCCCACCATCACCAATAACAACCCCCACCCCAACTCCACCTCTTATCTATGCTATTGCACGACCAACAACAACAACCCCAATCCCACGAACTAGAACAACCTGACATTGATATGGTATGCGCAATAGTCACTTTTAACCAACACCAACTACCAAATCTCTAGCAAAATCCTCTCAATTCAGTTTCTGCTCCTACTTCAGTGGTGAATCAAGCAGATTATGATGCTATTGCTCCTGCTCCTTTAGAAAACCCAGCTAAGAAAGCCCGTGGAAGGGCCCCAGGCTCTGGAAAGAAGTAATACCCGAATCCTTTAGGTATGTATTGTATTAATAATTTCTTCATTATGAATCTAGCTATAGTTTGGGAATAATTTTATATATATATATATTGATAATGTAAAAAACCTTAAATTGTATATATTTATATCAGAAACAACTTCTCTACCTCCTGAGGTAGGGATACGATCTCCGTATACTTACATTGGGGATATTATTGTTGTTGTTATTTTTTTGTTGTACTACATTGATAAAATAATAATTTAGTTGTAAATCATACAGATTCTGGTGCAACTGCATCAGAAAACCCTGCTAAGAAGGCTCGTGGGAGGCCTCCGGGCACCAGAAAGAAGAAGAAGAAACCCGAAAGTTTAGGTATATATTTTTTGCATTATTTCTTCAATTTGTATGTAGCTTCTAATTTGGAAATAATTTAATTTATATACATTGATAACATAAAGAATTTTATTTTATGGATAAATATTTGTAGTTAACCTGACATTTTCACTATCAATGCATAGAGGTTAAGTTCAATTGGAAAATATAGATGCTAAATTTTTATATTTCCTTTTTGCTTACTCAGCTCTCTCTTAGGTAGCTTATCAAATTAGGTTGATTAACTTTAGGGTGCAAATATATTAGATTAATTTTATTTTAAAAAATTGAAGTTTAGCTATTTGTCTACATTATAGTACTTTATTTTTACTCAAAAAAGGGTAGTATAAGCTGCAATTATTGTAAGAAAAGGGTGAAAGAAAATATTGAAAATGTTGGTCAAAGTTCACTTAGTTTAACATCGGGTTTCTTGATGGTTAGCAGGTACAGTTGGATGTGGATCTATGAATCACATAATCCTTGTGGACATTGGACAGGTAAAACTCTTATTAACCTATATTTTTACAAATACACTAGTTTGCATAGTTTACTTTGTATATTGTTGCTCTACAATAGGCTCGAGTTTCGAACTTCATACGAGAGAAAAAGGAAGAAATTAGTTTACTTTTTATTTATTCTTTTTGTCGGCTTTCTTAAATTCTCTGTCTTTTGGGTTGATACAACAATGATTAATTGATGGACAAGTATTTTAGGATGAAATAAAAGAACCAAAATGCGCAGAAATTTTTAATCTTTTATTAGTTGGAAATTGAAAATTTTCCTCTTTTTATTTGTTAATATGTTAAATTTTTATCCTCTTTAGTTGTATTTTTGTGTGAGTCTTCTCATTTTCCACAGGTAGAACTCTGTTTCCTACAAAATTTCCATCATAATTCCTTTCTTTTCTCTTCAGCAACCGCCACAAGTTCTTTTGTTTGCCTCCCGCTCTCGTAACTATCTGCTACCAAGCCTCTTCTATCTCTCTATCTCTCTCTGGTATCTATGCTTTGATACTTTAAACATTTCCCAAAATCCTTCTCGTTCCCTTATTCTAACGCATAACTCCATTCTTCGATAGGGGTGCTTGATGTGTCCTAGGCATGGTCTACGAAAAGAGGAGTAGAGTTAGGTCATGGCTATGGGTAATGATGTTTTAATCAATCTTTTCTGAGAAATTTGTAGAAATAGGTTTTGATTAGTCGGTCTGATAAAAGGTTGGTGTTTGTTTTTTTACAAAATGCAAATTTCAAGTTTGCCAGAATGGCATCACAAAATGTAATTTTTTTTTTTTTGTGAGGGGGGGGGGGAGGAGGGAAGGGGGGTGATATAAAGTTACTTGAGGAGAAAGGTGAATAAGTTATGTCGATTGGTGAGAAAAATAGCAGCTAACCATGAGATAAATCTTGTGGGGCTCATAGCTCCATTTCTTAAAACTGAAAAGTTTATGTAACTAATACATAATATTTATATCTTACCCTTAATTAAACTTCTTGTTTAAGGCTGACTTGAATTGAAGTCCCAGTCTTGTGAATTTTTTGTTGACTTTACTAAATGATGTAAACCTGTTACCTTGACCACAGGACATTGTATCTAAGATAATGACTTTCTTAGAGCAAGGACCACCTGCAATTTGTATTCTATCTGGAGCTGGATTCTTATGTGAAGTTACCCTCTGGCAGTTTGCAATCGGTGGTGGGACTGTGACGCATGAGGTCTGTATGAGTTTTAGCTTAAAAACACTTACCCTTTCTGTTGCCTTTGTGTTGAGGCATATGCGATGGCTTACGCTTAGTTAGTCTATGACTCTATGTATATGTTGCAGTCTTTTTACCTTAGGTTGCTGGCTGTGTGATCTGGAAATTTGACTTTTTGGCATTTATTTAGATGCATACACACGAAGCAATTGCTTTTGACATAAGAGAAAAAATTCGGTAGAGTATATCCTTTTACATGTACTCTCTCTAGCCCATTTGTGCCTATTACCTTTTAAAAATCGTTCAGTTTTCTTTAACTACTCTTTTTCAAATAGTTCAAAGTCTAATTATAAAGAGTAAATTGACAAAAGCAAACCAGAATTATCACGTTTTTCGAGTTTCATACATGAACTATCAGGTGTTTGCATTTCTACGTAAACTATCACGGACTATTTATGCCACGAGGACATGTTTTATCACTCTTTGTCAATAGTCTTTTAGTGTCTCATGACTTAGCCTAGTGTGTGTTTATAACTTTCAACCTCTATGTTAGTATTTAGATAATATATTAATTAGTTAAATTACCATTTTAATCAAATCAGACAATTCAGTCAAATTATTTTACTGTCAGATACAATGTTTCACTTGGCGGTCAGACTAGAGCTAAGATTTCAACTTTATATGTTCTGTTTTAGAACGATTTTTTCAAGTGTTAATATTTGGGTTCTAAACTTAATATTTATATATATTTTATAGATTTCTTAACACAATATATCATTTGAGCAAAAGCTACTGTGTTCGGCCGACCCATACAGGCTTCTAGCTCAGCTCCCATTAAGTGTGAAAATCTTATTTTAGTTTCCTGTCTCCTAGTCCTTTTTTCTGTTAGAAGTGTTTTGCTCATAAGTATGTTAAATGTACTTGAAGTGGGATGAAACACAATTAAACCTTCGATAATGAACCGACTTAGTTGAGGCTTCTTTGTCAAAATTTTGGTTTTTCTGGAAAACAATTGCTTTGGATAGTTGAGGTATTGTTCATTGATAATGGCGTTATTCTTTATACGTAGGGTCAATTTGACATCACCTCGTTATCGGGGTAATTCATGCAGTCAGAAAGTGGCGTAACAGGTGGCCTTAACCTGTCAATGACTAGGCCAGATGGTAGTGTTTTCGGCGGTGTCATTGAAGGAAAGCTCAAGGCTGCCACTCCGGTACAGTTGCTATTCTGACTACCTCTGTTCTTGGGTTCATTTTTTTTCATTTTTCTTTTGGATAGACTAGTAGTGCGTGGCTCTAAATGGTCCCAGGTTCAAATTTTGAACCTTGTGTGTGTTACTTGCATAGCACATGCTGCTCTTTATGACATGACAAAATCGTTGGGCTGTTCTTGCCCTGATGTTTGAGTGCATATTGTGTACTTGCTAATGGTTTTCAGATCACTACCAGGTGGTTGTGAGAAGCTTCATTCTGTACACGGGAAAGCCCGAGTCTATGCCACCATTTTCAACTCCACCTCCCAATTTGTTGAATTTCGGTCCTCTGGTCACTAAGGCGACCTCTCCTTCCCAGGTGCCTCAACCATCTCATCTGATGTGAACGGTGGTAGCCCTCTCTGTTATGAATCTACCCACGATGGAGGACCCAATTGATATAATGTCCAATTACATTTGAGATCCCGGTTAAAGGAATGAGCATGTGCACTAAAGATACTTATATATAGAAGATAGAACTACTCCATTAGGGTTATGCTAAGAGTTACGTTATTTTATTTTCATTAGCTCTTTTATAATAGCACTCTGGAATCTCTCTCTTCTATTTTACTTTTGTTTTTTGATACTAAATTGATGAACAATCTGCTTGTATCTTCTTTTTATCATCAATACAAAGCTTAGTTTGTTACATTGGTGCTTTCATTGATTCCATCTACTATGGTGGACTACGGACACATAACTCTCTCATATTCAATGGTTGCTGCAATGCATTCTCGGCCGGCTCCGGTGGAGTTGGGTCGATTCAGCAGCTCAATGCAGAGGGTTGGGTTCTTCAGGCGGAGCTCTATTTTGATTTTATGCCGTCTCAGATTCCTACAAGTTATGTTACATCTACTCCTATCTCGATGGTGAGGCCCTTGAATGGTTTCATTGGATGGATCGCAACAATCATTTAGTTGATTGGAACCATTTTAAAGATAAAGTGGTGTTGCAATTTCCGAACAAAGCTATTACTATGCCAATGTGGTGTTCCGTTGATCGTTCTCAGGCTTGTTTTGACTTGTCATGTTGCCTGAATATAAAACCTTTGCTACCTTTGCTCGATTTGTGAAGGATTATCTTATTTACATTGATATTATAAGTAATATAACTCAAATACACTGATAATGTAAAGAATTAAGAAACAACTAGAAGCTTTAGGTATATTTGTCATCATTATTGCTTTAGTTTATGTATCTAGTTACAAATTTGGGAAGGATTCATAATTAAGAAGCAACTCAAAAATGTTTTCTCTTGGAGTAACTATTAAAATTCCAGTGCCAAAGCAAATTACACTACACCAAAAAAAGATCTTTAGCTGCAATTAGTTAACGACAATAGCTTAATTGCCGCTAAATTATACTTTTGAGAGGCATTTGTTATTGACCATTACATTTTAGCACTTTTTGTAAATGCCCTTAAAGCCTATAGCAACATTGGATCCAATGACAATTATTTAATGCCGGTAAAAGTTTTAGCACTCTTTGTTAAAGTGCATATTTATTGTCGCTAAAAGCCTTTTTTATATTGCTAAAACAAACTTCCAGTTGACGTGAGGGAGAGCAAAGTAAAATGCAGATTGATGTGATTCTTGATTGCAATAATCAGGTACTGCTGCCGCAATCTCTTCCAGTAATTTGATCTTCTTTCTTATCTTATATGCTATAACTGAAAATCAACCTTACAACAACAACAACATACTCAGTGTAGTCCCACAGTGGGGTCTAGGGAAGGTGGTGTATACGTAGCCTTATCCCTACCTTGTGAAAGTAAATAGGTTGTTTACGATAGATCCTTGGTTTAAGTGACGCATAACAAATTTAAGGTTGGAAAGAAAATATAGTAATTAAGAAGACAACACTGAAAAATAATGGAGAAGAGAACAGTAGCAACAACAAATAATACGATTACCGAAGCAAAAAATATATATAATATTAAAATCAAAGAGTAAGATAGTACAGAGTAATTATAATACTACTGAAAAGGGAAACTAGCCAACACTTACTACCTACTTATCTTATATCCTAATCCTTAACCTCAATATCCTCCGATTTGGTCATGTCATCATTAAGCTGCATGTGTGATTTCCATGTCTAATCACCTCTCCCAAATCCTTCCATTAATTACAATGTTTCTTTCGATTCTGTCATAGTCAGATTAATGACAGAGTAGAGAAAAAAATGACAGAAGTAGTCTAAAATACGTTCCACTTCCTTTTATTTTGTGGTAGAATAACTCCAAGTTAAAATGTTCCTCGATGCATGAACCTAAACTGCAAATTGAAATGCTCCTCAATACACTAGCCTAAACTGCAAAATTAAAACGCTCCTTAAGGTACGAGTATAAACTCAGTGGCGGACCCAGGATTTATGGGTTGTGGGTGCTCGGGAGGTCCGAACACACATATTGACTCCCAAAGCTTTAAAGTTCTGCCTGGAAACTAAAGCACCCATCTAACTTCTTGGTTTACTGGGTGCTTTTCTAAGTCTTATACCAATTTTTATACATTTTTTATATAATTATACCTAATCTGCATTGGATTTAACGGGTGCCGGAGCACCCCAAAATTGTACATAGGTCCGCCCCTGTATAAACTGCATGTTACTCCTGCCCCGCAAGAGTATAAACTCCTTACGGCCAAAAAAAAAGTCCGTTAGGTTGATAACCTTGAAAGAGGCGGCCTAGGCAAAAGTTAGACAAAAAAATATAACTCATCTTCCTAAACTACGGTATGACTTGATCCTCTTCACTGAGATATGTAGGCAGCTTGGAGTATTTACTCTAAGTTTAGTCATATGAGTTTTAAAAAAAAAAAAAAGGAGGGCCGTGCCATTACTTGATCATCACAACATCTTTTTGAAGTGGCATAGATAACGTGAATTAGATATTCCTTTGCTGAATTCACCACAGACGCGCAAAGGAGAAGAGTCAAGCAAGACAAAATTTAAGCTGATTTCAATGTTATATCTGTACAAATTCGTAAAGGTTTTGACCATTATTTTTAAATATGTAGCATTTATTTGGGTCCTCTTTGCAACTAAACAAGCGTCTCGTGATTCAGAGATTCCTACATCGAGTTATGAATTTTCTACCAATGCCGCTCAAAGCGGTGAAATAGATCATCAAATTTCAAAATTAATCTGAGCTGATTTCAAAGGCATATCTGTACAAATCCATAAGGGTTTCTATAATCATGTATTGATTCCCTAGAGTCCTCTCCGCAATGAAAAAAATGGCTCGTGATTCAGAGGCTCCTACGCCGAGATATGAATTTTCTACCAAAGTCACCCAATGCTGCAAAATAGGCCATCAGATTTCGAATTGAACGACTTCGATGACATATCTGTACAAATCTATAAAGGTTTTGACTATTATTTTTACACATACTATAGTTTTTGAAGTCTTCTTTGTAACAAAAAGAGCGGCTCGTTATTCGGAGATCCTACAACGAGTTATGAATTTTCTACTACAGTCGCTCCAAGCTGCGAATAGACATGTCAGATTCGGAAATCAACTTTAGAAATCAATTCTGATCAATTCAAAAGGAATTTTGATCTGAAATTTTGATATATCACATACTGTTGAGTTCCCTTTATTTTTGATCAGGCGATTTGCAATTCGGACACTCTTAGCTTGAGATATAATTTTTACGATACAAGGGTGCAGAGCTGTCAAGTCCATGTAACTGCAGGTGCAACTTTATCGCACTCATCAAGCCATATTTGTTAATTGTTCTGCAGCACTTGCCGAATCTTTTGCTCCACATAGCTTCTCAAACTCGACAAAGGTTATCATCAACCAGTGCTGTTTTGCGTCAAATTCTTCTTTGACAAAAAAAAAAACAACTAATTTTGCATGCCAAATCCTAAAGGTTGAGACGCTTTATAAACTTCTTCGCCAAGATGCAAGGAGTTTTTCATGCCAAGACCTGAGGGGATAGGCACAAATTTTCTCATCAAGGATAAAAAATCTACTTACTCCAATGTTTCGCGTTGACAAGCCATGAGAGGGGATGCGCCATGTATTTCTCACAAAAACCTCAACCGGAAAGTGACGCGTATGGTTCCTCACCGACTTCAAAAATTTGTCTTGACCAATCTAGGATGATATAATTTTCCATCTTTGGCATAGGTGTACTCCTTAAAGTCAAGTTTCTATAAGATTAAAGGGCTCTTGATTTGACACTCCAAGCTCAAGATACGGACGTTTTGGCGAGGGTGCACAAAGCTATGAAATTGTGATTTTTACGTGTACATAATTTCTTGGAGTCTCTTCTCAACTAAACAAGATGCTCATTATTTCGTCACTCCTACGCCGAGTTATGGATTTTACACCACAAATGCTCAAAGCTGGCAAAAAAAGAGTTGAATGAGGCAGAATTCAAGCTGAATTCGAAGCAATATCTATACAAATCCGGAGAGCTTTTGACTGTGATTTTTACATTTGTACTAGGCCTGTGAGTTATCTTCCCAAAGAAATAAGAAGCTCATGATTTCGTCGCTCCTACACCAAGTTATGGATTTTATACCACAGACGCTCAAAGCTGAAAAAATTGGACGAGGCAGAATTTGAGCTGACTTCGAAGCAATATATGTACAAATCCGGAGATCTTTTGATCGTAATTTTTACATATGTTGCATTCCTGTGAGTTAACTTCCCAACGAAATAAGAAGCTCATCATTTCGTCACTCCGGCACCAAGTTATGGATTTTATATCACAGACGCTCAAAGCTGAAAAAAAGTCTAGCAAGGCAGAATCTGAGCTGACTTCGAGACATAACTGTACAAATTCATGAAGGTTTTGACCGTGATTTTTCTACAGATTGAAGTTCTTGGAATCCTCTTTCCAATAAAAAAAGGAGTCTCGTGATCCCAAGACTTCTCCACCGAGTTATGAATTCTCTACCACAGCTACACAAAACTGCGAAACAGACATCTGATTTCAAAATCAACTTCAGAATTAATTAATTCCGATCAATCCGGCCGGAATTGTGATCTGAAATTTTGATATATTGCAGGATGTTAAGTTCCATTTTTATAGAATCAAATATCTCATGCTTTCGTAGATCCTGCACCAGGGAATAAATATTTTCGCGGACGTGTGCCTAGTACTTGCTCACCAATGTCGGAAAGGACTACTCTCTGTGTCAATCTCACCAAGCCAGATGGAACCACATACATACTCCCTGATAAGGATGGGATGCGGTCAGTTGAAGCCTCTTTGTCACCGAGCCTCAAGGATGAGATGCATCACGTGCTCTCTCGTCAAGGATGGAATGCAGACACTCAGAACTTCTTTACCACTAGGCCGCAAGAATGACACCAAGTACTTGCTCGCTGAAGTTAGAAAGGGAACTTCCAGAATCGCCAAGGATGAAATCAGATTGCTCCAAGTCTCTTGATATTTTCCGCTTTGGACCAAGTCCGCATGGTTTTTCCCAAAATACCTCACACCATTAAGAGATCCTACACGTAGTGAGTTCATATTGGGATCCTGACTGATTTGAGTTCATGCCATGTAAGACTCATTTAAGAAAAAAATATTTTCTTATAGGTTTTTAATCATACCATAGCTCGAACCCTATATCTCACATTAAAGGCAAATAAGAATCATATTTATTTCCCCACAATCCTTGTTAATAAAGAGGGAAGGTTCTTCAATTGCTATAACTATTTGTACAAGAAAATAGTCATGATAAAGATATATTAAATGTGTTTAACCTATTTGTACAAGAAAACAGTCGTGATAAAGATATATTAAATGTGGGTTCCCAAAAAAGGAATACATAAACCTATACATTTGTGATTATATTATTTTGTCATATTATCAATCATAGAAATTTATGTATAATTACCTTATGAATAATCTAATTGAATCTGTAATGATGCAACCGACTAGTGATATTGTCAGCTCTGAGCCTACTTTCATGCGGCTTTAAAACGTGTCACTAGGGTATAAGATCTGATTACTTAGATACCCAATATATCTCTTGTGTTTTATCGATGTGGAACTTTTATCCTAATCTAGGATTTCACATGCACTCTCTCAGTGTCATCACTGAGTTTTGCCCATTAAATGCGTGATTTACCTAGATTCAGCATTGAGGTTTGCCTATCTTTTCAGAATTTGCCTAAACTCAACACTGAGGTTTTTCTCGCCTAGCTTAGGACAAGAGTGCCACAACAACAAACATAAGGGGATCATGTTGGGTATATAAGTAAGCATGCCTGATATCCTAGTGACATGTTTTAAATTCAAGCAGGACTAGGCTCGAAGCAGATAATTTCATTAGCGGGTTGGGTCGTTGTAGCTTGATACCCCTGTAATTATTACAATTCTAATTATCACCTTTGTTTGGACTATTTCATAAGTTGATCAAATAGAACACAAGATTAAAGTAGTACGCTAGTTTCAACAAAGGTTGAGGATATTTTTACACCAAAGAGGTGTAAGAAGGGTATTTATGAATCATTTTCCATATGTTAGGGATATTTTTTACCCTTTTTTATTTATAGTTTTAGGGAGTATGCAGTCCAGATATAAATAAACTCTCTTGCCTCATTCTAATTGGTCCATGTGTGCCATCAAAAACATAGATTGCTTGTGATTGGTCAAGACATGCAATTTTGAATACTATGCAATCCAGATGTAAATAAATCTTCTTGCCTCATTTTAATTAGTTCATGTGAATCATATCATCAAGCATATAAGATTGCTTGTGATTGGCCAAGACATGTCATTTTGAACATTTAGCAACTTTTGATTGGTCATTATTTTGATTGGGGATTAATGCCTCATTTAAGGACAGATTTTTAAAATTTGATTCAAAATATATGGTTAAAGACACATCATTTTGAATACTATAAAGGTCAGATGTAAATAAATTTTCTGATTGGTTCATGTGAATCATCAAACATATATAATTGCTTGTGATTAATCAAGACATATCATTTTAAATACTTCACAGCTAACGTCTCATTTAAAGATATATTTTCAAAATCTAATTCATAATATATGGTCAAACATCAGTTTCTATATAAACTCATTGATAACACTCTAAAATTTACAAAACATTTTCCCCTTTCTTCTCAACGAAGTTTTTCTGTACTATGAATTCTCAAAACACCCCAAACCAAACTCACCATCACCAACAACAACCCCCCCCCCCCAACACCATCTCTCATCTGTGATACCCCACAACCACCAACACCAACTTCTAAATCTCCAGCAATCTCCTCTGAATTTAGTTTCTACTCAAATCCCACAATCAAATCTTGATGGATCAGCTGCTACTCAATTGAAGAAGAGATATAGGTCGAGGAAGTGACCACTTTTGCGAATTCCTTCATTGTTTCCGGTGAATCAGGCAAATTTTGTTGTTGCTGCTGCTTCAAAAAAATGCGGCTAAGAAAGCTCATGGTGCTGCTCCTTCAGAAAACCCCTCGAGTTTGGGTGTTTCTCCCACTCGAGTAGTGAATCAAGCAGATTTTACTACTACTCCTCTAGGAAACCCCTCCAGTTTAGGCGTTTCTCCTACCCCAATGGTGAATCAAGCAGATTCTGTTGTTTTCGCTCCTGCTCCTTCAGAAAACCCGGCTAAAAAAGCCCGTAGGAAGCCCCCAGGCTCAGGAAAGAAGCAGCACCCAAAAGATTTAGGTATATTGTATTTATTATTTCTTCATTAATTATCTAGCTCTAATTTGGGAAGAACGTTTTTATATACATTGATAACATAAAAAAAATTATATTATTTACATTAATATAGGAAGCAACCTCTCTACCCCCAAGAGAAGCATAAGATCTCCGTACACTTACATTGGGTATGTTGTTGTTGTTGTTTGCTTTAATACATTGATAATGTAAAAAAAAATTGGTGCTAAATCATGCAGATTCTGGTGCAACTGCTTCGAAAAACCCGGCTAAGAAGGCTCGTGGGAGGTCCCCAGGCTTCGAAAATAAGAAGTAACCAGAAACTTTAGGTATATATTTTATGCATTATTTCTTGAATTATGCATGTAGCTTCTGGAAATGATTTAACTTATATGTATTTATGACGTAAATAATTTTATTTTATGGATGGATATATGTAATTAACCTGACATTTTAACTATCAATGCAAAGAGATTAAATTCATTTGGAAAATAAAGAAGTTAAATTTTGATATTGCCTTTAGGTTTCCTCAACTCTCTCCAAGGTGGCTTGTCAGAATCAGGTTGATTAACTTTAGGGGCCAAATATATTAAATTGATATTGGTTTTAAAAATTGAAGTTTAGCTATTTGTTACATTATAGTACTTTATTTTTACTCAAGAAAGAGTACTATAAGTTGCAATCAATATTTTAAGATGTTGGTCAAAGTTAACTTAGTTTAAGATTGGGTATCTTGATGGTTGGTAGGTGCAGTTGGATGTGGATGTATAAATCACATAATCCATGTGGACATTGGACAGGTAAAACTCTTATTAACCTGTACTTTTACAAATGCACTAGTTTGCATATTTTATTTTGTATATTGTGTCAAGTTTGTGCTGAATGTCTCTCAATGTTGAGAGTCTTGCCATTAAATAGAAGTATTCAAAGATTACATCCCTAAAGATCCGCCCTTCCTATCCCTAAAGATCAGCTATTCTATCCCTCTAAATCCGCTATTGTATCCCTTCAAATCTGCTATTCTATCTCTTTGATTACTACATCAGATAACTATAATTACACATATACAACAATATATAATTACATTAATATATACAATATTCACTATTAACTCATGATCTTTGAGTAGTCCATCATGCTAACATCCCTCCTCAAATCGATGCTGGTGGATCAAGAAGCATCAATTTGCCTACTAAAAACTTATGGCGTTGTCGTGCCATGGATTTTGTAAACGCATCAGCTATTTGAAGATCACTGGATATGTGAGGAAGAGTAATGACTCCTTTATCTACAGCTTCTCGTATATAATGACAGTCTACCTCGATGTGTTTGGTCCTCTCATGATAAACTGGATTAGTAGCAATCTGAATAGCACTTGTATTGTCGGCATGGAGTGGAGTAGGACTAGATTGAGGAAATCCAATCTCAGCAAGTAATCCACGAAGCCATACAACCTCGGAGCAAGCAGTAGACATAGATCGATATTCAGCCTCTGTTGAAGATTTTGAGACACGATCTTGTTTCTTACTCTTCCAAGATATCAAGGAATCTCCAAGAAACATGCACCAACCAGTAACTGAACGACGGGTATCGGGACATCCCGCCCAATCAGAATCACTAAAAGCATGAAGACGAATAGGAAAACCACTAGGAAAGAATAATCCACTATTAGATGTTCCTAGGAGATACCGAATGATACGACGAACAGCCACCAAATGGAGATGACGGGGAGCTTGCATAAATTGACTAACTTGTTGAACTGCAAAAGAGATGTCAGGTCGGGTAATAGTAAGGTAATTTAAGCTCCCAACTAATTGCCGAAATATAGTTGGATCAGGAAGAAGATTGCCTTCCTCACGACGATACTTTACATTCAATTCTAATGGAGTATCTACGGAGGAGGAACCTTGAAGACCAGCCAAAGAAATCAGATCCTGAGTATATTTGTGTTGGTTTAGAAACACACCTGAAGAATCATTATGAGCTTCCAATCCCAAGAAATATGTAAGAGTACAAAGATCTTTCATATGAAAAGAATCCTTAAGCTGCTGTTGGAGGCTAGTGATTAGTGAAGAATCAGTTCCTGTGATAATTATGTCATCTACATATATCAAAAGAAGGACACAACCTGTAGATGTTTTTCGAAGGAACAAAGATGAGTCATATTTGCTCTGCTTAAAAGAGAATTGTAGCAAAGTAGACCGAAATTTGTCAAACCAAGCTCTAGGAGCTTGTTTTAATCCATACAAAGACCGCTTCAACTTGCATACATCTGATGTAGGTGATGAGAACAAACCAGGTGGAGGTTTCATAAAAATATCTTCTTTGAGATCACCATGAAAAAAAGCATTTTTGACATCCATTTGATGAAGAGGCCAGTTTTGTGAAGCAGCAATGGCAATAATAGTTCGCACCATAGTCATTTTTGCTACTGGTGCAAAAGTCTCCTCATAGTTCACACCATACTCCTGTCTGTTACCAAGAACAACCAACCTAGCTTTGTACCGATCAAGAGTTCCATCAGAATGAAGTTTAATTGAATAAACCCATTTACATCCAATTGGGCGGACATTTGAAGGACATGAAACAATATCCCATGTGTTATTTTCTTTAAGAGCCAAAAGTTCTTCCTCCATTGCTTTCTACCAACATTCATGCTTGGAAGCTTGTGAGTAACAAGTTGGAATAGAAATTTTAGATAAAGTAGAGGAAAAACCATACCAATTAGGAGTACGAGATACTCTAGTAGATCGTCGAGTTGGCTCAAGAGGAGAAGGCCTTGAAGAATTCTCAGATTCTAGTTGTGGAGCAGTCTCAGGTGGTGGATCAATATCGGGAGGGGGTAAAGTTGGCCGACGTCGTTCATACACAAATCCAGGTTTGAACCTCTTAGAAGAAGATGACAAATCCTCAAAAGTAGGAAGAAGAGGAGAAACAGAAGATGACTCAACACGAGTAGGAAAGAAATACTGATTCTCAAAGAAAACAACATTTCTAGAAACACGAAATTTATTAGAAGATGGATCATAACAGATAAAACCTTTCTGTGAAGTACCATAACCCATAAAAGCATATTTAGTAGACTGGACAGAAAGTTTATTGCGCTGAGAAGGAGGCAGATGCACAAAACAAATACAACCAAATGTATGAAAATTATCATAGCTTGGATTTTTTTGATAAAGACGAAAATATGGAGATTCAAGATTTAACACTTTAGATGGTAGTCTATTAATTAAATAGACAGCAGTAGACAAAGCTTCCACCCAATATTTAGATGGAACAGAGGACTCAATCAATAAAGTACGAGTGACATCTAAAAGATGACGATTTTTACGTTCAGCAACCCCATTTTGTTGTGGCGTATATGGGCAAGAGCGTTGTGAGACAATTCCTTTTTCAAGAAAAAAATTCTTGAATTCATAAGACATATATTCTCAACCAGAATCAGATCTTAATAATTTGATGCAAGTAGAAAATTGAGTCTCAATGTAGGCCAAAAATGTCTTGAATATGGAAAATACCTCAGATTTGGAACGAAGAAAATACACCCACGTAAACTGACTATAATCATCTATAAATGTCACGAAGTACTTGAAATGAGCATGAGAAACAATTGGTGAAATGCCCCAAACATCACTATGAATGACATCAAAACACTTTGTAGCACGACTACCAAAATTAGGAAAAGGAAGAATTTTACTTTTGCCCAATTTACAAGTAGAGCAATCAAAGGAAGCAATGGAAAATTGATTTTTATTCCCCAATAAACCAAAATTTGATAAATGAGACAACACAATAGAATTTGGATGTCCTAAGCGCTTATGCCATACCTCAGTCTTACTAGGTGTAGAAGTACAAGCAAAAGATAGAACACAAGGAATGGAGAAGTGTATAGGAAACAGTCGTCCAACTTTAGGACCCTTCGCAATTATCATCCCCGACACCTGATCCTGCAAAGACAACCATTACGAGAAAAATTCATATCACAATTGTTATCTACCAATTGTCCAATTGAAATAAGACTAGTGGAGAGCTTTGGTGATACAAAAACATTGTTGAAAGTTTTAGTAATATCCCCAACCTTGGTAATGGGTAAATTACTACCATTGGCAACTTGAATTTGTAATGGACCATGATACTTACGAACATTTTTTAGCATACTAGCTGAGTTGGTCATATGATTGGAAGCTCCAGAATCAACAAGCCAAAAATCAGATGTGGTATCATTACCTTGCAGCCCCAAAGCTGAAAATGCTGACATGATCATTTGTCTTACCATTTCGGGTGTAAGAACTTGTCCCGAAGATGAGTTCTCAGTAGTGAAACCATTTATCCCAGCTTGAAAAGCATTGACCCTACGGTTTTGAGGGCGTGTGGGACACTCTTTGATGATGTGTCCTTGTTGCTTACAATAATTACAAAACTTCCTGCCACAATTTCTAGCAATATGACCATATTCTTTGCAACAATAGCATTGAGTTCTAGTCATATCCCTACCCTTTTCTTTACCTTGGGCAGCAAATGCAACAGCGACATCATTTAGTTGCTTGAAAGCATTTTGTGTGACAAAACGCTGCTCTTCACGGAGTAATTCCCGAAAACAAACATCCAAAGAGGGAGACGGGTCACGATTCATCAAGTTAGAGCGAACACTCTCAAACTCGAAACATAACTTCATCAAAAATTGGCCTCGCTTGCTTTCCTCATGAACTTCCTGAATTACAGAAAGAGATTCGGCAGGTATTTTGGCATAAACAATATCTGTAAATTCAGCCCATAAATTCTGAAATCCAGAAAAATAATCATGAATGGATTGATCTCCTTGAGAGTAATTAGCAATTTCATACTCTAACTGAAAGCGTCTTGCGCTATTGTCTTGGTTGTAAACCTTTTGTAAATAATCCCACATGGCCTTAGCTGTCTTGTAAGGCCTGAGATTAAGAACAATAAGAGGGTCAATTGACCCCAATAGCCATGTCATGAACCGAGCATCTTTAATCTTCCATTCACCTAACTTTGTAAGATCAGTAGGAGCAGGGTCACTTCTATCTATATGCCCCCATAGTTTTTTTCCAGTGACAAATAATTGAAATTGAAATTCAAGAATGATTTTTCTAGTGAAGCGAACATTGAAGGATTCGAATTGATGTGAAGCCATGTTCTTGAATAGCTATGAAAACTAGAAACACTATGACTCAAAAAACAACCAGAATGACCAAGATCAAAAGTCCAAGATGTTAACAAACAGTCAACACAACCAAAATTTCCAAAAAAAAAATTGAAATGAACTAAGATGGACTCTATGAAACTAGACAGCCAAGAGAAGGCTCTAATACCATGTCAAGTTTGTGCTGAATGTCTCTCAATGTTGAGAGTCTTGCCATTAAATAGAAGTATTCAAAGATTACATCCCTAAAGATCCGCCCTTCCTATCCCTAAAGATCAGCTATTCTATCCCTCTAAATCCGCTATTGTATCCCTTCAAATCTGCTATTCTATCTTTTTGATTACTACATCAGATATCTATAATTACACATATACAACAATATATAATTACATTAATATATACAATATTCACTATTAACTCATGATCTTTGAGTAGTCCATCATGCTAACATATTGTTGCTCTGCAATAGGCTTGAGTTTCAAATTTCTTACGAGAGAAAAAGGAAGAAGTTAGTTTACTTTTGTATTTATCCTTTTTGTCGGCTTTTTATCTTTGTCATTTTGGGTTAATACAACAATGATTAATTGATGGACAAGTATTTTAGTTGGAAATTGAAAATTTTCCTTTTTTTTTGTTAATAATTTAACTTTTTATCCTTCATGAGGTAAATAAGGTATTGTGGCCAATTCATGTCACATATTAGAGTTTCGTTTCTTTGTTCTTTCCGTTCACCATTACTCTATTTCCTTTTGTTTACTTAGGCTAGATCATGGTCCTTCCATCTTATCTTTTTAGTGGCATATTTATTTTTCCCTGGCCTCCTTATGTTTTAGGTAACCTATACTATTTTCCATCTCAAACATTTTAATTAATTACTTGGAGGATGTGCTTTTCAGTTTTTTGATCAGATGTTGTCAGAGTTGGCTTAGAATCTTGGTGATTGAGTTGCTAGGTTAAATGTAAAGTGGGATATGGAATTAGCTTTTAGCGATGAATTTTTTTTAAAAACAAAAATACAAATCCACCTGGTTTTTGTACTTACTAAAGGTTCTAGCATATATAAATTGAATCAGTTGTTATTTATTGTCTTCAATTACTGCATTACAAATACTTCCTTCATCTGTCTTCAGTTGTATTTTCTTAATACATATATTATTAGTTGTGTGACTCTTTTCATTTTCCAAAGGTAGAACTCTGTTTCCTACAAAATTTCTATCATAATTCCTTTCTTCTCTCTTCAGCAACCGCCACAAGTTCTTTTGTTTGCCTCCCGCTCTCGTAACTATCTGCTACTAAGCCTCCTCTATCTCTCCATCTCTCTCTGGTCTCTATGCTTTGATACTTTAAGCATTTCCCAAAATCCTTCTCATTCCCTTATTCTAATCTAACTCCGCATCCTGGGCATGGTCTGCGACAAGAGGAGTAGAGTTGGGCCATGGCTATGAATAATGATGTCTGATGTTTAATCAATCTTTTCTGAGAAGTTTGTAGGCTGATCCAATAAAAGGTTGTTTTTCTTTTTTTATAGAATGCAATTTCGAGTTTGCCAGAATGGCATAACGGGATGTAATTTTTTTAAGGGGGGGAGGTGGTTACTTGAGAAGAAAGGTGAATGACTTCAAAGCAGCGAATCATGAGAGAAATCTTGTGGCCATCATAGCTCCATTTCTTAAAATTGAAAAGTTTATGTAACTAATACATAATATTTGTATCTTACCCTTAATTAAACTGCTTGTTTAAGGCTGACTTGAATTGTAGTCCCAGTCTTGTGAACTTTTTGGTTGACTTTACTAAATGATGTGAACCTGTTACCTTGACCGCAGGACTTTGTATCTAAGATAAATGACTTTCTTAGAGCAAGAACCACCTGCAATTTGTATTCTATGAGAGATGAAGTCTTATGTAAAGTCACCCTCCGGCAGTCTGCAATGGGTGGTGGCACTATGACACACGAGGTCTGTATGAGTTTTAGATTAAAGACACTTACCCTTTCTGCTGCCTTTGTGTTGAGGCATGTGCGGTAGCTTATGCAAAAAGGCAACTGCTTTGAATAATTTTGATTACTGAACTTATTTAGATAGTTGAGGCATTGCTCATTTATCATGGTGTTATTCTTTATATGCAGGGTTAATTTGACATCACATCTTTATCGGGGTCATTCATGCAGTCAGAAAGTGGCATAAAAGGTCTTCTTAACCTGTCAATGACTAGGCCAGATAGTAGTGTTTTCGGAGGTGTCGTTGTAGGAAAGCTCACCACTACCAACTCTGGTACAGGTGCTATTCCAACTACCTCTGTTCATGAGTTCATTTTTTTTCCTTTTCCTTTTCAATAGACTAATAGTGTGTGGCTCTAAATGATCCCAACATTCAAATTTTGAACCTTGTTGTGCGCATGTAACTTGCACAACACATGCTGCTCCTTATCACTAGACAAAAGCATTGGGCTGTTCTTGCCCTGATGTTTGAGTGCATATTGTCACTGGACAAAAGCGTAGGTTATTCTTTCCCTGATGTTTGAGTGCATGTTGTGTACCTGCTAATGGTTTTCTGTTCACTGCTAGGTGGCTTTGAGAAGCTTCATTCCGTACATGGAAAAACTTAGAGTCTAAGGCTCCATCTTCAACTCAACCTTCCAATGTGCTGAATTTCGGTCCTCTGGTCACTAAGGCGACCTCTCCTTCCCAGGTGCCTCAACCATCTCATCTGATGTGAACAGTGTCAGCCCTCTCAGTCATGAACAAGGACCTTTTGCTAATGCTGCTCAACCAATGCATGGTATGCCAACGTACGGGGGCCAAGCAATGCGAAATTTATGAACTCCAACTTAGGGCAAAAACTTACCAATCAAGGGTGTGTTTGATGCGTAGGATAATGTTTTCCATTTTTATTTACAACTTTCTTCTAGATTAGGTCTTAATACGATTACTCCTTATTGTGTTTAAATTTGAAAACATCTAAAAGTTTGTTGGTCCTAGTAGAGCAGTGGAAATGTGTTTACTTTTATTTGCTACAGTGTTGAGAGATTATTGTTAATACAATTGAATAGTGACATCCTATTTTTGCCAGTAGGGACCCAGCTGTATTTGTACATTCTTCTGCATTAAAGCTAGTTTCTAAATTTGAACCTTATAAGTTTCCATAATTCTCAAAACTTCATTGACCATTATAATAGAGTTTTATTATAACCAACTTGGCCTCATAATTATCTTGTACATGTTGATAACGTAAGTAATGTAACTCTTATACACAAATAATGTAAAGAATTAAGAAAAAACTAGAAGCTCTATTTGTCATCATTATTGCTTTAATTATCTATCCAGTTTCTAATTTGGGAAACAACTCAAAAATGTTTGCTCTTGGGGTAGTTATTAAAATTCCAGTGCCAAGCAAATTGTAAACAAACTTCCAGTTGATGTCAGGGAGAGCAAAGTATAATCCAGATTGGCGTGATTCTTGACCTCTATTGGACACATTTCTTGACGATGTGGTCAAGAAGAGTGGAACTCTCTTGTTTTGGTTTGTCCATAAGTCACCTGGATAGTAGGATAGGACGATAATTCAATGTTAAACACTTCTCTTCCTATTGTGTTTGATTGGAGGATTTAAATTTACCTAAGCTGAGCGTAACATAAATTAATGCAGATGGAGGAGGATAGATTCACTAGGTCATGGATTTATAAACTGATGGCTCAATTGTTTGGTTTGCTTCTTCCTTTTTCTATGTTTTTTTTCTAAAAAAGCCAGCCTGATGTACAAAGCATCCCGCATTCACTTAGGGTTCGAGAATGGGGCACACCCCAAGGGGTGTGACATAGACCCTCCACCCTGTTGCAAGCATTAGTGGTTGCTTTCCCGTCTTGAACCCGTGGCATATAGGTCAAGACTTTAAATGTGCTCGGGTGAGAATAGTGCTAGGATGGGCGACCCTCTGCGAGCTCTCGTGTTTCATCCCATTCTAAACCCCACTAGTTTGGAATTGAGGCATAGCTTGATTATCTTTTTTTTTTTTTTTCTGTTGTTGTGTGTTCTTTATGAGGACTAAGAAGAGACCTTCAGTTAATGTTGGTCTTCTTGTTATAAGTTGATGTTATAATCTGGGGTGTCACATAAGCTTAGGATAAGAATTCCACATCGACAAAACACATGAGAGATATTGGGTATATAAGTAAGCAGACCTTGCACCCTATTGATGTGTTTTAAAGTCACGCGGGCCTAGGCCCAGAGCGGATAATATAACTAGCGGGTTGAGCCATTACAAATGGATCGGAGTCACTCCTATGTCAGCCTTATCAATGTGGGCCCTGATTTCAGGCAAATCCTGATGTCAGGCAAACCTCAGTCCTGATTCTAGAAAAATCTCATGAGGTGGGGCAAATCTTAGCGTCTGACTCCCCAACTTAAGATAAGAAGTATGTTGGATATATAAGTAAGAAGGTCTTACACCCTAGTGATGTGTTTTAAAGTCGTGCAGGCCTAGGCCCAAAGTGGATAATATCACTAATGGATTGGGCTATTACAGTAGATATCTGGATTGAGAAGACCAATCAAGCATTACAAATACACACGGTCTTCCAAAATAAGACTGATGCATTCACATAGCAGATAAGGCCGACAAAACTTAGCATCAAAGTGTCAATTAGATGAGTTCCTGACTGGAAGATCGAGTGCATCTTGATACCGTGAACCGGATTGAAGAGCTTGTTTATAGCTGAGTCTCAGCTTGATAGGGTCTAGTAATTATGCATTAGGATTAATTATTAAGTTGTAACTTTCCTGCTTTCTTAGAAGCAGTGTGCTATAAACTGGTTTAGGAGTTTATCTTCAAGTTGGGGATTGACTTGAAGCTGGCACGGGAGGGGATCTGGACCCTACTTTGTGTCTTTCTAGTCGTTAAGACAATTCAAATCTAATGCATAACTTTTTATATACATAAAATCTTATTAAATATAATTAATATTTAAAAATATGAGGAGTTCCTACATAATTTACATAAAATGATTTACTCCCTCCATTCTTAAATTCTTTTCGTGCTCACTAAAAAATAGATATTTCATAATACTAGTCGTTTTAGATAATCAAGACATAATTAGTTGTCTTTTTCCATCTTTTCCCTTAGTCATAAATATGGAGAAATATTAATATAGTGCAAAAGAGAGAAGTATAAAATAGAGATGAGTAATAAATAAGGATAATTTAGTCAAATTTTTCTTTAGTTAATATTTTTCTCAAGGGGCATGCAAGCCCAAAATGTGACAAGTATTCAGGAACGGAGGGAGTGATAAATAAAACTTTATTTAATTTAAAGTCCTAAGCATTATGAAAATAATTAAATATCATAATTTGTATGGTATAGATATAACAAAGAAGGCACTCATTGCTTGGGACAAACTGTGCAGGCCTAAATCTTCTGGAGGAATCAATGTTACTGATTTGCTGATCCGGAATAAAGCAGCTGTGGCTAAACTATTTTGGAATTTGTGTAGAAAAAAAGATACACTCTGGGTCAAATAGGTGCATATATATTATGGGAAAGGGAGGCATATGTGCCCTGTTCCATTACGAACGAGCCGTGAGAGACTAAATCCCTGTATCCAATGAAAGTGGATCGAGATGTTAACATGAGCCTTTGAGCAGACAAAGTATGTGATCAAAAGCACAGATATGAAACTTAAAGATCCTGAGCTACTAAGTCTTTCCTAAAAGAGGAATTCGTATGTGTCTTTCTCTCAGTGTCATGGCATACAAAGTCATGTCTTGATGCATTCCATACGTCGACTCATACAAAGCAGACGAAAAAGTCAAACCCAAAGCTCTATAACATCTCGGGCTCATCACTTTATCCCCAGGCTTCTTTCTTTTTCTCAATATGATTCTTCAGAGATGCTAAAATTGACTGTCTTCCCAAAGCAAGCATCATGGATGATCCGAAGAATCTTTAAAGCCAAAAAAGATCTTGTGGAAGTAGGGTATTCTTAAAATGACATACATCGTATGGAGGTGTTTTCTATTAAAAAAACTGTATCAAAATTTTTTGGGTAAATTCCCAAAGGTCCCCCGGAGAAGAGTAGAATGTAAGAATATTAGTGCCCCTAGTTAAATGTATTTTCATTTCGAGACTAGCAGCCTTGGGGAAACTGTACACTAAGGATATACCTAAGTTGCTCGGACTCTCCAAAAATGTTGCTGCACCTGTGCCGGATCCTCCAAAAATGTGCTACTTTTGAAGGATCTGACATGCATCCGATGATATTTTTGAAGAGTCCGAGCAACATAGGAATAGACTATCATCATGGGGGATGGATATAACGCTAGATGGTGCCCTATGCTCGGGAGTCGGGAGGATAGGAGAATATATCCCACTTATTTTTTGACTATCCTTTCTCTGCGTACATTTGGGGTAGACTGCTACAATGGCAAGGTATTAATAGAACAATAATGGGCTGAACTGAAGAACTCCACTGGATGACTTCACATATGAATGGAAAATCAGCTAATGCCCACATTTGTAGCATGTCTGTGACAGGATGTGTATACCAGATCTGGCATGAAATACGCGCAAACTTATGCCTAATATGAAATATGCACAAAGTTAATTAAGTCTTACCCTTCCTACAAAAATTATGCAGATAGAGGCATCAGCTTCAGAACCCCCAAAGAGGCATAACGTATTCCTAAAGAACTCGCAAGGCACAAGATATCCTTGCAAGGAAAAAGTTTTCTAAACAAAGGTCTTGAATTAGACACTACACAACTAATGACAGACAAAGCAAAAACTCTCTAAATCTTTGTCATGCGAAATTAGGTCATAGTCACAACATATTTGGATGGTTGTTACCTATTGTATTGTATTATATTATTATTTTAAATATAATATTTTCAAATCCCAGCAGAATTTCTTTTCATCTTTCCTAGCTTTGATGGATTGAGTTACTTGGTACCTGTAGTTGGAGGTGGCATGTATTCCTTGAAATTAGTCGAGGTGCGCGCAAGGTGACTCGGACACTATGGATATCAAATAAATATATATAACATTTGTGTTGATTGTTATTATATTTTATTGTGTTCTATTGTTAAATTCATCTTTAGGTAATGACGAAAAGTTTCATTCTGTGACACGGCCGGTCTGGTGTAATTGCACTTTTACCTTTTCTTTTTTTTTTCTTCTCATTTTTAGTTTACTTGTTATTTGATAATCTTATTCTATCTTTTGCCCTACCTTTTTATAGTATCTGTACCTTGTACCTTACTTTCCTTATAGGTTTATCCTTCAAATTACTGATGTGTAACATAATGTAACCATGAAAAATGATACAATCTAGGGCAAAGGGGCAAATATACCCCACAACTTTACGATTTAGATCAAATATACCCTCCGCTATAAAAATGGAGCAGATATACCCTTGTCGTTTATGGAATGGTACAGATATATCCTTTTTACTAACAAATTTGTATTTTTAAAATGAAATAATGCTTATCTTATTTTTATAAAATTTTAAAAATACAATTGGGTTTATTTTTAAATAGTCCATTTATTTTTTAACCGACCCAACCTGCCCAACCCAAACAAAAACAATTACCCACTGATTTTCAATTTAGGGAACACCCAATGAAAATAAAAACTCATATTCCTGACTGCAATACATGCATAACCATCTGTATTTTTTCTATGGAAATGTATTTTAGATCAGTTAGATGAAACTGTATCTTTATCATCGTTTAACCTATTAGAATCAATCCATTTGTCTTATTTTGATTTAAAAAAATAAGATAAACATATCTGTTAGTAAAAAGGGTATATCTGCACCATTTCATAGATGACAGGGGTATATTTGCTCCACTTTTTTAATGGAGGGTATATCTGCTCTAAATAAAAAAGTCGAGGGGTATATTTTCCCCTTTTTTCCTACAATCTATCCTAACAATATATTCATTAAAACAATACAATATAATGTCACACAATACGATAGAATACATTATGAGACAATATTTAAAAACCATCCAAACATAGTGTTAATAATAATTTGGCCTCAATTTTTTATTAAATGAGAAGCATGAGCAAAAATTATAAACACCGATTTGAGGATAAAAAATTAAATATCACCCCAAAATAGGGGCAATTTGTGCAAAAAATTGAATTTTTTTTGAAGACAGATTTAGAAAATCTGATTCACAATATATAGTCAAACTCTAGCTTAAATATCAAACCTAAACCCTTGCACCTGTTTGGTTCATGTGAGTCATCAAACTTATGACGAATGCTATGTTATAAGGTTGCTTGGAATTTACCAAAATATGTCATTTTGAATACTTGACAACTTTTGATTGGTCATTATTTTTGATGGGGAATTATCACCTCGTTTGAATACATGACATAATCCTATTTGTCTAGAATTTGACTAGGATGCCAAATCATATTGACATGTGGCATGAATTTGGACCTCAAAATAAACTGAACTTTGGACTTAAATCTTATAAAATTGACGTATTTAATTGTCTAGTACAAATTAATTATTCAATTCAAATAAATATGAACTTAATTCAAATGTTGTTTGAATTTAACCCAATACAATTTATGTGTCTATAGATGTATACAGAATAATAGATTTTAATTTCATCCCTTCTGTAACTATAAATTGTAGCATGTCTCGAGGTTCATATTTTCAAAATATAATTTAGTAATGTTTAATGATTATTAATGTTTGGCTTGCTAAGGCCAAAGTTCAATTGTGTATTTCGAAAGTTATTTTCAAAATGGCTTAAGTTATAAAATTTTATAAACAAAGATTATGGATTAAATAAGGGCTCAAAATTAGTTACTTGTTCTATGTCAAAAGATTGGATCCATGATAATTTTTTCTTTTAAAATAGAACATTAAGGACTAATTAGCATGAGATGAATAAAAAGACCTTTTTTGTATAGCATTGTAACAACCTTAATTGTAAAATTTCCCTTTTTATGTGTTTTGACCATTCTGCCCTTCTCCATAGTCGTTACATACTATTTGTGAGTTGTAAGGATGGTTGGCACGGTCCTCGATTCATTTGGGAGTGATTTGGGAGAGTTTGAGACTCTTAGAGGCTTTAAAAGCCATGAGTTTGACTTCGGTCAACACTTTGTGTTTCAATCGCCGGATGACAATTTGGATAGTTCCATTAGATATAAAATATCGATTTTAGGTTAGAAGCAGAGTTGGTTCGAGTTTGGGACCTTTATTTTGCATTTCAATCCTTCTTTTAAAAAATAGTGAAATAAGCCAAAATGGGGTCCCGGGGGTTAAATTGTTGTATACGATCTCTTTTTGAAAATCCTACATTGTTATTAAGTCCAGAACATCAAATATATCCTAGTAGCATATATGGTTTATTTCTGTGAGGTCTCTAACGAATCTCGAGGGTCTGTTCGGAGGATTTGAAAACATGCAAAATCTGTAACTTCACCGATATCTGGTGCATGCTTATTCCTTCATCGTGAACGCAGGCCCTTGACCGCGAACATGAATAAGGATGATGTATGTCATTGCGATCGCAAGGTGGTGGCTATGATCGTGAAGGCTTATCGGTCCGAGTCGGGTTACTTTCTTCATCGCGAATGCGACCAGACCGTCGTGAATGTGATGTGTCTGAGTCATCAGCCTTCGCGAATGCGAGAGGCTAACTACAATCGTGAAGGCCAACTTAATGGCCCGGTCTCTATTGACCCTCGCAAACGCGAAGAGTTGACCGCGTTCGTGAGGTACTGTTCACTAAATAGTATAAATACCTCATTTTTTGAGATTTTCACCATTTTTGGACCTTGGATCTTTGGGAAGGGGCAATTTCTAGGGTTTTCTTCACCATTTGTGCTTGGGTAAGCTCCAAACTCTCGTTTCAATTAATTTCTTATGATTATATCTTCAAAAACACCTTTAAATCTTGTTTTCAAACTAGAAATTGGGGATTTTTCTGGTAAACTCTTAAATGGTGTTTCAACTCATTTTTTCGTGGGTTTTAAACTGTAGACTCCTTTGATCATGGATAACATGTTTCTAAAATAAAATTCTGATTTTACTTCTTTCAATTTGGAACCCATTTTTCAAACCCATTTTGGACCCATATTAAATATAGTCGATATGGGTATCATTAGCTCCCTTTTGATGTATAGATTATGTATTTGATAGATTTAGTTCATCTAGAGACCATTTGAAAGAGAAAGGCCCTGTGTTGAAGGGTCTAGGCTTGGATTTTGGTACTTCGAATTAGATTATGGCTTAACTTCCTTCAAACTGGGTTGGGTAGTTAACGAACATGCAAAGCATGCTATGGATTGGGGAAATTAGCCATGGGATTTATATTTTGATATTATTATTATTATCATGTGCCCGTGTGGGTGCTTATATACATATTGTTGTTGACTTGAGAGATTATATATTGTGTGTTTCCCGTGTGGGGGCTTTATTTGATATTATAGGTCTTATTTATGCATTAAATGCCATGTTTATTATTGTGATGTATGTGTGGGGGTTTGAATAGATATTATAGGCATTCTTTCATCATTATTTACCTTATCATGATAGTAATACTCGAGAAAGGGGTTTTTGAGATGGTATTATTGATTTCTGCATGACTATTCACTTTGGTGGTGCCGAGGAGGGCCCACATCATGACTATTATTATATTGAGGAGATTTGAGCTTATTTATACTATTATTGAGCTGATTCATTAACATTATATTGACTTGGCTATAATCATGCATCCTCATCTTATTTATTCATATTCATACAAATTGGTGCCACTAGGAAACACTTTATAAAACCCTTGATTCGTGAAAAATAGTCGGAGAGGTGAATGAGATACTTTATAAAACCCTTGATACGTAAACATTAGTCGGAGAGGTGAATTGAGATATAAGAAAGTATATGGGTTGAGAACCCCCCATGGTTCCTATCTTGAAAGCGCTGAGGCTTGGAAGGTGTATATAGAAAGTCAATGATGATTTTTAACTATTCATCATGAAGCCACCATTATTGCATTGCATTGTAATTGCATTTTATGTGTTTCTTTAAGAACTTTCGATGTGTACTTAGTTTCCTCATATATTTCGTATGTAGCTATTCCTTTTGATATCGTATTATAGAAATGTTAGTGGAGATGGTGTAAGCTATAGTTTGGGAACTTTTTTATTTGCAGGTGACGTGCTCATAGTATCTTTTACTTGTATTATTATCTACTTTGCTCTGTCAGCCTATGATACCTACTGAGTATAAGTGGATCGTACTCACTCCTATTGTGCCCTTTCGGTGCAGATCCTAGTTTGAGTACGAGGCGTGGTAGCTGATTTGTGAGGCGTTAGTTGATTTTTAGAGTATTTAGTGAGCTCACTATCTAGAGCGAGTCCTGTTCCAGCCTCCATCTATTATTTATGTCTTTACTTGTATTCGGAGACAGACTATTGTACTTTAATTTTCACACTTATTTAGATGCTCTTGTACTTATGAAACCAGGTTTTGGGATATGGTTGTGTTTTATTCATACTTTGGAGTATGACTATTATGGACTGAATTCGTTCTAGAAGTCTCATATCATTTCATTTCTTCTTTTCTCGTATTTCTTATCTATTGTGGGTCTTCGGATTACCTACCAAGGTGGGGTTGGAATAGGTGTCATCATGACCTGAACTTTTGGGTCGTGACAAATTAGTATCAGAGCGCCATGTTCACCAGTCTCATAAGTGAAAAAGCAGGATGTCTAATAGAGTCTCATGGATCGGTACGTTGACATCAGTATATAGCTTCGAGAGGCTATAGGATGTCTTTAGGAAAAACTTCTCTAATTTAATTCCTTATTGTGCGGATTATTCATACCCAATGCTCAAAACTTGTATTTCATTTTTTTCTGCACAGATGGTGAGAATTAGGTCCAGAGATGTTAGGGATGCTATGCCAGTACCCGCTGTTAAAGCCTTAGACAGGAGGTGAGGTAGGGGTCATGGCCGATCCAGAGGTAGAGAATGGGCACGAGGAGCTACCCCAGTTAGAGGATGTGCTAGGGCGGCCCTTCCCGAGCCTGAGGTCGATTATGCTGAATATGATTATCAGATAGAAGATGTGGGGCTAACTCAAGTCGCACAGGGTTCAATTGATTCCCCGATGCTACAGGATTTATTAATTCGTCTCTTGAGTCGTCTAGATGGTGTTCCCTAGACTGGTGTTCCTTTTAATGTACCGGGTATTTTTATGACTTCAAGAGGTATTCAGCCACTAGGACAGGATCCTACTTATGGTATTCATACGTCAGGGGTACAACCATCTTTTATAGTACCCCCACATATTGATTTATTACCTACCAGGCTTACTGTCCCTCCATTTTCTTTTGGTCTTGTGATTTCTTCTGATGATCAGAAGAGGTTTGAGAGGTTCATTAGCTTAGATCCTCCCAAGTTTAGTGGTGCCTTTAAGAGAATGCCTATGAGTTTCTGATTGATTGCCAGGAGAGATTGCATAATCTCAGATCCCTTGAGTCTCATGGTGTTGCTTACACGACTTATCAGTTGACTGATGTGGATAGACAGTGGTAGAGGTCTCTTGTTAGTTGCAGACCTTTGGGTTCGCCTACTTTGACATAGACTCAATTTTTTTTGAGGCTTTTCTGGAGAGGTTCGTGCCCTATAGTTTGAGGGATCAAAGGAGAGATGAGTTTGATCACCTGGAGTAGGGCTCCATGGCTATAGCCGAGTATAAGGCACACTTTCATGCATTATCTAGATATTCCACCACTAGTATCTCCACTGAGTCAGAGAGGATTAGTAAGTTTGTCGAGGGATTGGAGGGCTCTTATCAGTTGGCCACGACTTAGCTTATGGTTTTAGGTGGTTCATTCCAGGGAATCATAGAGCATGCTAAGTTGATTGAGTCGATTAGTCAGGTACTCAGGGAGGCGCCAAGAAGGTGTGTTGGCAGGGTGAGTTTAGTGAATATTCATCCTGAGGTAAAGATTTCTCCGCTAGAGGTTCCTGTGGTTATCATGGTAGACTAGTTCAGGCAGTTTTACAAGTTTCAGGTGGTAGGTCTTTGGTTTTTGCAGCTCCAGGTAGCTAGGGATCAGGTCATACAGGTAGAGGCTCCAATTTAGGTTTATCGAGATAAGAAGGTCGTTCTGGTTCTTCTTGGCCCCCTCAGCTTTAGTCAGGTAGTAGAGTGTGTTATATATGTGAGGAGGGTTTTCATATGTCAAGGTACTATCCTCGGCGTGTGTTTGTTCCTGCTCAGTAGGGTTCTCAGCTTCAGTTTTGCCCTACTCCTATATCTGTAGTCAGAGGTGGTTCACAGAGCGGCAGGGGTGGTACTAGAGGTGCTCGAGGTAGAGCTAGGAGAGTTCGTGGTGGTGAAAGTAGGGTTACTCAGTCTAAGATCGGATGTGTACAGTGCTATGCTATACCTAGGAAACCCAAGGCAGAAGCCCTCTGATGCAGTTATTACAGGTATCATCCCAGTTTGCTACCGATCTGCTTCTATGTTATTGGACCCTGGGTCTACATTCTCCTAAGTGTCTACATATTTTGATACTGGTTTTGAATTTTTATATGGGTCCCTTGCTGTACCTCTTCGTGTTTCTACCCAGTAGGAGATTCTTTAGTTGTAGATCAGGTGTACCAATCTTTTGTAGTGACCTTTGTGGGGCGTGAGTCCTAGGTAGACTTGATTATCCTAGATATGGTTGATTTTGATGTTATCTTGGGTATGGATTGGTTAGATCCTTATCACACTATTTTGTATTATTATGCCAAGACTGTGACTCTAGCTACTCTAGGTGTGCCAAGGTTAGCTTGAAAGTGTACTCTTAATTCGAGTTCTAAGGGAGTTATATCTTTTCTACATGTTCGTTGCATGGTAAAAAAAAGGGTATTTGTCTTATTTGGTCTATGTTCAGGATACTAGTGTTGCCTTTCTGCTTCCTTTGGATTGTTCGCGAGTTCATGGACGTGTTTCCAACAAACTTATCGGGTATGCCTCCGAATTGCGATATTGATTTTTCTATTGATGTTGATCCGGGTACCAAGCCTATTTCTATTTCTCCTTATAGGATGGCCCTAGATGAGTTGAAGGAATTGTAGGATATGTTGAGTAAGGATTTCATTAGACCTAGTGTATCTCTTTGGGGTTCTCTTATCTTGTTTGTGAAGAAGAAGGATGGATCTATGCACATGTGTATTAACTATCAGCAATTGAACAAGGTAACGGTCAAGAATAAGTATCCTCTTACTCGCATTGATGATCTATTTGACCAGCTTCAGGGTGCTTCGGTGTTTTCCAAGATTTACTTGAGATTCGGGTATTACCAGTTGAAGATTAGAGCTTCGGACGTATCGAAGACAACTTTTGGGACTCAGTACGGTGATTACAAGTTTTTGGTCATGTCATTTAGACTGACCAATGCCCCAACAGTATTCATGGAATTGATGAACCGAGTATTTCGACCGTATCTCGACTCTTTTGTGACTGTATTTATAGATGATATCTTGGTTTATACCAAGAATGAGGCCGACCATTTGAGACACTTGAGGGCAGTACTTCAGAGCTTGTGAGATGAGAAGTTATATGCCAAATTCTTGAAGTGCGAGTTTTAGTTGGACTCTATTTCTTTCTTGGGTCATGTAGTGACCAAGGATGGCATTACAGTTGATCCAGCCAAGGTAGCGGTTGTTTGTGATTGGGCTAGGCCCACTAGTCCCACCGAGATCTAGAGTTTTATTAGGCTAACGGGATATTATTGTCACTTCATGCAGGGTTTCTCTACTATTGCAGATCCTTTGACCAAGTTGACTCAAAAGAAGATTGTCTTTCAGTTGTCGTATACCTGTGAGGAGAGATTTCAAAAGCTCAAGGAGTTGTTGACTTTGGCCCCTATCTTGACCTTATCCAAGAAGGGCTGAGGTTTTACCGTATTTTGTGATGATTTTGGTGTTGGTTTGGTTGCAGCATTGATGCAGGAGGGTAAGGTGATTGCCTATGCTTCTCATCAGTTGAAGCCTCATGAGAAAAATTACCCTACCAATGACTTAGAGTTGGCCGTTGTTGTCTTTGTGTTGAAGTTGTGGCAGCATTACTTGTATGGGATCCATTGTGAGATTTTCTCGAATCATCGTGGCCATCAGTACTTCTTCACTCAGCAAGATCTTAATATGAGGCAGCGACATTGGCTTGAGTTGCTTAAGGACTATTATTTCACTATTCTTTATCATCCGGGCAAGGCTAATGTGGTTGCAGATGCCTTGAGCTGGAAGGCGATGAGTATAGGGAGTTTAGCTCATCTTTTGACTCAGGAGTATCTTTTGGTCTTGTAGGTTTAGTCCATAGCTAACCAGTTGGTTAGGCTTGATATTTCGACACTCGGGCATTTATTAGCGCTTGTTAAGGCAATATCTTCTTTGATGGAGAATATTCGAGCTCATTAGTTTGATAATGATAGATTAAGGGTGGTTCGTAATAATGTGTTGAGTGGATAGGCTAATGCGGCATCTCTTGATCCCAATGGTGTTTTGAGGATTAGTGGCCGAGTTTGTGTGACGAGAGATGGTGGATGGGTTAGATTGATCATGGAGGAGGATCATTGTTCTAGATATTTCGTTCACCGGGGGTGGCCAAAATGTATCATGATCTAAAGCAACATAATTGGTGGGGTGGTATGAAGAAGGATATTGTAGAGTTCGTGGCGAAGTATTTGAATTGCCAACAGGTAAAGTATGAGCGTCAGCGATCGGGTGGTAAGATGCAGAGGATGCCCATTCCCGAGTGGAAATGGGAGCAGATCACCATGGATTTCATAGATGGCCTACCCCCAACCTTGGGGAAGTTTGACTCTATTTGGATTATTGTGGATCAAATGACCAAATTAGCGCATTTCATACCTGTGAAGGCGAATTATAATGTAGAGAAGTTGGCCAAGATCTACATTTGAGAGATTGTTCGTTTCCACGGTGTCCCATGTAATTCATGGAGGTACTCAGTTTACCTCAGGTTTTAGGAGTAATATTCAGAGAGAGTTGAATACTTAACTTGATTTGAGCACAGTTTTTCATCCTCAGACGGATGGTCAGTCTGAGAGGACTATTCAGGTTCTAGAGGACATGCTTTGAGCATACGTCATTGTCATGACCCGATTTCTCAGGTCATGATGGCACCTACTCTAACCCACCATTAGGTAAGACAACCCGTAGTCCAGAACAGCTAGTAACGGACGACCAAGAGAAAAGAAAAAACTGCAGAATAAATGTAATAAAAAGGCTACTATAATCTCAAAATCTGGTGGAGCCAGTACAAAACCTTCTAATACAACAAGAGTACAAGTGAAATATAGGGTAAATATATATACAAAGATGTCTCTGAATACAACATCGAGATCAGTCTAACAATAATAGAGGGAGAGTAGGAGCACTCCGAGCGTCACTCTAAATCTCCAATCTATGGCTGCTCCGCACGATGCACACATCAACGGCGATAACTCGTACTATGATCTGCAGGCTCCAGAAGTGTAGTATGAGTGTCAAGCACGTGGTACTCAGTAGGCATCAACCAACTGAGCTCCAGAAATAATGTAGGCACAAATAACATGTAAGCATGAATATAACTGCATACAACTATCCAGGAAAACTAAGCATAATGAGGCTAATGGAGCAATAAGGATACATTATCCTATCCTAACAGTATTCGGGAACTAAAGTACAATACCGTATATCACTAGTCAATATACCGATGAAGAGTGAAAGAAGGATATAGAGTAGTATGCAAGGTCAAAAAATGCATTTACAATATGAATAGACAATGAAAGAGAGGGATATATTGTAATACCACATATATATATATATATATATATAGGACTAAACTCAAAGGTAATAACCTGAGGGAGCCAACCTAACATCTCGAGGATCATGGACAAGAAAGGGAGCTAATACTAGCATACTCAAAGCATCTAACCCAAAATGTGACTGATCATGAGGTAACCTAATAGTATTGTACCTTACCGTAATAGAGAAACGGAAACCAGAAACATACCGATAATCTCGGGTACCAGTCCATAATCATCCTGCCATGAACTAACCATAATAACCAACAATAAAGTAATTGGCTAGTCTGGACAAATAATAATCTAACCGGGGCCCCATAAGCCCAGAAGGTTCAGTCAAACACTTAGCATACAACAATCATAACCTGTACATATACAACCCCCCATAAGACTGATAGATACAAACGCCAAACAACTATACTGGTGATAGACAATGCATATGAATGAATGAAATACAACATAAATAGGAAATACCATGGCCAATCCAAGTTCCATAACATAACAAGTGTATACACCTCCTCCAGCTCAGTAAATCCCAAAGGCAGGACCTACAGCGACCATCCTTCTCCGCCAGTGCGGCTCACGGACAAAGGGGACCCTAGGGGACTCGAGATATCCGTAAACACTGTCTGGTCCCGAATCAGGACTTTCAATAATCACCATAATCCATCTACTCTGTCCAATACTAGAGAGAGATATATATGTACATATATGTCCAATATCCAAACAATATGACCATAAGAGCCTAAGAATTTGTAATCTAGAATCATGTTCCCCTTTAGGGATAAAATACTCACCTGGAGTCCAACTGGTATCGTAGCCTCTGCCTCGGGCTTAATAATATATAGTCAACATAATAACGCCTCATAACTCGAGAAACTATGGTATATGAGGGCGTAAAGTCTCTACAACATCTAATTGGGGAAGATTGGGGAAGATATCACCCCAATCACCAAGTCAAATGGCAATTCTTATACTAAAGGATCCTTAATAATCAAACTAGGGTTAACATGCTTATGATCTAGGGTAATAGGCTTCTATGGCCATAACAAGTATCTGATGCTAAGGTTAGGGTCACCATCCAACCCTAAATTCCCTAAATAGACTATGTCATGATATACTAGTCATAATCCCATCCTGTAATCCCTATCTAGCATGTAATCTATACATAACACCATCTCATAGAGAAAAGTAGACCGAAGCCTACCTCAATATTGAACCGCAATCTTGAATCATCCACAAATCGTCCGTCCTTGTTCCACAATCCTGAAATGCCGCCATGCTATCAAAACAATTATCTACATGTCAATACGAGTAAAATAAGACCCATATTGCTATATCAAAGGTCAGGTCAAAATTTGGGTGGGCCCGCAAATAAAATCTAAAATTGAATCTGTCACGAGGTCCCTCGAAGGATAAGGAATGTATGCTCAAAAGTTGAGCACAAACGGGACAAAAATCAGGGCTCAAATCACCCGCAAAGTTTAGGAATCAGAGACCTAATTTCTAAGAATTTACAATGTAAATGATGGAATTTAATGGGGAAAAATAATGGGAAACAACCAATGAGCGTTGAGCTAGCTTACCTTTGCTTCAACGGATGATTCCCCACACTTTCCCATGTCCTATGCTCTAAAAAATGGAGAAAATGGTTCAGAAATTAGGGAGAAAAATGGGTGAAAAAGGAGATTTAACACCTCCAGGAGCCGCTAAAGCGGCCACCGCTAAAGTGGCTACTGACCGCTAAAGCGGCTGGTGAAAATGGGCGAGTGGCCGCTAAAGCGACGTCCTCTTAAGTGGACCTTGACCGCTAAAGTGGTCACACTAGATATCAAGCAACAGATTTTTGCTAAGTCCAACTAGACTCCGACCGGGTGTTCGAGATTCGTTCGGAACCCCGTGTGCATAAACGAACTATGCTACCATACCAAATTTGACATTCCAGACTCAATGGAACCCTCAAAACTTTCATCCGAGATTGTTTTGATTGAATATGGGCCCTACACCCATAGTTCCATTTTTCATCAAATCTATCTAATAGCCCAAAACGAGTCCATAAACCTCGGGACTTGAACTAAGGGTCCCCCTAGCCTAAAATCAATGTTCGAAACTGATGGAACTATCAGAATTTCCATCTGAGGTTGTTTACTAGGAGTTTTGGTTCGAGATTAATTTCTTAACAACGAAAGCTCCAAAACAGGGAAATGAGCCAAAAATCGAAATGAACTGTCCGATAAGCGTACCGACAGTTACGATAAGTCATAAATGACCTGTAGCCATTGTGGGAAGACTCAAAATGCAAAAAATGGACAAAAATAAAGAAAATTACCTAGAGGGTCATTACAATATCCATTATAGAAAGGACTTTCATCCGCCAAAGTCAATGGATAGAAAGAGCCCGAAAGCTCGAAAGGATGATGTACTGAGCTCGCATGCCCCGAGCATGTCTCCCCAGCTAACCTCTAAGTAGACATAATGCTTCCAAGGGATTTTCCTATAGGTATCTCTTTTTCAACCAACTTCCTTACTTCACTTTCCAAAAAGCCAAAATTCATCCTCAACAACCAATTGGCCTCCAATTGAACCGAGAACTGCTGATGCACATAAATCCAAACCACAACACGCTGACAACACACCGATATAAGCACATCCAAGTGAAAACTCAACCAAGCTAAAGGTAATCCAAGGCATGAATCATGCAACCAACTCTAATTTCCAAATCTAACCTTCTTTTGCCTTTCCAAACCTACCATCTACTCTGAACCACTCAAAATATCATCCGAGTTCTATTAGTGCAAACCCATCATACTGTTCTTGAAATACTGAAGCTGATCTACTAAAAATCCATAATGGCAAGCATAAGAATAAGTCCAGAAGGTGTTACCTAGACACATAAATGGAGATGACCAAAGCCTGCGATCCCTAGCCAAAGCTAAAACTGGTCCAAATGACCCTTAAAACTTGTAGTCAGGAGTCCGAAGCACAACCTCTTGAAATCAAACGATCTGCTTCAGAATGTCCCACCAGCTGTAGGAAAAACCTTGCTAAGTCCAACTAAAATACACTTCACCCACTGAGTGGGCCTATAGAATTTCTGATGAAAACTGAGAATCGAGGCCAACTACAGTAGCAACCAATACCATATGCCGATGGACCAACCTCCAAGTATCTATCAAGAACGATCTACCCAAACTGAAGGAAACTGAACCGATAGGCAATGAGTAGGCTTAGTTGGCCTATAGATAAAGTTTCAACTGAGCCAAATTTCCAAATAGAGGTTGCAACCAAGCTCTACAACCTATAGCTGAGATCTCAACACCGAAGTTGAATCGCTCGATCTTAATTGTCCAAACCAATCCTGTTGACGACTACGCATCCAAATTCCAAAATCTATCATAACCTTCAAACTGCCATTCCAAGGCATCAAAATCCAAAACTGAAGCCCACAAGCCTTCACTATGATCAAATACTCAAATCAATATCACCTTTAGAGACTAAGCATATATCCAATGGTTCTCACAAGGGCTGAAACTGAAATATTGTCATAAAACTAAATCACAACTAAGGAAAACCACCGGCTGAAGATGCAAGAAATCAAATTCATATCTGTTGAAGGGTATAATGCATCAAGGCATAACCAAGAACTCACCAACGCTTCAAACAGTACTAGTGATAGCCAACACTCGAGCAACTCAGAGAAATTCAACCTTAGCCTGAATTTGATCAAACTAATAGTCGAACTATGGCCACGAATACCCATAAGTACATATCACCAAACAGAAGCACTCCACGAAGTCATATTTGGCCGAACAAGTACCGAGGTGAGAAATTTTTTGAATTCACCCAATTACACAAACTTTAACTTGGCTGAGCCATGAACTATATCACAAGAAGAACAGAGTGCGCAACTCGACGCCAATACCAATAGCAAGACTATCACCAGGAGATGAACTCAATAAACCAGAAAGGCAAGCCTAAGACTTTTTAACATCAACAATAAGACCACTATTGGGCGGTGAACTAGCCAAGTCGGAAGAACAAACCTCAAAATCTCCAACAATAGGAGCGGGCTATAGAAAATGGTCGTTGAAGCTAGAATCAAAACAAGCCATGGAAGGTCAAACTACCTTCACTTCCTCTCGAGAACCAATCTAACTTTGCCAGCAGAGAAGGAAGACAATCAACCTCACCTCCCTAAAAGAGAGAGAACCAACCAACCAAATTAGCTGTCCAAGCCAATGACTAAGAATTGCAAGGAAGGGGAAATGCTAACTAGGTAATGCTAGTCTAGCCATTTATCAAATAAGAATCAATAAATATCAAAATAATGACTATGATATCAACAACATAAGATGCAGGTTGTACCAAAAATGAAAATCAACAAAAGTACCACTCTAGGGCCATAACAAGGCCAATATGCCAAAGGAAGTGGGACTCAAACCCAAATGCTACACCCCCCCAAGGAACTCACGATACGGATCCACTCAATCCACTACTAAAAGAAATCATCTACGAGGAGCCATATATGAATAAATCTACACAAAAGCATATGATAATCAAAATAAAAACACCAAGTAATACAACAGTCGTCATAGTAATATCAAGGCAGGTAACCACCGATGGGTATGAAAACTCCAACATAATTCAAATAGAAGCTAAAAGATAGTAAATCAAAATTATACCTATATGATAGAATCCAAAGTCATAGTCATGGCCTACCTAGAGAGGTATGAATCTGAACGCGTCAAAACATAAACTAAGCGTCTGAATAACCAACTGAGGCACCTAGGGCATTACGTCTAACCAAAGGTGTCAAAACTCTATGAAATTGATCTGGTAGCACTGATTGTCCAATAATACCATGTCGGGGATACTCCCTGGACCAATGATAGGTCTCCCTATAGTCATAACAAACCTCTGAAGCCCTAACCTGGCAAGAAACACGAGTTATCCCCAACTAGCTGACCAACTCAAGCCTGGGGCATTCCCTAAACCAATGGTCAATCTCACCATAATCGAAACCTGCCCCAGAGACTCTCTGATATACTATACCTGCTGACCCAAAATGGCCTCCACGGCCTGATAACCTAGACTGAATGACCCGCACTGTCTGACCAGAACTTTGTCCACTAAGAGCACCACGATCTACCTGAGAGTTACCTATACTCTAAGGTGCTACCTATACGGGCCTAATAGGCTGCAAATAATGCTGATCTCAACTGGGAAGATCCCGACCTCCAGATGGTATTGTACTGCTGACATAGCCTTTTACTGCCATAACTACAAGAAATAAGACTTATAGTGGAGACAAAAGTCGCTACAAAAGCCCCCAATATCGCCACTAAAAGTCTATAGTAGCGATAATTTGGTGGTGGCAATTACTTTCATAGCTAAAGGTTATTTGTGACGACAATTGAATATCACCACAATAAATGCACATTTGTGGCGACACGCATCGCCACTATAACTCAAGTTGCATGCCACAAAAACTGTATTAACAACATAAATTTTGGTCAAGTCGCCACTGAAATGAGGGATTTTGTGGTGATAATGTCGCCACAAAAAGGCTAATCTAATTAGCGGCAACCATTGTGTCGCTACTATAAAGGACTTTAGTAGCGATTTTTGTCTTCACGATACCAATAAACTGTCAGCAACAACTTTCCTATCACCACTAAACATGGACTTTTAGTAGCGAAAATGATGCCACAAAAACTAATGCACCATTTGTGGCAAGTTTCACCTGGTTACTGAAGAATAACTTTTAGCAACGACAATAGCAGCTATAAAAACCATAAAATTAATCACTACTAAGTAGGCGTTTGGCCATGAAAATTAAATTTTTTGGAGTTGGAGTTGAAGTGGAAGTTGGAGTTGGAGTTGAAGTTATGTTTGACCATGAAAAAAATTAGAGTTCTCTTTAACTTTTTGTGAGAGAAGTAGGAGTGAAAAAGGTGAAAACAAATAAAACTTGTTTTCACTTTTCCGAAAAAAAAATTCACTTTAGTGAAATAAATTTTATGGCCAAACACCACAAAATTTCACTTTTTTCACTAAAGTGAAATAAATTTCCGAAAAAAAGTGAAAAAAATTCATGGCCAAACGGGCTATAAATCATGTTTATTCAACCGACCACCATACAACGACCAAAATAATAGTTAATATTCAATGCAAGTGAATTCTCAAAAATTAATATACATCTAAAGAATCTAACAATATTTTACAAACGACAAAAGTATTCTCAAGTCGAATATTATAAGTACTTTCATTACTAGGAAGCCAACTACATAGTACATAAGTGACACTGTATGCATATATACATATGATCGAAAAATACTTTTATTGCATGCCTTCAAACTCTTCATTGGCAGGCCCCTTTGTTAAGAACTTTGTCCCTGTTATTAAAAGAATACGAAATCACATTGAAAATTCTCATAACCTACTGCTAATAATTAAAAGAGTTACATAGAGCTATCAAGAATTTAAAAATCAATGAAATAATCATTTCGACACTTCTAAAGATAAACTTAAAGGAAATTCGAAATGGATCAAGAGTTATAGTTAGGTGAAGAAGCTCACAGTACAATATGGTTAGGTGTTTCGGTAGTTTGAGGTACCCGACAGAAGATCACTTCTTTCAAAAAGTCTCCATTTTGTGAATCATTAACCAACTAAGCAAGATAATATAATATTTTTGGTGATTCCTTGAAGTCCTTTTGTAAGCAAGTTTACGAAGTTCATCAGTCCTCAATTGAAGTCTTCCATTTCCAGATGTGCTCGACTTTAATACGTCATCATCTGCTGTTAAAATTTTATTGTTTCTATTTGGAATACTAAATGTACTCCATTATTGCAAACTTAAGGGACTATTAGTGCTCCATAAAATATATAAAGAATCACTTTAAACCTCTGCTCAAAGATAAAAGATCATTTTGAGCCTTTTATGATACACCCACTCTAGCTCCCATCTTTTTTAAACATAAAATTCTTCAACCATATTAGTTAGTCTATCTGTGTGTTTGCTCAACATAGTATAATCACTTGACTGCTCGATTTACTAGCAATTCACATTTGAGTAGTTTTATCTGTTACTTTCTAAGTCTTTAACTCTTCTAAGTTCTCAGGTTAGTCTGCATTTTTCGCTTTTGCCATGACTACTAATACTACACTTGTCCTCTTGGTGGTTTCATGATGCTTCTTGTGGTTGAGTCTTGCAACTTTAGATTTATCCTTCAATGCTTTAGAGGGATAGATCCCAAAAGACATTGGAAATCTAAAAATTTGAGGGGTTTAAACCTGGGAAGTAACAAACTTACACGTTCTCTTCCTCTATCCTTCTTAAATGCCACAAAGATGGAAACATTTATTCTTTCTAACAATTTCCATCATGGAAACATCCCAAATGGGATCGGTGATCTTTACAATCCAAACTGATTGACTATAGAAACTAATCTGCTACAAGTTATATACCGTTCTCAATTTTCACTATTTCCACACTAAGACTATTGGCTTTTCCGAGAATGGTTTATCTAATAATCTCCCCTACTAATTTATATGATCATCTTCTGATACTCAAAGGGCTTTATCTTTCTTTTAATAAGCTATAAGGTCATATGCCACAAAGCTTGCCAAGATGCTAATTGGTTAACTCCAATTAACTGTTAAAATATATTTTACAAGATCACAACTATAACACTATCCCTTTCTAATTTAGAATCCCAATTTAGCATAACGAAAAGCATTTGCACTTACAGAATCATACAATTGTTTGTTGAAAACAAAAGCAACAACAACACCCCTTTCTAAAATCATAAAACAAACTTGTCTTTCAAAAATGCCCCAGAATATTAACTCATATTGATCTCAGGAATTTTATTTAACACTTCGTATGCATCATTAAGAAAACCATATTGCTTATGATACTAGAACTCATGCCCTATCGAGCATCTTATCCCATTTTGAAATTGGTTATAAAACACCAATCCGACAACTTATATGGAGCAAGTCATAAAATATTTTTCAAAAAGTAAGAAAGAAGAATTGTCAAGAAAAGGAAAAGACTTTTTAAGAAGCAATCAAGTACCTGCCGCAATCTATCATGATAGCATCCATTTGTTCTTGGAACACCTTGTCCTGTTTGTACATGACTTGAGTTACATGATAGTCCTATCTCTGGATATACCTCGGTAATCCCTATTGGTTGTATTTGTGGTTGAGATATCACTCCGAATTTCCACGTCCTCAAAAATTTCCACATACACAGCCGGTCCCGCCTCTTCCACTTTGCTTTTCTTTTACATTAATGTGTCACATACAAGCACCTTTATGTTGGGATAAGAAGCTTGGTCAACTACTTCTTTTTTTTTAAAGAAAGGTAAAGTAGCTTGGTCAACTGCTTTTTAATGTAAGCTTTCATTTCCATAGCTATAAATACATCACATATAAGGACTAGAAAAAGAGTTTCTTCCTTTCACTATATCATTTCATAGAGCTCTAAGCTTAATTATGCATGCAATTATGATCAAAAAACTTAAAGTACAAAGTTGCTTCTGTCATGAGGTAGCTTGTTGGTATGCCACTAATTATCAATCTTAAACTCTAAAATCAGTAATTTAGTACCAAGAGAAGAGAAAGAAGCATTTCATTCTCATGGTCTAGAGAGCAGATGTTGGAAGAGGTAGAACAGAGAGGACGTAATGTGCACATGGGGTAAATAATTAAGGTTGAAAGTCAGAGGACTTTGTATATCAAAATTAGTCGATTTTGACAATTTAGTCTTTATGTATATAAACTAAAGAAATTACAAATAAGAAGCTTGTTTCATTGTTCTAAAGGATTCCCCATGATATTAAGTAATGATGGTGTGGGATCCCAATTAGTATAGTGCATTGTTAATTAAATTTACATACCTAAATGAGGTATATTTACTATAAGTAATAATAGCAGAACTGAATGTTATCAATTTCACACATCTACTAAATGAATAGCTATGATGATCGTGATATGAGGAGCTTGCCTCGAGTATGGCAATGTAGGCAGTTTTTTGCAGTAAAGAAGCCATTTGGGGTTGAGGACCACAGGCTTGACATTTTGGGAGTTATCTAGTGAATGAAAGAGTTTGTAGATTCCCTTACTCTTGATTATAGTAACTCTATTCTGCTTTCCTTGTCTTCATAATTTTATTTTATTTTTTGATAACTGTGGTGTCCGGACCAGTTTTCGCGCACCTCGACTAAATCCGCAGGATGTCTGCCACCTCCCACCAGTAACAGATATCAGGTAACTCTGTCCACCAAGGCTAGGACAGATGGGAAGAATCACCTAGTATTTTTTGTCTCTGCTGGGATTCAAACCTGAGACCTCAGGCTTTCAACCCACTTTATTAACCACTAGGCCACACCCTTGGGTGTTGTCTTCATAATTTTGCTAGATAGTTTATAGTGCAAGGTCAACAAAATTGGACACTCTTTAGCAAATATCTCTATAAGTGACTACCTCAATAGCAAACAACTAAGCTGAAAGGCTCACAAACAATTTTCATAATTCCACAGAGAGGTAAAGTAGAGAATCAGAAAGGTAAGCCAATTGGAGTAGACCAAAGACCAAGAAAAGAATGTCCTTATAGGTATATTGAATCTCTCTAATAGGACTAGAAATAAACGTCAATTTTTGGCAATTGAAAAGTGACATATCCATCAGTTTTTTTATAATCCAGTGATCAACATTGAGATATTATCAAGAATATCTACCAACTGACAGCAGTATAATACTTGAGCTTGTCTGCTTCCTACAATACACTTTTGAAACCATTATTTAATAGAGAATATTGAGGTTTACTGAATCACATTCATTCAAACAACAACTATTACTACTACTACGCCTTAGTTCGAAGCTAATTGTGGTGGGCACATCCATCACAATGAAGGAAATGAGATGATCTTAGAGAACTTTCCAGCACAATATCTTGGTGAATCTCATAGAACCATATTAAACAATTAAAGTAATTAATGAATCAATCAACTATACCTCCCAAAAAGCTATTGTTGGCTATATGAAATCTTATATGTCATTCCACTCTATTTGACGTATTAGTTACTTTATCTTTTAAGCTATACTACACATTAAACATTAATTTAAAAGCATGTACCTAGTTTCACAAAGCAAGTTCTATATAGAACAATTCACGTGTAAGGTTAGACATTACACTAATGAAAAAGGACAAAAGAAAAACAATTTTATACTATTAAGTTAGCAGATAGATTTTCATTACAACTTACAAGCATAGCTTGTTCATTATACTAGTAAGTTATTTGTACAATGATTGTTCCATACCTCCTTGTTTCTCTATTTATCATTCAACTCTCTATTTTCACCGTTGTTGACTGCCGGAATGTGCTCAAATTACCGAAGGAAGCATCAAAATTTTTCAGTAGTGGGCATGATGATTCCATGGGTACAAGATGGGCTGTGTTGCTTGCTGGATAAAGAGGTTACTGGAATTACAGGCACCAGGTTACCTTACCTTACCTTTGGTTATTTCCTTGTTTTAAAAACAAAATGATTGTGTAGCAAACAAGAATAATTAAATAAATAGATGAACACAAGATAAAATAATACTTACTAGCTTTGAAGTTTCTGTATTTTACTCTTGTACTTCCATTGCTATGTGTTGTTTTTTCTTGAGCCAAGGATCTACCGTAGTCTCTCTATATCTGAGATAGAGGTAAGTTCTGTGTATACTCTATCCTCCCTAGATCCCACTTTATGGGACTATGTTGGGTATTTTGTTTTTAATGTATTTTACACTTACCAGTAAGACCGGATTGTTAATTATGAAAATAGAAACATGTTTGTGATTTACTTATAACTCTCTTATATATGCCCATATTCTGCAAATTAACTACTTCAATTACTTTCTTATAACTCAATAATTCAAAGTCAATAGAATACATCTTCAAAACTAAAAACTTAGGTAATTTTAACCTAAAAGAAGCTCTTTTCTCTGCATAAATCACTGAACTCAAGACACCCACTATACTATGAAGATGCAATCACAATGATAACATCAAAAGGTCTAGAATTTCAAAAAGAAGCTTTCAGCTTTCTTAGAGAAAGAGAAAAATCAGAGACGACAATCAAGACCGAGAATCGATAAAATACAAAAACTAAAATAGAGATAAACATGAGTTATACCTTTAAAAAACTTTGAATCAAAAGTTCAAAACTTCGAATAGCTTCAAACCCTCGCATATATATTTTCAATCCTTGAACTCTTTTCCTTCCTCCATCTTCTTTGGATACCTCAATTTCTATATATTTTCGAGTGGGTTAAAGATACGAGAGGTGAAATCTAAAAAAAAAAATATACCAGCGAGAAAAATATACCGATCGAGTCATAATTATTAATTTGGGCTTCTGGTTTCTGGGTCTCTAAAATTTGAACTTGAAACTTGAAATTGAAACCCTTAAAGTGAAATTGAAACCCTAATAATGAAAAATTGAAAGTTGAAACTGAAATCCTCAGAGTGATATAAAGATTTAAGAGAGAGAAAATTTGTAGACATATGGAGGAACAAAGAAATGGAAGAAAGAGCGAAAAGCTTCAGTAATTGTATTTTGTTTTAATTGGAATTTTCTTTTCCTTTTTTAAAACTATATTAATTATACTAATAGGGGCGACCTAGTCGCCTGAAAATACAATTTGAAGCGACTCTTTATCCGTCGCCACTATATATTTGGAGCTAGATTTTTTGGTGTTAGGAGTATAGAACTCAACAATAGATAACATTATTGAAATCATTAGACACAAGTCAATGAACAAGAAGTATGTGTGTAGCCACTATTGGCACTTTGAAACATAACCTTTTTGGGCTTTTGGAACATTGACTAACGAATGTGAGACATACAATTTCCAAGTGATCAATGAGTAGGGAATATGTAATAATAACCATTTCTAAACGGATATAGAATACCTTAGCATATTTCGGGATAGGACTAGCATAATGCCAATGTGAATACGACGTACCGCAAAAAGATACGAACAAAGTAACCTTACATACCTTGTATTCTCAATACCAACACACAATCTTAAATGCACATACAATAGTTCCGCTCCTTCCTTATGTTCCACTCTACAAAACAAATACACAACGGATTGTGCCATCAATTTCCTTCAATACACCTCACAACAACAAATCAGCCAAAATCCCATAATTTACACTTATATGAAAATAACATGGTTAAGAACAAAATAACACCATACATGTTCATATTTTATCCATACCATGCTCTTTCATTAAGACATCAAGTCTCTTTTCACTTTCAAATCACAAAGGTGACACATCTTCCACCAAAAGCAAAAATACATCATTCACCACCTTGCCAACATAACTATTAAGATATACATAATCTATCATGCATATAATATGTTAATCCATGAGGATAATTACTTACCAAGGCTTGGAATATGATGATCTTGCTTCAAGAGTTGTCTTTGAGCTTCTAGGGTTTGAGAGAAAATAAGTTGAAAAAATAGACCAAAAGGCATGAGCTTCCAAATGACCAAGAAATCAGATTTTTGGTCCCTTTTATAATAATTTATTTCCATCCTTATCCACCTCTAAATCATTAAATGCTTGTTCTAGAAGGTCTTGAAAGAATGGGTCATTTGACCCATTTTGGGCCATGCATTCTTTTCATTTTTGGGTCCTTTTTGGGCCCAATTCACTTGACCCAGTAAAATAAATAATTTCTCGTATTCAAGTCATCTCATACATGTTACAACAATATTCCCACTCATGTTATTCATATCCGTAGCCTCGATCCCAAGAACAAGCGATTCTAGCCACGTATGGCCTATTTTGCCCAAAAGGGTAAAATCGTCATTTTGACCCCAAATTTGTTCTCGAGTAATTTTATCATACCAATATAATATTTGACTCATTTAATACATGTTGTAGAATATACGTGGCAAAAATCGGCTCGGTACATCCCCGGATACCCTTGGGACTTAGAAATTTCCAACTCTCGAAAAAGTGGAAAACCCAAGGTGGCGCGCCCAGTTTACTGCCTCTGGGCTAAAAATTTTAGCCCAGAGCGGCATGGCACGGTTCCAAATGCGCCCCTGCCTTAATTTTTTGACAAAATTCATTTTTCGACTTTTCTTCGCGGGTTTGGTTAGATACTTCAAGTCCTATCCTTTAACTTACTTCTTAACCTGAATACACTTTGTTTTGAAGTCCTCTTAGCCTCATTTTGAACCCCACAAATGCACAGTGACAATTGAAAAACACCATCTATGCAAGCTTAATCACATAACAAGAGCCAAATTCAATTATCTCGCCAATAACATTACCAAATGCATACTTATAGCTCTCGAGACCTAAGTACATATTATTTAATGTCGTCAAGTAGGGTTAGGAACGTACGGGGTGTTACACCTTAGGACCCAGACCAAGGGTCCCCCAGCCTAAAATCCATGTTCCAGAGCTAACGACTCTGTAAGAATTTTCATCCGAGGCCATTTTCTAGTTGTTTTGGTCCAAGATCAATTTCTCAATTTCAAAAGCTCCAAAACAGAGAAATGGGCTTAATACCCAAACGAACAGCCCAAAAACCGAACCAACAATTCCGGCAAGTGATAAGTAACCTGTAGCTGGTATGGAAAGGTACGAAATGCCAAAAACAAGTGAAAATGAAGAAAATAACTTGGAGGGTCATTACATATTTTTATATTATTTAACATTTTCTTACAAATTTATGACTGAAGGATTATCGCTTACACTCCCATCATTTAAAGGAAATAACATATTCCTATCTTTTTCTTAAGAAATATTGTAACTTTTAAATTGCACAAGTAATATTATAGAGTTGAAACATCCTTCTTTACGAAAACCCTCCAGCACATTTGAATGAAATTATGCATCCTTATCACACAAATGACATTAAGCAATATTTATATCATAATTTGAGCTATTTAATGTTCACTTTATCTATTCTGATCAAATGTAGGGCATGCGGTATCCATCAAAGAACCAGTTCGTAATCGTGCAAGGTAGATTTTATTATCTGGATCAATAAATGAAGGATTGTGAAAAATTATCATCTTAAGTCTTAAAGCCAAATAAATATTTATCAATTAATAATATTTTTTTGATAGAAAATGCTAAAGTACCAACGATACTACTAAGAATACGAGGATTTTTATTGGATATCTGGTCCAAAAAATGAAATTTGGCTTACCGATAATGTTTACGATTTTTTTGACCATTTCTGTCAACACATCCGTTGAAAATTCTCGTCTTTAAGTAGTGTGATTCAAACGTTAATTGATATACTGAATAAAGTAATTACTTCTGAATAATTCATCATAAAATTAAAAAAAAGCAAGTATAACTTTTCATAAAATGATAATAAAGAGATGGAGGGAAGCTAGTGAAGAAAGCCACAATTGAAGAACAAAATATGATCTTTTCTACCATTGCTTCAAATTAACGATGATACAATTGCCTTCATTTGATTGCTAAGTAGTGAATACATGTTGGCTCATTTTAAATGAAATGTGTCAAAAAAATTTATAACAACATAGAAAGAAAGAATACTTGTTTGGCCAAAATAGTAAGTACCTTTGGACCCGTCTATTTATAAACTTTGGATATTTGTTCTCCTTATCATCTCTTTTAAGTCCTGTTGTCACGACCCAAAAGTATTTTTTTAATCAAACAGGCCAAAACTTGGCCTTTTATTAGAAAGAAAATTCTGTTCAAAAACATATTGGACACAAAAGTGGCCCAACCCGATAAAATCACCTATCTAAAACTCAAAGGGAGAAGGAAAAATATAGAATCAAAATAGGAAAGTAGGTAGAAAGCCTCTAATCCACTCTTGTCTTCTTCACCTTCTCCGATATAACTCTGATGGGCTCCGATGAGGTTAAGTGAATCAGGGACTAAGAAAAGGAGAAGATCAGCTAGAAACTCCTTCAACTATTAGCTTTCATGGTCGATACAGGTGCAAGTTTGAGTAGATATCACTTTTAGATTTTCATTTCGTTTGTGTCGAAATTATGTAGTTAAAAATTGATAAACCTTGTCGCTTAACAGAATGAGCTCCAAAAAAAGCTAATACCACTGTTCAGGGACTAGATCTATCATCTTTCAGACTTGCTCTTGCTTGAAAATTGGTATGCCACTTTCTTCTTCACTCTATCAGTTGATTGGTATGCCCCTTTGATTATTGTATTCCGATGTCTGTTGTCCTAGTTGAAACTGCTTGTTTTGGTGTTTCCTTATGCTCAAGTATGAAATTTTATTCTTTTTCATACTGATTATTACTTTTCTTGTATTTGGTACTTCCTGAAAATTAAAGTAACTAATCGATCTTGTACCTGCAAAAAAAATTCGCCAAGTTATTCCCTTCTCTCAACACATGAGCCACCTCCACCATCCCTGGGAAACTCCTTCGTATTGCATTTATTCTCCTCACTTTCAGTGATATATTCTAGGGGACTTCTCATGTGTTATCCAGTACCCTTTTTAAGGGTAAGAGAATCAGTTTCTAATACAGTGAAAATGAAATTGTTAGCAACAATGTATTCTAATCCACTCCTCATAGCAATTGCTTCAGCTTCTAGGACTGTTCCTTCCCCAACCATCCTTCTTTCAGCGTACACCAAATCACCCTTATCATTTCCAATGCAGAAGGCACTGGATATGGATCCAGGATTGCCCTTACAAGAACCATCCGAAATATTTAAAACTCCCTCTACGAGGTATGATCCACCTGACAACCCTAGCAATCTGGAAAGAAGTATATTCCTCAAAGAAATGGATCAACATTGGCCAACTGTTAGGGATATTTCTTAGCCATGGGTATGTAGTAATAGCAAACATATGGATGTTTCTATTAAGCTCAGCCATTAAACTGTGAAGAGACATCTTCCCACCATGATAAATCACATTCCTTCTTTTCCACACATACTTAGGGCAAGCCTTAGAAGGTAAGCCTAAATCCACTCAATAAAGGACAATCGAATATATGAAAGAAAAACCCATAAATGCGAGACTCCTAGGACGGAGTCAAGCCAATATATGTAAATAACATAAACTTCGGATGAAATATAATAAATTCAAAAATACTGGTGTCATAAGTGGAAAAAACATCTAATACAAAGTCTGAATATTGAAATACAATAGTCTGTCTCCGAATATAAGTAAAGACATGATAAAAATAAGAGGAGGTTCGAAATTAGCCCCGGACTCTAGAGCACGCCAGTACCTCAGATATCAACTCTGATAGCACGAAATCAGTTGTCGTGAGTCGTACTCAAACTAGGATCTTAACTGAAAGGGCACAATAGGAGTGAGTACGGTCCACTTGTACTCAGTAGGTATCATAGGCAGACTGAGTAAAGTAAAAAATAATACAAGTAAAAGATACATTGAGCACGTCACCTGCAAACAGAAAAGTTCCCAAATGATAGCTCACACCGTCTCCACTAACAGTTCTATAATATAAGATCAAAAGGAACAACTACCTACGAAATATATAAGGAGGCTAAGTACACATCAAGAGTACATAAAAGAAACACAGAAGATGCAAATGCAATGCAATGCAATGATGGTGGAATCATGATGAATGATTGAAAGTCATCGCATGACTTTCTATATACACCTTTCGAGCCTCAGCACATCCAAGATAGGACCCATGGGGGGTTCGCAACCCATATACTTTCTCATATCTCAATTCACCTCTCCAGCTAATATTCACCAATCAAGGGTTTTATAAAGTGTATCATCCTTCTCTGGCTAATGTTCACGAATCAAGGGTTTTATGAAGTGTTCTATTTTCTTTCAGAATCAGTGTTTCTCAATGGTACCAGTATCTCATGAATATGTATGTATGAAACGAGGATGTAATGCTCACAACCAATCAGTATGAAGATGATAATTAATTCATTGCATGTATAAGTGAGCTCAGAATCAACTCAATATGTCAATAATCCATGATATCAACCCTCACTCGACACCACTAGAATGAATAGTCAAGTAAGACATCAATAATACCATTTTAAACCACTCACCCAGCTATTACTATCATGATGGAGGAAAATAATGCTCAAATAAGGCCTACAAACTCTATTCAAGTCCCCGTACGGGCATCATAATAATAATGATGGCAATTAATGCAAAAATAAGGCCTATGATATCAAATAAAGCCTCCACACGGGCATCACACAATATAATCTCTCAAGTCAACAATAAAATGCATATAAGTCCCCACACGAGCATACGATAATCATAATAATCTCAAAATATAACTTTCACGACTAATTCCCCAATCCCATAGCATGCTTTACGTGAATGGTTAGCAACTCAACCCAATCTGAAGAAAGTTAAGTCATAACCTACCTCACAAAGCTGAAAATCTAAGCCTAGATCATTCAACGTGGAGTCTTTCCCTTTTGAACGGTCTCAAAATGAACAAAATCCATCAAATACATAATCTAAGAGTTAAAAAGAAGTTAATGATATCCATATCGACTATATTTAAGACGGATCCAAAATAGATTCAAAAAATGGATTTGTAATCGAAAGCGGTAAAATCAAAATTTTATTTTAGAAACATGTTTCCCATATTCATAGGAGTCTACAGCTAAAACACCACGTGAAAATGAGTTGAAACTTGAATCAAAGAAAAACCATTTTTAGAGTTTATCAGAAAAAAATCCCAAATTCTACTTTGAAAACAAGATTAGAAGATGTTTTTGAAGATATAATCAATGAAAATAAGAGTTATGAGCTTACCAAGCACAAATGGTGAAGAAAATCCTAGAAATCGCCCCTTCCCGAAGCTCCAAGGTCCAAAAATGGTGAAAAGCACAAAAAAAAGATATTTATACTGTTTTGTGAACAATACCTCGCAAACACGGTCAACCCTTCGCGTTCACGAGGGTCAACGATAACCAGGCCATAAGATTGGGCTTCACGTTCGCATCAGCCTCTCGTGTTCATGAAGGTTGATGACCCGAACACATCGCACTCGCGATGATCCGATTGGGTTTGCGAAGAGGCGAGGTAACCGACCCGGATTGATAAGCCTTCGTAATTGTGGCCACCACCTCGCGATCACGATGAAGGACATTATCTTTCTTCGCATTTATGAATAGGGGCCTGCGTTCATGAAGAAGGAAGTGTCATGCACCAGATATCAGAAACTTTGCTGATTTGCATGACTTTCAAATCCTCCGAACAGACCATCGGGATTTGTTCGGGACTCCATAGTAGTAAAATCATATATGCTACTAGGCTACTTTCGACATTCCATACTCACTGACAACGTTGAATTTTTGAAAAGAGATTGTTTACAATAATTTAATCCCCGGAATTCCTTTTAGGCTTATGTCACTAGTTTTCGGAAGAAGAGTCGAAATGCAAAATAAAGGTTTCGAACCCAAACCAACCCCGCTACTAACCCAAAATCGACATTCTGGATCTAATACAACTGTCCAAATCGTCATCCGGTGCTCGAAAAACAAAATGTTGACTGTCTAAGAGTTTCAAACTCTCCCAAATCACTCCCGAATGCATCGGGGATCGTGTCAATAATCCCCACAACTCACAAATAGTGTATAACAGCTGCATTTATTTTAGGAAAAATAACATAAATATACACCTTAACTTACCATATTTACACAAATCCCCACCCTTACAAAGTAACTACAAAAATCCCAACTAATTAAGTATCTTCGTTGGATGTATCGGGAGCTAATTATGTATCTTTACAAGGAAAAAATATATCTTCATTGTATGTATCGGGAGCTAATTATGTATCTCGACAGACCCAAAATCAAATTTTTTAGTAATTATGCAAAATATTGGGATTTTCTGTAATTAAGTTCCAAACTGTCGAAATTTATGTTGTTTGCCCTTTATTTTAATTTAAGGGCCTTTAGGCTCGGAAAAAAAGTGTATAACAGCTACGAGAAAGGACAAAATGGTCAAAACACATAGAAAGTGTAATTTCACAATTAAGGTTGTTACACCTGTAGTGAAAGTCAAGCAAAGAACTTCCCGATTAGGAGAAAAAATATGCCACGGTGAAAATGATGAGAGTGATCATATAATTGCAAGGCCTTCATTTCTTAGCAGATTGAAAAGTTATTAGGATGGGAAGTTTTAGAAACTGTAACCGAATCATAAAGATCCTTCATTTTTCGAATATTTCCTCCCCTTTAAACTACTGAATTATTGGATTCTTTAAGAGCTTTAAAATCACTGTAAACTAATTCGTTTCATGTGTTGACGGGATCATCAAAACGTTAAAGAGCAACAATAATTGAAAAAATAGGAAAATTAGGGAAAAATTAATAAAAATGCTAAAAAATATTGAAGGAAAAAAAAAGGATAGATAGGAATTCTAGCCTAAGAGATATGTCATATCATCTTTCTAATAAATCTCAAAATTATATTTGTTTTCCTATGAAAACTTATTTTTATATTTTTCTCTAAAACTCATCAAGTAAAGGTTTAATCTTCTAGAGATACTTCATTTTGTATGATTTATAATTTATATATTATATAAAAATATTTCATAAATATACATTAAGGAAATAAAGAAGTATAATAAAATTGTATCTTTGGATCTAATACTAAATTATCTTTGCATGTTTAACAAATTTTACATGAATTTCCCATTCCAGAACTAATGCAATGGATTAATGCCTTGTTAAAGTTGATCTCTCTTCATAAATTATGTCCCTTCCAGTACAAGTATACCCTCTCTCTCCAACTCTTTAAGTCCTTCAAGCTATTAGTCATACCAAGGAAATTGCCTTACTGCACCACTTCACTCCACATTCCATCCAAAAAATCACTCAAAGGTTTCTCTATATATAAATTTGACAAAGGGAATACCAAATCACTACAATTACTTTGTGTTGGTCTTTACGATCGAGAACCGAGATATGCATAATTTAACTAAATATATTACGTAGTTTTGTTTAATTTTAGAACCCGTTAATTATATATACATCTTCACAAACATGGATACCAATATTCAAAGGAAGAAACACTATAATTCACTTAATCATATGACATATGAAAAGTTTAAAGAATAGGCAGGTTATAACATTAAAATCATCATAGGGAGCAACCAGATCCAGTAAAGGAAATTTTTTGCCGAATTCACCCAGTGAATTTCAGTACATGTTAAGATCACTAATAATACCATGATTTCTGAAAGCGTAATTGTATTTGAGAGCGTGGCCTAGTGGTCAAGGAAGTGGGTTGAGAGACTCATGAGACTTCAAGTACAAATTTGAGTTGAAGCAAAAATATTAGGTGATTTATTCTTATTTTTTCAAGTCTTGATGAGCAGAATTATTCAGTATGTGTGCTGGTGGGAAGTAGCAAATACCTGTAAAATTAGTCGATGTGTGATCAAGCTAGCCGGTGTCGAGAGAAAGTTTTGTTGAAATTAAACCAAGAAATTGAAGATTGGAGAGAAGTGCTCAATATAATAACCATGACAACAAGAGAAGGCGAGAGTATACAACTTTGAATTACGGGAGGATGTTGGAAATAATAATTCAAAGTTGGAGTAGAAATCCTTAGTTGTTTAGAATTTAATACTTTTGGTATTTATTTAATTCATGTTTAATTAGAATTAGGATTTGTTTGTCCTAGTTCATATAGTAATAGTTTTTCTAGTCCTAGTTTAATTTGGTTATGCACTATTATAAATAGGGGTGCTTGCTACATATTTTCTTAGGTTGTGAGATATTCACATATAGAGTAGAAATTGTTTGAGTTATTGAATAAAACTTCTTACCTCTTGTCTCTTGTTTAATTAATTTCTTCTATTTAGCCATTGTTGAATCTTTCACTTGTGCTTATATTATTTCTTTTAGTGATTTTATTTTCTTTAAATTGGTATCAGAGCTTGTGTGAGATCAAACATATAAAAAAATTATGGATATTCCATATTTATCTGATTGTCTTGTTTTTGAGTTCGATGGAAATTTTTTTGAGAGTTGGTATCAAAAGATGAAGAATTTTTTCAAGGCTAATGAATTATGATTCATTATTGAGAATGGATATGTAGAGCCCCGAAAGGCACAATATTAATGGGTGAAGCATCTATTCGATTGGAGAAAAATAGACAATTGAATAATAAGGCACGGTACTACATTGACTGCAAGGTTGAATTGCATGTATCCATCAAAATTTTATATGTAGAATTAGCAAAGGAAGCTTGGAAAATTTTAGTGAAATACCATCGACGTGCTGCTGATGTGAAGAGAGAGAAACTTCAAGAGCTTTGGAGACAGTATGAGTTGGTCTAGATGAAACAACTGAATCAGTTAAAGAATTCTTTATAAGAATTAGAGAAATTATTAATGATATGAAGGTCAATGGAGAAATATTGGAAGAAGTTAAAGTTGTTAAAAAGATATTAGAATCTCTAAGTTTGAAGTTTCATGACAAGAAGACAATCGTCGAGGCTACTCAAAATCTTAATACTTTGAGACTTGATTAGCTAGAAGATGAGTTGGTAACATATGAGACGTCCCTAAATCAATAGAAAATTGAATTAGTGGAGGAGACATTGCAGGCAAAGTATGATCAACCAACAGAAAATGAAGAGTTAACAAATCTGGTAGAAATTGATGAAAAAGATCAAAATTCAGAAATAGTGGAGAAAAAAAGTGAAGGTAAAGATAATTTTTGTTGTGGTATAGATGCCTTTGAGTTTAAAGAGGAATCCAATAGTGTCAAACTGATTTGCTAAAAATTCTTGAGATAACTAAAAATGATGATTCGGTTGAAACTGATGCTCTTTCAATAGAAGCTAGTATCTTAAATCATGAGAAGTGTAATAGATATGATTGGTCTATACAAGGTGAGGATATTGAAAAAGAAATACCCACCGTTATCGCACAAGAAAAAGTGTGTGAAGATATTAAAGATGAAGCTAGCAATGAAAGAAGCAAAAGTATTCTCCAAGAGCAAGTTTTTGATGATCTACTCAAAATTGAAGCAGAAATAATTAAACATTTAGATTCGCAATTAAAGTGCATGATTATGGATATTGAAGATACAAGCAACTTTGAGTCATTAACCAAAGTTGTAGATTTTGAAAAGTATGAAAAATTGATTGTTGATGATACTACTCTAATGGGTGCGCAAGATCAAATACAAATCAATTGGAGAAGCAGATGATTTTAAGGCAAGATTAATTATTCAAGGTTACAAAAAGAGGAAAAATTCAAGACGTGCTCAAGTTTGAGATCTTGGTTTAAGGGAGGCTATGTTGAAATTAAACCAAGAAATTAAAGATTGGAGAGAAGTGCTCAAAACAACAACCATGACAACAAGAGAAGGCGAAGTATACAACTTTGAATTACGGGAGGATGTTGGAAATAATAATTCAAAGTTGGAGTAGAAATCCTTAGTTGTTTAGAATTTAATACTTTTGGTATTTATTTAATTCATGTTTAATTAGGATTAGGATTTGTTTGTCCTAGTTCATATAGTAATAGTTTTTCTAGTCCTAGTTTAATTTGGTTATGTACTATTATAAATAGGGGTGCTTGCTACATATTTTCTTAGGTTGTGAGATATTCACATATAGAGTAGAAATTGTTTGAGTTATTGAATAAAGCTTCTTACCTCTTGTTTAATTAATTTCTTCTATTTAGCCATTGTTGAATCTTTCACTTGTGCTTATATTATTTTTTTGGTGGGCCCATAACCCACAGGTCCCAGGATCGAAACCTGGCTCTAATTCCAATTTGAAGGAAATAAAATCACTCAAACAAATAATATAAGCACAAGTGAAAAATCCAACAATGGCTAATTAGAAGAAATTAATTAAACAAGAGACAAAAGGTTGGAGACTTTATTCAATAACTCAAACAAACTCTTAAATTTCTACTCTATATGTGACTATCTCACAACTTAAGAAAGTATGTAGCAAGCACCCCTATTTATAATAGTGCATAACCAAATTAAACTAGGACTAGAAAAACTATTCCTATATGAATTAGGACAAACAAATCGTAATCCTAATTAAACATGAATTAAAAAAATACCAAAACTATTAAATCTTAAACAACTAAGGATTCCTACTCTAACTTTAAATTATTATTTCCAACAAGTTTCACTTTTCCCTTTTTAAGTAGAAGTTTCTTTGTCGTTTGATCAATTGCTTGCGATAAAGCAAAAAAAATCATGAAAAGTCTTGTGTTCTTTCAAAGAACTAAAACCCAAGCTTATGGGCCCAAACCTGGTAAGTAATAAGCCTTTTGATTTGTTTGGCGTAAATAATTGGTGAAAATGACGAAGTTCGAATCCTTTGATGCATGTCAATTTTCCAGTACAAAGTGAAAACGACGAAACTTCGAATCCGTTGAAGCATTTCTCCAAAATATTACCAAATTTCTTGTACAGAACAAATACATGCTCTCTCTCTTTTAGGAGTTTTTTAAAATGGCGTCACCAAAATCAGAATGGATGAATGAGCCATTTCAATGAAATGTTTCTTTTATTACTTCCTCCGTTCCAAAATACTTGGCCCCTTTGAACTTGGCACGCCCCTTAAGAGCGTACTTATTGAAGGTATATTTTTACCAATTTACTCTTGTACTCTAATAATTAAACAATAATGGTGAGAGTAGAAACCAAGAATTGGCTCTCTATATTCATTTAATAATCTTGAAACTGGTGTGATACTTAATATAATATTAGGGGTAAAATTGGAAATGAATGTTTAAAATAGTATTGATTTTATAACTTGGACAAGTATTTTGAAACGAACCAAATTAGAAAGAGGGCCAAGTATTTAGGAACTGAGGGAGTAGTAGTAATTTCTAATTAAAGTGGTAAATGATTTAAGTAAATGACAGTTTTTTGCTTCTTAAATGAGGTGAGTAAATGTAGTTAAAATTGATACTCCCTCCGTTTCAAAATAGTTGACCCTTGTTGATTTGACACTTTCCTTAAGAAAATATTTATTAGGAGCTTATTTTATCAAATTAGCCTTATTAGTTATGCTTTGAAAATATAAATTTGAGTATATACATTTTATGTAGGCATTTAATGATAGAGATAGTATTGGAAGAACATAATAAAATTCTCTTGATTTCATAAATGGGACAACTAAATTGAAACAAATATTTTTAGCAAGAAGGCCAACTAAAACGAAACGGAGGGAATATTTATTTTCCTTAAATGAGGCGACTTTTAGAATTTCTTTTAGTCTATTACATAAATCTTAAAAAGGAGTAAATTCCAAAACAAAAAAAAAAACAGAAAAAAGATAAATCTCAAATGCTGGCTTTAGAGGCATACCATATCAGCGAGCTTACATTCTACTTTATATTTATATATATATATATATATATATATATATATATATATATATATATTTTATTTTTTTTGCTATGAAGCAACGATTGCACTCAAATCTCCATAATGAAGTGTTTATAGTATTATGACAGTTATTGATATTTATAAATCATAAAACTGTAACAAACAGTTGTATTAATTTTAAGTTCTAGAACTTAACTGTTTAAGAAGTTGTAATCATTTGTATAAAATAAAAGATCCATCCCACATAACTTATAAATACATCTAACTTCTTCTAAATTTGAATTCAATTTTTTTTTTTGTTTTTAAGTTTCAAAAAAATATATTCAAAATCAATATTTTTTTTTAGTTTGCTCGTGTGTCAAGGACGTGGGTGGAAAACGGGATAATGGGTTTACATGAATTAGGTATAAATATGATTTAGTTGGTTCCAATTCTGTCTCCTTATTTATTTATTTAAAGAAAACCGTTCTTTATTCTTCTTCTTCTTCTTTTTTTTTTTTTTTTGGCCTTCTCTTTCTTTAATGTAAATATATTTTTTATCCTTTTTTGTCTTTCCTTTTTAATGTAAAATTAAGATTGGATTCCATTTAAATATATAAGATTATTTTGTTTAATTCAAATTCAAAAGTCATACTAGATGATAAGTGATTAGCAATAGCAATTATATGTGAAAAGCATAACAAGTTTATTTTATGAAAATTTTAATATATATTGTATGTTTTAAATAATGTATATGTAAAGTAGAATTGAGTAAAAGTATATGCATGTGGTAAACTTCTTATTGAAATAAATATAGAGCATACATCTACTATTGTATTTCTACTAAAAAAAAGTATGCATTACATTAATTTTATTACATTCCTAGTTTAACTTTAACCTCTAATAAGATAACATAGAATGTTATAAAACTTCCAAGGAAAAATTGAAAACATTTTCATGAAAAAATTATCAAATTATATCTGCTAAATTTTGTATTAAAATTTTGATCATTTTCATTACTACAAAAGGTTTAGTGTAGAGTACTGTAACCTTTACTATGAGAAGTATTAAACTCCTATTAATGAGAACATAGATTTTGAAATTTTTTTTAAACCACTATAATGCACCAATATTAACAATGCATCCAAAAAAAAAAGTTTGATATGAATTCCATATATAAATAGATAGTATTTTGTTGTTTAGTTCTAATCAGACTGCTTACGATAATATGGACACTTTCCTTGAGCCGCTAAGTTATGTTTTCGTTTTTTGTACTGTGCAACTTCATGTGATTGTGATTTTGTGCTTTTTTCACTCCTTCAATTTGCAATATCTCTTAGATTTTGGAACAGCCACCTTTAGGTTCAAGTTTTAAAAAACTAATCTCATAATTTACATAACATCAATAAATAACTTATGAAATTGGTAACCATTAAAAAGTCTTATAACTACTTTACAGTGCAAATATATATATATATATATATATATATATCAGAAAAATGATTTAATTTTATACTTCTCATTTTACATAAAATGACATACTTTTTTTTTTTTGGGGGGGGTGGGGGGTGGGGGGGGACAAATTTAGCATTCTCTAAGTGCTAATCATTTAATAGTACTTATTGCCTTCTCAAAAAAAATCTAAGAAGATACTGTATTAACTTACACTTGAGTTTCAAGATTTTCCTTGTGTACCCTATAAAAAAAGTGTAGAAATAATTGAAAATCTAAGCCTTGCAGGAGAGAAACCCTTTTAAGAACAATTAACCATGTAGTGTAAATGATCAGTAAGCAAAAATAAATATCTTCAAGTTTGAGGATCGCCAATACCTGTCATTTGCAATAAAACAAAAGGTAAACATACTTGCAATCAGAGGCGTATCCAGGATTTTGGAAGGATGGATGCACAATTTTGAAAATACTTCGAGATTAATTTTTTACAATTGAGTATAAGCCTCGAAAATGCATGGCGCATTAGGAGACTTGAAAAGTAACCTAACATGTCCTTGTAGCAAATTCCACGCCAATGGTGGATTTACTTAAAACAAAATTCATTTAACGTAAATATGAAAAAAAAAATGTTAGATTTTCAAACTCCTGAATCTTCAATCAAACAAATGCTGAATAAATAATCATACTCATGATTTACCTTATATGGCGGCATTTCTACTTAGTCTAGCTAGCCACACATTCACCTATAGTAAATACCCATGTCACAACCCAAAAGTTGAGGTCATTATGACATCTACCTGACCCAACCTTGGTAGATAAGCCAACCATCCAAAAAGAGAAGAAAAATAAAAAAGTAGCTAAAAAGGGGAATAAACGAGACTTCTAGAATGAAGTCAGGTCAATACATGTACAAAACATAGCGGAAGTCTGAAATAAATACCATAAAACTCCAAACATCTAGTGTCATAAGGGTAGAGCATCTAAATGCAACTCAGAAATACTAAAATACGAATATCTGTCTCTGAAAACAAGTAAAGACATCTAAACAGATAAGAGAAACTCCGGAGTCAGCTCTGAAAACCCTAGAGCATGCCAGTACCACAATCACCCTAGAGCATGCCAGTACCACAATCACCACTTTGATACGCATGACATCAGCTGCCACGTCTCGTGTTCATACTCATATTTGCACCTAAAGGGCACAATAGGGGTGAGTACGACCGACTGAGCAAAGCAGAAAATAATACAAGTAAAGAAAAACTATGAGCACGTCACCTGCAAACAGAAAATTTCCCAAATGGTAGCTCACGCCGTCTCCATTAATAGTTCTAATATATATACGAAATCAAATAGAACCAAATATTCACGAAAGTACATAGAAATTAATTACGTGTCAAGAAAACACAAAAAAAAGAACACAGAAGATGCACATGCAAATGCAATGCAATGAATGATGAAGTGAATAGTTTGAAAATCATCGTTTGACTTTCAGTATACACCTATGGAGCCTCACTACTCCCAAAATAAGAACGATGGGGGGTTCGCAACCCGTATTTGATGTGTCATAGTTTCATGGCACTTTCGATACTTAAAATAAGAAAAATATGAAATAACTTGGGTATGTTTGGTAGGTCTGATGTGTGTTCTGTTCTATATTGCAGGATAATAGGTTTTGGAGGCAAAATGAAGGAAAAGGTCTCAAAAGTGACAAAAGGGAAGAAGTATGCACTGGAATGAAGTTTTTGAGGACAAAAGAGTGGAGTTGAAATTTTCACAAAAGTGACCCATGGTACTGACCTACGTGACGTGGGTCAAGTGACCCACGGTACACTTCTGAAAGTGTGCATGGAGGCCTGATTTCCACGAAACTGACCCACGTCATGTGGGTTGGACCCACGAAACCAACCCACAGAATCGTAGAAAGTTGCCGACTTTTTTCTCCTGCTCTGCTTAGGATAGGAATCACTTTGTATCTATAAATACCCCTAGATTGTCCTATGTTTAGGAGTTAGTCACTAAATTATTTTTAGTTGGTTATTTCATTATTTTGAGGATCAAAAACACATTATTGATTTTGTAATCTTGGAACATCGATTCTAGGGTTTTCATTCATATTGAGGTTTCAGAGTTTTATTCTTATTGTGAGTTCATAATTATGTTTTCATCATCGAATTCTTCTTGTGTTCTTGCAATCATGAGTAGCTAAACACCATAACTAGAGTTGTGTGAACCATGAGAAATTAACAAAACGGGTTAAGTGTAAAGCAATTCTGAACCGGTGTGACTGTATGTATTGTTATTTCCTTCATTATAATTGATATTCTAATGGTTGCAAACATTAGAAACTCGCTTGTATTCTAAACTTGCTGAAGAGAGAGGTAGAGATTGGGAAAAGGGAATAACAATATAGATTTGAAGTTATCAACCTTCATCTAATAACTTGAGCCGTAACAGGGATAGTTATCTAAGATCAAAAATAAGGGTTAGCAGTGCGACACTCGGAGATCGAGAGGAGAAGAGCGAAATTTGTCTAACCAAGGTCGAGAGACATTTAGATGAACCTCTCTTGTTAGATTTTGCATGCAATGCATTGGGACAGTTTGCCAGCACAAGTAACCGGTGGAGTTGAGGAATTATTGAGGATCACAGTCCTAGTGTATTTCTCATATTGATCACAAATCTAAAAATGAACAATCATTACTGTTACTATTGCTTACAAAACCCCCCTTTTTTACTTACTTGCTAATTACTCGAACAGGCACTCGACCTAATTTCGTTCTATTCCCTGTAGGATCGACCCCACCTAGTTGGGTTCTATATTTGATTCAGCGATGTCTTTATACTTTCTTGGAGGTGTAGTTTAGGCTACATCAGTATACTATCTCCAAATCTCAACCCACCTCTTCGGCTTGTGTTCACAAATCAAGGTTTTTGTGACGGTATCTCAATTCCTTTCAAAACAGTGTTCCTCAATAGTACCGATATCTGATGAATGTATTTGTATGAAATGAGGATATAATGCTCACAATTAAATCAGTATGAGGATAACAAATCCATTCAATATGTGTATAAGTGAGTCCAGGATCAACTCAATATGTCAATAATTCATGATATCAGTCTTAGTTGGGCACCATTGGAATAAACATGTATGTAAGACATCATTAATATTATATCAACTCATAACTGTGGCATTTCTAACATAATAAGGGCAAACAATGCTCAATAAAGCCTATAATATCTATTCAAGCCCCCATACGACATTATATTAAGAATAAAGGCATTTAAATGCACAAACAGGTCAATGATGTCAAATAAAGCCCTCACTCGGGAAACACGCAATATATGATGTCACAAGTCAACAACAAGAAGAATATAAGCCACCACACGGGAACACAACAATAATAATAATCTCCAAATATAATTTCCATAGGTATTTTCCCAAATCCATAACATGCTTTACTTATTTATTGACTATCCAGTTCAGTCTGAAGAAAGTTAAGTCATAACCTACCTCGAAGCATCAAAATCCAAGCCTAAAGTCCTTCAACATGGAGCTTTTCCCTTTCGAATGGTCTTAGAATCAACTAAAACATATAGATATAACATCTACACATTAAAAAAAAGCTAATGATACTCATATCGTCTATTTTTAGAATGGGTCCGTCCAAAACGGGTTTGAAAAAATGAGTTTAAAAATGAAAGAGGTAAAATTAAAATTTTATTTTAGAAATATATTCTCCAAGGTTATAGGAGTCTACCGTAGAAAACCCATGTGAAAACCTGTTAAAAACAAGGTCCAAATCGAATAAAAACTATTTTAAAGTTTTACCGACAAAACCCCAAAAATTCATTTCAAAATCGAGTTTAAAAGGTGTTTTCAAAGGCATAATTAATAGGAAATAATGGAAGATCAGTTTAGAGGTTACCCAAATGAAAATGATGAAGAAACCATAGTAAAATCGCCTTTCCCGAAGCTTGGAGGTCCAAAAATAGAGGAAAAATTACTAAATGAGGTATTTATATTGTTCTGTAAACAGTACCTCAAGATCGTGGACCCCTCACCTCGTGATCGCAATGGTCAACATTGACGGCAATTAAGCTGGTCATCGCGGTCGCATAGCTAGGCCTCGCGATCATGATGAGTCAACCCGACCTGGTCCACTAATTAATCTATCACAATCATAGTAGCACCACCACACAATTGTGATATAGGCTGTCATCGAGGCCCGCGATCGCAACACATGGCTACGCTGTCGCGATGAAGGGCATGATGAACAAGCAAATTTTCCAAGTGAAAAAATATCTCTGAACGGACCCTCGAGATTCGTTTGGGACCCCACTGGAACAAACCATATATGCTACAAGGCTATTCTCAACATTCCAAACTTAATGGCAATGTCAGATTTTTGATAAAGGATCATTTTCAATAAATTAACCCCCGGAACCCCTTTTAGGCAAATTTCACTATTTTTCAACTAGAGGGTCGAAATGCAAATTAAAGGTTTCGAACCGGAACCAGTCCCGCTACTAATTCAAATTCGACATTCCAAATCTAATGGAACTTTCCAAATCATCATCCTACACTCGAAATACAAAATGTTGACCAAAGTCAAACTAGTGACTTTTCAAAGCCTCTAAGAGTCTCAAACTCTCCTAAATGATTTTCGAAAGCATTGGGAACCATGCCAACTATCCCCACACTCTAAAACCAACATGTAACAACTATGGGGAGGTCAAAATGGTCAAATCACATAAAAGGGGAATTTTCACATATCAGGTTGTTACAATATCCACCACTAAGACTCTAGTTTGTCTTCGAACTAAAAGCACTGAAGTACCTGAATTGGCAAAAAGCTTGGGGTAACTACTACGCTAGTCGGACTCGACCTCCCAAGTAGCCTCCTTGATGGAATGATGTCTCCACTGAACCTTAACCACATGAATATCTCTAGAATGCAACCATCTAACATCCCTGGCTAATACGAAAATTGACTCCTCTACAAAGGTCAACCTCTCATCCAATTGAACAAAATCCCAATGAAGCACGTGAGACTCATCCAGAATGTAGCGCAGTAACATAGATACATGAAAGACTGGGTGAACAGCTGAAAAATCTGGTGGTAATTCTAATGCATACGCTACAACCCCAACTTTCCAAAGAATCTCACATGGTCCGACATACCTAGGACTGAGCTTTCCCCTCTTCCCTGTAACACCCCAAAAATCCAAGCTAAGATTAAAACCATGCTTCAAGTACATATATAATCAAACATCATAATTTGGGAATTTTAGAAGTAGTTTAGACATGTATTAAGTCCACAAGTAACTCCTAGCTCATAGCCAAGTTGAAACCTTCCTTTTCGGTGGTTTTCTTGTGAAGAATCTTACTATAGTCAACTTAAAATGAGTATAACTCCTAAATTCTAATGAAATTTTAATCTAAATATCCACCATATGATATATTTTTGAATTATCTTTCCAACACATTCAGTTTCGCCTTAATCCGATGTCGGAGGTAAAAGTTATGGCCATTTTAGTGAAGCATTGTCCAGCAGTGAGAACATACGATCATAAGCACGATCGTGGTTAGAAACCACGACCGTACAATGGTCTCGTCTGCATGAAACACTCCCCAAAACCTTCAAGTTGACATGTACACCTTCCAACCACGAAATGGTACCACGATCTTAGTTAGAAACCACAATCTTAGGCACTATCTTGACTCCTAAAGATAATACGACTTGCACTTACAACCTACAAACCAAGGTACAATATAAGGTGGGTCCCAAGATTGTACCAAGGCTCATATGATGAATTCCAGAGAAGCCTCAATCCATCCTTACAACCACGATTACCACCCACGATTGTAAGTGGGTCCCACAATCGTAGGATGGTCCGTACATCGTGCTCTCCAGTTTTTACAGTTACGTTTTATAAGGGGCATTCCAGTAGTTTCTCTCATTTTAAACCCCTAAACTACGTAGTTTTAACTATCCTAAGGCTGAATATTAAGACTAAGCTTTCCCTAAGTCCCTCATTACTCAAAAATTAAGTCGACACTTAGAGAGAAACAGAGAGAGGCGATTTTTCTTCTCCTAAGGAAAAATTAGGGTTCTTCAATTTTAGACTCCAAATTCAAAGGTTTCACCAAGGTTATCATCTCCAGGTATGTGTCATTTCATCAATGGGTTTCCTTTCACCCATTGATTCCCAAATTGAACTTAATTCCTCAAGTTTAATTCATTCTCCAAGTTTAGGATTTTTATGAAAAGGGTGAAATCATTATCTTTCAGTCGCTTACTTTGAATAAACCATGAATATATGTTTTCCCATAAATTGTAGCATCATTACATACTCATGACTAAGAACTCTCATTATAATGATAAATTCCTGAGTTTGGGTTTGAGCTCTGAATTTCCTTTTTACAGTCAAATTACAGTATTATCATGAATAGTTGCATTCTTCAGAGATGGCGGGTTATGAACACCCTATGACTTAGGATCTCATGCATTGTTAATTAAATACTCGTTCCTTCAAGTTTACATGTTTTAGGATACTTTCAGATATGGGGTCTATTACTCAGTCTCAGTTTATCCGTACTTTTAGTATTACTAACCTGCAGAGTATTTCAGATAAAGTATATTCTAAATAGTGTTTTTAAAATAAATTCACCCTATTAGACTATTATTATTTTCATAAGTCGGGATTCAGGGATCAGGCCAAACTTTATGATTTTCTTCCAAATCTTAATCCTCATAGGGCTCCTCTATGCATTTACTCCAAGCATCTCATGTCTCCCATAGGCTTACAAGTCACAGTGTTCAGATATACATGATGCGTATATATATATATACATATGAATTTTCATACCATGATCAGGATCTTCAGTCCATAACATTAATATGCATGACATGCATGACATACATGACATCTAGATATGCCATCAGAACTCTTGAACACTCTTTCCTAAAAGTTAGTTCCCGATTAGTATGGTATCCGGAATGCCATTAATGATCATGGATCAGTTTTCTTGTAAAAGCAAAGTTCACTAGTAGTATGACAGTCAGGTATGGCATCCATGATCATGACCAGGTTGACATCCAGGTATGTCATCTCAGGTTGATAATAGGCCATCTCATCGAGCTATCAATTATGTTTAGTTGGGAATAACACTTAGCACCGAGCGTATGAAGGGATAAAGGTTCACACGTCAGCAGGCTGAGACCTTTCATAGCAGTCCCTAAGTCACAGAACTACGTCCCACTATAGGTTTGTTTATACCATATTAGGTCAGATCATCCTTTATACCCTGGCAAGGTATATTAGGTCTTTTTTTAATGGGGATTATACATTGAACTCCATGTTTAGCTCACATAATTATATGTCAGTTAATTATATCTCCCACAGTCTCACACGTTTGTATTTGCATGACCCTCAGTTCAGTCTAGTTCATAGTATCTTAGTCATATCAGAATATTTATGAAATCAATATTTGTGATTATCCAGATGCGTTCTTGCATCTTAGTATACCTAAGTAATATGTAATTGATTTAGATGTTCTATCGTCAGTTTGTATACCTCTTATGATATTCAGAATGTTCTTGTACTCCTATAGTTCAGACTTAGATATTGCATGGTCATGTACTCAGTTTATTTAGCATATTACTATTATTCAGTTATATGTTTATTCACTTGGACATTGCATCAGTTTACGTTCCTCACTCCATGTTTAGTTTATTTTCTCATGATCAGCATGTATAATGTAGTGTATATCTCATATGCTCAGTATATTTAAAGTACCGATCACATACTTTTCCTTTGTGCTATATTGTCTTATAATATAGGTTCTGACGCTCAACATTCAGATCACACTTAGTACGATTCCACACCATATCAACAACAGTTTTTGGTGAGTCCTCATCATTCGAGGACTAGTTATCAGTATTTCGTTTTATCTTATTTCAGTTTCAAACAACTAGAGTTAGCTGGGGGCTTGTCCCAGCAACTCATCTTAGTAGAGGCTTTCAAACATACAATTAGATGTTCATCTTGGTGGTTTTAGACTCAGCTATTGTTATTGGTTTTAATTATTATTTCATCATTTAGTTCAGCTTTCGCATAATGTTTTTATCAGTTATTTCAATATTTATAGTGTCATGCCAGGCCATGGGTTAGCTTGTGGTCACTTGTGACTCTAAGCATCGTGTTACGACTAGGGGGTAGTCTCGGTTCGTGATAAACTTGGTATCAGAACATCATGTTTAAAGTGTCCTAGGGTGTCTGAAAGCCGCGTTAATAAGAAATTTATTCATGGGTGTGAAGTGCGCCACACTTATGAGTTAGAGGCTATTAAATGTTTTAGGAAAAAGTTTCACTTCTTTCATTATCATATCATGCAATGGAGTTTAACTCTATTCACCCTTTTTAACTCATGCTTTATGTGTTTCAGAATATGTCACCTCAAAAAGAGATCAATCAAAAAAGTGATCAGAATAGTATCTCCCGCACCAGTCGATCAATCTGCAAGTGCTGATATATTTAATGTAGAATTTCGTGATGCCATCTAATTATTAGCTCGAGCTATGACCACTCGGTTGAATTAACAGGTACCAATCTTTACAAATCCGATTAGTAAGAAGATAAGAAGGGAGAGCAAGAGGGTCTTATCAGGGAATGGTAACTCTAATCGTCAGAAGATCTCTAATGGGAACCGATCCTCCTTTCTATAAAGGTCATTAGGTCCAGCAATATCATCATCTAGTACTTCATCTCTAGCCCCCAGGCTTTGTTATGATCATAAGGAGGGAGAATCTAGCTATCATTCTCATAAAAATGTGGTAAGGGAAAAATCCCACCCCACTTGCAGCAAGTGTGGCTAGAATCACATAAGAGAGTGTATGGCAGGCCGTAAAGGTTGTTTTGGCTATGGTAAGCTAGGCCACAGATTGAGAGATTGTCCTATAGCTTCGACGAAGGGCAGAGAGGTTCTTTAGTAGCCTCAGCCTACTTTCTCCACAGCCTCACAAGGTCACCTAAATCCGCAGGGTGCCTTTCCTAGCACAGGCTGTGGTCAGTACTTAACTCAATCCCATTCATCTTCCAGCCATCCGAATCAGAATGGTTCACCTAAGGTCGAGTCGGGTATGTTTCTAGATTTTTCTCCCTCATGTATTTATAGTCCTCGGGCCCTTATTGTCCCAAAGTTGTGGATAGTTATAGTTTAGAGAAAAGTTGTGATGGTGCAGAGTAGCAGTAAGGAAGACAATAGAAAGAGAGATATTCTTAGCTGGTATGAGAAGGTGCATAACCAGAATAGATCCTAAAGTGGTATATCTTGATCTTTTGAGTGAGTTTAGTTAGAGAGTAGTGAGATAAAAAAAACTTGCAAACTCAATGTGGTGACTTTGATATAAGGGGGAGATACTAGAGCATAGAACCCATCAGGTTTTGAAGATTTAAGTAGTAGTGTTAGCAAGTTCTAGATCAGAGTTAGTTAGAGGTAGAGACCTATTCTTATACTAGCTTATTAAGTATACTTATGTTATCACAACACTTTACTCCTTCCAGGCATCATGTTGATGTACGCACTTCATTAACATGTATGCCTACTCTCAGTCCCTAGTATAATGAATAATAGTCTCACTCAGAAATCCAAATCATGCTCCGTGAACCCATGAATATCAGTCTCACACCATAAAGGTCATGATTCATGCACCTATGATTTCCTAGCATGCTCAGTCCCACGTACTTATGATACATTCTCGCTGATTAGTGAAATTACCATATGTCAGGTATATTCTCAGAACGAACTTCTTGAACAAGCTCATTCATACTATATTGTACTACTCAGACCCTGGTTGAGCGTCAAAAGTTATAGAAGTTTTAAGTCATGTTTCATAAGTATCTCTCTTACTTTAGATCAACTTAGCGGAGTCCTTCTATGACTTTAGTATCCTCCAGTAGTGGGATTGGTGACAACTGAGTGTTAGGCTTGGCTGCTCATAGATGTCCCTTGTAGATGTTGGTGTTGAGTGGCTAGTAATCGTATGATTAGAACTCAGGTGGGTTATGTAAAGTTTTACCCTAGTGGGTATAGAAGTCAGATTTACGCAGTTAAGACTAGCACATTCATTCTTTGAGCAATACCTAGTTCTCTGAATTAGGCTTGAACATGATGAGAACACGCTAATAAAATTAGCCTTTGGCAGACTTAGGTAGTGTACCTTTAAAAGAACTTGAAGTGAAACCTATAAGGTGTAGTGTTTTGTAGGGAGGAGCGTAGTGGAGAAGTGAAGCTATGTTAGAAGTTATCAGTTGTCCTATGAAAAAAAAAACGTAGTATTCCTATCATTCCTTTTGTCCCAGGATACTCTTGCTTCATGCTATAGAATTTCAGGGTAAAGGTGTCTCATGGTTAAATCTATATCATTCTCTTTTCCTTTGAACTCAGATCAGTAGACCAGGATGCTAAGATCATGTCACAGCTTCCCCAGTCTGATGTAATGCTCAGACTATACTCATGATTCCTTTCCCTAGAAGTAACTAAAATTCCTAACAAAGAGTGTTGGAAGGAACAAAGCTCTTTTCTTAATGACTCCCAGAAGTTTTGAATCAGTATCCATTACCTCATAGTTCCATGCATATGTTCCAGTCATTAATACTTCAATAGGTTCTAAATTCTCAATATGGATTAGTCCGTTTAGCTAAAGGTTCAGTCGTACTCTCCTAAGTCCATGTCTGTGCTTATTCCTTGCGAGGTATTTTGTACATTAGTAATGTATGTGAATACAGTTGAGTCTTATTCTCAGCCTAAAGTCAGTTCAAGGTAGCATTTTCCTCCCTATTACTTTCTTCACTCTCATGTCTCTTAGTAACTCCAATGTCATAACATGCATTCATGAGTCCAGTTCAATTCATGTTTCAGTAAAGAATCATTTATCATATTAGTATTCAGCTCCAACCGAATCAGTGTTGGGATTGTAGCTCTTTCCCTATTCTCTCAGCTTAGTAGTGTGCATTCGAAGATGAATGATCCCAAGGGGGAGATATTGTAACACCCCGAAAATCCAAGCTATGATTAAAACCATGCTTCAAGTATATGTAGAATCAAACATCATATTTTGGGAGTATGAGAAGTGTTTTAGATATGTATTAAGGCCACAAGTAACTCCTAGCTCATAGCTAAGTTGAAACCTTCCTTACCGGTGGTTTTCTTGTGAGGAATCTTGCTATAGTTAACTTTAAATGAGCATAACTCCTATATTCTGATAAATTTTTGGGATCAAGACCCACCAAATGATATATATTTGAATTATTTTTCCAATGCATCTAGTTTCGGCTTAATCCGATGTCAGAGGTAAGAGCTATGACCATTTTAGTGAAGCACTTTCTAGTAGTGAGAACATACGATCGTAACCACGATCGTGGTTAGAAATCACGACCTTATAATAGTCTCGTTGCATGAAACAGCCCCCAAAACCTGTAAGTTGGAATTTATACCTTCCAACCATGAAAGGTTACCACGATCTTGGTTAGAAACCACGATCTTAGGCACGATCTTGACTCCTAAAAATGATCCAACTTGCACTTACAACCTACGAACCAAGATATGATCATAGACGGGTCCCACGATTGTACTAAGGTTCGTTTGATGAAGTCCAGAGAAGCATAAATCCATCCTCCCAACCACGAGTACCACCCACGATTGTAGGTGGGTCCCAAGATCATGGGATAGTTCATACGTCGTGTTCTGCAGCTTTTCCAGTTACATTTTATAAGGGGCATTCCGGTCTTTCCTCACTTTTTAAACCCCTAAAATACATCGTTTTAACCATCCTAAGTCTTAATATTAAGACTAAGCTTACCCTAAGTCCCTCATTACTCAAAAATTAAGTCGACACTTAGAGAGAAAACAGAGAGAGAGGCAATTTTTCTTCTCCCAAGGCAAAATTAGGGTTCTTCAACTATAGACTCCAAATTCAATGGTTTCACCAAGGTTGTCATCTACAGGTATATGGGATTTCATAAATGGGTTTACTTTCACCCATTTAGTCCCAAAGTTAACTTAATTCCTCAAGTTTAATTCATTCTATAAGTTTAGGGTTTTCATGAAAAGGGTGAAATCATTATCTTTCAGTCCCTTGCTTTGAATAAACTATGAATATATGTTTTCCCATAAATTGTAGCATCATTACATACTCATGACTATGAACTCTCATTATAATGATAAATTCCTGAGTTTGCGTTTGAGCTATGAATTTCCTTATTATAGTCAGATTACAATGTTATCATGAATAGTTGCATTCTTCAGAGATGGCGAGTTATGAACACCCGATGACTTAGGATCCTATGCATTGTTAATTAAACACTCGTTCCTTCAGGTTTACATGTTTTAGGATACTTTTAGATATGGGGCCTGTTACTCAGTCTCATTTTATTCGGACTTTTAGTGTTGCTGACCTGCAGAGTGTTTTCAGATAAAGTATATTCTAAATAGTGTTTTTAGATAAATTCACCCTATTAAACTATTATTAGTTTCATAAGTCAGGATTCAGGGATTAGGCCTAGCTTTATGATTTTCTTCCAAATCTTAATCCTCATAAGGCTCCTTTATGCATTTACTCTAGCCATCTCATGTCTCCCATGGACTTACAAGTCACAGTGTTCAGAAATACATGACGCATATATATATATATATATATATATATATATATATATACACACACATATACATTAGCATAGCATGATCAGCATCTTCAGTCCATAACAGTAATATGCATGACGTGCATGACATTTAGATATGCCATCAATGCTCTTGAATACTCTTTCCTAAAAGTAAGTTCCGGATTTGTATGGTATCCGAAATGCCATTAATGATCGTGGATCAGTTTTCTTATAAAAGCAAAGCTCACTAGTAGTATGGTAGTCAGGTATGGCATCCAAGGTCATGACTAGGTTGACATCTAGCTATATCATCTCAGGTTGACAATAGGTCATCTTATCGAGCTATCAATTATGTTCAGTTGGGAGTAGTACTTAGCACCTAGATGACGAAAGGATGAAGGCTCACTAGTCAACAAGCTGAGACCTTTAGTAGAAGGTTCTAAGTCTTAGAACAACGTGCCACCATAGGTTTGTTTATACCATATCAGATCAGATCATCCTTTATACCCTGGCAAGGTATATGTGGCCCTTTTTGATGGGGATTAAACATCGAACTCCATGTTTAGCTCACATGGCTATATGTCAGTTAATTATATCTCCCACAGTTTCACACTTTTATATTTGCATGACCCTCAGTTCAGTCTCATTCACAGTATCTTAGTCATATCAGAATATTTATGAAATCAGTATTAGTGATTATCCAGATGGGTTCTTACATCTTAGTATACCCCAGTAATATGTAATTGATTTAGATATTCTATCGTCAGTACGTCAGTTTGTATACCTCTTATGATATTCAAAATGTCCTTGTACTCCTATAGTTCAGACTTAGATATTTCTTGATCATGTACTCAGTTTATTTAATATATTATTATTGTTCAGTTATATGTTTATTCACTTGGACATTGTATTAATTTATGTTCCTCACTCCATGTTTAGTTCATTTTCTCATGATCAGCATATATAGTGTAGTGGTTATCTCACATGCTCAGTACATTCAAAGTACTGATTGTATACTTTTCTTTTGCGCTATATTGTCTTATAATATAGGTGTTTGGTGAGTCCTCATCATTCGAGGACTAGTTATCAATATTTCATTTTATCTTATTTTAGTTTCAGATAGCTAGAGTTAGCTGGGGGATTATCCTAGTAACTCGTCTTAGTAGAGGCTTTCAGACATACAGTTAGATGTTCAGCTTGGTGGTTTTAGACTTTGGGTCAAATAGGAGAATGTTGACCTAGGCTCAAATAACACGAAAGCAGATCTGGAGCAAACTGGGATGATACTTGTAATGACTGCATCAGAGGCCTCTGCCTCGGGTATCTAGGGTATAGCATAACACTGTCCACATCCATTCTGGGTCTGAGCAACCCTATGAGCTCCCTTACCTCTACCTCTAGCACCTTTAGCACCACCTCTACCACTCTGTTAGCTATCTCTCACTACAAATATCAAAGTAGGGAAAAGCTGAAGCTGAGAGCCCTACTGAGTAGGTACATACACACATCGGAAATAGTCCTTGGACAAATGGCCAAACTCATCACATACATGGAATCCTCTATGGCCTGACTCAATCTAAGGGGGCACAAACGAACTAGGATAACCGCCCTGACCCGAAGAGCTAAAGCTAGAACCTCTACTTGCATGAATTGATGCCTGACTACCTGAAGCCATAGAACCTGAAGGTCTACCACCTGACCCCTGTAAATCAGCCTGAACTGGCCTAGCATAATAACAACGAGAACCTCTACTCGAGAAGTCTCTTCCTCGGGAGGCGTGTTTACTAAACTCGCCTTGATAATGCACCTTCATGGTGCCTCCCTGAGTAGCATGGGTAATAGACTCGGTCAATTTGACATGCTCAATAATGCGCTAAATAAAAGCCACTGAAATGACCATATGGGCAATAGCCAACTGATAAGGACCCTTTAACCCTTTCACAAACTTTCAAATTCTCTCTAACTCTGTGTAGATACTGGTGGCTAAATATCTGGATAGAGCATGAAAACTTGCCTCATACTCGACAATAGACATGGAGCCCAGCTCCAAGTGATCAAACTCATCCCGTATATGATCTCTCAAGTTGTACGGCACAAACCTCTCCAAGAAGGCCTCAGAAAATTGGGCCCAAGTCATAGTAGGCAAACCCAACGGCCTATAACTAGATAGAGACCTCCACCAATCCCTAGCCACATTCATCAACTGATAGGTAGTATAAGCAACTCTATGAGACTCAAGAGATCTAAGGTTATGTAACTTCTTCTGGCAGTCAATCAGAAAGTCATAGGCGTCCTCGTCAATTGTACTACTGAACTTGGAAGGAGCCAAGCGAATAAACCTCTTAAACCTCTTCTGATCATCAAAAGACATCACTGTGCCCAAAGCAATAGAAAGAATAGTAAATCTGGCAAGCAATGAATCCATATGTGGGGGTACCATGGATGATTGTTGTACCCCTAAAGTAGGAATACCATAAGCAGATGCCGGTATAGATGGCGGAACACTACTCGAAGTTTGAGGAATACCAGGTACACTCAAAGAAACACCCTCCAAGCAACTCAAAAGGCGAATTAACAAATCCTGTAGCATTGGGGTGTCAACTAAACTCTATGGGGCTTGAGCTGGCCCCATACCTCCTGTTTGATAGGCATCCCTAGTATACTCAACCTCAGGCTCGGTAGAGGCCTCCCTAGCATGTCCTCTGGCTGGGGAAGCTCCTCGTGCCCGTCCTCTACCTCTAGGTAGACCACGAACCCTGCATCGTCCTCGAAATGAGGCTCCCATATCGGGTGCCGGCTCAACATCCCTAGCATCCTTGGACCTAGTCCTCACTATCTGCACAGAAAAGAATGGAACACATGTTTAGAACTTTGGGCATGAACAACCTGCATGACACAGAATCAAATTAGAGAAGTTTTTCCTAAAGACATTTTATCGCCTCTCGAAGATAGATACAAACGTCTACATACCAATCCATGAGAATCTACTAGGTATTCTGATCTTACACTTATGAGATTGGTAAACCTAGCACTCTGATACCAATTTATCGTGACCCAAATGTTGAGGTTATGATGGCATCTACCTGACCCAACCTTGGTAGATAAGACAACCACCCAAAAAGAGAAGAAAAATTAAAAAGTATCTAAAAACAGGAATAAACAAGACTTCTAGAATGAAGTCAGGTCAACACATGTATAAAACATATAGGAAGTCTGGAATAAAAACCATAAAACTCAAACATCTGGTGTCATAAGTGTAAAGCATCTAAATAAAACTCAAAAATATTGAAATACGAATATCTATCTCTGAAAGCAAATAAAGAGATCTAAATAGATAAAAGGAGGTCTGGAGTCAGCTCTTAAAACCCTAGAGCATGCCAGTACCTCGATCACTGCTCTGATACGTATGAAATCAACAGTCACATCCCATGTCATACATAGATCTGCACTGAAAGGGCAAAGTAGGGGTGAGTATGGTCCACTTGTACTCAGTAGGTATCATATGCTGACTGAGCAAAATAGAAAATAATACAAGTAAAAAAATACTATGAGCACGTCATCTGCAAATAGAAAAGTTCCCAAACGGTAGCTCACACCGTCTCCACTAATAGTTTTAATATATATACGAAATCAAATAGAATTAAGTATTCACGAAAGTACATAGAAACTAATTACATGTCAAGAAAACACAAAAAAGAACACAGAAGATGCATATGCAAATGCAATGCAATGAATGATAAAATGAATAGTTTGAAAATCATTGCTTGACTTTTTGTATACACCTATCGATCCTCACTGCTCCTAAAATAGGACTGATGGGGGTTTCACAACTAGTATACTATCTCCGAATCTCAATCCACCTCTCTGACTTGTGTTCACGGATCAAGGTTTTTGTAACAATATCTCAATTTCTTTCAAAACTGTGTTCCTTAATGGTACCGATATCTCATAAATGTATATGTATGAAATGAGGATATAATTCTTACAATCATATCAGTATGAGGATAACAAATCCATTCAATACGTGTATAAGTGAGCCCAGAATCAACTCAGTATGCCAATAATTCATGATATCAGTCCTAGTTAGGCACCATAAAAATAAACATGCATGTAAGACATTATTATTATCATATCAACCCATAACTCGGTCATTTCTAACATGATAAAGGTAAACAATACTCAATAAGGCCTATAATATATATTCAAGCCCCCGCACGACATCATATTAAGAATAAAGGCATTAAAATGCACAAACAAGGCCAATGGTGTCAAATAAAGCCCCCACTCGGACAACATGCAATATATGATGTCACAAGTCAACAACAACAAGAATATAAGCCCCCACATGGGCATACAATAGTAATAATAATCTCGAAATACAATTTCCATAGTTATCTTCCAACCCATAGCATGCTTTACTTATTTATTAACTATCCAGCCCAGTCTAAAGAAAGTTAAGCCATAACCTACCTCGAAGCATCGAAATCCAAGTTTAAAGTCCTTCAACACGGAGCCTTTCCCTTTCGAACAGTCTCGAAATCAACTAAAACATACAGATATAACATCTACGCATTAAAAGAAAGCTAATGATACACATATCGACTATTTTAAAGTTGTGTTCGAAAAATTGGATTAAAAAAATAAAAGGGTTAAAACTGGAATTTTATTTTAGAAACACATTGTCCAGGGTTATAGGAGTCTATGTCTGAAAACCCATGCGAAAACGAGGTGCAAATCTAATAAAAACCATTTTTAAGAGTTACCGATAAAATCCTAAAAATCCATTTCAAAATCGAGTTTAAAAGGTGTTTTAGACGACATAATCAATAGGAAATAATGGAAGATGAGTTTATAGGTTACCCACACGAAAATGATGAAGAAACCTTAGTAAAATAGCCTTTCCCAAAGTTTGGAGGTCCAAAAATAGAGAAAAAAATTATGAAATGGGGTATTATACTGTTCTGTGAATAGTACCTTGTTATTGCGGACCCCACCTTATGATCGCGATGGTCAACATTGACCGGTAATTAAGCTGGTCATCACGGTCACGTAATTGGGCCTTGCATTCGTGATGAGTCAACCCGACCCGGTCCACCGATTAATCCATCGCGATCGCGGTACCACCAACACTCAATAGCGATATAGGCTGTCATCGAGGGTCGCGATCGCGGCACGTGGCCACACGGTCTCGATGAAGCGCCTGATGCACCAGAAAATGCTACACCAGCAGATTTTCTTAGTGAAGAAATATCTCCGAACGGACCCTCGAGATTCGTTCGGGACCCCACTGTAACAAACCATTTATGCTATAAGGCTATTTTCGATGTTTCAGACTAAATGACAACATTGGATTTTCAAAAAAGGATCGTTTTCAACAAATTAACCCCCGAGATCCCTCTTAGGCAAATTTCACTATTTTTCAAATGGAGGGTCGAAATACAAATTAAAGGTTTCGAACCCGAACCAACCCCGCTACTAACCCAAATTCGACATTCCGGATTTATTGAAACTTTCCAAATCATCATCCTGCACTCGAAACACAAAATGTTGACCAAAGTCAAACTAGTGGCTTTTCAAAGCCTCTAAAAGTCTTAAACTCTCCTAAATCATTCCCGAAAGCATTGAGAACCATGCCAACTATCTCCACATCCCAAAACCAACATGTAACAACTACGGAAGAGGACAAAATGGTCAAATCACATAAAAAGAAATTTTTCACATATTAGGTTGTTACAACCCATCACCATCTAATTGAAGGAATTTTCAAACAAAAAACGCCCATTAGCGGAGAAAATAATTTCTTGCAGTACCGAAACCACGAAGGCTAGAAAAAAATTCAAAAAAAAGGAGAAAAGAAACTCACCATTAGCGAAATGTAGTTAGTAATTATTAATTAGATTTCCCAAAAAGAGGGATACTCATGAAATTATCTGAATTGCAAGTATAAAGGCCCTTCTTTGACTGATGTCTTTGATTTTGACGCAGGATTCTTTTGGTGCATGAAGTTTAGTTCGCGGGAAATGGGATAGTTTAGTTATATGCAGGAAGTGGGAGCAGTTGGCAGGTGGTTTATAATTTTTTTTAAATTATGTTAGCTAAGTTCAAGTGGATAAATGTAATTAGTTTTTAACCACTCTATATTCAAATTTTAAATTCAAAGTGTTTAAAAGTAAAACAACAAAAATAAATTAAACTGCTAAGGATATTGGATAGTAATGTTGGATAATTTTTTTTTTTTAAAAGTAAGAGAAACAAAAAGATAAAAACTTGTATGTAGTTATTAGAAATAAGGAGCCAAGTTCATTTTCTTTTTGTGTAAAACCGTGTATATGTGTGTTTGTTAGTTAGTAAAGAAAGAGGGATAAGGAGCGTGCTAAAAAATATTTGTTTAAATTCCTAGATTTTAGCAGCATTATATTGAACAATAAAAATATTAAATAGCTAGACCAAAATGACATGTAACTAATAAAAATGATAATCTAATGACATGTAACTAATAAAAATGATAATCTATTTTTTTATTTTTAGGCTAATAAAAATATTAATAGCTAGACCGAAATAGAACATAACTAAACAAATGCATAAAAACTCATTTAAACACTAAAATAATAACAATCAAAACAAAATCACATTTTAAGCATTTTGTATGTGTACATGATATCTTCCATTCCAATGTAAATTTTTTTAAATTTTTTAAAAAGAATAATAATAACTCACGTTCCTTTTTCTTAGTTTTAGGGGTTCTGGATTTCTCTTTTGGAGAGCAGAGGAAAAACTAAAGTTCACGAAAATGTTACTGGGATGGTCTCAACCGATGTCAAAATCATTAGATTCAGTAAACGTGGTGTAATGACCCTCGTATTGGTTTTCAATTCTTTTTATGTTTTGACCATTTTTTCCTTTTCCATTGTTGCCTTATATCATTTATGTGCTTCAGGAATGGTTGGCATAGCCGTCGATGCGTTCGGGAGTGATTTTCATGAGTTTGTGGTCTTGAATATCCTTTAAAGGGGTTAGTTTGACTTCAGTCAAAATTTTGTGATCCGGATTTCGGATGATGATTGTGACAGTTCCATTAGATCTAAAATATCGATTTTGGATTAGTAGTGTAGTTAGTTAGGGTCCTGAGCCTTTATTTTATATTTTGACCTCTTAAATGAAAACTAGTTAAAATTTGGCCTAAAGGGGTCCTAATTCATTGTAAATGATCTCTTTTCAAAAATTTGATGGTTCCATTGAGTCTAGAAAGTCAAATTTAGCCTAGTAGAATAAATGATTTGTTTCTATGGGGTCCCAAACGAATTTCGAGGATCCGTTCGGAGAATTCTTGGACTTAGAATGTGCTGAAAGTTGCTGTTTTCTGGTACAGATCCTCCCTTCTTCATGTTAGTGACCTCCTCTATCGCGTTCGTGAAGCACTGATATTTCTATTTTTGCATTCACGATCCCTACGCCGCGTTCGCAAAGAACGAATTACTCCTTCACCACAATCACAACAGTGGGTACTGCGATCGCATAGCATTAATGGTGGGCCGGGTCAGTCTCCTCTTTGCGTTTTCTGCCAAATGCCCATGTTCGTGAAGGTCTGGATTAGGTAGCCTCACATTCGGAATAATGGGCCCGCATTCACGAAGGTAAAATGACCCCTGGACATATTTAATTCCCTTTTCTGCCTAAAACGTAGTTCCTCTATTTTTGAACTTTGAGAGCTTGGATTAGGGTGATTTCAAAGAGGTTTAGAGATTTCTTCTGTGGGTATGTTTCTAAACCTAGAATTCATATTTTCCGATTGATTTCCTTGCATATCTATCTTTAAATCCTTGATTTTAAATATGATTTTAAGGGTTTTGCCAAATAAATTATAAAATGAGTTTTTCTTCGATTTCGAGTCCGCTTCCAACTCGTTTTAGTTGAATTTTCAAATTTAGACTCCTCTTAACATGAGGAACATGATTCTTAAATAAAATCCTGGTTTTACCCTTGTATTTTCAAAAATGATTTTCAAAGTGATTTTAGACCCAGAACCAAAATATATCGATATAGGTATTAATGGACTCCTTTTGATTTGTAGATGTCATATGTGATTAGATTGGGTGTGTTTGGTGATGATTCAAGGGATTAGAGCTACTGATTGATGCTCTGAACTGTGTTTTGGGCTTGTAGATCTTTTTTAAGGCAAGTTGAGATGTACCTTGACTTTCTCTGAAGTGTTTATGTGTTGTATGTTTGTTTGCTTGTATTTTATGAATCACTTAGGATTGGGGGTCTCACTTAGATGAAATGTCGAGCATCTCCGCGGGTACCAGAGTTTTTTGGATGGATTGTAGTTAGATATTGCTTACCTTAGTTATTATTGTTACTTGCGATTATGCTTCGATTAGACTATAAATAGTTTGCTTATTGATCTTGAATTGTTGATAGTGGATATCTAATTTATATCCTGAATCGTTTTTAGTGGACTTTGATGTAATGATTGCGGCTTAGTGACTTTTTAGGAGATAATTAAGCTATCATTGTTAATTGATGGAATGATTGAGATTTAGAAAATACTTAAAATATAAATGAACTAGTAATAATTGATGTGATTATCGGAGTTTAGTATCTCTTATTAGGGCATATAATTAACTAGCGTAAGCTTCCCTTTTTGGATTTTAGTCTAATGATGCCATCATTGAAAAAGATGAGACTTATTATCTGGAACAAGTTAGGTTTAGGTAGTTTCGCGATATATCGTTATTTGAATTGTTATTAATTTTATGTTGCCTGTGTGGGGGCTTATGTGAACATTATTTTGACTTGAAAGTGTAGTTATTATCGTGTGCTCATATGTGGGATTATATGCATATTGTGGTTGACCTGAGAGAATATATATTGCGTGTTGCCCGTGTAGGGGCGTTATTTGACATCATAGGCCTTATTTGTGCGTTAAAAGGCCTTATTTATTATTGTGTCATCCGAGTGGGGGTCTGACTTGATATTTGTGTCCTTATTTGTGCATTAAATTGCCTTATTGATTATTGTGTCACCTGGGTGGGGGCTCGACTTGATATTATAGGCCTTAGTTGAGCATTAAATTGCATTATCATTATAGTGATGCCTGAGTGAGGGGTTGGAAATGATATTATTGATGTCTTACATGACTATTCACCTTAGTGGTGCCGAGGAGGGATCACATCATGACTATTATCATATTGAGGAGATTTGAGCTCATTTATACCATTATTGAGTTGATTTATTATCATCATATTGACTTGGTTATGAGCATGCATGCTCATCTTATTCATTCATATTCATGGAAATTGGTATTAGTGAGAAATACTTTATAAGACCCTTGATCCGTGAACATTTCCCGGAAAGGTGAATGTGACACTTTATAAAATCCTTGATACGTGATCAATAGCCGGAGAGGTGAATGAGACAATTTATAAAATCCTTGATCCGTGAACATTAGACGGAGAGGTGAATTGAGATATGAGAAAGTATACGGGTTGCGAAGCCCCCTTAGAACCTATCCTGAAGCGTTGAGGCTTGAAAAGTGTATACAAAATGTCCCACCATCATCACTACATTGCATTACATCATTTTCATTGCATTGCATTGCTTCTCTTGCTATGGTTTGATATTGTGTTTGAGTGTTTACTTTTGTAACTAATTATCGTGATTTAACCTTGTGTATGATATTATGTATTCTGCTTTCACTTCACTACATTACATCATATAAAACTACCTCTTTGTTGATTTGGGAGTTGAGATATTCATGAGATGTAGGTATGGCTATGACTTGATTAGTGAGACATGTAGTGTCGCACCTATTGGTATCATGTTATACACATAATTATACACTCTCACTACTTATTCCATATTATTGGTTGAACATGATAATTGAGCCTGATATACTGTGTTAGTGAGTCTCCTTTATAAATAACTTTTTTCTACTTGTTGATCATAAAAATGACTTGTGTTGATTCACTTGGATTATTTTGCCTACCATATATACTGATATTCTTATAACTGTTGTGTTGGGATATCCTGTTAGGATGAAGTGGCGTATATATCGATTATTGATCTTTTTAGGAAAAACTTGGGTAGTAGGGGTGGTGGTTCTCGCTATCACTTTGGATTAGGGTCGGTTATCAATAATACTTGCTGAGTACACGTATTTTGTACTTACTCTTGCTTTTCTTTCCTTTTTCTTATTTTCTACACCCCGTACAGGTATTGGTTCGAGTAGTAGATCGTAGATTGCGTTCCACCCATGTTGGATTTAAGGAGATCGAGGTAGTGGCTGACTGGCTTCAAAGCTTACCCGATCTCTCTTCTTTTGTCTTATGCTTTGCCAGCATTTAAGATACTTTAGATTATTGTTACTATTCTATATTAGAGGCTTGTACTAGTGAGAACTAGACCTGAGATATATCCTTGAATTATATTTATCTTCAAGCATATTTGGGATTCTTCTTCTTCTTCTTCTGCTTGTGATTCATTAAATTGTCGAGTTTGGGTAGGGATAGGCTTACCTGTACCAGATGGTGTAATAGGTGCCATCACGTATTCTTTTTGGGTTGTTACAATTGGTATCAGAGCCCCAGGTTTATTGGTCTCATTAGTACAAGCCGAGTCTAGTAGAGTCTTATGGATCAGTGCAGAGACGTTCGTTATCTATCTTTGGGAGGTTACATGAATTTGGGAGAAATCTATTTCTTCATTTTATTTGGTGTACTCATAGCTTTGTATAACTCAAAAAGCCTCTTATTCACTCTCTTACAGATAGTGAACACGTGTTCTTCCTTAGCTAGAGATTCAGAGCCTGTGCCTTTGGTGCTCGGTAGGAGCAGATGTCGAGATAGAGGTCAGATTAGAATATCCAGACCAACTAGTGGTCTGATTGGGGTTGTCCCTTCAGGTTCTAGAGCTGTTAGTTATGTTGGGTCTTTTGAGGTAGAGGGGTTAGGTCCAGTGCAGACACCACTTATAACCATACCTATGCTTGAGGATTATTTGATACGAGTATTGGGTTTCCTTCAGCGGGTGGCTCCTACTTCGATTCAATGAGCTACTTTGGGGCTTCAGACTTCAGATGCACATTTTACTATAGATTCTCTTAGAGTTGATGAGATATTATCGGGGATTGCTCCACATCCAGTGACCTTACCCTTTATGTCCATAGAGGGATAGAGTATGCATGTAGAGTTTATGAGGACTGATCCTCCTCGGTTTGATGAAGATCCTAGGTTTGATGCTTATATGTTCTTGTTTGGTTTTTGTAAGAGGTTGCATAGGTTGGGCTTGGTAGACTCTAATTGAGTAGATTTAACTACCTTTCAATTCTTTGGACCATCTAGACAATAGTGGAGGACTTCGATAGAGAGTAGACTAGTCGGGTCACCTCCTCTTTCATGGGATCACTCTGCTCGAGAATTTTTAGAGGAGTTTGAGTTGAGACATAAGAAACTTGCAGGCCAGAGGCCCCATAGATATGGTAATAATAGCGACGTGCATGGTAAAGGCCAGGATTCTCATGGTTATGCTTGAAAAGGGTTTGATTTTGGTGTTCGTTCAGGTACTTCAGGCCCAGTTCAGCGGGCTCCTACTTCTTTAGTTTGCTTCTTATGTTGAGATATCAGGCATTATAGGAGGGATTGACCATGGCTTAGACAGAGAGGTACCCCATCAATTGCCTAGAGAGATGACAGGTCTCAGTATCACGTTTCACAAAATGGACTCGAGGCAGGAGCTTTTGGTATACTAGCCACATGTATGGTTTTGGTACGCCTTTGATTTGTTTTGGTAGTGTTTGATTGTGGGTATACATCCTCATATGTATTTATTTTACATTGATTTCTTGATATGATTCATGAGTTTTTTTTTTTGGGTCTGCTGATATTGCTACCGCATGGATGATTGTTTAGTGGTGGATTGGGTGTGTTGATCCTATGTTGTGACTCATTTAGAGTATGTCACCTGATTCGATTTGATTCCCTTGAGTATTGTGGATTTTGGTGTATTTGGATATGATCTGTTTATGGTTATGTTCTGGAATAGTGGTGGACCAATTCTAGGCTTTTGATATATTTTCAAATTGTAGGATGGATTAGACTTGTAGAGTGTCGAATTCGAAAGGATTGCAAGTAAAGGGGTTTTTTAAAATAAAGGTCAAGCCAACAACCCATGTATTGCTAAAAGGAAAGTATTTTGTACAAAGGGCAAGGCCCAAAAAGTGGAAGCCCACCTTATCAGGTCCGACAAAAAAAGGAAACAAAATGAAATAAACAAAAGCAAAATAAGTAAAGGAAAAGTTTCTTCTTCATTTCCACCATCAACTCCATCGAGATCTGAATTGTTCCATGAAGAAATCAGCGACAATGGGAGATAAATCAGCTATTGACTCTCCAACACTTGTCCTGATCTTAGCTCACTTAGTTTGGGAAGATTGCTTATTAGACACTCAAAATTTTCACAAATGTCTAGTCAATCCGACACCATCGAAAACTTCTTCTATTCGTCAACTACGGATCTGGTATGTGTAGAATCAAACAACTATTTTACCTCCACTGTCCTCAAATTACACAAAAGATAACACTAATATGAACTTTTGATCTTGTAGCGACCTTTTACTTCTCTGTCGATCTTGTTGGAGGTGGTGCTTTAACAACGGATTACATTCAGCTGGATTATTGGTAGTCGACTGGCCATATCCATAACTCCTTTGAAGAATGATCCAAGGCTAATACCACTACGTAAAGATCTAGGAACAAGGTAAATCGACCAACAACTAATCTTTTTAAGATGCTTGTTTTCACCATTTTTTGTATTTCTAACCACTGCTTGTATGATCTGCACCCAAATTACTGTTTTACAATTTTATGACCTTGTTGTAACATTGAACTCCTTATTTTGGTATTTTCTGATTATGAGATTTGGCACTTGCAATTTATCCATCTCTAAAATAGTTTTAGCTTTCTTGGTAGTTCCTGAGTTGTTGTATATGTTAATAGCTGAGTACTTGCAAAACAGAAAATATGGTTAATGAAAAAATCGGCAAGCAAGTTGCCTTCTTTGAATGTCTTCACCACTACTCTATCCATTAATGATTTAATCTTCCTTACTTCCATTGATACACACAATGAAATATCCCATATACCATCCAACACCTTCTTTATTATAAGTGAATCCTTATCTAAAATCAAAGGCACACATTGATTGTTTAAATAGAATTCCAGACCTAGCCTCAAAGATGTGTCTTTAGTTACAATAATAGGACCATTCTCAAGCCTTCTTGTTTCTGCAAATACAAAATTACCTTCCCAATCTCTGATGTAGAATGCACAAGAACTGTCCCCTGCATTTTCTTTTGTAGAACCATCAGTGTTGCACTTGTAAACCCCCACTTTAGGCATCCTCTACCTCACTATCTTAATTTCTATTCTAGGAACATATTATTCAAAGAATTGAATGATTAAAGGCCAAGTGGATGGTATATGCAGCAACCAAGGGTACTTCAATTTAGAAAAAATAAAAATATTATTATTCACCTCTAATTCCATTCTCCAGTAAGATTGACTCCCTCCATGAAGACAGATATTCCTGGCTTTCCAAATTTACCAAAGTATAAACACAAGCACGACTTGGTATAGTGGTTTTAGCTTTGTATAACAATTAGTATTCCACCATCTGTAAATGGAATATTTTAACTGTAGGAAAGGACCACTTACCCCTACAATCCCAGCAAAAGTCTACTATAATCTAGCGGCCTTAGGGCATTTGAGGAATAAATGTTCTCTTGTTTCTGGAACCCTCTCATCGCAGCAGCAACATATCACTTCCTCATTACTACCCATTCTCCTAGTAACCTCTTCAATAGGAAGTCTCTTTTTACAAAGTTTCCAAAAGAAAAAACTAGTTTTTAAAGGTACTCCTCTAATCCAATTTTTTCTGTATTCTTCCTTATCATCACCCATTTGCCTAATCATCTCCCAAGCACTGCCCAAAGAGAATTTGCCAGTACTATTCTTCATCCACCAAGCATAATTCCAATCATCTAAGTCATCAACTATTTAATTTTCTTTAAGAATGTGCAGACATATCTCCTCAGGAAATAATTAAAACATCAGTTCTTCATTCCATCTTACTTCTTGTCTCAATTGTTGTACCTCATCCACTTCAAAACTGAAATTATGAGACATTGGTAACACATATTAAAAGGCACCTAACTTGATCGAGTTGTCAAACTATATGCTATAATGCCCGCATCTAGGCTCCCGTCAGATTTCTTGGTCAATGCTATCTCTTGCTTCTAACATATATTTTCAAGTTTGAGAACATCCTCTCCATTCTACCACCTGAGGTCTTTGCTTTTTACCGTATTTGTTTCATAACAAATCAGTCCACATGTACTTCTTAGTTCTGAAAATACACCATAACTTAAAAAAAGTACCTTGGAAACATCAAAGAGAGATCTAAACCCCAATCCACCCTCTTTCTTGGGTAGACACATATAAGTCCAAGCCACCCAATGACTATTTTTGCCAACTTTCTTGAAGTTCGACAGAAATTTAGCAAAAATTCTGTGTAGATCATGGATTAAACATTTTGGGGGGGCATATGACAGAGAGTAAGTAAATAGGAATTTTCTGCAACATGCTTCTTATATGAACATACTTACCTCCAAATGATAGAAGTTTCCTCTTTTATGCCTGTGACTTATTTTGAACTTTTTTTATCAATTCTAAAAAATGGTTCTTACTTTGTATAGCATGACCAATTGGATAGCCTAGATATGTGAATGAGAATTTATCTCTTGTGAAACCAGTAATGTCTTCTATCTATTGCACAATGGCTCCAGCTGTCTTGGTATACACATAAAAATACTCTTTTTTTGTTGATCTTCTGTACTGACTGTACTTCATATTCTCCAAGAGTTTGTATAATTAGTTGTAGAATCTTCTTATCAGTAGAAGTGAATATGATGGTATCATCTGCATAAGTCAGATGATTTATCTGTTCACTCCATTTAGGCATAACAAATCCCTTAGAATCCTTGTTTTTAAACAATTCATTTAAGGATTTAGAAAGAACCTCAGCAGCTAGAATAAATAGGGTAAGTGAAAGAGGATCACCTACTTAACACCTCTAGTGGAGTTAGAGAATCCATGAGCTTGCCTATTAATTAGCACAGAATACCAATTATTAGCTATCAATCTCCATATTTTTTCAACTACCCTTCTATCAAAGCCCATTGTTTCCAGAACTTTAATTAAAAAGCTCCACTCAACCATGTCATATGCCTTAGCCATATCAAGTTTGATGACCACATTAGCTGGCTTGCCCCTCTTTATGATGTTTGTGATGGTTTCTTGAGCCAACAACATATTTTCAAATATATTCCTTCCTTTAACAAAGCCAAACTAATTTTGAGATATGAGTTTTGGTAATAACCCCTCTAACCTGTCATGTAGAATTCAAGAAATAACTTTGTAGAGGAAATTACTAAGACTTATAGGTCTCATACCTAAGAAAGACTGCACCACCTCTTTCTTGGGGAGTAGGACTAAATTTGTGTGGGTAATTGATTTGGAAAGGGTTTGGACTTCAAAGAAAGCATTTACCATTATACAAACATCTTTCCTAATAATTTTCCAGTAACTTTGAAAGAAACTTCCAGTAAACCCATCAGGACCACTAGCATTGTCTCTATTAAGTTCAAAAACTATATTTTTCACCTCATCTTTAGTACAATAGGCATCCAACCTACTATTTTCATCTTTAGCAATTGTTTTAGGGATATATTCCACAAAAGAACATTCTCCTTCATCCATGCTGGTTGTGAATTTATTCTGAAAAAGGATATTGCTTCAGTAGCAACCTGCTCACTCCCTTCATCCCACTCTCCATTGCATTTCTTCATTCTTTGAATTGCCAGTATCTTTCTTCTTCCTCTTACCAAGATATGAAAGAACTTGGTATTGTTATCTCCTTCATAAAACCATTGGATTCCAAATTTTTGTCTCTAGTACTCTTTCTCAATTTTCAAATAATGATTCAATTTCGCCTGTGCTTGTTTTAGAACTGCCCTATTTGCAGCAGTGGGGAATTCATCAAACAATTCTTCTTTTATTCTAACAATGTCCTCCCTAATAGCTAATTGCTGAAAAATATCACCCACCTTTTCTTTGCTCCAAGCAGATAGAGCAATTTTGGTCATCTTCATTTTTAACTTTAAGTTTATGAACACATCCTCATTAGTAACAAATTTCCAAGCATTTTCAACCACCTCCATGAATCCTTCCATGTCAACCCAGAACTTTAGGAATATGAAAGGCATCATAATATACTCCTCCTGACCTCCACAAGTTAACAGTAGAGGTGCATGATCAGATCTAGTTCTTGTAAGATGTTCTAAGTCAACATTACCAAACATGCCAGAGAAAGCTTGATTAAGTAACAATCTATCAAGTCTTTTGAAAATACAATCTTTATCTGCTCTTCCATTCCATCAGGTAAATAGACTTCCTTTGAAATTTATATCTAGTAACTCACAAGAGTTGACACAGAAGGCAAAATCTTCATACTCATGTGGATAAATTGGAAGTCACACCAATTTTATCTTCTACATCAAGTATGAAATTGAAATTTCCACCAACCAACCAAGGTAGTCTCATATTATGGCTCAAAGAATATATATCTCCCCACAACTCCAATCTCTTATTAGAATCATATTTTACATATACAACAGTGGTTACTATGGACTAACCAGTATCTAGAAACTTCAATTGCATAGTAATTTATTGTTCTTCATCTTCTAAAACATCAACTTGAATGTTATCTTACACAATTAACCATATCTTGCCATTTATATTACTATTAGCATACCCCATTCCCAACTTTCTTTTATATTCTGCAAATGTCTAGCTTCTTGAAAAGGTTCCATCAAAGTAATGAACCCAAATTTGTGGTGTCCGTGCAACATTTGTATTCTGTGGAAAGTTTAGTCCTTACAGACCTTATATTCCATAATAAAGCTTTTATTCTCATTTATCAGATGACTTTACTCCCCTTTTTGGCAAAACTCTTATAGGGTACTGAACTTCTGTTTGCCTTTAGTTTTTTTCATCTTTGACTATGTTTGTGGTGAGAGACCAACCTCCTTCATAATTAATTTTAAATTCTGCTGATTATTTTTTTTCTTTTTTATCTTCAATGCTGCACTCTCTATTGCTGGTCTGCTGCTCCATTTCTTTTATCTCTTTACATTTGTAAGACATAATATCATGTAGTTTCTTCATAGGGGAAGCTTTCTTTTTTTCCTGGATAGGTTGTGGTATTATAACAATATCTTACCCTTCATTAGATGGGGTTAATTCTAACATCTTTGCTTTTGCTGCAGGTGGATATGGACCAATTGAGTCAACTACTTTTGTCATTGTGGTGTCCACACTCAAAGAATCATGGTAAATGGCATTGTCCAGTTCTTTCTCTACATTACTTGTATTTGTAATCTCCAATCCCTTAGATATTGCCACTGAACCATCAGAACCTTGCTCAATGTTGCAAGTGATACTCAGCTCTAGACCTCTATCTTTATTGTGACCTACCTTGCTGTTCCCATATGAACTGAATAACTCAGTTTTTGTATCATTCTTATGACTCCTGCTGCTGTTTATTACTTCACCTTCATTGTTGTTGTTAATTCTTTGTACATTTTCCTCTACATCATCATTTGTCACACTCTCTTTATTGTTGATAAGTTGACATTTTGCCCAATTCTTAACGCGTTTGAGCTTGAATTTTCTTGTGATTTACATTGATTCGATATAAATTCTCATGTTATATAGCTCTTGTATGCAGGTAGTAGATGAATAAGAGCCCGAGCTAACCATGCGAGTCAATGAGAATGAGAAAAGTGAAGAAAAGAGGCTTAAATTAACACCCGAGGAGATTAACGGCCACTTGCGCACGCATTTCATGGGCTGTGCATGCAGGTGGCTACCTAAGCAATGAAGCAGCAAAAGGCAGTGCCACCTGCGCACGTAGGTCAGGCATCTGCGCCAGCAGGTGACTGGTGCGGTGGCATTTGCGTAATTTCCAAGGACACAATTTTTGGGCTATAAAATGGATTTTTTCCAGCTCTGAAGGGATCTTTTTGGGCATTTTTGGAAAGATATAGAAAAGGAAAGTGAAACCCTAAGGAGAAACAAGTTACATTCTTGCATTTTGTGTCAATTTTGGATCTAATTCTTGTAAACACTTGGATTCAATGGAAGTTTGGGAGGAGAATTTGGGTGATTTTCTTCTCTCTTCTTCTATGAGTAGCTAAATTCTCTACTTGGGGTTATGCTTGAATAAGATGTGATAATTGTATGGGTTTTGTTTGTTTGACTTTTTATTTAAATAATTGTCATGGGTTTTAATCTCATTCCATGTTTTCATTCAAATAGAGGTTACAAACTCTAATTAACTATAGAACTCTTATCATCCTTGACAAAAGGGATAAGGGTGAGGAATGGGAGTGAGCAATAACTTGATGTGTATCATTTAATAGCATCTTTTAGACATAACGATGTTAATTGAGGTATTGGATTGGTTTTATAAGATGTACTTTTGAGGTGTTCGAAAGAACCCAATTGTGAAACCTTGGTGTTTGGTTGACAAATCAACGCCAAGCACCTATAATCTAACCTACCCATAGCTCTTTGCTAAATGTAGTCAAATATTCAAATTACCCATACACAATTTCACTCTTACGATGTCATAACCCCAAGTCCCGTAATACACTTGATTTCAACTTTCCTTCTCTAATCTTGAACTTGTGTGTCCCAAATTACAAAAGTCTAAATAGTTACAAATCAACAAATGATAACCCCCCATTTACTTTTTTGTATTATTTTCATAGCATCACGCGTTAGCACTAGTTGCTTCTGACACTTAGAGGTGAAGGCTATCACATTCATTCCTCGTGGATTCGACCCCAACTCTAAGTTGGGTAATTATATTGCTAACGACCGCTTACATTCTATTCTAGGGTGTATTTGAGCGTTATCAAATAAATGGCGCCGTTCCTGGGGAATGAAACGTAGCGTTCATTTCTTTTAGTATTTTAAGTTACTTGTGTTTACCGTGGTGTAAGTTTACTTTTTTTTTTTTTTTTGTTCTTCACAGGTGACAACCAAATTCTTCACGATTCAATGAGTCAACATGGTAGTCATGCTGCTTCATTTGACGGACATATGGAAGATGAAGACTACTTGGGAGATGCCGGGAGAGCTAGTGCCATCCGCATCTCGCCTGCGGACAAAAATGGAGTGTTTCACGTTACTAGTGTGATTCTTCACCTCCTTCAAATGAAGGGGTTATATGGGGGTCAAGCATATGAAGACGTAAATCTTCACTTGACAAATTTCATTGAGGTATGCATGCCGTTTGATATCGCCCACCTATCACAAGAGTCCATCCGATTGAGACTCTTCCCCTTCTCATTAGCGGGAGAGGCTGCATTGTGGTTGAGGCAATTGCCCGTGGGTTCACTCACTACATGGTTGGAATTGACGGAAGCATTCTTGGATCGGTTCTTTCTACCATCCCGGATGTTACAATTGAGGGATGAGATTATTAACTTCCATCAATTGAATGGTGAACCATTACATGAGGCTTGGCAAAGGTTTAACACGAAATTGATGCAATGCCTGACTCACGAGGTTTCGAATAAGATGCTCCTCCAAATATTTTATCGAGCATTAGATCAATTGAACAAAATGATTGCAGACAACGCATCCGGCGGATCATTGGTGAAACAAACTTATGGTGTTGCATCGGTATTATTAGACCAAGTCACTAAACAAAGTCGAAGTTGGTATACAAGAGATTTCGAGGTGGCCGTAGGGGCTCCCTCCGCATTTTTTATGAGCCAAGAGCAAAGAAAGAAAGACGAGGAGAGAAATGAGAGTATAGCCAAAATGATGACACAATTAGATCTACTCACCAAGCATGTAATGGGGTCAACACCAAAGACGGTTAACACCGTTGCTTCCAAGGGTGCTAAGAATTACGATGATGATGAAACGGAGGGTATTGATGAAGAAATCCAATTTTTGTCATATCAAACGGGGGGTTCCCGCCCCACCTATCAAAGGAAAGGCGGGAATCAAGGTTGGATGGATAAAGACCGTGATTGGAAAGATCGTGAGTGGAAGGATTATGATAGAGACCTAGATTGGAGGGATAAAGATAGAGACCGTGATTGGCGAGATGCAAATCGGGACTATGATAGGTATGTTCCTCTGCATGATAGGCCCAAGGGTAAAGAGGCAACCTCTATTGATCCGGAGAAATATAAGAATGAAGATGTGTTTGCTCGTATCCTCTTGGGAGTTGAAGGAAGTGATAAGATGTTAAGGGAAATGAAAGGGGATTTGTCGTGTCTCAATCAAACCATCACCTCACAGTCGGCTTTAATAAAATAACTTGAAACCCAAATGGGTCAACTCTCCTCCCAAATGAATGCAAGGCAAAGAGGAGGACTCCCTAGCAATACGGTTGTGAATCCAAAAAATGACGCTCACGTCATGGCCGTTGTTACTAAAAGTGGGAGAACCCTTGGAAATGATATTGTAAATCTTGATGACAACCTTTGTAATAAGGGTGTTGGAGGAAAAATGAGCAAAAAGAGGGATCGGCTTGATAATTCAAAAGATGAAACTCCAATGTCACAAGAGCAAGGTGTTGACGGGTAGAAAAGAGTGGAAGAGAAGGGTGAAGACAACGCAGATCCACAAGTGGTTAATTGTGGTAATCCAAAACCAAATGAAAACTCGGTTGTCTCTAAGCCACAGATGAAAATCCCTCCTCCATTTCCATAAAGGCTTAAGAAGAAGGAAGATGATTCAAAGTTCAAGAAATTCCTTTCTAAATTTAGCAACCTTTCGGTAAACATACCATTGTTGGAAGCCTTACAAGAGATGCCCGGGTATGCTAAGTTTATGAAAGAGTTGCTAACAAAGAAGCAAATCATGGACTTCGAAACAATTAAAGTTACACATAATTGTAGTGCTATAATGTATAGTACAATGGTTATGAAGAAGGATGATCCGGGGGCATTCACTATCCCATGCACCATTGGGGTGTATCAATTGAAGGCTTTATGTGATCTTGGGGCAAGTATTAATTTGATTCCATTAGCCTTAGACTACATAGACTTAGGAGGCCTTCTTTGGTGATATTATCCTTATTCTTGAGCCTTAGACTACATAACTTATACCTAGTTCTAGGCTAGGTTAATGATATTGATTTATGGCATTTATAGACCGGTTTGAGTTTGACATATTCTATTAATTTATGGCTTTTAAAAACATACTTGAGTCCGGCATATTCTATTGATTTATGGCATTGAAAGATCGGTTCAATTCGGCACATGAGGTGAGTTATAAGGATGGAAATTTGATTTAAGTTTGGTGTATATGGGTTACTTTATGGTATTATTATGCCGGTTCGAGTCCAGTAAGTTATAGTTTGGAAGGGATTCATAAGAATGGTAATAGTATATTTCTTGATTGGATCTATCAGGTTTGTGGGGGTTCGTTTGGATTAGCCTTCTCTTGTTTGTACCCTCTAGGATTATGAGGCCTAGTTGGGTTGTAGTAACTACTTTAATTTTGACATCGCGTGTCTCTTTATTTATTTACCTATCTCAAATCATGTTCACAGGTTTTCCCCTCTCCCTTGACTTATTTTACATCCTCGCATTTTATTATACTTTTATTTTGATTTAGCTCAGTCGGCTGATGATGCCTACTGAGTACCCGTTGTTTTGATACTCATACTACACTTCTACATCTTTTTTGGTGCAGATATGAGTACTAGCCAACATCATTGACATTCCAGCCAGCTGCTTATAGGTCTCAGAGATAGGGTGAGCTTTCAGAGTTGGAGCTGATCCCCTCTCTTTCCCCTATTTTTGGACAGTCTTTTATTTTAAGACTATTTGTATATCGAGATAGTCCTTCCCCTCTTATTCCCTATGGATCGGAATAATAACGTTCGTATCTTATCTTTAGGAGGCTATAGGACATTCTTAGGATGACTTCACTTTCTTCATTCATTTCGTGCGCCGAGTCTGTGTTTGTTTCTAAGGTTTTTGTTGTTTCACTCTTTCACAGATGGATAGGACGTGATCTACAATGACGGATGATGGATGATGAATGACGGTGACCCCGAGCCTGCTGCTAGGGCACCTGCTAAAGGCCGTAGCTGACCCGAAGGTCGCATCCAGGGTAGAGCTGCAACCCCATCTAGGGGGTCAGTTAGAGGGCCTTTTCCAGATCCAAATATTGCTCCTGAGGCAGAGGTTAATCCACAGGTTCAGCCACCCTAGCTATTGGTGGGCCAGGGGGTAGCCCAGGATCTACCGGGGTTTATTTCTTTATCGTTGCTCAGAGATTCCTTGGTCCAATTGCTGGGATTAGTTGGTGGTGTACCTTCTGATGGTGCACAGTATGCGGATCAGAGTGGTATGAATGTATGGGCGCAACCTGTAGCTGCAGTACCCAGAGTTCAGGTTCCCCCAATACCAATAATTGCTTAGTCGGTAGTCGCCCAACCTGCTATGTCTATTGAGGAGCAGAAGATGTTGGGTAGATTTTTGAGATTGACTCCTCTGAGTTTTACAAGGGCTTCAAGAGAGGATGCATTTGAGTTCCTGGCTACTTGCGAGGTTAGGCGCCAATAATTTGGGCCTAATTGAGGTTCGTGGGGTCGATTACACTACTTTCAATTGGACTTATCTGTTAGACATTGGTTGAGAGGTTTTCTTAATTCCAGACCAGCTGGATCTCCCTCTTTGACATAGACTCAGTTCTCTTAGGTCTTCTTGGAGAAGTGTGTGCTCCATAGTCTTCGTGAGCACTTGAGAGATCATTTCATAGGGTAATAGAAGGGTTCTATGACAGTTCTCAAGTATGAGGTCCAATTTCATGAGTTGGCTAGACATGCTACTGCGATCTCGTCTACCAAGTATGAGAGGATTCAGTGTTATGTTAGGGGATGGAAACTTCCTCTTCGTATGGCTACTCAGAGTTTGGTCACTATTGGTAGGTCTTTTGTTGAGATTTTTGATTATGCCTAGACTATGGAGGAGATGTATCATGAAGCCCAAGGGGGCAGCAATAAGAGACCACGTCATCAGGGTAGTTTCAGTTGGAGCCATGATGGTTCACAGTTCAGAGGCAGAGGTTCTCAGGGTAGGTACCATCCACATCAGTCATATCGGTACCAAGGTCTGTTCAGGCAGCACTTTAGATTTCTGACGGAGATCAGTCCAATTTCAGCGATTCTTACGGCCAGAGCACTGGCCAGTCTTTGAGTAGTGCTTATTCTGGGTCTTCTAGCCATGTTGGCTATTCTGGGTCAGCCGAATCTTCTAGATCGAGTGGAATTTCGGGGCCTTGCTATACTTGTGAAGTGTTTGGCCATTTCTCCAAAGAGTGTCCCAAGCGTGGGACAATTAAGCCTGCAGTGCAGAGTGCACAGCTGATCAGATTAGTGCTGCCTCCAACTAGAGGTGGTTTTTAGTATCGCAGGGGTTGTCCCCATGGTTCTCGAGGGGGTTCTTAGGCAGATAGGACCGGTGGTAGGTCAGACGCCCGGCCAGGTGGCGGATGAGGTCATTTTTATACTGTATCGAGTAGATCGAACTTTGGATACTGTTATTATAGGTACGATTTTAGTGTGTCATTGGTCGGCTATTGCTTTATTTGATCTGTGATCGACTCATTCGTATATTTTTGCTTATTATGCACCACAGTTAGAGTTGTCTTGGGAGCCTTTATCTGTGCCATTGTGTGTATCTACTCCCATAGGTGATTCTTTAGTAGTGGATTAGATTTATTGATCTTGTATGGTGGCCGTTCAAGAGTTTGATACTCAAGTCAATCTTATTGTATTAGATATGGTGGACTTTGATGTGATTCTTGGCATGGACTGGTTATCCCCTTATCATGCGGTCTTGGATTGCTTTGCCAAGATCATTACCTTTATCCATGCCTGGTATACCTCTAATTGTGTGGCAGGGTTCTTTTAGCCATGCACCGATGAGGATAATTTCTTATGTTCTGGCTAGGAGATTGGTGTCAAGGGGTTTTGAGTCTTATCTTTCTTATGTTCGTGATGTTAGTATGGAGAGTCCCTTACTTTATTCTATTCTTACTATCCGTGAGTTTGCTGATGTTTTCCCTACCGACCTGCCTGGCCTTCCTCCTAAGTGTAATATTAAGTTTGCTATTGATCTAGCTGGTCACCCGACTTATTTCTATGGCATCTTACCGTATGGTTCCTGAAGAGCTTAAGGAATTGAATTCTTAGCTTCAGGATCTTTTGGGTAACAATTTTATTCGGCCTAGTGTATCACCTTGGGGTGCTCCTGTCTTGTTCATGAAGAAAAAAGATGGCTCTATGTATATGTGTAATGACTATAGGCAGCTGAATAAGGTTACAGTAAAGAATAAGTATCCTATGCCTTGCATTAATGATTTATTTGACCAGCTTCAGGGTGCGACAGTGTTCTCTAAGATTGACTTGAGATCAGCTTACCATCAGTTGAAGATTCGGGCTGAGAACATCCCTAATACACCCTTCAGGACTTGGTACAACCATTATGAGTTTCTTGGTGATGTCTTTAGGGTTGACCAATGGCCAAACGATGTTTATGGATTTGATGAATCGAGTTTTTAAGCCCTATTTAGACTCTTTTGTTATTATTTTCATTGATGACATTCTTGTATATTCGAGGAGCGGGGAGGAGCACGAGCAACATTTGTGGATTGTGCTCCAGACTTTGAGAGATCATAGGCTTTATGCCAATTTCTCAAAGTGTGAGTTTTGGCTCTATTCTGTTACATTCCTAGGGTACATGGCGTCTAAGGATGGGATTATGGTGGATCCAGCAAAGATTGAGGCTATTTGTTCTTGGGCCAGACCTACATCTCCGACTGAGGTTCGTAGCTTTATTGGTTTGGTGGGTTACTATCGATGATTTGTTAAGGATTTTACTTCTATTGTATCGCCTATGAAAAGACTGACTAGGAGGAAAGTTTTGTTTCAGTGGTCCGAGGATTGTGAGTTAAGCTTTCTGAAGCTCAAAAGTTTACTCACTTCAGCTCCGATATTGACCCTTCCTATTGAGGGCGAGGGGTTTACAATTTATTGTGATGCTCCTGGTGTTGGTTTGGGTTGTGTTCTGATGCAGCATGGCCGAGTTATTGCTTATGCGTTGAGGCAACTTAAGATTCACTTGCGCAACCACCCCACTTATGATTTGGAGTTGGCGGTGGTGGTTTTTGCGCTTAAGATTTGGAGGCACTACTTGTATAGTGTTTATTATGAGATCTACACTGACCATCATAGTCTTCAACACCTTATGACTCAGAGAGAGCTTAATTCTAGGTAGCGTAAGTCGATTGAGTTGCTGAAGGACTATGATATCTCTATCCTATATCATCCGGGCAAGGCTAACGTGGTAGTTGACTTCTATTTCAGCTTTAGAGCGGCCGTTGGCTTTGGACGTTCAGTTCTTAGCCAACTTGTTAGTTCGACTCAATATTTTGGACTCCAGGTGGATCCTTGTGAGTGTCGAGGCTAGGTCTACCCTATTTGAGCAGATTTAGAGTCTCCAGTTTGAGGATAGTAGGCTTTGTGACATTCGTGATTAGGTGGCGAAGGGTGAGTCCAGTCGAGTTACCCTAGATTCAGAGGGTATTCTAAGATTTAAGGGTCATATTTGTGTTTCGAGGGTTGGAGACTTGATTCAGCTGATACTGCGAGAAGCTCATAGCTCCAGATATTCTATTCACCTTGGGACAACAAAGATGTATAGAGATTTAAGGCAGCATTACAAGTGGAGTGGAATGAAGAGTGATGTTGTAGACTTTGTAGCTCGTTGCCTTTGTTGTCAGCAGGTAAAAGCCGAGCATCAGTGACAAGGTAGATTGCTTTAGAGGCTACCCATTCCTGAGTGGAAGTGGGAGCGGATTACTATAGACTTCGTGACCGATTTACCTCATTCTTCGCTTGGTTCTGACAGTATTTGGGTCATTGTGGATCGGTTGACCAAGTCAGCTTATTTTATCTCAATTCAGATCTCCTTTAGTTTCGAGAGGTTAGCCCGTATCTACATTCAAGAGATAGTTCACCTTCATGGATTACCCATATCCATTATTTTTGATAGCAGCTCTGTGTTTATTTCTAGCTTCTGGAGGACTTGTCAGGAGAAGTTGGGTACTCAAATTGATCTTAGCACCACATTCCATCCTCAGACCGACGGTTAGTCATAGCGGAGCATTCAGGGTCTTGAGGATATTCTCCGCTCATGGGTGATGGACTTTGGAGGTCAGTGGGAGCAGCACTTATCTTTGGCAGAGTTAGCTTATAATAATAACTACCATTCGTGCATTGAGATGGCACCATTTGAGGCATTATATGGTAGGCATTATCGATTTCTAATAGGTTGGTTTGAGACTTGAGAGATTAACCCCCGTGACACTGACTTGGTTCTGGAGTCCTTGTATAGGGTACGAGTGATTCAGGATAGGTTGAGACCAGCTCAGAGTAGCCAGAAGAGTTACGCTGATCATAGAGTTCTTGCCTTGAGGTTTGGAGTTGGTGATCGGGTTTTCCTCTGTGTATCACCCATGAAGGGCATAATGAGGTTCGGGAGGAAGGGTAAGCTCAGACCCAAGTATATTGGTCCATTCGAGATGCTTCAGACAGTTGGAGAGGTAGCTCATGAGTTGGCTTTGCCCCCAGATTTCTCAGCTGTTTATCCAATTATCCATGTCTCTATGTTATAGCATTACATCTCGAACGAGTCTTACGTGCTTCTGTGGGACTCGGTTCAGTTGGACGAGAGGTTGACCTTCGTAGAGGAGCCTGTCCTCATTTTAGCTAGGGATGTTAGGCGATTGCGCTCCAGAGAGGTTCTAGTGGTTAAGGTCCAGTAGAGGAACCGTCTAGTTGAGGGGGCTTCTTGGGAGGTCGAGAGTGAGATACGGACCCAGTATCCCCACCTGTTCGATCCTTTAGGTACTTCTTAATCTTTTACTTTTGCAGACGAAAGTCTTTTTAGTAGTGGATGTTGTAATGACCCTTCTGGTCATTTTCTACTTATCCACATTATTTCAGCGTTTAAAGATTTCCCATAGCTGCCCCAAGTCATTTATGACTTGCTGGAGCTAACAGTTTGGTTACCAGGTAGTTCGTTTGGTTTTTAGAGCCTTTTCTGCATTTTGAAATCGTCGCTTTTCAAATTTGACAACTGGGCCTGAACATCAGGTAGACGACCTCGTATCCCGATTCTAACAGTTCCATCAGCTCCGGGACATCGATTTTAGGCTAGGGGGACCTTTGGTTTGGGTCCCGAGGCTTCCGGGCTCATTTTGGACTATTAGTTGGAAATTAGTTAAAATGGTCATTTTGGGTGTGGGACACATATTTCATCAAAACAACCCCAGATAGAAATTTTGATTCCGATGTTGAGTCCAAAATGTCAAATTTGATAGGGTAGCATAGTTCATTTGTGTTCACGGGGTTTCAAACGAATCCCGAGGGCCTGTTGGAAAGTTAGCAAAATATTGCCAAATGCTGATGCTGCTTCAGCTGGAGCAACCACTTAAGCGGGGCTTTGGCCGCTTAAGTTGAACCCGCTTTAGTGGCTTGTGCAATGCTTTAGCGGCTGGAGCCTTGGACCCACCTGTCCGCTTAAGTGAAGGCTTTTCCTCTCTAGCGAGGTGCGCTTAAGCGGCACCCATCCGCTTTAGTGGTCCACCCAGGTCATGGAGCACTTAAGCGCTGGTGGGGGCGCTTTAGTGATGGCCTCTTAAGCGGTCAAGTGGCCACTTAAGCGGCACCTGTAGGGTATTTAATCCCCCTTTCACCCATTTTTCTCAAAGTGTTAGAGCATTAAAGCTCTAGAGAGATAGTCGGAGAGAAGAGGCAATTCTTAGGTACTCAAGGAAGCTTAGAGAGTTCGTTAATATCTTTTCCCTCGTCTAGATACTTGTAAGTTCTATCTAATTTCTTGGTAAATTCTCCGTTTAGACCCAAAACCCTATCTAGCTTTGTGGGTTGATTTTGGGTGTTGTAATGCTCGGAATGCACCCATTATTGAGTGTAAATGATCCTTGAGCCTTGAGGGACGTTTTGACGATTTCAAATTTATGATTCCATAAGCAGACCCCACGTGGGATTTTTGACTCAATTTTGGACCCGATGTATTTATATGCATTATGGGTATTGTTGTTCTCATATTGATGAGTAGAGTGTTATTTTGATAGCGTGGCCTCATGCGGAGGCTTCTCGAAAGGGAAAGGCCCCACTGTAGCGGACTTTATCGAGCTTTCTTCAGCGTCCAGGTAGGTTAGGCTTACCCTACTTATAGATTGAGCTTAATTATGGTATTAGAATGATATTATGCTCGTTTGGGGTTGGAATTTATGGTTGGTTGCTTAGTTATTAAAAGTTGGGTCATTTGGCTGATTGGAGGGCCGTTTCGGAGGTGAATCAACCCATTAACCCTTTCCTTAGGTAAATTGATGCTTTGGGGTTGGGATATCGGTCTTAGCTCCTTATAGACTTAGGACGCCTTCTTTTGCGACATTATCCTTAATCTTGAGCCTTAGACTACATAGCATATACCTAGTTCCGGGCTAGGTTAATGATATTGATTTATGACATTTAAAGACCAATTCGAGTCCGGCATATTCTATTTTTTTATGGCGTTTAGAGACCGGTTCGAGTCTAGCATATTCTATTGATTTATGGCATTGAAAGACCGGTGTATATGGGTTACTTCATGGTATTATGGTACCGGTTTGTGTCCGGTAAGTTGTTGTTCGGAAGGGATTCATAAGTATGGTAATGGTATATTCCTTTATGGGGGTTCGTTAGGATTAGCCTTCTCTTGTTTGTACCCCCTAGGCTTATGGGGGCCTAGTTGGGTTGTAGTAACTACTTTAATTTTGGCATCGCGTGTCTCTTTATTTATTTACCTATCTCAGAGCATGTTCTCAGGTTTGCCCCTCTCCTTTGACTTATTTTACATCCTCACATTTTATTATACTTTTATTTTGATTTAGCTCAGTCGACCAATGATGCCTACTTAGTACCTATTTTTTTGATACTCATACTACACTTCTGCAATTTTTCTGGTGCAGATTCGAGTACTAGCCGACGTCGTTGACATTCGAGCCAGCTGGTTATAGGTCTCGGAGATAGGATGAGCTTTCAGAGCTGGAGATGATCCCCTCTCCTTCTCCTATTTTTGGACAGTCTTTCATTTTGAGACTATTTTTATATCGATATTATTAGTACTCTTATTCTTTTGGTTAGTAGCTTTTGTACTGACCTTACTAGGTCGTGGGATATTCTTTTGCTCCCTCCCTAATTTATCTATGTATATGTTAGCTTCTGGTAATTTCTTTATCTTCCGCCATTTAGCCCATTACTTGTAGTTTCAGGCTACTGTTTGGATTACCTACTGGTTGGACATAGTAGGTGCCATCATGACTCAATAATTGGGTCGTGACAACTATCTAAGAATCTCAACCCACCTCTTCGGTTTGTGTTCACGGATCAAGGTTCTCATGAAAGTATCTCATTTTCTTTCAAAACACTGGTCCTTAATGGTACCAATATCTCATGAATGTTCATGTATGGATGAGGATATAATGCCCACAATCAAATCAGTATGAAGATAACAAATCTATTTAATACGTGTATAAGTGAGCCTAGAAGTCAACTCAATATGTCAATATTTCATGATATCCGTTCTAGTTTGGAACCATTGGAATAAATATACATGTAAGACATCATTAATAACATATCAATCCGTAACTCAGACATTTCTATCATGATAAAGGCAAACAATGCTCAATAAGACCTATAATATCTATTCAATCCCCCGTACGGGCATCACATTAAGAATAAAGCATACAAATGCACAATTAAGGCCAATGATGTCAAATAAAGCCCTCACATAGGCAACACACAATATATGATATTTCAATATATGAGATTTATCATAACGTTGACTTTACCACTCTGTTTGGCTTCGGATCATTTGGTAGTAGATGGGTCTTTTTTCTCTGAGGTTGTTAATCATGTGAGGGCTATAGAGAGGGCTTGCTTTGAATCATATAGAGGTGGTTGTAAGAGGCCATGCTAGCAATTCAGTGTTAGTGGTATTCCGCCTGGAGGTCAAAATCTTCCCAGTAGAGGCCAGCCTCATCTACAGCCTATTAGACCTTTGTAGGTAGCACCTTAGTTTATGGATAGCCCTCAAATAAATCATATCACAGAGTATTTGATTTAGGTCTTTAGGTTCAGTGCCTCAGAGTATTCTAGAAGTATGTTTTGACTGTGGTGAGGTCGGTCATTAGTCTAAAGATTTCCCAGTAATAAGTTTGTAAGCCAGTTGGGGACATCTCATTTTTCTCACCAAGTTATAACTTCAGGGGTTTGTTATGACTGTAGAGAGACCGGTCACTGGTCCAGAGAGTGTCCCCGATATGGGATTATTAGTCATTCCATTCTTACAACTTAGTCTCATAGTATTGTTGCACCTTTAGTTAGAGGTAGTGGACTTAGTGCCTTAGTTGGTGATTCAGAGATTCAGCCCGAGTTCGGACATGCTCAGACTCGTACTCCTTCGGGCACACCAGACTTATGATTTTGGATTTCCACTGTGTTAGGTGCGCCTTCAATTCTCTGCCTTTAGGTTTTATTTGAGTTGTGTTGGGGTTTTCATACCCATCAATGATTATATGTCGTGGTATTCTGTATTTGCAGTTGTATGCCTTTGTGTAGGTCTATGCATATATGACTACCCACATAGATTATTCTTTAGTAGTGGATCAAGTAGATCAGTGTGGTATTGTTCTAGGGGTGTAGCAGTTGGATTAAAGTCCCATTTTCCTTGGTATATTAGCCTTGTTATAGCTATAGAGTGGATCAGTATTATGCCTTCCTTGGGGTATAGCATTTGGGTTAAAGTCCTATTTTCTTGGCATTCTGGCCTTATTGTGGCCTTAGAGTGGTACTTGTTGTAGATTTTTATTTTTGTACCACCTGCATCTTATGATATTGATATTATAGTCATTGGTTTGAACTTTACTAAGTCTTATTTGATAGGCGGCTAGACTAGCGTTATCTAGTTAGCATTTTCCCAATTCTTATTTCATTGGATTTGATGGCTGCCTCGGTTGGTTAGCCTTCCCTTTCTTTTAGCAAGGTCGGTTGTAGAGTGGATTATGGAAATAAAGGTACGTTCGACCTTCCAGGGCTTTGTTATGACTTAAGCATTGGTAGTCTTCTTCCATGGCCCATTTCTGTTGATGATACATTGAGATTTGACTCTGCCGATATGGATAGTTCATCGCCCAGTGGTGGCCTTGATCTTGACGATTGATGTTTAGTTGGTGTCGGCATTTTGGTTCTATTGCCCATCTCCGATGTTGAGAGGCCTGAGGCTTACCTTCTGATTTTTAGGTTCATCTCCTGGTGATCGGTTTGATCTTGGTATTGGTGTGGAGTTGGATACTTTGCTATTTCTGCGAAGTGGTTTAAGGTTCAGCCTAGTTAAAGTTGATATAAATGGGTGATTTTGGAAATTCCTATTTCGACTCTTGTTCGACCAATTATGGCTTCGTGGGATGCTTCTACTCAGCAGTGTGTTGTTGGTTATCAGTTGTTGGTTACCAAAGCAGGCATTTTTGGGAGTGAGTATTTGTTGCCATAGATTCGCTATTTGATTGGCCAAATGTCGGTTGAGCTGTACATTCTGAGTTGCTCGAGTCTTGGCTATCAGTAGTACTACTTGCATCTTTGGCAAGTTCATGGTTATGCCTTGTTACATTATGCCCTTCCGCAGTTGTGGAATTGATTGCTAGCATCTTCAGCCGGTGGTTTCCATCCATTATGATTATGTTCTTTTGGGATATTTTAGTTCGGCCCTTGAGGAAATTGTTGGGTATGTGGTTGATTTTTTCTGATAGCGAGGTTGATTTGGGCAATTGGCCTTTGTAAAGACTTGTTTGCCCTAGTTATGATTTTGTCACAACCCAATTGCTGAGTCATGATGGCACCTACTATGTCCCACCAGTAGGTAAACCAAATCGTAGCCCGAAACTACAAGTAATGGGCTAAAAGGGGAAGATAAAGAAATTACCAGAAGATAGCATATACATAGATGAAATAGGGAGGGAGATATAAAGAATATCCCACGACCTAGTAAGGCTGGTATAAGAGCCACTAACCAAAAGAATAAGAGTACTAGTAATATCGATATACAAATAATCTCAAAATGAAAGACTATCCAAAAATAGGGGAAGGAGAGGGGATCAGCTCCGACTCTGAAAGCTCACCCTATCTCTGAGACCTATAGATAGCTGGCTAGAATATCAATAGCAGTGGCTAGTTCTCGGATCTACACCAAAACAGATGCAGAAGTGTAGTATGAGTACCAAAACAATGGGTACTCAGTAGTCATCATCAACCGATTGAGCTAAATTATAATAAAAGTATAATAAAATGCGAGGATGTAAACTAAGTCAAGGGAAAAGGGGCAACCCTGAGATTATGCTCCGACATATAGAAATAAATAACAAAATACAAGATACCAGACTTTAGGTCAACTATTTATAACCTAAATAGGCCCCCATAAGCCTAGAAAGTGCAAACAAGAGAGGACTAATCCAAATGAACCCCCATAAAACCGATGGATACAATCATGGAAATATACTACTACCATGCTTATGAACCCTTTCATACCACAACTCACCGGACTCTAACCAGCGCCATAATGCCATGAAATAACCCATAAACACCAGACTTGAACCGGATTTACCTCCTCATAACTCACCATCAGTGCCATAATTAGATAGAATATGCCGGACTCAAACCAGTCTTTAAAGGCCATAAATCAACAGAATGTGTTGGACTCAAACCGGTCTTTAAATACCATAAATCAATAAAATGTTCCAGACTCGAACCGGTCTTTATATGCCATAAATCAATAGAATATGCCAGACTTGAACCTGTCTTTAAATAAGCTCAAGATCATTAACCTAGCCCCAAACTAGGTATATGCTATGTAGTTTAAGGCTCAAGATTTAGGAATAAGTTGCGAAAGAAGGCCTCCTAATTCTACAAGGAGCTAAGTCCGATATTATAACCCCGAAGAACCAATTTACTTAAGGGATAGGTAATTAGGTCGATTCTACCTCCGAAATAGCCCAAATCGGCCAAATAAACCAACTTTTACTAACTAAGCAACCAACCGTAAATTCCAACCCCAAACTAGCATAATATCATACTAATACCATAATTAAGCTTAATCTATAAGAAGGGTTAACCTAACCTACCTGACGCCAAAGAAAGCTCGATAAAGTCCTCTACAGTGGGGACGATGCCTCGCTATCAAAATAACACTCTACTCATCAATATGAGAACAACAATACCCATATGCATATAAATGCATCGGGTCCAAAATCAAGTCAAAAATCCCATGTGGGACCCACTTTTGGAATCACAAATTTGAAACCATCAAAATGTCCCTCAAGGATCATTTACCCTCAATAATGGGTGAATTTCAAGGATTACAACAATCAAATTCAACCCACAAAGCTAGCTAGGGTTTTGGGTCGAAACGTAGAATTTACCAAGAAATTAGATGGAACTTACAAGGATTTATATGAGGAAAAAGATGTTAACGAACTCTCCAAGCTTCCTAGAGTACCCAAGAATCGCCTCTTCTCTCCCACTCTCTCTCTAGAGCTTTAATGCTCCAATATTTAGAGAAAAAATGAGAGAAAAACGGGTGAAAAGGGGATTAAATGCCATGCAGGTGCCGCTTAAGTGGAAACTTGACTGCTTAAGAGGTCATCGATAAAGCGTCCCAACCATTACTTAAGTGCTCCATGACCCGTGGTGGACTTCTGCTAAAGAGGACAGATGCCGCTTAAGCGCACCCTGCTAAAGCGGACAAGCCTCCGCTTAAACAGACATGCGGGTCCAAGGTTCCAGTCGCTAAAGTGGTTCCCAAGCCACTAAAGTGGTTCCTAAGCCGCTAAAGCAACTTCTTCTTAAGTGGCCAAAGGCCCACTTAAACGGTTGGACCAGCTGAAGCAGCATCAGCATTTGGCAATATTTTGCCAAGTTTCCAATGGGCCCGCGGGATTCATTAGGAACCTCGTGAATGCAAAAAAACTATGCTAGCCTATCAAATTTGACATTCCAGACTCAACACCACAATCAAAATTTCCATCCAGGATCGTTTCAATGAAATGTGGGTCCCAATCCAAATGGGCGTTTTAACCAATTTCCACCTAATAGCCCAAAATGAGACCGGAAGCCTAGAGACCCAAACCAAAAGTCCTCCTAGCCTAAAATCGATGTTTTGGAGCTGATGGAACTGTCAGAATAGGCATACGAGGCTGTCTACCTGATGTTTAGGCCTAGTCGCCAAATTTGAAAAATAAAGATTTCAAATAGGAAAAAGGCTTTAAAAACTAAACGAACTGTCGGTAATCGAACTGTCAACTCCAACAAGTCATAAATGACTTGAGGAAGCTTTGGTAAATCTTTAAACACTGAAATAATGTGAAGTAGTATAGAATGACCAAGAGGGTCATTATAACTTGATCTTTCTGGATGATGGCTTGGCAGTCGTGGTAAATTTTAGTTTGTGGATACCTACTGGTCAACATAATTAGTTTGGATAGTTGATATCGAGTAGTTCAGCTTTAGCATTAGAATTTTAGCTTGGGTTTGCATAACTTTATTACATCTTCGTTTCCAGATTTACCTCGGTTGGGCATTCATTTTTAGGCTGGTTGAGCCTACTCCTTGCATACAAATTTAGTTTCCTTCAGTTTGTATAGACCATGCTTGATAAATGCTTAGAAGGTCGTCCATCGGTATATGGTATTAGTTTCTTCTGTTTTTGACCTCGATTCTCCATTTTGATCTGAATAATGATTTGTCTTCTCAGTGGGATAAGTATGCTTAAGATGGGCTTAGCATGGCTTTATCCACAGTTGGTGGAATATCCTGGAGCCGATCATTCAATTTTATAAGATTGGTACTTCAAACTTCTGACCGTAAGTTTTGAGGGCCATCCAAACCAGTTGTAGCTTTGGCCTAAGTATATAGACCTTGGTCACCTCTGTTTGTGCGTCCTGGTAGCACCTTATGGACTTATTTTTGGAGTTGTAGCATGATTCTGGCCTTGGATTTTCTTTAGCCTGGCTGAGTTTCTACTTGTTTGTGCTTGAATCAGTGTGATGTCGGTGTGTTATGGTTTGGTTTGCGTGCATCAGCCATTCTCGATTTATGACTTGTCGTAATTATCGGTTCGGTTATCGAATAGTTCGTTTGGGTTTTAGGCTCATTTCCCTATTTTGGAGCTTTCGATGTTAAGGATTTAGTCTAGGACCAAAACTGCCAGTAAATGATCTGAGATGGAAATTCTGACAGTGCCATCATCTTTGAAACATTGATTTTAGGCTAGGGGGACCCTTGGTCTGGGTCCCGAGGCTTTCGAACTCATTTTGGGCTATTGAGTAGATTTAGTGAAAAAAGGAACTATAGGTGTGGACCCATATTTAATCGAAATGACCTCGGATGGAAATTTTGATTGTTCCATTGAGTTTGAAATGTCGAATTTGGTATTGTAGCATAGTTTGTTTGCGAGCACGGGGATCCAAATGAATCCTGAGCACTTGATTGGAGTATTTTGGACTTAGCTAAAATCTGAAAGCTGATATCTGGTGTGACTACTAAAGCAGTCAAGGAGCCGCTTTAGCGGCCTTGGCCATTTCTACGAAGACCGCTTAAGCGCTTCCTTGTCATCTTAAGCGGACGTCGCTTAAGCGACGGGGTGCCGCTTTAACGGCCTCAGCCCTTTTGTCGGAGACCACTTAAGCATTCAAAGTCCCCTTTAGCGGCAGCCATTTAAGCGGCCAGGTGTCCGCTTAAGCGGCGCCTAAGGGCTGATAAATCCTCTTCTTCACCCGATTCTCTCTCATTTTATCAACCATTTTCCAACATTATTGAGAGTTTGAAGAGAGAGAAAGTGTGGGGAATCTTCCATTGAAGCTAAGGTAAGTTAGTTCATCACTCCTTGGTCATTATTCATCATTTTACTAGTTTAATTCCGCCATTTCATTGTAAATTCTTGGAAATTAGGTCTTTGAAATCCTAATCTTTGGGGACTGATTTGGGCCCCGATTTGTGTCTCATTTATGCTCAACTTATGAGCACACATTCCTTATCATTCGAAGGACCTCGCGATGAATTCAATTTTGAAATTCCGTTGGCGGACCCACGGGCCCATTTTTTACTCGATTTTGGGCCCAAAATTTTATATTACAATATGGGTATCATATTACTTGTATTGACATGTAGGTTACTATTTTGATAGTGTGACATTGATTCAGGATGATGGAGCAAGGACGGATGAATTGTGGACAATTCAAGTATTGCGGTTCGACATCGAGGTAGGCTTCGGTCTTCTTTTCTCTATGAGATTGTGTATAGTATAGATTGCATGCTAGGTAAGAACTATAGGATAAAATTACGGCTAGTATATCATGACTTAGCCTTTTTTATGGAATTTGGATAGAGATGTTACCCGAACCCTAGTATAAATACTTGTTATGTCCATAGAGTCATATTACCTTGAATATAAGCATGTTTACCACAGTTGACGATTAAGGATCCTTTGGTATGAGACTTTTCATTTGACTTAGCGATTCTGGAGGTTTTTCCCCAATTAAGTCCTTGTGGTGGCTTTATGCCCTCGATTATTGTAGTTGCCCGGGTTATGAGACCTTTCTATATTGGGTATATGTTATTGGGACCAAGACAGTGATTATGAGACTAGTTGGACTCTAGGTGAGTATTCTACCCTCAGCAAGGGAATGAGTATCATTTGTAGATGCTTAGGAACATTTGGTTGTATTGTTTGTATACTGGTGATGGCATGCATACTATCTGGCGCATTCATGCTCATTAGTGGTACGATTCTGACAAAATCTTGATTTTACTACTATTTCCAAAAAAGGGGATTTATTCCCACTTTTCACTTTAAAAAGAATTTTTTTATAATGGGAATCGTACCACCTTATTTACTGGATTATGAGTCTTTTGGAACTAAAAATGATGTTTTAGAACTTCGACCGAGGATGATTCCGGTCCATTATCTATCCACTCATTTTACCACTACTATTTACTTCGGTCGAGGGATATTCCGACCCTTTGAACATGATTATGATGATTTATTCCCGAGCATGATCTCGGGCAACGAATTTACTGATTTACATCCTTTTAGTTGCAGTTTGAGTCCTTGCACTGATTTTATATATATTTCTCTCCCGTACGGGAATGAATAGATGAATTATGATGATTATTGGAAGTCCTGGATCGGGACCAGACAGTGTATACGGATTTCTTGGATCCCCTAGGAGGCCCCCTTTGTCCGAGAGCCGTCATGTTAGAGAAGGATGGTCGCTATAAGTCCTGCCTTTGCGAGCTAGGTAAGCTAGAGGAGGTGTATATACTTGGTATGGTATGGTACTTGATACAGTATGGTTTGAGATTGTAGAATCGGTTTGAGTCTGGTGTCCCCAATATGGTTATGGCATTTCAGTTTATGTTGCATTCATCCATTCGTATGCATTGCCTATCACTAGTATAGATGTTTGGCACATGTAACTATCAGTCTTATGGGGAGCTGTATAGTTATAGGTTATGATTGCTGCTTGTTGAGTGTTTTCGTGAACCTTCTGAGCTTATGGGGATCCGATTAGGTACTTGTTTGCCCGGACTAGCCGGTTACTTTATTATCGGTTATTATGGTTAGTTCATGGCATGTTGGTTGTGGATTGGTATCTGAGTTTGGAGGTACATTTTTGATTCCTTTATCTTTTCAGTGAGTTACTTTATGGCTAGATTGTCTCATGATTAGGCACCCTTTGGTTAGAGGATTGGTTATGCTAGTGTAGCTCCTTTACTTGGCTAGGGACAATTAGATGTTAGGTTGACTCCTTCAGGTAGTTACCCTTGAGTTAATCCTATATGTATTCATATAAGTATGTTATTACTGTATATCCCTCTCTTCCTTGATCTATTCATATTGTATATTTATCATTTGGCCTAGTATATTACTATATATATTTCTTTCTCTATGTATTTATGTATTGGCCAGGGATATACGGTATTGCACTTTAGTTCTTGAATACTGTCAGGATAGGATAGTTATCCTTATTGCTCCATTAGCTCTATTATGCCTAGTTCCTTGGATAATTGCCTATAGTTATTTTCATGCCTTACATGTCATTTTATTCTTACATTATTTCTAGAGCCCTGTTGGCCGTTGCCTACTGAGTACCACGTGTTTGGTACTCATGCTATATTTCTATAGCCTGTAGGTTATAGTATTAGTTATCGCCGTTGATGTGTGTAGATCGTACGGAGCAGCTATGGATCAGAGACTTGGGGTGAGTTCCTGATGTTTTGGAGTATCCCTACTCTCCCTGTTATTGTAGACTGTTCTCTATGTTGTATCAGAGACGACTTGTATATATATATATATATATATACTCTTTTCCTGTATTTCATTTGTACTCCTGTTGTATTAGAAGCTCTTGTACTGGCTCCACCAGGTTTTTGTGTTATATTATCCTTGCTATTATATTTTTTTCGTTGTTTCCTTTATTTATATCAGTAGTCCATTACTAGCTGTTCTGGACTACGGGTTGGCTTACCTATTGGTGGGTGATAGTAGGTGCCATCATGACCTGAGAAATTGGGTCGTGACACTTTCTCTTGTAAAAATTCTCTTTATTAATAAAAGTTTGAAGTTCCTTATATCCTCCTTCTCGAGTGACAACTGTACTTCATTAAGGTAATTTTAATTTTTGTAATTTTAATTTTATTCTTCAATCTTATCTAGCCTAAATGATAGGCTAATTATCCCTGTGTTGAACTATGACATACTAGTCTACTACAGTAATTAGTAATAATATTAATGAATGAATCCTAAACCTTGGTGTTGATTACTTAAGGCTTTAGAAGCTCAAACAGATGGTACAGTGTTATGATTAAAATCATAACAATAGTCCTATTTTGCCTGCTTAGCCAAGGGAGGCATCAAGGGTTGTGTTGGGACTGTGGTTTACTGAATCATCTCGGACAGAGTTTTATAAGCCTGCAAATTTTCCTGAGTTTTCACCAGAATGATCCTTTCATTTTTGGATCCTTTAATTATTAGTATCAGGCCATGATCCATAGTAGTTGTAGGTGTGATTAGTTCAACACATTTTCTCATAATGAATATCATTAAGAGACGCTCTATTGTTAAAAACATTAAAAAAGAAGAATACACTCTGCCCCAACATTTAAATCTTCTTAATAAATGGAGTATTCTAAAGATGCAGCCCAAGGTTATATACCAGATGGGTGCTTTTGAAAAATTAGGTTTAAAATAGATTGTTAAAACAATTGAAGAAATTCTTACTGTTAATAGTGATCATGCTACTTTTAGATTATTATCTGATAGTGATTTAGCTCCTTATAGGGAGACCCATACATTTATGCATATTGGGTTAATCCAAGTCGCCTTTAAGCCACTTACTTTAAGAGGCTTACCCAAAAGCTTTATAGAAGCTTTAAGGGATGGCAGAAACCAAAACTGGAAGAAATCCCTGATAGGGACGATTCAAACCAGTTTGGCCTATGATGCTTACCCAAATTTACAAATATCTATGAATGATGATAATTCATTGAATGCTTTAATATTAAGTATTAAGTTGCATGGTTATGATTATGCACCAGGAACTGAAGTTATGTGTAGTAACTTGAAAGCGAAATTTGGCAAAAAACCTGAAATTTGACAAATATACCTCCCAACCATGAAAGGATCTCACGATCTTGGTTAAATCCCATGATCTTAGGTACGATCTTCTTTCATAATATACGTTTTTGCTTGAACTTTCAACTACGAACCAAGGTACGATCGTGGTAGGGTCCCACGAGTCATACCATGGCTCTTCTGATAAAGTCCAGAGAAGCCACAAACCAGACACCATCCCACGAGCACCACCCACGATCATAGGTGGGTCCCACAATTGTGAGATGGTCCGTACGTCACAATTCTTAATGCGGTCTATACTTTAGTAAAGCGAGAAAATGAGAGTAAAGAGAGAAAATGAGAGTATAATCCAAAATGCGGTCTATACTTTAGTTCTTAATATTATTGAACATTTCTCATGTAGATGGTCAGATAATGGTGAGACTATTAGGAATTTGCTCCAAAATCTGAGGCGTAAAACACTCTGATCCTTTAGGTGGTATAAAGATACCTCTTATCCAGAGTGATGGAATTACCGGAATGTAATTGCTTATATTGGAAATCTAAATTTATAGATGGTTTACCTATGCTCTTTGCTGAAAAGATCAAGAAGGCCCTTAGGGCAGGAACAACTAGTATTAATTATAAAGGCTACTCATGTGGGAAATTAATAAGTGTATGCACTCAAGAGGGTCTATCTCTGTGCAAAAAAATCAAGCTTAATCAACAAATAAAGAGACAAAATTTTAATGAAAGACAACAATTAAGAGATTTTTGTGAGAAATTTGGAATGGATATTCCAAAGAAAACTCCTAAGAAGTCAAAAGATTATAGGAGAAAATGAGAAAAAAATTCCTCAAAAAAGGAATACTACACTCCTGAAGGTATCATAAATGTTAGGATATAAAGGCTAAGAGGAAAAAAGCCTTTAAGGATAAAAAAGATTCCATAAAATCCTCTAATGAGCCTAATGCCTGCTACAGATGTGGTAGAATTGGTCATTATGCTAAAGATTGCAGAGTTAAGGAAAAAATTAAACTCCTTGACATAGATGAAAAGATGAAGGATTATTTATGTAAGATTCTTTTAAATTACTCACCGGAGAATAGTCCTGATTAGAGTGCGTTTGAGGACTCTTCGGCAGAAGAGGAATTAAGAGCCCTCAGAGAATTGAAAGGTCTCCAGGATGCTGATTAGTTTTCATCCTTTTCAGAAGACGATTGTATTCCATGCCACATAGGTCAATCTTGTGATAGCAAGATGGAAACTGATGAATATTTTGGTATTTATTATCAGTTTAAGGATCTGAACATTAATGTCCTTCAGGATGATAAGCTTATAAAACTTTTAAAGATTATTAAAAATCCTGAAGTTAGATCTCAGATTATTGACAAGATAGAGGTACCATCTACTAGTACTGTGAATAAATAGTAAGAGGTTCAATCTCAATAAGGGACCTACACCATATCAGAAATAAAGAAAATGTTGAAAGCTAAAAATCAGATTGAACATACTCCGACCACTCTTTAAGACCTGATAAAGGAGGTTTATAACCTCCAAAAATAAATTGAGCACCTCAAAAGGAATAATATGGTAGTAGATGAAAGAATCTCAAGCCTTGAGAATTCAAACCATGAGGATCAAAATTTAGTTACGGATTTCGAAGGTTTCCAGAATAAGATGGAAAAGGTCATTGATGAAGCTGAAACCTCTAATGAGAAGGATAAGTTTCTAGTATCCTTAAGGGAAGATAAAAAGGAAGAATTTATCCAAATCCTTGAGTTAATAACTTCTCAAAAATTTTATACTAAGATTACACACTTAATTGATTATAATTTCAAAGAAGAATTTGCTGCCCTAGTTGATAGTGGAGCAGATTTGAATTGTATACAAGGACTTATACCTTCCAAATTTTTTCATAAAACTACTCATAGCCTCCGCAATTCTAGTGGAAGTAAAATGAAAATTGATTTCAAACTCCAAAAGCTTATATTTTCCGTAATAATGTATGTATGCCTGAACTTTTGTATTAGTAAAAGATAACTCAAATGAAGTTATATTGGGTGCACCTTTCTTTATTCATATTTTTCCTATTACCAAGTGGGGTCATTCTTGTATCACAGGAACTTATGATAATAAAGAAATTAGACTGGATTTTATAACCCAACCTTTAGATTTTTAAATCAAATAAAGAAAAAAATTCTTTCAAAAACTAGACAAGTGGATTTCTTAAAAACTGAAATCAACATCCTTCTGTTGAAGGTATTTTGCAGACTCCCAAATTAAGGGAAAAAATTGATATTTTAGAAAATCAGCTTGCTTTACATATATATGGTGACCATGCAAATATTTTCTAGAAAAAAAAAAGCATGTGATCAGTCTTCCATATGAAAAAGATATTTTAGAGGATAATATCTCCACCAAGGCTAGACCATTGTCAAATGAATTCTGAATATTTATAGCTTTGTAAAGAAGAAATTCAATCTCTTCTTCATAAAGGCCTTATAAGGCCATCAAAATCTCCATGGTCCTACACGGCGTTCTATATTAATTAACAAGCAGAACAAAAATGAGGAGTCCCCAGGTTGGTTATAAATTATAAACCTCTTACTAATATTTTAAAGTGGATTCGCTATCCAATCCCTAATAAAAATATTTATTGGATTGACTCCATAATGCCATTATCTTTTCAAAATTTGATTTAAAATCAAGGTATTAACAAATTCAGATTTCTTAAAATGATAGATATAAAACTGCTTTTAATGTTTCGGTTAGACAGTTCGAATGGAATGTTATGCCCTTCGGATTAAAAAATGCTCCTTCTGAATTCCAGAAGATTATGAATGATATTTTCATACCTTTTAGCAATTTTATAATTGTTTATATTGATGATATCTTAGTCTATTCTAAGACAGTTGAAATCCACTTTGAATATTTGGATTTATTTTAAAAAATTATTATTCAAAATGTTTCTCTTTTAAACAAAAGTACGATTTTTAGGCCATTATATTGAAAAAGGAAAAATTATTCCTATCAATAGAAGCATTGAATTTGCTTCAAAATTTCCTGATATCATTACCGATGAAACCCAACTTCAAAAATTTGGAAATCTTAAATTACATCTCTCCTTTTATAAAGGATCTTACAGGTGACACTGCCATTTTATATGAACGGCTTAAGAAAAATCCAAAAGCCTGGACTGATGATCATACTCAATTAGTAAAAAAAATTAAAGCAAAGGTTCATAACTTGCCATGTTTAACTTTAGCCAATCCAAGTTAGACTAAAATAGTGTCATTAAATTTCAAGGTGATTTATATAATCACAAGTTTTTTATGAGAACAGACCGCCAAGCAGCTAAATTTATCTTTAATAAAAATACTAAGCATGATGTTTCCAAACAAATATTTGCAAGGTGGCACACCATATAACTCTTTATAAATTAGGAGTTATGCACGTTTAGCGTATTAAACTTGATTCAAAAAAATTTTGAGGTGCTACATAGGATTTTCTTAACTCGAGTCGGGAATTGACTTTATAGGTGTAAATTGAATCATAATCCATTAATTTGGTTACAGGTTCCACTGGCAAGTTCACTACTTCTTGACGTATGATTCATAGAATGAACTTACGATCGTATTCTTCCTCATATTTTTACCATCTTATGCAGGATCTTGAGTGACATATTCTCTAATTTTTTTCACGATCCACTTTGTGGTCCGTTATTTGATGTGTGATAATGATTGTGGTTGTAAATTCCCCAAATTCTGGAAATTTATTATCTTTTTCATCTTTTTACCATTTAGACATTTAAAACCTACACAACAACATTATAACACAAAATCACATTAAAAACAAGCATAAGAATAATTAAAACAACATATAAAAGATATAATATATTCTATAATTTAAAGGCACATCAACACTCTCAACTTAATGCATTTTCTTGTCTTCGATCAAGTAACACAAAACTCAACTACTACAACAATGTTCAAGCATAACAAAGCAGATGTCACGATCCAATTTTTGAGTCATGATGACACCTACTATGTCCCACCAGTAGGTAAGCCAAGCCTTAGCTCAAAACAACAAGTAATGGGCGCAATGGCAGAAGAATACAAAACCTGTACAAATCATGCCCATAAATATAAGTATGAAAATAAAGGGCTAAATAAAAGACGGAGAAGAACAAAATGAATCCCACAACCTGGTAAGGCTAGTACAAGAGCTACTAGCACAAGAATAAGAGTGCTAATAATATCAATACACATGTAGTCTCGAAATTAAAGACCATCCAAAAATAGGGGAAGGAGAGGGGATCAGCTCCGGAGTTGAAAGCTCACCCTATCTCCGAGACCTATAGATAGCTTGCTAGAATATCAACAACAGTGGCTAGTTCTCGGATCTACACCAGAAAAGATACAGAAGTGTAGTATAAGTACCAAAATAATGGGTACTCAGTACACATCATCGGCTGACTGAGCTAAATCATAATAAAAGCATAATAAAATGCAAGAAAGTAAGCTAAAGTCAAGGGAAAAGGGGCAACCCTGAGATCATACTCCAACATATAGAAATGAAATACGAAATACACGATATCAGACTTTAGGTAAACTATTTATAACCTAACTAGGCCCCCATAAGCCCAGAAGGTGCAAACAAGAGAGGACTAATCCAAATGAACCCCCATAAGCCCGATGGATCCAATCAAGGAAATAGACTACTACCATTCTTATGAACCCTTTCGTACCATAATTCACCAGACTCGAATCGATACCATAATGCCATGAAATAACCCATAAACACCGGACTCGAACCGGTCCTTAAAGGACCTAAATCAATATAATATTCCGGACTCAAACAGGTCTTTAAATGCCATAAATCAATAGAATGTACCGGAATCAAACCGGTCTTTAAATGCCATAAAATAATAGAATGTACCGGGCTCAAACCGGTCTTTAAATGCCATAAATCAATAGAATGTACCGGACTCGAACCGGTCTTTAAATTCCATAAATCAATAGATGTGTCAGACTCAAATCGGTCTTTAAAATAGGCTCAAGATCATTAACCTAGCCCCGAACTAGGTATATGCTATGTTGTTTAAGGCTCAAGATTTAGGATAAAGTTGCGAAAGAAGGCCTCATAACTCTACAAGGAGCTAAGTGCGATATTGCAACCCCAAAGCATCAATTTACTTAAGGGATGGGTAATTGAATCAATTCTACCTCAAAGACGGCCAATAAATCGGCCAAATAAACCAACTTTTACTAACTAAGCAACCAACCATAAATTCCAACCCAAAACTAGCATAATATAATACTAATACCATAATTAAGCTCAATCTACAAGTAGGGTAAGCCTAGCCTACATGAATGCCAAATAAATCTTGATATAATCCACTAAAGTGGGGCCTTTCCCTTTCGAGAAGCCTACGCATGATGCCATGCTATCAAAATAACACTTTACTCATCAATATAAGAACAACAATACCCGTATTGCATATAAATGCATCGGGTCCTAAAATAGAACCAAAAATCCCATATGTGGCCCTCTTACAAAATCACAAATTTGAAGCTGTCAAAATGTCCCTCAAGGCTCAAGGATCATTTACCCTCAATAATGGGTGAATTCCAAGCATTACAACACCCAAAATTAACCCACAAAGCTAGCTAGGGTTTGGTCTTAAACGGAGAATTTACCAGGAATTAGACAAAACTTACAAGGATTTAGACGAGGAAAATAATGTTAGCAAACTCTCCAAGCTCCCTTGAATACCTAAGAATCGCCTCTTCTCTCCCACTATCTCTCTAGGGCTTTAATGCTCTAACACTTAGAAAAATATGAGGGAAAAAAGGGTAAAAGGGGATTAAATTCCCTGCAGGTGCCACTTAAGAGGCTATTTAAGTGCTTAAGCAGTCACCACTAAAGCATCCCCACCAGCGCTTAAGCGCACTATGACCCGAGGTGGACTTCCGCTAAAGCAGACGGGTGCCGCTTAAGCGCACCCCGCTAAAGCAGACAAGCCTCCGCTTAAGAGGACAGGCGGGTTCAAGGCCCCAACCGATAAAGTGGTGGCCTAGATTCTAAAGTGGTGGCCTAGCTTCTAAAGCTGCTTTCACTTAAGTGGCAAAAGGAACACTTAAGCGGTTGCACCAGCTGGAGCAGCATCAACACTTGGCAATATTTTTCCAAGTTTTAAATTGGCACTCGAAATTCGTTTGGAACCCCGTGAACGCATACGAACTATGATACCTTATCAAATTCGACATTCCGAACTCAATGAATTAATCAAAATTTCCAACCGGGGTCATTTCGATGAAATGGCGGTCCCACACTCAAATGGTCGTTTTAACCAATTTCCATCCAATAGCCCAAAATGAGTCTGGAAGCCTCGAGACCCAAACTAAAAGTCCCCATAGCAAAAACTCGACATACCGAAGCAGATGGAACTATTGAAATTGGAATATGAGGTCTTCTACGTGATGTTTCGGCTAGCCAAATTTGAAAAGAGATGATTTCAAAACAGGGAAATGGCTCTAAAAACCCAATGAACTGCCCGGTAACCGAACTGTCAGCTCCAGCAAGTCATAAATGACTTGGGGTAGCTGTAACACCCCGTACATTTCCTACCCTACTTGATTGGTGATCTAGGGCGTATTTATATGCCTTATTGCCAACTTTGAACCATGTTTACCTTAGTTTTGGTGGAATATTTGATATTGTGCTAATAAATGTGATTAGACCGTTGTAGGAGGAGTTTACGACTTTATGGAGCATTTTTGGAGTGAAAACTAAGGTTTGAAGGACTTCCGAGCAAAGGATCTTAAAGATACGAGGCAATCTAAAGATTTGAACTTGAATAATCCAACCAAATCGGCAAAGAAGAGTCGAAAAAAGGAATAAAATCAGAGTTTAAGTGTCAGGAGCACCAGACAGCTTTTAAAAGAAATTTTTATGGCATGGGCAGCAGAGGGGCGCGCCAGGCAGCGTGTCGGGCTGCATTTTTCTAAAATTTTTCTCCGACCACCAGTCTATAAATAGGGCTCTTGGGTTATTTTATCATTAATCCATCTTGGTAGGAATACTCTTGGGTGATTTTGGCATCCAAAATTAGGGTTAATTCTTATTCCTTTTTATTTTTATGTCTTTTTTTATAATTTATGTTAAATTAAGCCATGAGTGGCTAAAATTGCTTATTCTTGGGGTTGAGGCTACAGACATAAATCTCGTAAGTTGAATATTGTCTTAACATTTATGGAATTCTTTAAACATGAGATAGTTGGTGGACCATGCATTAAATTTGGTGGGCTGAACTAGCATGTGTTAATGGGCTCAATTTAAGGCCCAAAAATTAAGTCATAAGACATGGCCCAAATGGGGAAAAATGACCCATTCTTGTGTTGACCAAGTAAACATAACATTTATGACTAAGTATGTGGCTAAGGATGATCATGAGGTCCTATATAAAGGCACGAAAATCAGATTTTATTCCACAAAACCCACATGCCATTTCTAGACATTTCCAAGATATTGCTTTTATCTCTCAAACCCTAAGCCATCACTCCCTTGGACAAGATCATCCTATTGTAAGCTTTGGTAAGTGTTTAATCTCATGGTTTCATACATTATATGCTTAAGATGGTGTATAAATCATGTTGGTTATGTTGACAAAGTGTTGGACAGTTCACTATGTGTAAAACTGTCTACTTTTGCTCAATCGGTAAAGGGCTTTGCCTTATAAACATGAAAGGAGACTTGTGGTATTGAAGGAAGCGAATTTGATGGATTAAATATAAAAACATAAGATGTGGTTATGTACTTAACTTACTTTTTCTATTTGTATAACTTGTGGGATTGTTGTTATGAAACGTATTGAGGTGACTTTATGGAGTAATTGTGACGTAGTGTTAATGAGGAAGCGTAAAGGATAAACTTGGTGTGAAATGCTATTGGTTTATGGTGTCTTGGTCAATGTGTGGAATGTTGTGGTATTTTTGGTATGACAATGCTGTGAATTGTATTGTAAAAGGTGAAATGACGTTATAGGTCAATCATGTAACTCATTGTCGTCTTATGCACTTGTAAGGTAGTTAGTTGTTAACGTGAGCTCCATTATGTACTTGTATTGTAGAGTAAAACGTAAGGAAGGAGCTGGATTATTGTATTCACATATAGGACTGTGTATTCATATTGGGAAGATAAGGTATGTAAGGTTACTTTTTTCGTATCTTACTGCAACACATATTGTTCACATTGCAGTTGTACTTGTTCCATTCCAAAATGTCCAAAGGTATCTCATTTCAGGTTATCATATAGTATTACTCACAGAACCAATTGTGATTCACATGTCTCATGTTCATTGACTAATGTTTCAAAGATCCAATAATGTACAATCACCAATGTATCACTCTTATAATGAAAGAAAGAAGTAATGTATAATTGTCTGTATATTCTTAATTAACATCCCAGGGGCGACATAAAAGCCCAGCATGGGTTATCATAGTAACATCCCAGGGGAGACAGAAAAGCCTAGCATGGGTAATCATAGTAACATCCCAGGGGCGACAGAAAAGCCTAGCATGGGTTATCATAGTAACATCCAGGGGCGACAGAAAAGCCTAGCATGAATTATCACAGTAACATCCCAGGGGTGACAGAAAAGTTTAGTATGGGTTAATCTCACCCCAGGAGTTAAAATACCTAGCATGGGTTAATCTCATCCCAGGGGTTAAAATACCTAGCATGGGTAATCCTCTTTTACCACTGATCAGTTGGTTATTACAATTTCTTAATGCAAAGAAGGATGAAGTTAAGTAATGAACGAGAATGATGAATCTAGGCCTCGAATTTTTCCTAGACCGCCTAAACCATCATTTTCTTCCCCTACAACAGGTACTTCATCATAATCCCGGGGGTTTAGAGGTGGCCATTTTATGCAGAGTAGTGGGCTTCAAGGTTCACAGACAATAGGATTTTCTCATAAGCCGTGTCAGCGCTGCGGAAGGTATCACTTAGGTGAATGCCGGTCGGGGACAAATATTTGTTTTTGGTGCGATATGTTGGGGCACATGATGAGAGAATGCACACAAAGGGGCACGGGTGGTATAGCACGACCTATGGGATCCACCGCTGCATCATCATCCTCAGTTCCTTCACTAGGCAGAAGAGTGCAGCCTATTGGGCGTGGTAGAGGTGTTAGAGGAGCAGCTAGTTCCAGTGGAGCCCAGAATCGTACTTATGCTCTTGTGGATTGGCAGAATTCGGAGGCTTCTCCTGACGTAGTCACAGGTACATTATCCATATTTTCGCATAATGTATATGCATTGATTGACCTGAGTTCTACATTTTCATATGTTACTCCATTGATTGCTGTGAAATTTGAAAGAACACCAAAATTATTAATTAAGTCAATTGAAGTATCTACACCAGTTGGTGAATCTATTGTTGCAAAAAGAGTATATCGTAATTTTGTAGTAACTGTGTGTGATCATGATACGTTGACTGATCTTATTGAACTGGAAATGGTGGATTTTGATGTCATAATGGGTATGGATTGGTTGGCTTCTTGTTATGCCACGATAGATTACCGAGCTAAGAAAGTACATTTTCATTTTCCACAAACGAATGTTCTTGAATGGAAGGATAATGTAGGGGCACCGAGAGTAAAATTTATTTCCTATCTTAAAGCAAGGAAAATAATAACAAAGGGGTACATATTTCACTTAGTAAGAGTGAAAGATACTGATGTGGAACCACTAACTCCTCAGTCGGTTCCAGTGGTCAATGAATTCCTTGATGTATTTCCAGAGGATCTTCCAGGTTTACCTCCAGAACAAGAAGTAGAGTTTGGTATTGATGTAATTCCAGGCACTCAACCTATCTCTATTCCCGCGTATAGAATGGCTCCAGCAGAATTGCAATAATTAAAGGAGCAATTAAAAGATTTGCTGTACAAGGGATTCATAAGGCCTAGTATGTCCCAATGGGGTGCACCAGTATTATTTGTACGAAAGAAAGATGGCTGGTTGAGAATATGTATTGACTATCGGCAATTGAATAAAGTAACGATCAAGAACAAATAGCCCCTCCCCAGAATTGACGATTTGTTTGATCAGTTACAGGGTGCCAAATGTTTTTCAAAGATTGACTTGAGATCGGGTTACCATCAAGTCAGAGTTAGAGAAAAAGATATACCCAAGACAGCTTTCCGAACACGGTATGTCCATTATGAATTTTTAGTTATGTCGTTTGGACTAACAAATGCACCAACTGTTTTCATGGATTTGATGAATAGGGTGTTTAATCCATTTCTAGAAATATTCGTGATGGTGTTTATAGATGACATCCTGGTTTATTAAAGATCACAAGAGGACCATGCTAATCACTTACAGCAGGTGTTACAAATTCTTCATGAGCATAAGTTGTATGCAAAGTTCTCTAAATGTGAATTTTGGTTAAAATCCGTAGCATTCTTGGGTCACATTGTGTCAGATGAAGGAATTCAGGTTGATACGCAAAAGATTGAAGCGGTGAAAAATTGGCCAAGGCCTACGTCGCCCACGGAAATTTGTAGCTTCCTTGGGTTGGCAGGTTATTATCGAAGGTTTTTTGAAGGGTTTTCTTCCATTGCTGCACCTTTAACAAAGCTAACACACAAGGCAATCAAGTTTCAGTGGTATGATGCATGTGAGAAAAGTTTCCAAGAGTTGAAAGATAAATTAACTTCCACACCCGTATTAGTACTTTCGGAAGGCACAGAAGGGTATGCAGTATATTGTGATGCGTCCGGAGTTGGCCTAGGATGTGTATTGATGCAACACGGTAATGTAAGAGCATATGCCTCACGACAGTTGCGACCACATAAGAGAAACTATCCCACATATGATCTTGTGTTAGCAGCTGTGGTATTTGCTTTAAAGATATGGAGCCATTATTTGTATGGAGTTCATGTGGACATCTACACCGATCATAAGAGTTTGCAATATTTATTTGAGCAGAAAGACTTAAATCTGAGGCAACGGAGGTGGCTGGAACTCTTAAAAGATTATGATATTAATAGCCTATATCATCCAGGAAAAGCAAATGTGGTAGTTGACGCATTAAGTAGCAAAGCAGTAGGAAGCACTAATAGTCAGTTGACGGAAAAACAATGTATAGTCAAGGATCTACATCAATTAGCCAGCTTGGGAGTTCGTCTTCTTGAATCTCCAGATGAAGGGGTTATTGTACAAATGCAACAAAATCTTCATTAGTATCTGAGGTTAAAGAGAAGAAGTATGTGGATTCTATTTTATTGCAGCTGAAGGAGAATGTACAACAGGGTATGACTAAGGCATTTGCTCTTACGCAAGAAGGAGTACTTCAATGCCAAGGTAGATTATGTGTACCGAATGTAGATGAGCTGAGGAAATGAATTATGACAGAGGTACATCATTCACGGTATTCTATTCATCCAGGAGCCACCAAAATATATCACGATTTGAAAGAAATGTATTGGTGGGGTAACATGAAGAAGAACATTGCAGAATTTGTAGGTCATTGTCCAAATTGTCAATAAGTAAAGGTAGAGCATTAGAAACCTGGAGGTTACATGCAATGTATCAATCTTCCAGTCTATAAATGGGATATGATTAACATGGATTTCATCATAGGTTTGCCTCGTACACTGCAAAAATTTGATTCCATATGGGTAATAGTTGACAGGCTTACCAAGTCAGTGCATTTCCTACCAGTCAAGACCACCTATAAAGCTGAAGATTATGCAAGGTTGTATGTTAAAGAGACAGTGAGATTACATGGGATTCTAATCTCCATTATATCAGACAGAGGATCACAATTTACTGCACATTTTTGGAGATCTTTTCAGAGGAGTTTGGGAACCCAAGTGAATTTGAATACGACTTTTCATCCTCATACAGATGGACAAGCAGAACATACTATCCAAACACTTAAAGATATGCTATGAGCGTGCACGTTGGACTTTAAAGGTAGTTGGGATGATCATCTACCTCTTATTGAATTTTCCTACAATAATAACTATCTTTCAAGCATCAAAATGACACTTTATGAAGCTTTATACGGGAGGAAGTATAGATCACCAATTGGATGGTTTGAAGCAGGTAAAACTGCTTTACTTGGGCCAGACCTTGTTCATCAAGCTATGGATAAAGTTAAAGTGATCCAACAACGGCTACAAATGGCCCAAAGCTGACAGAAGTCATATGCTGATATTAGAAGAAGAAGGCTCGAATTTGCCATAGGTGATTGGGTATTCTTGAAGGTGTCACCAATGAAATGGGTAATGAGATTTAGAAAGAAAGGAAAGTTGATTCCACGTTATATAGGTCCATATGAAATTGTCAGGAGATTTGGGTAAGTTGCGTATGAATTAGCACTACCCCAAGAACTCTCCGCAGTTCATCCACTGTTTCATGGTTTGATGCTTCAAAAGTGCATAGGAGATCCATCTCATATCGCTCCTATTAAAGATGTACAAGTTACGGAGGATCTCACCTATGAAGAGATACCTATTGCTATTCTGGATAGGCAAGTGATGAGGTTAAGGAATAAAGACGTAGCTTCTGTAAAGGTACTTTGGAGAAATCAGCAAGTAGAAGAGATCACATGGGAAGCTGAAGAAATGATAAGTCAAAGTACCCGTATTTATTTCACACAGAAGAAAAAGTTCAAAGTGCGGAAGGGGAGCAATAACAAGTAAGTATCTATAAGCATTATGTGTATATGTATATATGCTAACATAAAGGTGCATTTGTTGTAAATGGGAAGATGTTATTAACATCCGAGGATGAATATTTCTAAGGGGGGAAGAATATAACACCCCATACATTTTTGACCCTACTTGATTGGTGATCTAGGGCATATTTATATGCCTTATTGCCAACTTTGAACCATGTTTACCTTAGTTTTGGTGGAATATTTGATTTTGTGCTAATAAATGTGATTAGACCCTTGTAGAAGGAGTTTATGACTTTTTGGAGTGAAAAGTGAGGCTTGAAGGACCTCCAAGCAAAGGATCTTAAAGATAAGAGGCAAGCTAAAGATTTGAACTTGAAGAATCTAACCAAATCGGCAAAGAAAAGTCGAAGAAAGGAAGAAAATCGGAGTTTAAGTGTCAGGCGCGCCAGGCAGCATGCCGGGCCGCTGTTGACAGAAATTTTTATGGCATGGGCAGCAGAGGGGCCGCTAGGCAGCGTGCCGGGCCACTTTTTACCAAATGTTTTCTCCGACCACCAGTCTATAAATAGGGATCTTGGGTTATTTTATCATTAATCCATCTTGGTAGGAATACTCGTGGGCGATTTTGGCATCCAAATTAGGGTTAGTTCTTATTCCTTTTTATTTTTATTTCTTTTTTTTATAATTTATGTTAAATTAAGCCATGACTGGCTAAAATCGCTTATTCTTGGGGTTGAGGCTATGGACATGAATCTCGTGAGTTGAATATTGTCTTAACATTTATGGAATTCTTTAAACATGATATAGTTGGTGGACCATGCATTAAATTTGGTGGGCTGAACTAGCATGTGTTAATGGGCACAATTTAAGGCCCAAAAATTAAGTCATAAGACATGGCCCAAATGGGGAAAAATGACCCATTCTTGTGTTGACCAAGTAAACATAACATTTATGACTAAGTATGTGGCTAAGGATGATCATAAGGGCCTATATAAAGGCACAAAAATCAGATTTTATTCCACAAAACCCACATGCCATTTCTAGACATTTCCAAGATATTGCTTTTATCTCTCAAACCCTAAGCCATCACTCCCTTGGACAAGATCATCCTCTTGTAAGCTTTGGTAAGTGTTTACTCTCATGGTTTCATATATTATATGCTTAAGATGGTGTATAAATCATGTTGGTTATGTTGACAAAGTGTTGGACAGTTCACTATGTGTAAAACTATCTACTTTTGCTCAATCGGTAAAGGGCTTTGCCTTATAAATGTGAAAGGAGACTTGTGGTATTGATGGAAGCAAATTTGATGGATTAAATATAAAAACATAATATGTGGTTATGTCCTTAACTTACTTTTTTTATGTGTATAACTTGTGGGATTGTTGTTATGAAACGTATTGAGGTGACTTGATAGAGTAAATTGTGATGTAGTGTTAATGAGGAAGCGTAAAGGATAAACTTGGTGTGAAATGCTATTGGTTTATGATGTCTTGTCAATGTGTGGAATGTTGTGGTATTTTTGGTATGAAAATGCCGTGAATTGTATTGTAAAGGGTGAAATGACGTTATAGGGCAATCATGTAACTCATTGTCGTCTTATGCACTTGTAAGGTAGTTATTTGTTAACGTGAGCTACGTTATGTACTTGTGTTGTATAGTAAAATGTAAGGAAGGAGCTGGATTATTGTATTCACATATTGGACTATGTATTCATATTGGGAAGATAAGGTATGTAAGGTTACCTTTTTCGTATCCTTCTGCAGCACATATTGTTCACATTGCAGTTGTACTTGTTCCATTCCAAAATGTCCGAAGGTATCTCATTTCAGGTTGTCATATAGTATTACTCACAGAACCAATTATGATTCACATGTATCATGTTCATTTACTAATGTTTCAAAGATCCAATAATGTACAATCACCAATGTATCACTCTTATAATGAAAGAAAGAAGTAATGTATAATTGTTTGTATATTCTTGAGTAACATCCCAGGGGCGACAGAAAAGCCTAACATGGGTTATCATAGTAACATCACAGGGGCGACAGAAAAGCCTAGCATGGGTTATCATAGTAACATCCTAGGGGAAATAGAAAAGCCTAGCATGGGTTATCACAGTAACATCCCAGGGACGACAGAAAAGCCTAGCATGGGTTAATCTTATCCCAGGGGTTAAATATACATAGCATGGGTTAATCTCATCCTAGGGGTTAAAATACCTAGCATGAGTAATCCTCTTTTACCACTGATCAGTTGGTCGCTACAATTTCTTAATGCAAAGAAGGATAAAGTTAAGTAATGAACGAGAATGATGAATGAACGTAAAGGCAAATAAAGTAATGAATATAACATACATGGTCCTCACATATAGAATGATGGTTTATCCATATTGACTATTCTCTTATATTTGATTCCATTGATGTTCTTATGTATGATGCAGTTTCTTATAGCCTTACATACTTAGTACATTCTTTGTATTGACGTCCCTTGGGGGACTTACATTACTTGCTGCAGGCACAGGTGCTAGTAGAACTCCACAGTAGGTTGCGTATCATTCACTGATCATTGGTGAGCTCCAGTTGGTTCGGGGCTTTCTGAGTTACATGTGTACATTTGTTTGGGTATTTTAAATATTGTATAAAGAGTGAACTTGTCTCGACTTTAGGTTGGTTATGTCCAGGTATCTGGAGAGGCTTTGTAGATATTGTGGGACAAATGAAGGAAATGTAAGGAACGTATGCTTTTGACTTGATGGCCCTAACGACCAAGTTTCATATATATATATATATATCATATATTTTCCATGACTTCCGCAATTGGCATCTTATATCTCTATTTGATGGTGATGCTTATTGAGTGACATGCGTATGAGTGTATATGAATGAAGATTGGTTCTCTCAGGCCTTAACGGCTTCGGGTGCCAGTCCACCCCGTTGGAATTCGAGGAGTGACAGTAGCTATGGGAAAGCTCTAAATGCTGAAATAATATGGAGAAGTAGAAAATGACAAGGAGGGTCATTACAACATCCACTACTAAAAGACTTTCGTCCGCGAAAGTAAAAGACAAAGAAGTACCTGAAGGCTTGAACAGGTGGGGATACTGGGTCCGTATCTCACTATCGATCTACCAAGTAGCCTCCTCAACTGGATGGTGTCTCTACTAGACCTTACCCACTGGAATCTCTTTGGAGTGCAACCGCCTAACATCCCTGGCTAAAATAAGGATTGTCTCCTCTGCGAACATCAACCTCTCACTAACTAAACCGATTCCCACAGAAGCACATGAGACTCATCCGGGATGTAATGCTGCAACATGGAGACATTGAAAACTGGATGAACAACTGAGAAATCTTGGGGCATGGCTAATTCATAAGCTACCTCTCCAACTGTCTGAAGTATCTCAAATGGACCAATATACCTGGGGATGAGCTTACCTTTCCTTCCAAACCTCATCACGCCCTTCACGGGTGATACACGGAGAAAAACCTGGTCACCAACTCAAAAATTAAAGGCACAAAGTCTACTATCAGCGTAACTCTTTTTTCCTACTCTGAGCTGCTCTCAACCTATCATGAATCCCTCGCACCCTATCCAAGGACTCACGAAGCAAGTCAGTACCACGGGGTCTGATCTCTGAAGTCTAAAACCATCCAATTAGATACCTACAACGCCTACCATATAATGCCTCAAATAGTGCCATCTCAATGCTCGAATGATAGCTATTATTATAAGCGAACTCTTCCAAAGCTAAGTGCTGCTCCCTACATCGTCCATCACGCTTACATGGAGGATATCCTCAAGAACTTGAATGGTCCGCTCCTACCTACTGTCGGTCTAAGGATGGAATACGGTTCTAAGATTAACCTGAGTACCCAACTCCTCCTGACAAGTCCTAAAAAAATCTAGAAGTAAACACTGAGCCTCTATCAGAAATAATGGATACGGGTACTCCATAAAGGCGAACTATCTCTCAAATATAGATACGGGCTAACCTCTTGGTATGAAAAGAGATCTAAATTGGGATAAAATAAGCCGACTTGGTCAACGATCTACGATGACCTAAATACTTTCAGAACCACAAGAAAAATGAGGTAAATCGGTCACGATGTCCATCATAATCTGCTCCCACTTCCACTCAGGAATGGGTAGCCTCTGAAGCAATCCACCTGGTTGCTGATGCTCCAACTTTACCTGCTGACAACAAAGGCAATGAGCTGTATAGTTTGCAACATTTCTCTTCATGCCATTCCACCAGTAATGCTGCCTCAAATCTCTATACATCTTTGCTGTCCCAGGGTGAATAGAATATCTGGAGCTATGAGCCTCTAGCAGTATCAACTGAGTCAAGTCTCCAACCCTCGAAACATATATGCAACCATTAAATATCAAAATACCCTCTGAATCTAGGGTAGCAAAACTAGACTCACCCCATGCCACCTGATCACGAATGTCACAAAATCTCCTATCCTAAAACTGGCGACCCCAAATCTGCTCAAATAAGGTAGACCTAGCTTCGACACTCACAAGGATCCTTTCGGAGTATGAAATATCGAGCCAAACCAACAAGTTGGCTAAGAACTAAACGTCCAAATCCAATGGCCACTTTGAAACTAAAATAGAAGCCAAACTACCCATGCTCACCGCCTTCCGACTCAAGGCATTTGCTACAACGTTTACCTTGCCCGAATGGTAGAGGATAGAGATATCATAGTCCTTCAGTAACTCAATCCACTTACTATGTATAGAATTAAGCTCTCTCTGAGTCATAAGGTGCTGAAGACTATGATGGTTGGTATAGATCTCACAATGAACACCGTACAAGTAGTGCCTCCAAATCTTAAGTGCAAAAACCACTGCCGCCAACACCAAATCATGAGTGGGTGGTTACACTCATGAATATTAAATTTCCTCGATGGAAAAGCAATAACTCGGCCCTGCTGCATCAGAACCAACCCAAACCAACACCAAAAGCATCACAATAAACTATAAACCCCTTGCCCTTAACAGGAAGGGTCAATGTCAGAGCTGAAGTCAGTAAGCTCTATGATGTGTCATGGTTATGTGACACTTTTGATGCTTAAAACAAGGAAAATATGCAATGACTTGGGTGTGTTTTGTTGGTATGATGTGTTTTCTGTCCTACTTTGTAGAAAAACAGGTTTTAAAGGCAAAATGATCAAAAAGGAAGAATCAAGCCCGAGAATGAAGTGTCAGAAGAAGAAAGAACAAGAACCTGCACAAGATAGGGACCCATGACATAAGTCACTTGGCGTGACTGCCACACACGCCACGTGAGTGGCTGGCGTGGGTCCACTACAGAGACTGAAAAAGTTGTCTGATTTCTACGGCAGGAGTCACGTGGCGTGACCACCACCCACGTGATGTGGAAGTGTGCCGTGACCCAACTTCTGAAGACGTCTAATTGAGCCTGATTCCCACGACATCAACCTACGTGGCGTGACTTGGTTCCACGATATCAAGTCAGGATATCGTGGAAGCTGCCGACTCTGTTCTCCTATTTTGTTTTGGATAGGATTAGTTTTGTATCTATAAATACCCTGTATAGTCCTAGGTGCGAAGAGGAGATGTTATATTATTTTAAGAGTTATTTCATACTGTTTCAGACATATTCTTGGTTTTGTAGTCACGAACCCTAATTTGAGTTTTGTTGATAATTGAGATTTTGGTTTTTCTTCAATGTCGTGAGATCATAATTATGTTTTCATCTCTGAATTCTTCTTGTGTTCTTACAATTATGAGCAGCTAAACACATCAACTAGGGTTGTGTGAACTATGAGGAATTAACGAAACCGATTAAGTGCAAAGCAATTTCTTACCACTGTATATGCATGTATTGTTGTTTCTTTCGTTGTGATTGTTTTTCTAACGGCTGCAAATGTTAGAAACTCGCCTGTATTCTAGACTTGCTCGAGAGAGAGGTAGAGATTGGGAAAAGGAGATAACAATAGAGATTTGAAGCTATCAACCTTCATCTAATAACCGGAGCCTTAGCGGGTATGGTTATCTGAGATCCAGGACAAGGGTTAGTACTGAGACACTCGGAGTCCGAGAAAAAAAGAGTGAAATTTATCTAATTAAGGTCGAGAGACAGTTAGATGAACCTAACTTGTTAGATTTTGCATGCAGCGCAGCGGGGCAATCTTGTTAGCATAAGTAACCGGTGGAGTTAAGGAATCATAGTCCTAGTGAATTTCTCTTATTGTCTACAAACTCAATTCAACCAACAATCCTTATTGTTACTATTCATTAGCAACCCCCCCCCAGTTTTATTTACTTTTCGATTTGTCCATCCGGAATTCGACTCACACTTCGACCTATTCCCTGTGGGATCGACCCCAACCTAGTTGGGTTCTATATTTGATACAACGACCGCATTATACTTTTCTGGAGGTATATTTTGGGAGACATCAAACTTTGGCGCCGTTGCCGGGGAATACAGTTATGGAGTTGATTATTACTAGTTGGAGTTGATTGGTTGTGCTTTTACATACTTTTGAGGGCATACGTCGGTGTATTCCAAATACTAGGAGTCAAGGCAATCCCCTAATTCCACTTGATCTTGAAATCAAAAGGACTCTGAGAGCTAATCGGAGAATGGTGAATACTGAAGGAGTTAAGAATCCCACAGTTGCGGGAGACATTCACAACCAGCCAATTCATCCGGTTGGTCAAGAAACAGCGGACCAAACTACTGCTCGATTGACACGAGAAGAGCATGCTAGAAAAGCTGCTCTTAGAAAAGCAAAAAGAGATAATTGAGCTATGAAAGAAGCAACACATCGTATGGCTGATACTGAAGAGCAACAAATAAGACTAAGAGAACAACCGAGACCATATGTGCCTGTTTATGATGATCCTGAAGAAGAATATGTGGCCTATTTTGAGCCAATAGAGAATGGTGCCATCATTCCACCAGAGTTACCTCCGGGCACTAAGTTTGACATTACTAGTGCCATGATCCATCTGCTAAACTTGAAGGGTGTGTTCGCGGGTCTTCCCACTGATTATCCAAACATGCACGTAATGAATTTTGTGGGGGTCTGCACGTCGTACAATCTGCCTGGAGTTAACCAAGAGGCTATTCGGTTGAGGTTGTTTCCATTCTCCCTTATAGGAGAAGCTACTTTATGGTTGGCTGAGCTGCCACGAGGTTCCATCACTACTTGGCAAGAATTGAGAAATCAATTTTTGGAAAGATTTTTCCCACCGTCCAAGATACCACAGTTGAAAAATGAGATTTATAATTTCAGACAGCTTCATTCTGAAGCACACTATGAGACATGGCTGAGGTTCAAAAAGAAGCTGCAGAATGTGACAAATCACAGGATGAGTGGCAGGAATTTACTTGAAATCTTCTATAGGGCTTTGAATGTCAACACAAAGGCGGTAGCAGATAAGATCACTGGTGGAGCATTTATGAGTCTGAGATGGGACCAATATTCTGAGATATTAGATCATGTCACTAAGAGCAATCGAGGATGGCATACTCGGGAGGCAGATATGCCGACTGACACATACGCTATTGGAGCTTCAGCAGCTAAAAGGGCTTTGGATGAATCTGTGGCTCAAGAGGTCGCTCAGTTGAGGACATAAATTGGTCTTCTGGCTAAACAGATAGTTGCCAGAGATGCTGAAAAGGTTCATGCTGTAGGTGCAAAAAGTAAATCGGCTAGACATGATGATAATGAGTCTGACGAAGAGGCGAAATACCTAGATCGCAAAGTGGCGGGTTTTCGAGCCAAGCGCCAAGGGTCTAATCAAGACTCTTAGAACTCAAGGCAAGGGAATCAAGGTCGGAACTATTACAGAGACAACTATAATAAATTGGGATACAGAGATCGAGAACGGTACCGTGACGGTGATTGGAGGCGAAAAGATGATAATATAGAGAAGAATGACATTTATGTACCACCACGAAGACGTTATGAGGAGTATGGAAATTCAAGGATGGAGGCACTTCTTAATAAACTGGTCAAAGGAGTAGAAAGCCAGGAAAATTGCTTGAAAGAGATTAGGACTGACATTTTGGGCATAAGTCAGAAAGTGGAGTCTTATTCAACTGCAATTAAACAGTTAGAGCAATAATTCGAGCAGATTTCATTGGCACTGAATCAACGTCAGCTAGGCACTCTTCCAAGCAATACCGTCCAGAATTTGAAAAATGATAGTCATTGTCTCGCCATTACTACTAGAAGCGGGAAGTGCATGACAGATCCACCTAGACCTGCCAATAGTGGTGTGACTAATGAACCAGTGGTTATTGATGTAGAAGCTGAGTTAGAGCCGGATAATGCAAAGGGTGACACAGTTACAAATCATCATGATGATAGCAATAATGCAAAATCTGAGAAGAGGAAGGAAAAAGAGGTACCATAAGTGCTCAAAACTATCCCACGACCTCTTGCTCCCTATCCTTAAAGTTTGAAGAAGAAGGCTGAGGAAGGAATGTATCAAAAGTTCATCACCATGTTGAAGGAGTTGTCAGTAAACATCCCTCTTATAGAGGCATTGGAGCAGATGCCAGGTTATGTAAAGTTCATGAAAGACTTGGTGACAAAGAAGTGAACGGTCAGTTTTGAGCCAGCAGATAACTTACATCACTGTAGTGCAGTTGCTTCGCGTTACCTAGTTGAAAAGAAGGAGGATCCAGGAGCTTTCACAATTCCTTGTACTATCGGGTCCTACGACTTTGCTAAAGCACTGTTCGATTTGGGTGCTAGCATCAACCTGATGCCATTAGCCGTTTTCAAGCAGTTGGGGTTGGGAGCACCAAAACCAACCTCTATGAGACTTCTCATGGCCGATATGACTGTGAAAAAGTCGGTGGGCATTCTGTACGATGTTTTGGTGAAGGTTGCATCTTTAATTTTTTCGGCTGATTTTGTGATTCTCGATTGTGAAGTTGACTTTGAGGTTCCAATCATATTGGGAAGACCATTCCTTGCCACTGGTTGTGCATTGGTTGATATGGAAATATGGCAGCTAAAATTTAGATTGAATGATGAACATGTTACTTTCAATGTCTGTCATTCAATGAAGTAGCCAAGAGATAAGCGGGTGATTTCAGTGATAGATGTGGTTGATGATAGTGAGGTTATTGTGTCCCTTGATGAAAGGTTGGGAGTAGAACCTATGGCTTCCGTGATCATGAATTTTGAAGACAATGGTATTGAAGATTATGATGAGATGGTGGGTGCACTCGCTGGTAAAGGAGCATACACTTATGCTCCCAAGAAATTGGATCTCGATTTGAAGAATAGGGTAACTCCACCAGCTCGTCCGTCTATTGAGGAGTCTCCAGTTTTAGAGCTTAAGGCTCTTCCGGCCCACCTTCGCTATACATTCTTGGGAGCCAACAATACCTTGCCAATGATTATTTCTGCTAAATTGGTGGATTGGCAAGTAGAGGCTTTGGTTTCAGTATTGAGAAGATTTTAGAGGGCCATTGGTTGGTCCATTGCTGATATCAAAGGTATTCCATCAGGCATTTGCACTCATAAGATCTAGCTTGTTCCTGAGTGCATACCTAACATTGAGCACCAGCATCGTCTGAACCCACCTATGCAAGAGGTTGTGAAGAAAGAGATCATCAAGTGGTTAGATGCAGGAGTGGTTTACCCTATTGATGATAGCAAGTGGGTGAGCCCAGTTCAGTGTGTGCCAAAAAAGGGAGGAATCACTGTGGTTCCAAACGACAAAAATGATTTAATTCCAATGAGGCCGATAACTGGATGGAGAGTTTGCATGGACTATCGAAAGCTGAATTCTTGGACTGAAAAGGATCATTTTCCTATGCCCTTCATGGACCAGATGTTAGACCGTCTTGCTGGTAGAGGATGGTATTATTTTCTTGATGGCTATTCGGGGTATAATCAAATTTTTATCGCCCCTGAAGACCAAGAGAAGACCACTTTCACTTGTCCATACGGGACATTCGCATTCAAGAGGATGACTTTCAGTTTATGTAATGCACCTGCCACCTTCTAATGCTGCATGATGTCTATTTTCTCCGACATAGTGGAAGACACTATCGAGGTTTTTATGGATGATTTTTCTGTTGTGGGAGACTCGTTTGATGGTTGTTTGGCACACCTTGCCAATGTGCTACAAAGATGCGAGGAATGTAACCTAGTGCTGAATTGGGAAAAATGTCACTTTATGGTCAATGAGGGTATCGTATTAGGGCATAAGATTTCGAAGAATGGCATTGAGGTGGATAAGGAGAAGATTGAAGTAATTGAGAAGCTACCCCCACCTATATCTGTAAAAGGTATTCGAAGTTTCTTAGGTCATGCTGGTTTTTATAGAAGTTTCATCAAGGACTTCTCCAAGATTGCACACCCCTTGTGTAAATTTTTAGACAAAGAGGTGAAGTTTGTGTTTGATGAAACATGTCTTAAAGCATTTGAGTGTCTTACGGAGAAGTTGGTTTCAGCCCCTATTATTGTGTCTCCGGATTGGACTAAGCCTTTTGAGGTTGTGTACGATGCTAGTGGAGTGGCTTTGGGTGAAGTCCTTGGCCAAAGACGTGAAAAGATATTACATCCGATTTACTATGCTAGCAAAGTGCTTCATCCAGCCCAAAAGAATTACACTGTGACTAAGCAGGAGTTGTTGGCCATAGTATTTGCTTTTGAGAAATTTAGATCTTACCTGATAGGTACGAAAGTGATTATGCATACAGACCATGCAGCTCTTCGGTATCTTATGTCGAAAAAGGATGCTAAGCCAAGACTGATTCGGTGGGTACTTCTGTTGCAAAAATTTGACTTTGAAGTCAAAGATCGTAAAGGGACCGAAAATCAAGTGGCTGACCATCTTTCATTCCTTGAGGAGGAAGCCATGCTTAAATTGAAGCATGATCTTGAGATTGATGACACTTTTCTAGATGAGCAAGTACTGGAAGCATCCCAAGACTTAATCCCATGGTTTGCTGATTTTGCCAACTTTTTGGCAAGTGATCTAGTTCCGAAAGATATGTCATATCAGTAGAGAAGGAAATTCATGCATGAGGTAAGGAAATTCTTCTGGGATGAGCCATATCTATTCAGGATATGTGCTGATGGCATAATTCAAAGATGTGTCCCAGAGGCCGAGATGATAAGTATTTTGGAGGCATGTCACTCATCTCCAGTTGGGGGTCATCATGGAGGTGCACGGACTGCCCATAAAATCTTGCAATGTGGGTACTACTGGCCCAGTATTTACAAAGATGCTCACGATTATGCTCGCGCTTGTGACCGATGTCAAAGGCAAGGGAATATTTCACGCAGACACGAACTTCCCATGATAACTATACTTGAGCTTGAATTGTTCGATGTGTGGGGAGTTGACTTTATGGATCCTTTTGTGAGCTCGCATGGAATGAAATACATCTTGGTAGCCGTTGACTACGTTTCTAAGTGGGTGGAGGCAATTGCGCTTCCTAATAATGAAGGGAGAAGTGTCATAGATTTCTTGAAAAAGAACATATTCTCACGATTTGGGACACCCCGAGTTATTATTAGTGATGGAGGATCCGACTTTTGCAACCGTATGTTCAAAGCCCGGCTTGAAAAATATGGTGTCAAACATAAGGTGGAAACGCCTTACTATCCTCAGACAAGCGGGCAGGTTGAGGTGTCAAATCGCGAGATCAAGTCCATTTTGGCAAAAACAGTTAATGCAAGTTAGAATGATTGGGCTCGACGACTGGATGATGCGTTATGGGCGTATCAGACTGCTTTCAAAATGCCAATTGGTGCATCACCATATCAGTTGGTCTTTGGAAAATCTTTCCATTTGCCCGTTGAACTGGAATATAAGGCTTTGTGGACGTTTAAAAGGGTGAATTTAGACTAGAGTGAAGCGGCTCAATTAAGGCTTGAGCAGATGAATGAGATGGATGAATTTCATCTCCGGGCTTACGAAAGTTCAGCATTTTATAAAGAGAAGATAAAATTAAATCATGATCGTCGAATTGAGAACCGAGAGTTTTACCAGGGAGACTTGGTTTTACTGTATAATTCCAAGCTTCGCCTGTTTGCTGGAAAACTAGAATCCAAATGGTCAGGCTCATTCACGATCGTTAGGGTATTCTCACATGGTGCTATTGAGCTAAAAAGAGCAGATAATGTTTTATTCAAAGTCAATGGATAGCGTGTTTAGCATTATGTGGGAGTTCCGGAAGAGATAAGGACGATTGAAGAACTTGAACTTGATGAAGTTTGAGTAGTCAAGCTAGCCATTTCGTACCGCGACGTTAAATCAGGCGCTTCATGGGAGGCACACCATGGGCTAGTTGGTGAAGTCTAAGTATCCAAGTTAGCCACGTCGTGCCGCGACATTAAATCAAGCGCTGATTGGGAGGCAACCCAAGTTATTGTTATGTGGAGATCTGATTATTAGAGGAGCAGTACCTGAAAGTCACAAAATTTACCGAAATTGGTTCAGTATCATCCATGACAGGCCTCACGTCATGTGAGTCACACCCACGTCACGTGGTTGGGAACATGAAAATCAGAGTTAAAATTCAAGTTTCAGAACCTCACCTACGTCAGGACCTACGTGGCGTGAGTCTAACCCACGTCACGTGGGCTGTCTCGTGGAAATCAGAGGAACATCTTTAACCGCAGAACCGTATCCACGCCGTGACTCACGTGACATGAGACACACCCATGTCACGTGGGTTATGTCGTGAAACTTAAATCCTGCATATGATCCGAATTCGACCCGACCCAAGTCCATTTTCCAAAATAAAAAAATGGGTCTCTTCTTCTCCACCCGATACAAAACCTGCACCACACTCCATTATTTCCCCACTTTCAAACTCCTCTAATTAAACCCTAAATTTCAACTTTTCTCTTCCTTCTCCACATCAAATCCGAATCCCAACCATCTCCAAATCCAAAAATCCAAACACACCTTCTCAAAACCCACCAAATCTGACCCCCACATTCGAAAAATCTGACCCACCCACTGCCGAATCCAAAAAATCCAAATCCAATACCAACAAATCCGAATCCAATACCACAAACCAGACCCAAATCCGACCCAAATACCCAAAACTCGATCAATAACCCGCTACCATGCCTCCCAAATCCAACCCCAAGAGTGACCACCTTGATGCCTCATCCCGAATTCGCACCAAAAATCTAGATTTACCAACCCGTCTACGTGATGAACCGAATAAGTATGATAAAAGCGGGTCTGTGGAGGAGTTTGACATTAGTCAAGATGACACTGCTTTGGTCCCTCAAGCTACGAGGTTACAGACGAGAGCCCGAGCAGCTGCCCGGGCAACACTTCAGCCGGCCCCACCACCTGTTGAGCCAGTTGTTCTGGCTGAGTCCTTTGAGTTCACCCCCCAGTCTGAAGAGGGGGAGGATGCTTCTGCGTCAGCCTCTGCAGATGATGCTACGGGTCAGGTTACTTCTGCGGCGGAGGCTACATCTTCTGTTTTAGGTTCTGGTGCCCAGAATACTCCAACTCCCTCGCAGAGTATGGAGGTTCAGCATTGGTGTGTGCAGGGCATGCGTGCCTTTTATGATAGAGACACTGAATTGACAAAGAGGGGTGTATGTCGGAGGAGCATTATGGAGGAGCCGCGATATCGGGTGGATGAGTTGAGGACACTACTTGACATATGGCTTGTCTTTGAGAGCTATGGATTGGGATATATGGCGCAGCCTTTCGGTCATTATAGCTTGGAGTTAGTCCAAGAGTTTTATACCTATTATGCTGCGTAAGTTGACTTGGGAACTCTTATTAGGCAGAAATATATTTTGCAGCCATTTTTGACTCACGTTATGGTCGTGGTACCCGCATGGATATTTTGGAGCAGACCATTCACCGCTTCTTATTTGGGGCTGACCGTCCACTTTTGTCTTCGACTGCTGAATTTGATCATAGGATAGACACTGTTAGAGATAGAGTTAAGATGCGAGATGCGGAGTAGAAATTAGAGATGCTTAAATGGATTGTGGGGTACATAGCCGAAGATGGGGGCGACTAGGAAGATGGACATCAAAAAGTCCATGCTTTATTTTGCTGGAAGATTCTGGTGGTCCGTGGTTCGGCATCGGTTGGGTCCAAACAATGCTGACAACTCACTCACATTAGATCGGGCTATGGTAGTAGCCAGCATCTTGGCTGGTATGAGATTCATTTTGCGAGATACATCATCCGGGAGATCAACGAGCGGGTTTTCAGAGATCACACGAGTATACCCTTCCCATGCCTGATCCAGGGGCTGTGTGATAGGGCACGGTGGCCAGGATACCTGCCCTCGACCATTATATCGAGGTGACCCGCATTGCGGATATTGGGATGATGCAGTAGAGGGGTTCACACCCCATTCTTCCACGAGGGTCACAGCCGTCTGAGTCGTCAGGCACAGCCCTGGATGAGCCGAGTAGTGCCCCTTTGCCTGTTCCTGCACCAGTTAGGGTACCTATACATACTGAGGGCACTGGCCCTATTGATGATGGGGTACCCAGTACTAGTGCTCCACCGCCTTCAGTATCTAGGGACTTTCTGCAGCAGTTGATTGACAGGCAGATGGAGATGTTTGAGCGCCAGGCTCACACTGAGACTCATATGGCTAAGTTGGTATCCCAGCTTAAGCCTTAGGTTAGGACCACAGTAGAGGCTGTGGAGACTAGGGTGGAGGCTCTAATGACTGCAGCGATGGACCAGTTTATAAGGGGATTGCATGGGAGGATTGACAGTTTTGAGGCACGTTTGGCCTCCCGCTTGAGTGCTGCACTGAGCCCTGATATTACCAACTTGACCTAGGAGGTAGCCACTTTGAGAGAGGAGGTTCGGTATTGGCATCGAGTAGAACTCCTATTCTACCACCTATGCCTGCCCAGATCTCTGTGCGACCAATATTTGAGGTTGATTTATTTGCTGATGAGGAGCCTCCGATGGATAGACGCAAGAGGCCCCGCAGTTCGGACGATCGGGGTGATAGTGATGCTGAGTACGAGAGTGATATGCGAAGGGCGGTTAAAGCCTTCCGGGTGGAGTACCATGAGAGTCAGATTGAGGCAGAGAAGAGGGTGCGTGGTGCATCTGCCAGTCAGGCTGTCCCTCCACCAGATGCACCTACTATTGCACAGTCTGATGATCCCGCTACTGGCGGGCCCACTTTCGGTGCTTAGGGCGCCACAGGTACATCTTCACTCCCTTATATTTGATTGATATCTGTGCATTGAGGGCATTGCACCATGTTTAGTTAGGGGTGGGGGTGTACCACCACTTGGTTTTTTTTGTTGTCGTGTTTCTTTTCCCCCGAGTGTGCTATCATAGTAGAACCTACATGTTTGGGATGTTATTGATGATGTTTTTGTGTTTCTTGCTAAATTAGGAGAAATATAAGGGAACTGTAGGGCAGTCCAGTTTTGAAAGATTATTATGTGTTGTGAATGTTAAGGATACCCCTCCTAAAAAAAATCATGGTTTTGAATTGTGTGAGTAGCATGTTTATGTGTGACAGCTGTTAGATCGTGTTATGGCACTAGGATTATAGGCAAATAACTGTAGCTAGCATTACATGAACTGGATAGGTAGTAGCTGATAATACGACCCCGTGCTATGTGTGTGTGAGGTCACTACTTAGTTAACTTTATGTGTGCAATCAAGAACTTTCCCGGTTAGTCTTGCCTAGGTTAGAGGATAGGGATTAGGAAAGGATCATAGTCCATTTTTGAATAAGTCCACTTTTAGCCTAAATGCCAGACCAAATGAATAAGTAACCCTTGATCCCGATTTTGAGCCTAAATTGACCTATTTCTTTCAGTAGCCTATTCACCTTCCCATTTTGACTTAAAATGAACCTATCTTGGCCATGTTCCCTCCTTGGACATTGTGTACCTCAACTCAGGTAAATCACCTAAGTTGAGGGTGGCTATTATAGGGGTTGCGTAGATTGAGCCGGGTATGAAGAAGTGGTTAAATAAAAGAAAAAGGGAAAACAGTTTTGGGTGTGAAGAAAAGAAAAAAAAAGTGAAAAGAAGAGAAAATGCAAACAAAAAAAACAAACAAAAAGAGTTATGCTGTGAAGTTTGAGAAAAATGACACCCAAAATTTGAAAATAAAAGAATAAGGGTGAAACAAAATGAGAAAGGTTGGAAGTTGGAGTCAAAAATAGTGCAGTATCAAAGAGGGTTGAGTCACCATATCCATATGTACCATACCCGTCCCCAAGCCTACATTGCAAGCCGAGTAAAGTCCTATAGTGATCCTAGTCCAACTGTCCGAAAAATAAGGTGTAGAAAATAAGGGCAAGCCTATGGCATTTCATGCACACTGTTTTGACTTCTTTGTGAGCGTGAGTGTTTTGACCTCGTCCCTATGTTGAAATTCATTAGTATACTATGAGTGCATGGGACTTCTTTGATTGTGAGATCACATGGGTTGCATTATTAGCTGCTAGTTGTTCGAGAAATGTCATGTCACACCCCGAATCCCATCGAGACGTGATTGGCACCCGTAGCCGATAAGGCCCGAGAGAACCAAACTTTACTTATGTTCATTCGTATGCATGCCATCCGAAACACCCTTATCACGTAGGAGCTTATAATGCTAACAACAAAATCATGGAACATGTGACATATATACATATATGAAACTTGGTCGTTGAGGCCATCAAGTCAAAAACGACATGTACCTTTTACATTTATACACCCACATCCATCTACAAAAGCCTCTAACAAGTGCATTGACCAAAATGAACTAAAAGTTGGGACAAGTCCCCGCTTTATACAACATGTACAACACCAAAACATATGTACAACTGTGACTCAGAGAAACCCTAAACTAACTAGAGCTCACCAATGATCTGCAATGACTGGCAACCTACTGTGGAGGCCTACTAGTATATGCGCTTGCAGCAAGTAAGGTAAATCCCCCAAGAGGGGTCAGTACGAAGAATGTACTGAGTATGTAAGGCTCAAATGAAACTGTATGATATGTGAGTATGCCAAGGAAATCAAATTCAAACGCATAACCAATATGGATAAGTCACTAAACTGAACTTTGGAAACCATGTATTTTGCTTTCTTTACTTTCTTTGTTTCTTTGATTCTATGATTATTCATCTCTGCCTGTGACCTGTGATACCCGGGCCCCGACTGAACAGTGGGTTTTAACATAACATAACGTTATGTTGGGATCGGCTCCAGCTAGGCTTATGCCCATAGAGCTGCCACCCTATGAATTAATATATATCAGGATCGGCTCGAGCTAGGTTATTACCTCTAGAGCTACCACCCATCAATCAACTTATCAGGTTCAGCTCGAGCTAGGTTTTTAACTCTAGAGCTACCCCCTGTCAGGATTGGTTTGAGCTAGGCTTATACCTCTAGGACTACCCCCATATCCAACAATCTCGGGATCGGCTTGAGCTAGGCATTGTGCCCCCAAAGCTACCTCCCATACTTGATCATTAACCACATATGCATTACTTCATTCATTACTTTGAGATTGATACAATTATAGTTATAACTTTACTTGAAGCTTTGGATCATTAACCAATGAGTGAGAGACATATGAATAAACATTGTTGGAAACATAGCCTCATTGGAAACATAACACCATTGGAACCATTGGACAATAATCAATGAACAAGATACATGAATACAACCACTATTGGAACTTTGGAATGTAACCTTATTGGGATTTTGGAACATTATTCATGAATATGTGACGTGAGATTCACAATTGATCAATGAGTAGGAAACATGCAATAATAGCCATTGATAACCGAGAATAGGATACCTTAGCACATCTCAAAATAGGAAAAGTGTAATGTCAATGTGAATTCTATATGTTGCAGAAAGATACGGGCCAAGTAACCTTACATACCTTCACTTCCAAGTATGAATACACAAGCCTATGTATGAACACAATAGTCCATCTTCTTCTTTACGTCTTACTCTACAATACAAGTACATATCGGAGCTTACATTAGCAACTAGTTACTATACAGGCGTACAAGAGGACAATGAACTATATGACTACCGTATAACGTCATATCATTCCTTACAATACAATCCAGTGCATTATCATATCAACAACACCATAACATTACGCACATTGACCAAGAGATCATACATCGATAGCATTTCACACCATACTTACCCCTTACGCTTTTCTCTTTATCATTCTGTCACAATTACTCCTTCATAACAACATATGAACAACCATCCATACTTAATATAGTACAACCCCCCCCCTCCCATACGACACTTTAAAGTCATTACAACGACATCACAAGTTGATAATTACAACCAACCAAGTCAATCTCTACCCATATTGCATATAAATGCTTCGGGTCCCAAAATTGAGTAAAAAATCCCATGTAGGGCTTGCTTACAAAATCACAAATTTGAAACCATAAAAATGTCCCTCAAGGATAAAGGATAATTTACCCTCAATAATGGGTGAATTCTGAGCATTACAACACCCAAAATTAACTCATAAAGCTAGCTAAGGTTTTTGGCTCAAACGAAGAATTTACCAAGAATTAGATAGAATTTACAAGGATTTAGATGAGGAAAATAATGTTAGAAAACTCTCCAAGCTCCTTTGAATACCCAATAATCACCTCTTCTCTCCCACTATCTCTCTAGGGCTTTAATGCTCTAACACTTAGAAAAATATGAGGGGAAAATGGGTGAAAAGGGATTAAATGCCCTGGAGGTGATGCTTAAGTTGACACTTGACCGCTTAAGCATTCACCACTAAATCTCCCCCACCAGAGCTTAAGGGCACCATGACCTGGGGTGGACTTCCGCTAAAGCGGACGTGTGCCTCTTAAGTGCACAACATGTCACGCCCCGAATCCCATCAAGACATGATTGGCACCCGTAGCCGATAAGGCCCGAGAGAACCAACCTTTGCCTATGTTCAATCATATGCATACCATAATTATACCACCAGTGCATAAGAACATGAAAGACGAATATCGGAAAACATGGGACATATTTATACATACATACGAAACTTGGCCGTTGAGGCCATCCAGTCAAAACAACATATGTCTTTTACACTGATACACCCACATCGGTCTACAAAAGCCTCTAACAGAGCATTGACCAAAATGAACCATAAGTCGGGATAAGTCCCCGCTTTACACATTATGTACAATACCAAAACATGTATATACTCTGACTCGGAGAAGCCCCGAATGAGCTGGAGCTCACCAAAGAACTGCTAACACTGGCACTCTACTGGGGTGGCCTACTGGGACCTGCGCCTGTAGCAAGTAAGGTAAATTCCCCGAGAGGGGTCAGTACGAAATAAGTACTGAGTATGCAAGGCTCAGATGAAACTGTACAATACATGAATATTTCAATGAACTCAAAACATATGAATAATCAATGTGCATAAATCACCATTTGGTATTTTGGGAAACCACGTGGATTGCTTTCATTACTTTATTTGCTTTCTTTATCTCAATGCTCAATGATAACAATGTACCCGGGCCCCTACTGATCAGTGGATCTTTTCATATCATATCATCATATTGGGATCGAGTCGAGCTAGGCTTATGCCCCTAGACTTGCCACCCATAAATCAATACATCGGGATCGAGTCGAGCTAGGCTTACGCCCCTAGACTTGCCACCCATAAATCAATGCCTCGGGATCGAGTCGAGCTAGGCTTATGCCCCTAGACTTGCCACCCATAAATCAATGCCTCAGGATCGAGTCGAGCTAGGCTTATGCCCCTAGACTTGCCACCCATACTTGATCATTGACCACATTTGCATTACTTTGATCTTTACTTTGAGATTGATACTTGGATAGTCATAACATTGATACTTTGATAATCATAACATCACTTTGGAACTTTGGAACACAACATTGTTGGAAACTTTGAATCATTGACCAATAAGTGAAGAACATGTGAATAAATATCAATGAGAAATATAACATCACTAGCACCATGATACTATTGGAACCATTGGACAATAAGCCATGAACAAGAGACACAAGTATAGGCACTATTGAAGTATTGGAACATAACCTTATTTGAACTTTCGGAACATTAACCATGAATATGAGAAATGAGATTCACAATTGATCAATGAGTAGGAAATATATGACAATTACCATGGATAAGTGCATATGTGATACCTTAGTACATTTCGGAATAGAACTAGAGAAATGTCAATGTGAACACTATTGGACGTAGAAAGATACGGACAAAGTAACCTTACATACCTTGGATTCACAATACGAATATACAAACTTTGATGTGTGTACAATAAGCCCGCTCCTTCTTTATGTGTCACTCTACAACATAAATACAATACGGAATTCACATTAACCACCAATTACTCTTCAAATGCATGTAACATCAATGAGTCATACATGTGTCCTTAAACATGCCACTTCCCCTTGACAAAACCATTGTTCCTACTATTATTCCAAAAATTCCATAATATTCCCAACATTGACCAATACATGGAAATCAATACATTTCACCACAATACTTCTCCTTTACACTTTCTTATCCATAACACATCACAAATAATCCATCAAAGTACCTTAATACAACTCATAACACATATCGGCCAAAATCCCATAATTTCCATTTTTATACAAGAACAAGTTTAATGCCCAAAATAACACCATACATGTTCATATTTTGTCCATACCATGCTTTTTCATCAAAGGCACAAGGCCTAATTCAAGTTCAATTTACCAAGATGACACATCTTTCACCAAAGGCAAAATACACTATTCATCATCTTGCCAACACAACTAGCATAATATACATAATCTCCCATGTATATAATATGTTAATCCATAATAAGAATCACTTACCTAGGCTTGAAATATGGTGATCTTGATCCAAATATGGCTTAGGGTTTGAGAGCCCCCAAAGAAACTTTCTTGAAAAGTCTAGAAAAAGAGAGAAAAAGCATGTGTGTTTGTCTTAAAATCTGATTTTTGTGCTCCTTTTATAGACTTTTGAAGTCATGCTTATCCACTCTTGGCATTAAATGAGGTCAAAGTGGAAGAATGGGTCTTTTTGCCCCTTTGGGCCAATTCTTGTAAAATCCATTTTGGGCCTAACTTTGGGCCCAATAACACATACCCATGTAACCCATCCAATTTAATGTATTATTCACCATATATCTCATGTTTACATAATTCCATAATGTCACAACAATATTTTTTTAAACAATTTTCATTCGTCCTTTCGATCGCAAAAATTGAAATTCTAGTCGCCCTTGGCTTCATTGAACATTTTGGATTACTATTCACATTTCATGATTTGATCATGTAGGAGTATGTAGGCGTATATTGAAGTGTTTGAAGCTTTAACAATGCTCAATTAACTCCAAAGAACCAAAAGAAACCATCGAGAAATTGTCGTAGAATTGCGTTACGAAACAACTCCGGAAAGGCACAATTGTTGTGCCTTGCGCCACACCCCCTGAAACAGGGTAGTGGCGCAGGAAATGCAGCCTCTCTGAATTTTCTGCAGGCTGGTGGCTTGCGCCACACCCCTAAAACAGGGTAGTGGCGCAAGTTTCAGCACTTTGCTGAAATTTCCGGCCACTTATCCAATGTTTACGTATCGTCCAATCCCTTATCCAAACACTACGAAATACTTACTTAGTGATCTTAATCATCAAGTAAACATGACTTAAAGTCACCAAATGAGGTTAGAATTTATACGGGGTATCACCCAAATGCTCCACGAAATCACAAAACACCTCCTACGAAGGTCTAATCGCACATGTTAAGTCCGATATCAAATGTTTCACCAATAACACTATAAAACACATATGCATGGAATATAAACACCTATGTAGCTATTATCCCAAGGTATCAAGTGAGGTTATAAAGTACGGGGTGTTACATTCTTCCCCCCTTAGAAACATTCGTCCTCGAATGTTAACAACAGTGTCTTATATACAACAAATGCATCTTTACTTTAACATACCTATACACATTCACATAATGCTTTTGAATACTTACTTGTTATTGTTCCACCTCCGCACTGTGTACTTCTTGGTCCATTTGAAATAAGTGGGGATACTTGGATTTCATCATTTCTTCCGCTTCCCATGTGATCTCCTCTACGTGTTGGTTTCTCCAAAGGACTTTTACGGATGCTATGTCTTTATTTCTCAATCTCTTTACTTGTCGATCTAGGATAGCAATGGGCATCTCTTCATAAGTGAGATCCTCGGCAACTTGAACATCTTCTACGGGCACAATACGTGAAGGATCTCCTATGCATTTCCGAAGCATCGACACATGAAATACCTGATGGACTGACGAAAGGTCCTAGGGTAGTGCCAACTCATACGCAACTTGCCCAAATCTTCTAATGATTTCATATGGGCCTATGTAACGTGGACTCAATTTTCCTTTCTTTCCGAACCACATTACCCCTTTCATTGGTGACACCTTTAAAAACACCCAATCACCTATGGCGAATTCAAGCCCTCTTCTTCTAACATCGGCATATGACTTGTGACAAATTTGAGCCGTTTGTAATAGCTGTTGGATCACTTTGACTTTCTCCATAGCCTGGTGCACCATATCCAGCCCAAGTAAAGCAGTTTCACCTGCTTCAAACCACCCAATTGGTGATCTACATTTTCTTCCGTACAAAGCTTCATAAGGTGCCATCTGAATACTTAAATGATAGCTATTGTTATAAGCAAATTCAATAAGAGGCAAATGGTCATCCCAACTGCCTTGAAAATTCAACGTACATGCTCGTAGCATATCTTCAAGTGTCTAAATAGTACGTTCGGCTTGTCCATCAGTCTGAGGATGGAAAGCCGTGCTCAAATTCACCTGAGTACCCAAACTCCGCTGAAAAGATTTCCAAAAGTGTGCTGTGAACTGTGCTCCTCTGTGTGATATAATAGAAAGTGGAATACCATGCAATCGTACTATCTCTTTCACATACAACTTCGCATAATCCTCAGCTGTATAGGTCGTCTTGACCGGTAGAAAATGCGCTGACTTGGTAAGCCTGTCCACTATGACCCATATAGAATCAAACTTCCGCAATGTATGAGGCAAACCCGTAATGAAATCCATATTAATCATATCCCACTTCCAGACTGGAAGATTGATACATTGCATGTAACCTCCCGGTTTCTGATGTTCCACTTTCACTTGTTGGCAATTGGGCCATTGCACGACAAATTCCGCAATGTTCTTTTTCATGTTGCCCCACCAATACACCTCTTTCAATTCATGGTACATTTTAGTAGCACCCGGATGAATGGAATAGCGCGAATGGTGCGCCTCTGTCATTATTCGTGTCCTCAGTTCATCTACGTCCGGTACACATAACCTCCCTTGACATTGAAGCACCCCTTCCGGTGTAACATCAAATGCCTTGGGTCAAATTCTGCTGCACATTTTCCTTTAGCTGTAATAAAATAGAATCCACAAATTGCTTCTCTTTCACTTCAGCTATCAAGGACGATTCTGCCGCATTCTGCACCATAACTCTATCATCTGAGGTTTCAATAAGGCGAACTCCCAAGCTGGCTAATTGATTCAAATCTTTGCTTATTTCACGCTTTTCATTCAACAGACCACTAGTGCTTTCGACTGCCTTACGGCTCAATGCATCCGCTACTACATTTGCTTTGCCTGGGTGATATAGAATATCAATGTCATAATCTTTTAAAAGCTCTAACCACCTTCGTTGCCTCAAATTGAGTTCCTTCTGCTTAAAAAGATATTGCAAGCTTTTGTGATCCGTATAGATGTCAACATGAACCCCATATAAATAATGACGCCATATCTTTAAAGCAAAAACTACCGCTGCCAATTCAAGATCATGTGTAGGATAGTTTTTCTCATGTGGCCACAACTGTCGTGAGGCATATGCTATCACCCTACCATGCTGCATCAACACACATCCGAGACCAATCCCGAAAGCATCACAATACACTGCATAGCCCTCTGTGCCTTCAGGAAGTACTAACACTGGTGTGGAAGTCAACTTATCTTTCAATTTTTGAAACCCTCTTTCACATGCATCATTCCATTGGAACTTAATTGTCTTGTGAGTTAACTTTGTTAATGGTGCTGCAATAGAAGCAAACCCTTCTACAAATCTCCGATAATAACCTGCCAAACCAAGAAAACTGCGAATCTCTGTGGGTGTCGTAGGTCTTGGCCAGTTTTTCACTGCTTTAATCTTTTGGGTATCAACCTGTATACCTTCATCTGATATAATGTGACCCAAGAACGCGACTGATTTCAACCAAAACTCACATTTGGAGAATTTTGCATACAACTTACGGTCACGGAGAATTTGCAACACTTGCCGTAAGTGATAAGCATGGTCTTTTGGTGATCTTGAATAAACAAGGATGTCATCTATAAATACTGCCACGAACACGTCTAGGAATGGCTTGAACACTCTGTTCATCAAATCCATAAACACAGCCGGTGCATTTGTTAGTCCAAATGACATAACCAAAAATTCATAATGGCCATACCGTGTTCGGAAAGCTGTCTTGGGTACATCTTCTTCTCTAACTCTGACTTGATGGTAACCCGACCTCAAGTCAATCTTTGAAAAACACCTGGCACCCTGTAACTGATCAAACAAATCATCAATGCGAGGGAGGGGGTATTTGTTCTTGATCGTTACTTTATTCAGTTGCTGATAGTCGATGCACATTCTCAAGGTGCCATCTTTCTTTCGCACAAATAATACCGGTGCACCCCACGGGGACATACTAGGCCTAATGAAGCCTTTATCCAGCAAATCTTTCAACTGCTCCTTCAATTCACGCAGTTTCGCTGGAGCCATTCTATATGGAGGGATAGAAATAGGCTGAGTGCCTGGAATCACATCAATACCGAATTCCACTTCTCGTTCTGGGGGTAAACCTGGAAGATCCTCTGGGAATACATCTAGAAATTCATTGACTACCGGTACTGACTGTGGAGTTAATGGTTCCACATCATTATCTTTCACTCGTACCAAATGACATATGTATCCCTTGGCAATCATTTTTCTGGCTTTCAAATAGGAAATAAATCTTCCTCGTGGTGCCCCTACCTTACCCTGCCATTCTAGAACATTTTCCTGTGGAAAACAAAATTGTACCTTCTTGGTCCGGCAATCTACCGTAGCATAACACGAAGCCAATCAATCCATTCCCATAATTACATCAAAATCTACCATGTCCAATTCAATGAGATCGGCCAACGTATCATGACCACACACAGTTACCACACAGTCACGATACACTCTCTTTGCAACAATATATTCACCAACCGGTGTAGACACTTCAATTGACTTAATTAATAATTTTGGTGCCGTTGTAAATTTGGCAGCAACCAATGGAGTAACATAGGAAAATGTAGAGCCTGGGTCAATTAATGCATATACATTATGTGAGACTATGGATAATGTACCTGTGATGATATCTGGGGAATCCTCTGAATTCTGGCGGTCCACCAAAGCATAAGTGCGATTCTGGACCCCGCTAGTACTGGCTCCTCCTCTGGCACCTCTACCACGACTAATAGGCTGCACCCCTCGGCCCTGTGAAGGAACCGATGCTGAAGATGCAACAGCCAACCCAGCTGGTCGTGCTATACCACCCATGCTCCGCTGTGGACACTTTCTCGCTATATGTCCTGGCATACCACACCAAAAGCAGACATTCGTCCCTGTCTGACATGTACCTGTGTGCATACGCCCGCAGTGCTGACACTGCTGACGAGGGAAACCTGCTGCCTGTGATCCATGAACCCCACTACTTTGCCCTGCTGAACCACCTCGAAACCCTCGAGACTGTGAATAAGCACCACCTGTGGAATAAGAGAACGACGGTCTAGGTGGTCTAGGAAATATGCGGGGCCTGGATCCTCCTTGGGACATCATAGGTGGTCCCATAGGTCTAGCCCTTTTGGACTGTCCCCTATCAAATTCATGTACCCTTCGTCTCTGTCTTTGATCTTCCATTTTCTGGGCGAAGGCTTGTATGCGAGCAATGTCCATGTCCCTATTCAAGGCCGCAATAGTGCAATCTCTTACCAAATATGGCTCTAGTTTGTCCACGTATCTATGGACCCTGTCTGTCATCGTAGCCACAACATTTGGCGCATATCGAGCCAAGGAGTTAAATTGCAAACTTTATTCCCGAACACTCATATTCCCTTAACGCAAATTCAGGAACTGATCTGCACGTCCTTCTCAAACCTCATACGGAAGATAATGATCAAGGAAAGCCACTTTAAACTCTTCCCATGTCGGTGAATCTGCACCAATGTCACGGGATTTCTTCCAATCCTCATACCACAGTATTGCCTCTCCTTTCAACCTATACGCAGCAAGTTCCACTGTCTCTACCCCTGTCACATGCATAACTTCCAAGGCCCTCTGAATTTGATCCACGAAATCCTGTGGATCTGCTTTTGGATCGGACCCTGTGAATATAGGAGGGTCCAGTTTCAAGAAATCCTGCGTTCTGCGACTTGCCATTCTAGCCGCATCATCATCATGTGCCATTGCACCAGCTCTTCCCTGGCTTTGTGCCTCCACTAACTGTGTCAACATCTGTACAACATTCCTAAGATCCTGATCTGTGGCATTTATCGGTGGTTCCACGGGCACTTCCCTTCTTCTCGGCTCTTCTGGAGCTGAAGAAGTAGAAGAAGCTCGCGTTGCGAACTCAGTTCCAGCCCCACCTTGATCAACTTGGTCAAGTGGTGGTCTACTTGTTCCTTCAGCAAGTCTATCTATCAGCTTACTTTTACCTTTTCCTCTTCCTCTTCTAGTGTTCGACATTTTGACTATACCAGAGAAAAAACAATTACCAAGATCAGATACAATGCAACTGACAACATTGGCTCTATTGCACGATCTAGAATGAAGAAAAGAAACAACATCCTAAATGTCCCGTAGCCTCCTACTTATAAATGAGGTGCACAACACATCGATAAGTAAGACTCTACTCAGACACGGCTTTGTAGACATCCTTAAACCGACCTGCTCTGATACCACTTTTGTCTCGCCCCGAATCCCATCGAGACATGATTGCCACCCGTAGCCGATAAGGCCCGAGAGAACCAACCTTTGCCTATGTTCAATCATATGCATACCATAATCATACCACCAGTGCATAAGAACATGAAAGACGAATACCGGAAAACATGGGACATATTTATACATACATACGAAACTTGGCCGTTGAGGCCATCCAGTCAAAACAACATATGTCTTTTACACTGATACACCCACATCGGTCTACAAAATCCTCTAACAGAGCATTGACCAAAATGAACCATAAGTCGGGACAAGTCCCCGCTTTACACATTATGTACAATACCAAAACATGTATATACTCTGACTCGGAGAAGCCCCAAATGAGCTGGAGCTCACCAAAGAACTGCTAACACTGGCACTCTACTGGGGTGGCCTACTGGGACCTGCGCCTGCAGCAAGTAAGGTAAATTCCCCGAGAGGGGTCAGTACGAAATAAGTACTGAGTATGCAAGGCTCAGATGAAACTGTACAATACATGAATATTTCAATGAACTCAAAACATATGAATAATCAATGTGCATAAATCACCATTTGGTATTTTGGGAAACCACGTGGATTGCTTTCATTACTTTATTTGCTTTCTTTATCTCAATGCTCAATGATAACAATGTACCCGGGCCCCTACTGATCAGAGGATCTTTTCATATCATATCATCATATTGGGATCGAGTCGAGCTAGGCTTATGCCCCTAGACTTTCCACCCATAAATCAATACATCGGGATCGAGTCGAGCTAGGCTTACGCCCCTAGACTTGCCACCCATAAATCAATGCCTCGGGATCGAGTCGAGCTAGGCTTACGCCCCTAGACTTGCCACCTATAAATCAATGCCTCGGGATCGAGTCGAGCTAGGCTTATGCCCCTAGACTTGCCACCCATACTTGATCATTGACCACATTTGCATTACTTTGATCTTTACTTTGAGATTGATACTTGGATAGTCATAACATTGATACTTTGATAATCATAACATCACTTTGGAACTTTGGAACACAACATTGTTGGAAACTTTGAATCATTGACCAATAAGTGAAGAACATGTGAATAAATATCAATGAGAAATATAACATCACTAGCACCATGATACTATTGGAACCATTGGACAATAAGCCATGAACAAGAGACACAAGTATAGGCACTATTGGAGTATTGGAACATAACCTTATTTGAACTTTCGGAACATTAACCATGAATATGAGAAATGAGATTCACAATTGATCAATGAGTAGGAAATATATGACAATTACCATGGATAAGTGCATATGGGATACCTTAGTACATTTCAGAATAGAACTAGAGAAATGTCAATGTGAACACTATTGGACGTAGAAAGATACGGACAAAGTAACCTTACATACCTTGGATTCACAATATGAATATACAACCTTTGATGTGTATACAATAAGCCCGCTCCTTCTTTATGTGTCACTCTACAACATAAATACAATACGGAATTCACATTAACCACCAATTACTCTTCAAATGCATGTAACATCAATGAGTCATACATGTGTCCTTAAACATGCCACTTCCCCTTGACAAAACCATTGTTCCTACTATTATTCCAAAAATTCCATAATATTCCCAACATTGACCAATACATGGAAATCAATACATTTCACCACAATACTTCTCCTTTACACTTTCTTATCCATAACACATCACAAATAATCCATCAAAGTACCTTAATACAACTCATAACACATATCAGCCAAAATCCCATAATTTCCATTTTTATACAAGAACAAGTTTAATGCCCAAAATAACACCATACATGTTCATATTTTGTCCATACCATGCTTTTTCATCAAAGGCACAAGGCCTAATTCAAGTTCAATTTACCAAGATGACACATCTTTCACCAAAGGCAAAATACACTATTCATCATCTTGCCAACACAACTAGCATAATATACATAATCTCCCATGCATATAATATGTTAATCCATAATAAGAATCACTTACCTAGGCTTGAAATATGGTGATCTTGATCCAAATATGGCTTAGGGTTTGAGAGCCCCCAAAGAAACTTTCTTGAAAAGTCTAGAAAAAGAGAGAAAAATCATGTGTGTTCTTTGTCTTAAAATCTGATTTTTGTGCTCCTTTTATAGACTTTTGAATTCATGCTTATCCAGTCTTGGCATTAAATGAGGTCAAAGTGGAAGAATGGGTCTTTTTGCCCCTTTGGGCCAATTCTTGTAAATTCCATTTTGGGCCTAACTTTGGGCCCAATAACACATACCCATGTAACCCATCCAATTTAATGTATTATTCACCATATATCTCATGTTTACATAATTCCATAATGTCACAACAATATTCTTTTAAACAATTTTCATTCATCCTTTCGATCGCAAAAATTGAAATTCTAGTCGCCCTTGGCTTCATTGAACATTTTGGATTACTATTCACATTTCACGATTTGATCATGTAGGAGTATGTAGGCGTATATTGAAGTGTTTGAAGCTTTAACAATGCTCAATTAACTCCAAAGAACCAAAAGAAACCATCGAGAAATTGTCGTAGAATTGCGTTACGAAACGACTCCGGAAAGGCACAATTGTTGTGCCTTGCGCCACACCCCCTGAAACAGGGTAGTGGCGCAGGAAATGCAGCCTCTCTGAATTTTCTGCAGGCTGGTGGCTTGCGCCACACCCCTGAAACAGGGTAGTGGTGCAAGTTTTAGCACTTTGCTGAAATTTCTGGCCACTTATCCAATGTTTACGTATCGTCCAATCCCTTATCCAAACACTACGAAATACGTACTTAGTGATCTTAATCATCAAGTAAACATGACTTAAAGTCACCAAATGAGGTTAGAATGTATACGGGGTATCACCCAAATGCTCCACGAAATCATAAAACACCTCCTACGAAGGTCTAATCGCACATGTTAAGTCCGATATCAAATGTTTCACCAATAACACTATAAAACACATATGCATGGCATATCAACACCTATGTAGCTATGATCCCAAGGTATCAAGTGAGGTTATAAAGTACGGGGTGTTACACACCACTAAAATGGACATGCCTTCGCTTAAGCAGAAAGGTGGTTCCAAGGCCCCAACCACTAAAGAGGTGCCCAATACACTAAATCAGCTTCTTCTTAATCATCCAAAGGCTCGCTTAAGCGGTTGCACTAGCTGAAGCAACATCAACACTTGGCAATATTTTGCCAAGTTTCCAACGGGCCCTCGGGATTCGTTTGGAACCACGTGAACGCAAACGAACTATGCTACCCGATCAAATTTAATATTTTGGACTCAATGTCTCAATCACAATTTCCATCCGGGGTCGTTTCGATGAAATATGGGTCCCACACCCAAATGGCCATTTCAACCAATTTCCACCTAATATCCCAAAATGAGTTCAGAAGTGTCGGAACCCAAACCAAAGGTACCCTAGCCTAAAATAAATGTTTTGGAGCTTATGGAACTGGCAGAATTGGTATACGAGGCTGTCTACCTGATCTTTAGGCCCAGTAGCCAAATTTGAAAATCGACGATTTCAAAATAGGGAAATGGCTCTAAAAATCAAATGAACTGCCCGATAGCCAAACTGTCAGCTCCAGTAAGTCATAAATGAATTAAGGAAGCTATGGGAAAGCTTTAAATTCCAAAATAATATGGATAATTAGAAAATGACCAGGAGGGTCATTATAGCAGGTTGTCTAAAATGGTTTCAAGAAGTTACTTCTAGCATTCACCATAAAAAAAAGTTTTGGCCCCTTTTGTTTATTTTTAAAATCAATTTTCTTTCCTAGAATTGACATAACTAATAGTCCAACCTCAATTTTTGATATTATACTTTATTAATTATCCAATGTATACAAAAGACATAGTTCCAGAAGTTTGACTATTACAACCTTGAATGTGAAAATTTCCTTTTTATGTATTTTGATTATTTTACCCTTCCCAATAGTTATTACATGTTGATTATGAGGTGTGGGATGGTTGGCACGATCCCTGATGCATTCGGGAGTGATTTGGGAGAGTTTGAGACTATTTGAGGCTTTAAAAGTCACTAGTTTGACTTTGGTCAACATTTTGGGTTTCGAACACCGGATGGTGATTTGGATAGTTTTATTAGATTCAAAATGTGAATTTGGGTTAGTAGCACGGGTAGTTTGGGTTCGGAGCCTTTACTTTACATTTCGCTCCTTATTTTGAAAGTTAGTGAAAAATGCCTAAAAGGGGTCCCGGGGGCTAATTTATTGAAAATGACCTCTTTTTAAGAATTTAACTTTGTCAGTAAGTCTGTAATATTGAAAATGGCCTAGTATCATATGTTGTTTAGTTCTTTGGGGTCCCAAATGAATCTCAAAAGTCCATTCAAAGACATTTTAACTTGTAAAAACTCAGCATTTGCTGATATATGGTTCATGCATATTTTCTTCTTTGCGAATGTGGGTTGTAATGACCCTCTAGGTCATTTTCTACATTTCTACACTATTTCAGCATTTTGAGCTTTCCCATAGTTGTCCCAAGTCATTTATAACTTGCTGAAGCTGACGGTTTGGTTACCGGCTAGTTCATTTGGTTTTTAGAGCCAATTCTCTATTTTTAAGTTTTTGCTATTAAGGATTGAGCATTGGGTCTAAAATTTAGGTAAACGACCTCATATGCCAATTCCGACAGTTTCATCAGCTTCGAAATATCAATTTTAGTCTAGAGGGACCTTTGGTTCGGGTCCTAAGACTCTAGACTCATTTTGGACTATTGAGTGGATTTTAGTTAAAATGACCCTTGGGTGTGGGACCCATATTTCATCAAAACAATCTCAGATGAAAATTTTGATGGCACCATTGAGTTAAAAATATCAAAGCTAGTAGGTTAGCATAGTTTGTTTGTATTCACGGGATTTGAAATGAATCCCGAAGGTCTGATCGAAGTTTTAGAAATTAGCCAAAACTACTGGTGCAACTCAGTTGGTGCAGGCCAAAAATGGCCTTTGCGTTCGCGAGGCCTTGGCTGCATTCGCGAAGGCCAAGGTGATAGCCTAGCTTGATCGTGAGCCTGGGTGGCGTTCGAGAAGGCTAAGTTTATCCGCCTTCACGTTCGCGATGGGCCTCTGCCAGACTGAACTAGAATTCCTCTTTAGCCTTGGCTGCATTCGCGAAGGTAAGCTTGACTGAATGTTGCATTCGTGAAGGGTAAGCTTTACTGAATGTTGCATTCGTGATGGGGTCCCCGTGTTCACAAAGAAGGGACCCTTGTCAATATTTAATATTGTGGAACTCGATTTCTCTTTAATTTTTCCAAATCCTAACTCCATAAATAACCCTAGGGAGCTTAGACAGAGTGACGATTGACCATTGGGTGTTCAAGATGAGTTGGAGGCGTGATTGTAGCCATTTTCCCGTTGTTTATTTTGTAAGTTTCTATTTAATTCTTGGTTAAATTTTTTATTTTAGTTCAAATCCCTAGTTTACTTTGTGGGTTGATTTTGGGTTCATTTGTGCTTGAAATTTACCCATTTTTTAGGGTAAATGATCCTTGAGCCTAGAGGGACATTTTGACAGTTTCAAATTTATGATTCGGCAAGCGGACCCCACATGATATTTTTAGCTCAATTTTATACCCGAAGCATTTATATGCAATATGGTATTGTTATTCTCATATTAACGTGCGGAGGCTTCTCAAAAGGGAAAAACTCTGATTTAGTGGACTTTATTGAGCTTCATAGGTGTCCAGGTAGGCTAGGCTTACTTTTCTCATAGATTGAGCTTTATTATGGTATTAGTATAGTATTATGCTAGATTTGGGTGGGAATATACGACTTGGTTGTATGTTTAGCAAATTTTGAATTATTAAACCTATTAAAGAGAAATTTTTAGATAGAATTTGATTCATTCTTCCTCCCTTGAGTTGGATTGCACCTTATGACTAGTCTCAACTTATTTGACACCTTAAAATAAGACTTTGATGCCTTAGCCTAGTTTTGGGTAGAAACCTACCTTAGGGTGGCCTTTTGGGATTAGTGGCGGGCCGCGCAACCCTTATTTAGGTCAAATATTCTAATTAACTCCTTGTAGATCTAGGAGGCCTTGTTTCACCATCTTTTATACAAACTTGAACCTTAGGATGATTTAGATAGCTTTTCATCCCTTGGCCAGACTTGTTATCTAGTATTTACTTTAGAGTTCCAGTTCAAGTTCGGCATTTACTATTCATATATGCTATTAAGGTTTCGATTTGAGTTCAGATTTACTGTTCACTTATGATGCTAAAGTACCAGTTCAATTTTGGTGGTTATGATGCGAAAGGGTTCTCAAATATGACTTCGATTGTCGCTTTCTTTATGTTTATTATTATCGGTGACTCTTTCTTGATTGTACTCGCCGGGTTTATGGGGGATCGATTGGATTAACCTTCTCTTGTTTGTACCTTCTGGGTTTATGGGGGCCCAACTAATCTATAGCTAGCTTGCATTCTTTTAAAATTTTCACCTTGTTTGCTTATTATTGTTAGTCGATGCATTATTTCAGGTTTGCCCCATTTTATCCCTGACTTTAGTTTACATTCTCACATCTTATTATGCTTTTATTATGATTTAGTTCGGTTAGCTAATGATGTGTACTGATTATCCATTATTTTGGTGCATACACTACCCTTTTACATTTTTTTCTGGTGCAGATCCGGGTACGAGTCATTGCCACTGACATTTTATCCAGCTTGCTCTCAGGATTTGGAGATAGGGTGAGCTTTCAGAGTGAAGTTGATTCTCTCTCCTTCCATTACTTTTGGATAGTCTTTAGTTTTCGAGACTATATGTGTATTGGTTACTATGTAGTACGCTTGTTCTTTTGGATTTAGTGGCTCTTGTATCTACCTTACTAGGTCGTGGGATATTTTTTTGTTATCTTTCTCTCCCTGTCTGTAGGTTTATACTTTATTATACTTATATTTTACCTCCTTTAATTCCATTGTATGCTTATTTTTGGTATTTATTTTATCTTCCACCAATTAGCCCATTACTTGCTGTTCAGAGCTACAGTTTGGCTTACGTACTGGTGGATTAAAGTAGGTACCATCATGACTCGTAAAATCAGGTCGTGACAAATTGGTATCAAAGCTTAGATTCACTAGTATTGTTGGTACAAGAGCAAATGTCTAGTAGAGTCCTGCGAATAAAAATGATGATGTTCATATCTTATCTTCGGGAGGCTATAGGGCATTCATAGGAGAATCTCACTTTATTCATTCATTTCGTCGAGTTTGTATTGGTTTCTAAAGTTCTCATTATTTTACTCTTCTGCAGATGGTTAGGATATGAGCTACGATGACCGATGATGAGGACCCCAAGTCTGAACCCAGAGCACACGCTAAAGGCTATGGCCAACCCAGAGGTTCGACCAGGCGAGAACCGCAACCCTAGCTAGGGATCAGGGTAGAGAGTCTTCACCAAATCCTGTTATTGCTCCCCAGCCAGATATCCTGCCACCCCAACCATTGGTAGTCCAGGGGCAGCCCACGCCCCACTGGGGTTTATTTTTTCTTCAGTGCTCAGAGATGCCTTGCTTCAATTGCTGGGATTGGAGGTTGTGTGCCATCTGATAGTGTTCAGTCTGCAGACCAGAGTGGTATTGATATAGGGGTGCAGCCTGCAGTAGTGGCCCTTAGAGTTGAGGTTTCTCTACCACTGGTAGCTCCACAACCACTAGTTTCTCAACATGTTATATGTGCCGAGAAGAAGAAGATGTTGGGTTAATTTCTGAGATTGACCCCACCTAGGTTTGTAGGGTCCCAAGAGAGGATGCCTATGAGGTTCTGACTAATTTTGAGGAGAAGCTCCGTAATTTGGGGCTGGTTGAGTCATGCAGAGTGGTATATATGACTTATTATCTTGACAGGGAAGCACGACAGTGGTGGAGGGGTTATCTTGATTCCAGGCTAGCTGGATCTCCACCTATAACCTAGGCTCAGTTCTCTGAGGCTTTCTTGGGAAAGTACGTGCCTCTTACTATGCGTGAGAATCTGAGGGATGAGTTTTCTTCTTTGAGACAAGGTTCTATGATGGTTGCTAAGTATGAGGTGAGATTTCATGAGTTAGCCAGAAATTCAACCATGATTCTGCCTACAGAGTATGAGAGGATTCGATGCTTCGTCAGAGGGTTGAGTCTACCGCTCTGTAGGGCTACTCAGATTTTGGTGACTTTAGGGAAGTATTTTTCTAATATTTTCACTCATGTCTATTCTATAGAGGATATGAATCACGAGGCCGAAGGGGGCAGCAATAAGAGGTCACATTAGCAAGATAGTTTCAGAGGGAGCAGAGCGGTTCACAGTTCAGGGGTAGGGATTTTCAAGGTAGGTACCCTCAGTATCAGTCTTATCAGCACCATGGTAAGTCTAGTAGACCCATTCAGGCAGCACTTTAGATTAATGACAGGTTTTATCTTGGTTATAGCGACTACAGTGATCAAAGTAGGGGTCAACCTTCTAGGAGTGCACATTCTGGGTCTTCTAGCTGAGGTGTCTATTCTGGGTCAGCCGGATCTTTTAGACAGAGTAGAGTGTTTGGGGCTTGCTATGATTGTGGAGTTGTTTTTCATTACTCCAAAGAGTGTCCCTGACATGGGATGATTCAGCCTGCATTACAGAGTGTTCAGTTGATTAGGGCAGTGCCACACCCAGCTAAAGGTAGTGTTCAGGGTCGCGGGTATGGTCTCTAGGGTTCTCAAGAAGGTCCTTAGGCAAGTAGGACAGGTGGTCGGTTAGGTACCCAGTCTAGAGGCAGACGGGGTCAGTTATATACTGTACCTAGTAGGCCAGAGGTGGAGTCTTCGAATGCTATTAATACAAGTACAATTTTAGTATGCTGTCAGCCAGCTATTGCCTATTTGATATGGGATCCGCTTATTCATATGTTTCTGCTTATTATGCACTGCAGTTAGAGTTGTCTTGGGAGCCTTTATCTGTTCCTTTTCATGTGTCTACTCTTGTGGGTGATTTTTTAGTAGTGGATCGGGTTTATAGATCATGTGTGGTGACCTTTTGAGAGTTTGATACTCAGTTCGACCTTATTGTGCTAGATATGGTGGATTTTAATGTGATTCTGGGCATGGACTGGTTTTCCCCCTATAATGCAGTCTTGGATTGCTTTGCCAAGACCGTTACCTTAGCCATGCCTGGTTTACCCTCGGTTGTGTGGCAGAGTTCTTTTAGTTGTGCACTGATAGGGATTATTTCTTATGTTTGGGTTAGGAGATTGATGTCTAGGGCTTATGAGTCTTGTCTTTCTTATGTTATGATATTAGTGTGGAGAGTCCTTTGCTTGACTCCATTCCTATTATTCATGAGTTTTTTGATGTTTTCCCTACCGACCTACATTTCGTTCCTTCTAAGTGTGATATTAAGTTTTCTATCGATCTTGAGCCAGGCACCTAACCCATTTCCATGGCACCTTACCGTATGGCTCATGTTGAGCTTAAGGACCTGAATTCCCAACTTCAGGAGCTTTTGGGTAAAAGTTTCATTAGGCTGAGTGTATCTTCTTGGGGTGCTCCTATTTTGTTCGTGAAGAAAAAGAATGGTTCCATGCGTATATGTATCAATTACAGGTAGTAGAATAAGGTGAAAGCGAAGAATAAGTATCCTACGCGTTGTATTAATGATTTATTTGACTAGCTTTAGGGTGCGACAATTTTCTCTAAGATTGACCTGAGACCTGATTACCATCAGTTGAGAATTCAGGCTGATGACATCCCTAAGACAGCCTTCAGGACATACTATGGCCACTATAAGGACATACATGCGTATGGATTTGATGAACCACATCTACTGGCCCTATTTGGACTCCTTCGTGATTAGTTTCATTAATGATATGTAACACCCCGTACTATTTCAAACCTATACGACTATGTTTACATTTGTGGAATTAGTAAAGTATGAGATACTTGATGAATTATCCATTAAATTGTTGGGTATTAATGAGTCATGAGTCATTGGGCCAAATGAGGCCCAAAACATGAACAAAAGACTAGGCCCAATGGGGCAAAATGATCCAATCTTCCATTTGACCAAATCAACCATGCATTTAATGCCAAGAGATGGATAACGGTGACTTGAGGGACTCTTATATATATATATATATATATATATATATAATGCATTATACACAAAATTTAGTAGGCTAAAGAAGTCTTGAGCCATTGGGCTCAATGGAGGCCCAAAATTACATGGAAGACATGTCCCAAATGGGTAATTGATCCATTCTTGCATCACCAAATCCATAAGGCAATTATTGACCAAATGTAATGGATAAAGATGACTTTAAAGGGGCTATAAAAGGTGAAAAATCAGATTTATTCACCATTTTACACATGCCATTTTCTAGACATTTCTATAATATTCTCTCAACACTAAAACCCTAAGCTATCTTCTACTTGAGACAAGATCACCCATTGGTAAGCTTTGGTAAGTGTTTACTCTCATGATTTAATATATTTTATGCATGTAATATGGTTTAGATCATGTTGGTTATGTTGGTGAAGTGTGAGAAGTTCACTATGTGTGAAACAATTTGTGTTTGCTAAATCGGAAGATGGTTTTGCCTTGAAAACTTGAACATGGACTTGTGAACTTGAAGGAAATGAACTTGATGGATTCAATGTTGATATATGAGATGTTATTATAGTCTTTACTTATTTTATTCTTGTGTATAATCTTTGGAATTGTTATTGCAAAAGTTAGCATGGAAGTGATGGCGTAATGTAAGGAAAGTGTCGTTTTGGTGATGTTATATGTGTTGTGAGACCATGGCTGGTATTTTTCATGTTATATGATCAAAAATATGTTAAAATGAGTTTGGTTATGATCATGGACCATTCATGGCATTAAAAGACCCAAAAAGAAGCCATTTCGGACCAAACGGGCATCCCCCCCGCAGACGGAGGCACCTGCAGGCGCAAATGCCAATGCAGATGCCTCTGGCTGATGCCAGAGGGCATCTGGGCGCGTACCTTGTCCACTTGAGGGCACAGGTGGCAGAACAGGTCACCTCTAGATTTTTGTTTTGTATGTTTTCATCTCCCGTTGATCCCCGAAGGCCCCAATACCTTTTTTGGATGTAATTATCAACTTGTGATGTCGTTTTAATGATTTTAAAGTGTCGTATATAGGTATGTTGGACTGTATTAAGTATGGATTATTGTTTATATGTTTTTATGAGGCAAATTGATGGGAGTAAATGTGACTGAATGGAAATGATAAGGCATAAAGGGTAAGTGGATGCGAAATGCTATTGTTATACGAAATTTTGGTCAATGTGTGTAATGTTAAGGTGTTTTTGGTATGATAATGCAGTGAGTTGTATTGTAAGGAGTGAAATGGAGTTATATGGAGGTCATATAGTTCATTGTCATTTTGTACGCTTATATGGTAAATGATCGTTAACAAGAGTTTCATTGTGGACTTGTATTGTAGAGTGAAACATAAAGAAGAAGTTGGACTGTTGTGTTCATATATAGACTTGTGTACTCTTACTTGGAAGTAAAGGTATGTAAGGTTACTCTTCTATATCTTTCTGTAACATATGGTGTTCACATTGTCATAGTACCTATTCGATTTCGAAATACTCTAAGGTATTCCGTATCCGAGAGTTAGCTAGAGTTACTCATATGTTCCTTATTCATTGGTCAATGGTGAATCATATGACTTATGTTCATTGATTGACTCATGTACATTGGTTGACTCACGTTCATTGGCTAATATGTCAAGTGTTCCAAATGTTGTAAGGTATTGCATCTCAGGTTGGTGAACAGTTGATATCCACATGTATCGTATTTAGCGATCATTATCCTAATATTCCAAAAGTGTTACATTCCAAAGGGGTCCTATAGTATTTTAACTAAGGTAGATATATATTTTCATGCACAAGTGTCCTACTCCTAGATGAATTATGATTCGCTTATCTCTTATTCATTAACTGAAGTTCCTAAGCTGTCATAATGTTGTAAATTCTAAGAGAACTATCTCAACAAGAGTAATGAGGTCAAGAGGGATTGTTTAGTTGAATAGCATTATTCCAATCATGACAGGAGTCCAAGTTCCAATAGAGTTATATACATGTCTCATATTCATTAGTAATGTTCTAAAAGTCCGATGAGGTTATGTTCCAAGGTTTCAATAGTAGTTATACTCATGTGTCTTGTTCATTGATCACTGTCCAATGGTTCCAACAGTGTTATGTTTCCATGGAGGCTATGTTTCAATAATGTTTATTCACATGTCTCTCACTCATTGGTTAATGATCCAAAGCTTCAAATAAAGTTGTGACTATCATTGTATCAATCTTTCATAAGCAAAAGTATCAATCTCTCACAGGTGAATGAATCAATCTCTCACCAGTAAATGTACCAATCTCTCAAAAGTAAAGAAGTGAAGTAAGAATAAAGTAATGCATATTGATTGTGTTCATGGACATTATCCATGGGGTACAAATACCTGCATGATGATGTTAATTTATCCATAGGGTGCAAACACCTGCATGATGATGTTCATTTATCCATGGGGTGCAAGAATACCTGCATGATGATATGATTTTATCCATGGGGTGCAAGGACACCTGCATGATGAAATGATCTTATCCATGGGGTAAAAAGAATACCTGCATGACAATGATATTTTATCCATGGGGTGAAAATAACACCTGCATGATGAGGGCCCTAACAGTATATGAGCAATGTAAAAGTAAAGTAAAGGCAAGGGAAAGAAAGAACGTAATGTACATGGTATCCCACATAGAGAAAGAGAGTTTATTCACATTTGCTATTTCTCTTATATTGATTCCATAGTTGTTGTTATTATGTATGAATGATTGGAGATGATAATAATGAAAGAAAGGTACATGGTTCCACATATAGAGTTTCTCTTATAATTATTTCCATTGAAGTTCTTATGAACTGACACAGTTTTCTTATGGCCTTACATACTCAATACATTCTTTGTACTGACCCCTCTTGGGGACTTACCTTACATGTTGCAGGTGCAGGTATTAGTAGACCTCCACAGTAGGTTGACGATATTTGCAGATCTTTGGTGAGCTCCAGTTGGATCGGGGCTTTTTGAGTCAAAGTTGTACATTGGTTCTGATATTGTAGATGTTATGAAATGGTTGTGTATGTATTTAGAGGCTTTTGTAGACATATGTGGGTATATGGATATAAGATATGTACGTTCAGTGCGACGTGATGGCCCCAACGGCCAAGTTTTATATATGTATATGTATGGAATTTTACATTTCATCAATTACATGAGACAGTATGTTATTCATTCGAGGTTATTCATACAAATGTTCATGAGCAAAGATTGGTTCTCTCGGGCCATATCGGCTTCGGGTGCCAATCACGCCTCAATGAGAATTTGGGGTGTGACATGATATTCTTATGTACTCAAGGAGTAGGGAGGAGCACCAGTAATATTTGAGGATTATGCTTCAGACTTTGAGAGATCATAGGTTGTTTGCCAAATTCTCAATGTTTGAGTTCTTGTTAGAATATGTGACATTCCTAGGACACGTGGTGTCTAAGGATGGGATTATGGTTGATCCGATGAAGATTGAGGCTATTTATGGTTAGGATAGACCTACATCTTCGACTGAGGTTCACAACTTTATTGGTTTGGCAGGATACTACAGGCAGTTAGTTGAGAGATTTGCTACTATTGCAGCCCCTATGACCATATTGACTAGGAAGGAGGTTCTTTTTCAGTGGACCATAGAGTGTGAGTCGAGCTTTTTGAAACTCAAGGACTTGCTCACTTTTGCTCCTATTTTGACTCATCCATTTGAGGGCAAGGGGTTTACAGGTTATTATGATGCTTCTGGAGTTGGTTTGGGTTCTCTTTTGACACAGCAGGGATGAGTTATTGCTTATGCCTTGAGGCAGTAGAAGGTACACGAGCGCAAATACCCCACTCATGATTTGGAGTTGGTGGCGGTAGTTTTTGTGCTTAAGATTTAGAGGCATTACTTGTATGGTGTTCGCTGTGAGATCTACGCTGACCATTGTAGTCTCAAATTTTCAGTTTTGGAGCGACCGTTGGCTTTGGACATTCAGCTCCTAGACAACTTGATAATGCGACTTGACATTTTAGACCCCAAGAGGACTCTTGCCAATGTTGAGGCTAAGTCTAATTTGTTTTAGCAGATTTGGGATCGTCAGTTTGAGGATAATAGGCTTTGTGGTATTTGGGATCAGGTGTTGAGAGGTTAGTCTAGTCAGGTTGCCTTGGATTCCATGGGTATTCTGAGATTTAATGGGTGTATGTGTGTTCTAAGGGTTGGAGACTTGATTCAGTTGATATTGCAGGAGGCTCATAGCTTTCGATATTCAATTTACCTCGGGACAACTAAGATGTATAGGTATTTGAGGCAACATTATTAGTGGAGTGGTATGAGGAAGGAAGTAGCAAGCTTTATAGCTCAGTGTTTGTATTATCAGCAGGTAAAGGTCGAGCATCAGAGACCGGGTGGATTACTTCAGAGGCTACCCATTCCTAAGTGGAAGTGGGAGCGGATTAGTATGTACTTCGTGAGTAGTTTTCCTTATACCTCTCATGGTTCTGACAGTATTTGGGTCATTGTAGATTAGTTGACCAAATTGGCTCATTTTATCCCTATTCTGATTTCCTTAAGTGCCAAAAGGTTAGCCCGCATTTATGTTCGTGATCTAGTTCATATTCATGGAGTACCTGTATCTATTATTTCAGATAGAGGCTCAGTGTTTACTTTTATCTTCTGGAGGAAATTTCAAGTGGAGTTGGGTACTAAGGTTGATCTTAGCACTGCATTCAACCCCCAAATTGATGGTCAATCAGAGCAGACTATTCAAGTTTGGGCAAATGTCCTCTGCATGTGTGTTATGGACTTTCAAGGTCAGTGATAATAGCACTTAGCCTTAGAAAAGTTTGTTTATAATAATAGATTCCATTCGAGTATTGAGATGGCACCATTAGAGGTATTGTATGGTAGGCGTTATCGATCTCTAATTGGCTGGTCTAAGACTTTTGAGGTTAGTCCCACGGTATCAACTTTTTTTGTGAGTCTTTGGATAGGGTGCGTGTGATTCAGGATAGGCTACGGGCAGTTCAGAGTAGGCAGAAGAGTTATGCTGACCGTAGGCTTCATGCATTGAAGTTTGGGATTGGTGACCCAATTTTCCTTCAAGTATCACCCCTGAAAAGCGTGATGAGGTTTAGGAAGAGGGGAAATCTTAGCTCTAGGTATATTGGGCCTTTTGAGATACTTTGGACCGTTGGAGAGGTGGCTTATGAGTTGGCCTTTCCCCTAGACTTTTTAGTTATTCTCCCAGTATTCCATGTATCTATGTTGCGGTGCTATATTCTGGATGAGTCTCACATGCTTCGATGAGAGTCAGTTTATTTAGATGAGAGATTGACCTTCGTGGAGGAGCCAGTCCTTATACTAGCCAAAGATGTTAGACATTTATGCTCTAGAGAGATTCCAGTGGTTAAGGTTCAGTGGAGACACCATCTAGTTGAGAAGGCTACCTGGGATATCGAGAGTAAGATGTGGGCCCAGTATCCCCAACTGTTCTAGTCTTCAGGTACATCTTGATTCTTTATTTTTGAGGAGGAAAGTCCTTTTAGTAGTGGATAATATAATACCCCTCCAAATCATTTTTTGCATTTCTATACTATTTCGGTATTTAGTGCTTTCCCATAGATGCCCCAAGTCATTTACGATTTGTTGGAGCTGACAGTTCAGTTACTAGGCAGTTCATTTGGTTTTTAGAATCAATTCTCTGTTTTGAAATTTTCACAGCTAAAGCTTGGGTATCGGGCCTAAGCTTAAGGTAAACAACCTCGTATGCTAATTCTGACAGTTCCATTAGCTCCAGAATGTCGATTTTAGCCTAAGGGGATCCTTGGTTATGGTCCAAAGATTTCTGGACTCATTTGAACTATTGAGTGGATTTTGGTTAAAATAGCCCTTGGGTATGGGACCAACATTTCATCAAAACAACCTCAGATGGAAATTTTGATAGTAGCGTTAAGTCCATAATTTTGAATTTTGTAGGGTAGCATAGTTCCTTTGTGTTCACGGGATTCAAAATGAATCCCGAAGGTCCAATAGGAGTTTCGACATTTGGCCAAAACTGTTGGTGCAGGCCAAAAATGGCCTTCGCATTTGCGAGGCGTTGGCAGGGTTTGCGAAGGCCAAGGTGATAGCCTATCTCTATCGCGGGCCCTTGGTCGCGTTAGCCAAGGCTAAGTTTATCGACCCTCGTATTCGCGAGCTTGTCTCCACCTTCATGAAGGGCCTCCGCCAGAACGGAGCAGAATTTCTCCTTTTTGATCGCAGTGGACCGGCCGCATTTGCAAAGGGTAAGCTTGGCTGAACGTCGAATTCGTGATGAGGTCCCCGCATTTGCGAAAAAGGGACTTCTGGCAGTATTTAATATTGTGGAACCTGATTTCTCTTCAATTTTCCAAGTCCCAAATTCATAAATAACCCTAGGGAGCTAAGAGAGACTGAAGATTGACCATTGGGTATTCGGGTAGAGTAGGAGGCATGGTTGTAGCTATTTTCCCGTTGTTTATTCCGTAAGTTTCCATTTAATTTTTGGTTAAATTTTTTATTTTATTCCAAATCCCTAGTTTACTTTGTGGGTTGATTATGGGTTCGTTTGTGCTCAAAATTGACCCATTTTGAGGTTAAATTATCCTTGAGCTTAGATGGACGTTTTAACAGTTTCAAATTTGTGATTCCATAAGCGGACTCCATATGGGATTTTTAGCGCGATTTCGGACCCGGAGCATTAGTATGCGGTATAGGTATGTTATTCTCGTATTAATACGTAGATTATTCTTTTGATAGCGTGGCATCGTGCAGAGGCTTCTCGAAAGGGAAAAGCTTCGATTTAGTGGATTTTCTCGTGTTTCGTCGGCGTTCAGGTAGGCTAGGCTTACTTTCCTCATATATTGAGCTTTATTATGGTATTAGTATAGTATTATGCTAGATTTGGGGGGGAGGGGAATTTATGGCTTGGTTGTATGTTTAGCAAATTTTGAAATATTTAATTGATTAAAGAGACGTTTTAGATAGAAATTGAATCATTCTTCCTCCCTTGAGTTAGATTGCACCTTAAGACTAGTTTTGACTTATTTGATACCTTGAAATAAGACTTTGATGCCTTAGCCTAGTTTTGGGTAGAAACCTACCTTAGGGTGGACTTTCGGGATTAACGGCGGGCCTCGCCGGCCCTCATATAGGTCAAATATTCTAATTAAATCCTTGTAGACCTAGGAAGCCTTCTTTCACCATCTTTTATACAATCGTGAACCTTAGGATAATTTAGATAGCTTTTTATCTCTTAGCCAGACTTGTTATCTAGTTTTTACTTAAAAGTTTCAGTTCAAGTCTGGCATTTACTATTCATGTATGACATTAAGGTTTCGGTTTGAGTCCCGATTTGCTGTTCACTTATGATGCTAAAGTTCTAGTTTGAGTTTGGCGTTTATGATACAAAAGGGTTCTCAGATATGACTTCGGTTGTTGCTTTTTTTATGTTTATTATTGTCGGTGACTCTTCATTGATTGTAAGCACCTTTTTTATCGGAGCTTGATTGGGTTAATCCTTTCTTGTTTATGCCTTATGGGCTTATGGGGGTTCAGCTAGGCTATATCTAGCTTGCAATCTTTTTGAATAATTCACCTTGTTTACTTATCATTGTCAGTCGGAGCATTATTTCAGGTTTGCCCCTTTTTATCCCTGACTTTAGTTTACATTCTAGCATCTTATTATTCCTTTATTATGATTTAGCTCAGTCGGCCGACTATGTCTACTGAGTACCCATTGATTTGGTGCTCATACTACACTTCTACATCTTTTTTTGATTCAGATCTGGGTATGAGTCACCATCACTGATGTTCTATCCAGCTCACTCTCAGGATTTGGAGATAGGGTGAGCTTTCAGAGCTGAAGTTGATTCTCTCTCCTTCCATTACTTTTGGATAGTCTTTAGTTATCGAGACTATCTGTATATTGGTTACTATGTAGTACTCTTTTTGTTTTGGATTTAGTGGCTCCTGTACCCACCTTACTAGGTTGTGGGATATTCTTTTGTTCTCTTTCTCTGCCTCTCTATCTGTTTATACTCTATTGCACTTATATTTTATCGCTTATAATTCCATTGTATGCTTATTTTCGGTATTTATTTTATTTTCCACCAATTAGCCCATTACTTGTTCTGGTTTATGGTGACTTACCTACTGGTGGACTGAAGTTGGTGCCATCATGACTCGTGAAATCGTATTGTGACACGAGCCACTAGACACGAATGTGGAGAAGGATATTATCCTCCATTGCGATCACAAGGAGGGAGTCGGGATTTTTCCTTCATCACGAATGCGATCGGACCGTTGCAAACGCAATGAGTTCGGGTCACCAGCCTTCCCGAATGCGAGGGGTTGGCCGCGAACCTGAAGACCAACTTATTGGCCTGGTCAGCATTGGGCCTCGCGAATACGAAGGGTTGACTGCGTTCGTGAGGTACTATTCACAAAACAATATAAATACTCAATTTTCACTATTTTCTTCAATTTTTGAACCTTGGAGTTTTGGGTTAAGGTGATTTTTAGGTTTTCTTCACTATTCTTGCTTGGATAAGATTTTAATTCATCTTTTCATTATTTCCTATTGATTATATCTTCGAAAAGACCTTTTAATCATGACTTCAAAGTAAAATTTAGGGGGTTTTGGCGGTAAACTCCTGAAGTGGTTTTTCTTTGATTCTAGCCTCATTTTTAACTCGTTGACCCGTCTTAAATATAGTCATTATGGATATTGTTATCTTCTTTTTAATACATAGATTATGTATTTGATAGTTTTATCTCTTTTCGAGACCGTTCGAAAGGGAAAGGCTCCGCGTTGAAGGTTCTAGGATTGGATTTCTACACTTTGAGGTAGGTTATGGCTTAACTTTCTTCAGACTGGGTTGAGTAGTAACGCATATGTAAATCATACTATGGGTTACGAAATTAACCATAGGGAAATCCTATTTTAAGGTTACTATTATTACCATGTGCCCAAGTAGGGGCTTATATGTGTCACTGTAACACCCCGTACATTTCCGAACCTATTTAATTACCGTAACATTTATGAAATTATTTAAACATGAGATTGTTGAGGTATTATACATTAAATTTGTTGGCCTAAATGAATCCTGTGCCATTAGGCTTAATTAAGGCCCAAAATGATACAAAAGACATGGCCCAAAGATGGAAAATGATCCATTTTTTCTTTGACCAAGTAAACATAACATTTGACCATAAATAAGGCTACAAAAGCAGATTTTTTATTTATTACTTTACACTTGCCATTCTAGACTTTTCCACTAAAAAGATATTTTCTCTCTACTCTCAAACCCTAAGGCAACCATTTCTTGTGGACAAGATCATCACTTTGCAGGCTTGGGTAAGTGTTTACTCTTGTGATTTAATACATTATATGCATGAGAGATTGTGTAGATTATGATGGTTATGTCTAAAAGTGTTGAGTACTGCACTTTTGCTTTTTGCTAAAAGATATGGCATCTATGTGACTTGAATTTGAAAGGAGACTTGAGGTTTTGATGGAAGTTAATGGTGTGGATGAAACATCAACATGGATGATGTGGTTATGTCCCTAACTTGATTTCTCTTTGTTTATAACATTTGGAATTGTTGTTGTGAAAATTGTGCATGGGATTGGTGATGTATTGAAAAAAGGATGTAGTTTGGTGATGTTTATATGCGTTGGGACACCATGGCTGTTTGTTGGCATCCAAGATAACTTAAAATATGAAAAGAGAAGGTTAATTATGACCATGGACTATTCATTGCGGAAAAGGACTCTAAAATGACCCCTGGAATTTGAAATGGGCACCCGCCCTCGTGGGCAGGGCACTTGCGGGCGCAGATGCCAGCGCAGGTGGACTTGGACTAGGACAATGGTCACCTTCGGACGTACCTCACTCACCTGCAGGTGCAGATGGCTTCGCAGGTCAGCCCAGAACTCCGTTTCGATTGTTTTTGCATCTCTTTGACCCCCCAAGGCCCCTATACCCTTCTTGGATGCAATTATAAACTTATGGTACCTGTTGAATGACTTTAAAGGAGTAGCCCGGAGGTATTTTGAATGGTATCAACGATGGATTGTTGTTCATATGTTATTGTGAAAGGTATTTAAGTGGCTTGATGGAGAAAGGGTAACGTAGTATTGACGGGGAAGTGTAAAGTATAGCTTTGGTGTGAAATGCTATCACTTTATGATGTCTTGGTTAATGTGTAGTAAGTTGTGGTGTTATTGGCATGGTAATGCAGTGAATTGTATTGTGAAGGTTGAAATGACGTTGGATGGCAGTCACCTAATTTATTGTCGTCTTATGCACTTATAATGTAGTTAGTTGTTAACGTGAGCTCCGTGATGTACTTGTGTTGTAGAGTACCACGTAAGGAATGAGCTGGATTATTGTATTCCCATATAGGACTGTATATTCATATTGGGAAAATAAGGTATGTAAGGTTACCTTTTTCTGTATCCTTCTGCAACACATATTGTTCACATTGTCATTGTACTTGTTCTTTTAATAATTCTTCAAAGGTATCTCATTTCAGGTTGTCATCTATTGTTATTCACATATTCCTTATTCATTGATCAATTGTTATTCATGTGTCACATAATTGTGGACATGGTTCCAAAGGTCCAATAATGTTACAATCTAAAGTTCCAATAATGTTATGGCTACCAATGTATTAATCTCACAGAAGTAAAGAAATGAAGTAATGTATAATTGTTTGAGAATTCTTGGGTGGCATCCTAGGGGTGGAAGAAACACCTAGCATGGGTAAATACCAATATCATGGGTGGTATCCCATGGGTTAAAATACCAAGCATGGGTCAATCCCAATATCATGGGTGGTATCCCAGGGGCGACAAAAAATCCTAGCATGGGTTGATCCCAATATCACAGTAGCATCCCAGGGGTGACAGAAAAGCCTAGCATGGGTCAATCCTGATTTGTATATGTATGAGGACCGCATCCCAGGGGTTAAAATACCTAGCATGGGTTATCATCTTTTACCACTGATCAGTTGGTCATTTGTTTATCATATGCTTTACAATTTCTTAACGCAAAGAAAGATAACGTTACGTAATGAACAATAATGATGAATGAACGTAAAGGCAAAGAAAGTAACGATATTGATGAATGAATGTAAAGGCAAAGAAAGTAATGAATTTAATGTACATGGATCCACACATACATAACGGTGGTTTATACATATTGACTCTTCTCTTATATTTGATTCCATTGATGTACTTATGTATCATGCAGTTTCATATAGCCTTACATACTAAGTACATTCTTTGTACTTGCATCCCTTGGGGGACTTACCTTACTTTTTGCAGGCACAGGTGTTAGTAGACCTCCACAGTGGGTTGCGGGTCATTTACGGATCATTGGTGAGCTCCAGTTGGTTTGGGGCTTTTCGAGTCATTATGTGCATTTGTTTTGGTATTATATAAAGCGGGGACGTGTCCCGACTGTAGGTTGGTTATGTCTATGTATCTGTAGAGGCTTTGTAAATGTTGTGGGACAAACGAAGGAATGTAAGGGATGTATACTTTTGACATTGTGGCCCTAACGGCCAAGTTTCATATATGTATATATCATATGTTTTCCATTACTTCTGCCATTAGCATCTTGTATCTATACGTGATAGTGATGTTCCTTGAGTGACATGCATACTAATGTACATGAATGAAGATTGGTTCTCTCAGGCCTTACTGGCTTCGGGTGCCAGTCCGCCCCGTTGGAATTCGAGGGGTGACAGTCACGTCCCGAGACTACCCCCTAGTTGTAACACAATGCTTAGAGTCATAAGTGACTCCAAGCTAACCCATGACCTGACATGACACTAAGAATACTGAAGTAAATGATGTAATACTGAGTAGAAGCTAAACTGAAATGACATATTAATAATAAAGACCAATGTCAATACTGAAATATCCAAACCATAAGTTGAATCTAATAATCTATCTATCTATCTGTTTGTAAGCCTCTAAAGAAGATTAGTTGCTGGGATAAGTCCCCAACTAACTCTAAGTTTTGAAACTAAAATAATGATAAAAATGAAATATTGATAACTAGTCTTCGAATGATGAGGACTCACCAAACTGTTAATGCTGAAGTGATACTGAATCAAGCTAACCGCGATCGGGATACTGAACGTCCAAATCTATATTATATGACAATATAGCGCAAAGAAAAGTATGCGGTGAGTACTTTGAATGTATTGAGCATGTGAGATATGCACTACACTCTATAATATGAACATGCTAAAAGTGACATGGTAAACTAAATATGGGACTAAAATCTGTAAACTGATGAAAGAACCAATAAACATGTAACAAAATAAGATGCTGAATAAACTGGATACAAGGTCAAGCGAGGTTTGATACTAAATAGTGGGAGGTTTCTGTAACCGACATAGACCATGTGAGGAACATGGAATCTAACCTGTAACCCAAGTTGGAAGGGTGTTCTATACCTTGCCAAAGATACAAACCATGATTAGCGTAAATTCACTCATGAGCCCATTAAGGGCAAGGGAGACACTCTCAACTGGCAAGGACCCCTTTAACCTATGGTGGCACGTAGTTTGGAACATGAGTTATCTGAACCCGTGTCCTCTCGGAGCTAAGTACTACTCCCAACTTAAAGTAAACTGCTATACTGAAATGCTTTGCAACATTAATGTTCTGAAACTAAAAGATATGCGCTTCATCTGAAAGCATTATAAATTATAAAACTGAATGACTGAGTATTCAACTGATAATTCATGATATCCTAGGTCATCGGATTTCATAACCCTCCATCTCTGATGAATGCAACTAATCATGACAATTCTATAATTGAACGAAATAAGGAATTTCAGAACTAAAGTCCATAAATCATGAATTTACCAATACATTGAGAGTTCATAACTATAGCATTCAAGGATATTAAAATTCATGGGAAAACATGGGTTTACGAATTAGTTATAGCAAGGAACTGAACTAGAAGGAAATTCATAATACTCATGAACCCTGGGCTCTGAGAGAGGAATTAAATAGAGGAATTGAGTTAACTTTGGGACTCAATGGGTGAAAGGAAACCATTGATGAATCCCACATACCTGGAGTTCAAAATCTTGGTGAATTCTTTGAACTTGGAGCTTAAAATTAAAGAATCCTAATTTGCCTTGGAGGAAGTAGAATTGCCTCTTTTTATCTGTTTGATAGTACGTGTCGATTGAATTTGAGTAATGAGGGACTTAGGGTAATATTAGGCTTAATAACCAGCCTTTAAATATCTTCAACAACGTAGTTTAGGAGTTTAAATATTGGGAAAAGGCTGGAATGCCCCTTATAAAACGTTACTGAAAATCTACAGAATTGTGACTTATGAACCATATCACAATTGTGGGACCCACCTATGATCGTGGGTGGTGCTCGTGGGATGGTGTATGGTTTGTGGCTTCTCTGGACTTCATCAGAAGAGCCATGATACGACTCATGGGACCCTACCACGATCGTACCTTTGTTCGTAGTTGAAAGTCCAAGCCAAAACGAATTTTATGAGCCAAGATCATACCTAAGATCATGGGATCTAACAAAGATCATGAGATCCTTTCATGGTTGGGAGGTATATTTATCAAAGTTCAGGTTTTTTGCCATAACGCTTAGGTCCAGAACTGGATTAGTAAGAAATTAGATGCGTTGGAAAGAAGACTCAAAGATCTTTTATTTTGAGGGTCTTGAGCTCCAAAATACTTCAGAATCTAGGAGATATACTCTTTTGAAGTTGGCTATAGAAAGATTCTTCGCAAGAAATGAATCGGTAAGAAAGGTTTCAACTTAGCTATGAGCTAGGAGTTACTTGTGGCCTTAATACATGTCTAAATCACTTCCCACACTTCCAAAACATGAAGTTTGGTTCTACATGTACTTAAAGCATGGTTCTAATCTTAGCTTAGATTTTTGGGGTGTTACAATATCTCCCCCTTGGGGTCATTCATCCCCGAATGAAAACTAACTAAGCTGAAAAGTTAGGGAAAGAGTTGCAATCCCAACACTGAATTTATGAGATCTTAATGTTGACATCATAACTGAGTTTGTAACTAAGGATGACATGAAACAAAAATCATTAATTAAGGAAAAACTATTACCTCAAGCTAGAACTAAATTTGAAGCAAAAAAATAGGGGTACTTGGTCATCATATCCGCCTATGCTTCCCAACTAGCTCCCTCAACTAACTGGTTCTGCCAAAGAACTTTTACTAAAGCGAACTCCTTATTCCTTAACTTAAGAACCTGACGGTCAAGGATCTCAATTGGGACCTCCTTGTAAAAGAGACTATCTTTTACACCCACACTCTCTAAAGGCACATCTAATGCGGGATCACCAATGCATTTTTTAACAAAGACACATGAGGAACCAGATGCACTGATGCTAAGTCTTTAGGCAACTCTAACTCATAGGCTATATTGCCAAAGCGACCAATATAGTGGGGACTGAGCTTCCCTTTCTTGCCAAATCTCTTCACCCCTTTCATGGGTGAAAATTTTAAGTAAACCCAATCACCAATAGCAAACTCAAGATCCCTTCTCCTCATATCTTCATAGGACTTCTGACGGTTCTGGGTTATTTTCAGCCTTTCTCTAATTAGCTGAACTTTCTCCATAGCCTCACGAACTGAATCTGGACCTATCAAGGTAGCTTCACCAACTTCAAACTAAGCAATAGGAGATCTACACCTCTTATTATAAAGTGCTTCAAATAGGGCCATCTGAATACTGGAGGGATAATTATTATTATAAAAAAACTCAATCGAAGGAAAAAGATCATCCCAACTACCTTTAAAGTCGATCATACATGCTCTCAAAATATCCTCTAAAGAGAATGGTCTGCTCTACCTGATCATCTGTCTGCAGATGAAAAGTCGTACTGAGATAAACTTTGGTACCAAAAATCTTCTAAAAAGTCTTCCAAATCAAAAGGTAAACTGAGTGCCCCTATCTGAAATGATAGTCAAAGGGACTCCATGCAATTTCACCAACTCACTAAGGTAGAGTCTAGCATAATCCTCTGCTGAATCTGAAGTGTTAACGAGCAAGAAATGGGCTGACTTATTCATTTGGTCCACGATAACCCAAATAGAATCATGCTGTCAATGAGTACGAGGCAACCCTATAATAAAGTCCATATTCACCACTTCCCACTTCCAAGTAGGAATACTGATATCCTGAATCATACCACCAAGTCTCTGGTGCTCAACCTTAACCTACTGGTAATTTGAACACTTAACCATAAGTTCCACGATATCCTTCTTAATGCCATTCCACCAATAGACTTCTCGTGGATCACGATACATTTTAGTGGCTCCTGGATGAATAGAATACCAAGAACTGTAAGCTTCTGTTAGCATCCGCTGTCTCAAGTCATCTATATCTAGAACATATAGTCTACCTTGACATCAAAGAACACTATCTCCCCCTTGGGAGAAAACCTCAACCTTCTGACTCTGGTCCGCTTCTTTCAACTTAAGAAAAATAGGATCACTATCTTTCTTTTCTTTCACCTTAGCTATCTGTGAAGATTCTGAACCATTCTAAACCAAGATATTACCTTTGGCTGAATCAACCAACCGAACTCCCAGTTTAGCCAGCCGGTGAACTTTCGCGAACTAACTCTTTTTTCTCATCCTCAATATGTGCAACACTTCCATAGACAATGTACTAAGAGTGTCAACCACAATAGTGGCTTTACCCAAATGGTACAAGACACTCGTATCATAGTCCTTCAACAACTCAAGCTATCTCCTCTGATGAAGATTTAGATCTTTCTGGATGAACACATACTGAAGTCTCTTGTGATCCGCGAACACATCTACATGAACCCCATAAAGATCATGCCTCCAAATTTTTAAGGCGAAAACCACTACTGCCAACTTAAGATCATGAGTCGGGTAATTCTTCTCGTGAGGCTTGATCTATATAGAGGCATATGCTATAACCTTTCCATGTTGCACCAACACAAAACCAAGGCTAACTTTGGAAGAATCACAATAAACCACGAACCCATCTGAACCCTCTAGTAGAGTTAAAACTGGAGCGGAGGTGAGGCGAATCTTCAACTCCTGAAAACTCCTCTCGCAAGAATCGGACCACTGAAACTTGACTTTCTTCTGAGTCAATCTGGACATAGGAGAATCAATAGAAGAAAATCCCACAACAAACCATCTGTAGTAACTAGCTAAACCTAAGAAACTCCTGATATCTGATAGAGAGATTGTCTAGGCCAATTCTTCACTGCTTTAGTCTTTTGAGAATCAACCTGAATGCCCCTACCAAAAATGATATAACCAAGGAATGATACAGATTTCTACCAGAATTCACACTTGCTAAACTTAGAAAATAACTAGAGATCTTTGAGAGTCTGCAAGACAATCCTTAAATGGTCTGCATGTTTATCTTTACTTCGAGAAAAAATGAGGATGTCATTAATAAAGACAATGACAAACATGTCCAAGTAAAGCTTGAACACCCTATTCATCTAATCTATAAAAGCCACAGGAGAATTCATTAGTCCAAAAGACATAACAACAAATTTGAAGTGACCATACCTAGTTCTGAAGGTTTTCTTCAAAATGTCACATTCTTTGACTCTAAGCTAATAATAGCCAGATATGAAGTCTATCTTAGAAAAGCAATTGACACCCTGAAGCTGGTCGAACAAGTCATTAATCCTGGGAATGGGATACTTATTCTTGATTGTGACTTTGTTCAACTGATGGTAGTCGATGCACATTCTAAGAGAACTATTTTTTTTACGCATGAAAAGAACTGGACCACCCCATGGAAAGTTATTGGGCATGATAAAACCTTTGTCTAAAGGATCTTTCAACTGTTCCTTCAATTACTTAAGCTCGGCTAGAGACATTCTGTAGGGTGGAACTGAAATATGTTGGGTATCTTGAAGGAAATCTATTTCTAAGTCAATTTCCCGCTTGGGAGGAACTCAGGACAGATCTTTAGGAAAAACTTCTGGGAACTCATTTACCACTAGAACTGACTCAAGAGTTGGGGTCTCGGACTTTTAATCCTTAAACCGAAAACATGATAAATGTACCCTTTGGAAATTATTTTTCTAGCCCTACGGTAAGAAACAAACCGACCTATAGGCACTGAGTTACTACCCTTCCACTCTGATTGGCTCAATTGGAAACTGAAACTGGACTACTCTGTTTCTACAATCAATTGAGGCATAGAAAGAGTCTAGCCAATCCATGTCAAGAATGACATCATAATATGTCATGTCTAACTCTACAAAGTCAACTAAGGTGACTTTTTGAGAAATTATGACTGGGCAATTTTTGTATACTCATCTAACTACGACGGAGTCAGCAACTGGAGTAGAGATTGAGAAGGGTTCTGAGAGGATTTCAGGACTGACACCAAAGTCTATTGCTATATAAGGAGTCACAAAAAAAAGTGTGGCTCTAGAATTTAACAATGCACATACATCAGTATGAAGAATTTGCAACGTACCGATGATTACATCAGGGGAACCCTCCAGATCCTGTTGAGTTTGAAGGGCATAAAACTTATTCTGATACTGTCCTCCATCTACACTAGATGAGGCACCCTGATGAGTTGGGTGATCGACTGGAGCTACTAAAGTGGTAGCCTGAGTTCGTCCACTGGTATCCCTTCTCTTGGTTGATGGACAATCTCAAAGTTTGTGACCTAGCTTCCCACAACCAAAACACCCATCCTTACATATCAAGCATTCTCCGAGATGGATTTTCCCACACTTCTTACCAGTTGGAAAGTACGACCACTGGAAGCACTAAAATGAGACTTAGAGCCTGACGCTCTACCTTTTTGATCTTGTCTGGGCTTGGGGGATGGAACACTAGCGGATGATGGTGCTAGGGCTAAAGATCTCTGCTGAAATTGAGAGTGATTATAACCACCAAACTTCTGTTAAGAATAATCAAAGTTCCCTATTCTAGACTAACATAAAAATGGGCTTTAGCAGCAATAAAAAATGCTATTAGCAGCAATAACAATTGCCGCAAAAATATTTACCGGCAATTAAAAAATGTTATTAGCAGCAATAACAATTGCTGTAAAAACATTTACCGGCTATTAAACTTTGGCCGTTGATTTTGGCATTGCTAAAGCCTTTAGCAGCCATTTGACGAAATGCTGGTAATGATATAATTTATTGCCGCTAAAAATCACCTTTTTTAACGGCAATTGTGTAGCGGCAATTATGATACCTGCTAAATACAATCCAAAAATGGCTAATTATTTCCTTTCATTTGTCTATTTTTGTGGTCATTAAATTTAATTAAATAGTCGCTAAATATAACAATCTTTAACGACAATTATTGTGGCAATTATAATGGCCATAATAAATGTCCTAGTTTTCTCTTTTAGTGTCCATTTTTATGGTAGGTGAATTTAATTATAATCACTAAAAACCACACGGTTTAACCACAATAGTTTAGCCGCCAATGATAATGGCTACTATATTCTTTCAAAAAATGATTTAGTTTTCTAATACATCCAATTAAATTATCAGTAAATGAGTTTTCTAGTGGAAACAAAATTTAATAAATGCTAAAAAACACATTCATAAATACATAATACATCTCTTTATATCTAACAAATAAAGGAACTACCAATCCAAATATGTAACAACTTAAAAATTTTATATTGTTTAGACTAAAAAACTAATGTCCGCAAATGATAGTCTTCAAATAATTTTCCGCAACTCTTCATCATATTGAAATCTCACAAATGTTAAATTTTCAAACATCAGACTGTATCACCTGAAATAATAATATAATTGTGTTAAGACAGGTAATATAACGTAGAAAAACATGAAATTTTAGTTTTCAACTGTCAAATGCTTAATGTATCAAAAGCCGAAACATTTTGAGATACCTCAAAATGAGATTGTGTCCAATAAATTAATTACAGACAAGGATGAGGAACCTAAATGAGCATGGGAAGAGTTTTCTTCAAATTTCATTTCATAGAAAAATAAAAGGATATATCTTTGGAGCATTATTTTCGCTACTCTTAGCAATATGCTTTTATTGCATGCTAAATTATTAACTATTATCGACAAAAAAAATTCAAGAGGTAGTAGTGTAAACTTCAAAAGAGAATTACACATGATTTGCCTCGATTGAGAGAATGTTAGCACCAAGTTCTCTAATAATTAGTAAGCTTAAGGAGGATAAGTCCAGAAGGCACGTTGAACTTATTGATAACATAATATCAATTCAAACACGTATATAAAAGACAAATTGGTGTCAAGAAATTGAAGAATAGAAGCAAAGCAATTGTTTTTTCAAGCTAAATATTCTAGATATGCTTGATATACTTTCAGATAAAAAAACATATTGGGAAATGGCATCAAATCTTTCCACTAAAATGGATATATCTTTAAAATAATATATATACAGATATCCATAATGTTTGTACTATAGTAGAAGTGTGTGGAGTATAGTGAAAAGGGAAATTTTACTTTCATATTTCTTGAGAATCAGAAACAGAGAAAAGATAAACTAACTTTTAAGCTTAACTAAGGAAAATGAATTAAAATTACTCAGAAACTAGGTAGATAAAAGCTAACCATATCTTTTTAGTGTATCCAAGTACCTAGAGCGAAAACTTGGCCTATCATCATTGAGATTTGACGAAACACCAAATTCATAATTATCATCGGGAGCTATTTTAGGTCCACCTCCAAAGAAAATCCTGCTATCATTTATAGATTTGCAAAACCAATGATACAAAAGATGAACACCACATCAGAACCACAATATGACATATTTTATTGAGATATAAATATCAAGCTTATAAAGAACATATATGCACTTATAAATACCTTTTTGGCTTTTGAAATGGAATTATGCTTTACTTTAAGTTATTTAAAGGACCTTCCACCAAGCACTCATGCTCCTAATTGACAAAAAGTTTTAACATCTCAAGGCACAATAAACTAAATAAAAGTTATTCCGAAAGTTCAAAATAATAATTATGTTGCTAGACAAACTCAAATATACAACTCTTTCCTCTAAAGAGGATTGTCCCAAACATAACGCACAACTAGCAAAATGTTAGAAATTTCCAATTCGACAACACCATAGTTTAGCGTAACCATGATACGAAGCCTATTAAGTTAAAATTTCTCTGTTGTTATGCATTTGGAAGTAGGTAAGTGTGAGTACAGTTTTCAAAACTTAGTAATAGGAAAGCTTTCTTTAAATTAAGTCTTGCTAATATTTAAAGAGTGTGTTTTCTCTTAAACTTTTGTTTTCCTGTTAAATAAATATATTCTTGAAAATACTACCATCTTTAACTTTTTACTTTGCAAAAATTTTGTAGCAACTTCCTCAGCATCCAAAGTCGTGTCCTCGGTCAGCTGAAATTGTGTCAAGTCTTGTTTAATAACCTCTCCCAAATACATTCTTGGTCTTCCTGTACCTCTCTTAATATCCACTATATCTGATCTGACTTAGGAATATCCCACTGGTAATTTATAAGTTCAGAAGTGCTAAAGAGTACAGGTGATGGGAGCATGATCAATTGCAGGAACAACACTAAGAGACCAAATAACATTTTTGAATGATACCATATTCACTCTAAGCATGTCCATGACTAATTTCATTTAAATATTTTAACCAAACTTAATAAATTACTATAAAGATATACTACTATCTGTGCTGAAAGACCAACTCCAATTTGGTAATATTGGACTTGAGATAAAAACAATATAGCTACGATAGAAAATAACACAAATAAGCATAGGAAAATAATAGAACATAGAGATAAAATAACAGTAGAAAATTACCATAAAAAAGAAGCAAAATTACTAAATACACCACTTGAATACGGAGGTCTTTTTGTAGGTGGAGTAGCTGGATTGTTTGGTCCTGCTTTAGCTCCTATGCTGGTTCCTGCTCCTGCAGCTGTATAAACATTTTTGTTATGAGTTTTTAGGAGTTTCTCAACGTCTCCTTCTAGTTCTGGATGTTTAACGTCTTCCGATTGACGTAGATCAGCATATTTTGAGTCATGCGGCTGACTTATAACTTTTTCCTTCTTTAGCTGTCTCAGTTCTAGCTCAAAACTGTCCACTCTGAGACAAAGTGTAGTCATAGCTTTTAATAATTCGTCCATTGGACTATCTTGATCTGTCTGTGTAGCTTTGTCTTGATAAGTAGTCTGCAACAACATTCTTGTTAGTACTAATAACTTCTATTGTAAAAGTAAAATTTTGTATATTTAATACAAGCCTTCGTATTTCCTTTGTTGTTACTGAATTTTCTAAATTTTTTGTTAGCCACCATTTTACCTGTGTATTATCCGTTCTTACTATAAATTTATTATATACAATATATGGTTCAAATGCTAATAAACATTTATATAAAGCAAATAGTTCTTTCCTATTTATTTCCCATTTTGCTTGAGGTTCCGTATATGAGCCTGAATAATGTAAAACAACATGGTATGATAGTATCTCTTCATGAAAATGGGTAATATGTTTGTATCGAACGCTTATGTCGATCAGATGAATATCTTGTATATTCAAAAACTTAAAAATATTCGTAAGGATAACACATTCATATGGAGACTTTCATTTGCAATATGCAAGTGATCTTATTTCAGGATCTCTATATAGGAGTAAGACTATAGCATGCTCATAGTTATACAAAGATGTATAAATGCCTCAATTGCACAAAATATGGTACTTTAGACTAATTAATTCTGCAAATTTCTCATTCCAACTTCTTTCAGCAGATTATTTAGTGCTTTTGAAAACTTTTCATGAGTTCCAATAATATCCAAATCATCAATTTATGTTTTCTAAGGATTATAAACAAGTTTCCCAGAAACTTTTATATGCTTCAGCCATTGTGAATCATTCCAGAATTTTCATACAGATTTTGTCAAATGATAATATTTAATATTAAATGAATGACATCTTCTAGTGTCTGAACTGCAAATCAAATAAGCTTTATGCTTATCAAGATGCATCTTTCCATGTCACTTGATAAATATTTCTACGTTAGCATGCTAAATAAATGTAGAATTCAAATCCTCATAATCTTTTACAACATTGCGCCATATCGTATTAAGGATATCGTCGACAATATATCATTTATATCAGTTCGCAATAGGACATAACTAATTGAGATCTCATCACTTTCATTATTTTTATTAGGTACCTAAACTTCTCATGAGGTTGTATGAAACATTATGTCATAGGTTCTTCAAGATTACATTGCCTCCTTATTATGATCATTTGATTATTTGCTACTCTTCCCCTTTTAAGAATTATTGTATTTAGAACCGATTGGTCTACCATGATCATATATGTCGTAGACTTTTTCCTTCAGGAATATTCAATAGGAGCATATGCAGCAGAAATATGAGTTTACTTTTGAGTCAGTAAATGCTTCTAGCATTTGACTTGATGTCACGATCCAAAACCCATCACGAGTGGTACCCACACTAGCTTAACATATTTTAAATAAGAAAAGAGCAATTCTATTATCAACTAAGAGTTTGAATAGTTCTAACAATTAAACGCTGCGAATAAATCAAATATCTAAAACATCCTAGAAACTGAAATCACTGTACCAAAATATCTAACAATGATAAACTGTGGGTACACCCGAAAAACTAGAATAACGAAAGCGTCTATGTCCAAAACAATTAGACAAGAACATAATCTGTGAAAACTCATGGCTGCTTGGAAGATGAAGCTCACCCTTGAGTCAGAACAGTCACTGGCTACAACTGAGCTCTCGTCGAAGCCTCTGGAATATGCTCTGCATTTAATAAAAAGAAGAGCACATGTAGTATCAGTACAAAACCACTATGTATTGGTAGGGCGCCAAAACCCGATTTATCAGCTCATGATGGAACCTACTTCAACCCACCATTAGGTAAGCCAAGACATAGTCCATAACGATAGTAACACACTAACGGGTGGAAGATAAATGAAGCAAGACTAAAGCTAACAATACATGATAAAATAAGCGAAAGTAGAAAGATATACATATAAACAAAGTGTTGTACAAGAAAGGGAGTGGACAAAATGAACAACATGAAACCCTCCAAGACCTGATAAGGTCGGTACTGGAGCCACTAAAAGCCAAGATGGAGTACTAGGCAGAATCCAAAATATATATAAATACAATAGTCTCAAAATGCAAAAGACTAATACTAAAACAGATGGAGGAGGGTCAGCCTCGGACTCTAGAAAGGTCATCCTATCTCCGGATTAGCGACTGGGCTTGAGAATTACGTCAATGCCGACGACTCATACTCAGATCTACATCAGGAAAAAGATGTAGAAGTATTGTAAGAGTACCAAAACAACGGGTATTCAGTAAATATCATCGGCCGACTGAGGTAAAATATAATAAAAGCATAAATATAATGCGAGTGTGTAAGCTAAGTTAACAATAGTAGGGGTAGAAATATAAATATCTATTTAAACTACGCAAGTGTGATAAAGGAAGTAGCTAAGGGAAAAATAGGAAATAAATAACTCAGCGATGAAGAAATACAGTAACTACAACCTAACTGGGGCCCCATAAGCCCAGAAGGCACATGGAAGAAGAAAATAAACCCTACCGATCCCCCATAAGCCGGTGGGTGCATACAAAAAGTAAATAAAATAAAAAAAGCATAAGTAACCCATAGCCAAATCGATCTCAGGTAACCTTCTAATCCCAAATCCATGATAAAAACTATCCAGATGTGCACCGGGCTTGAACCCGTACCAATGGATAATAACAAAAAGCCAAACATCGGGCTAGAACCAGAAATAGTGGGTAATAATGAGAGGCCACATGAACCATGTAAAACATAACTCAGTCCCACTGCCAGAACTCCCAGTAACGACCGTGATCAATACAAAATCATCCCAACCATAATCATAAACAGATGTCGGACTCGAACCGGTACTCTTAGTAACCATACCGTAACCAGAGACATAACCAGTGAACCCATAAGTCACCAATCTCAACTGTAAAACTGATACCAAAACCATACCGTAACTGAGGCCATAGACATTCCAGAACTCATAATAATAGGAGCAGTAAAGCATATGCCGGAATCGAATCAGAACTGGAATGCATTTATATAGAAATAAATATCACTAGCTAACAGGACGAAATCTAGGGTTTTCGAGCCTATCTCTAAATTGTACGGTCAAAATACCAATGTTAGGCGGGTAAATCTACTAAGGCAAGGCAGATCCCAAATATTAGGTCGAGGAAGAGGGTCCCAGGTCAATTACTACTCTACCAGGGAAAAGGGGGCTGAAACAGGCCAGAAATAAAGTCTAAGTTAAACCCAACCCAAGGTAATAGCCTAAGATGGCAGTCAAGAGTCTAGCTAAACCTAAAGGAGCTTAATGCCAAATATTTTAGCTAACAAGAGGTAATGGGGCCCACTATAGGGTCCCAGTAACCAAACCTAGGTCGAAACCTAGCCTAGTCTAGTCTAAGCCTTCCCATTCCCATCTCAAGTTACTAAAAGCACTAATCCTAGCCTTAAAGGATAATACTAAACTGTATCGGGGAATAACGGGCCCAAAATCTATAGAACATGGCCTTAATAGGCTAATTATGACATAAAATACTAAAACGGATAGTTGGGCTAACACTACTTGTCCAAAACTAGCACAATAATATACAAACACCATAAATAAGCTCAATCTAAATATGAGGTAAGCCTAGCCTACCTGGACTCTGTCGAACACTCGCCAAATTCTCTAAATCAGAGCTTTCCCCTTTTGTGAGGCCTCCAAAAGATGCCACACCATCAAAATAACGATCCCAGTGTCAAGATGAGTAAAATGATACTCATAATATATATAAACGCACAAGGTCAGAAATCAGACTAAAAAAAGATACTCATATTGCATATAAATGCACTAGGTCAGAAATCAGACTAAAAATTCCATGTAGAACCCACTTATGGAATTGAGAAATTGAAATAGTCGCAAAGTCCCACATAGCTCAAGGATCAAAAACCACCAAACTGTAGCCAAATTTGAGCTCAAATCAGTCCCGAAATAGTCCCAACACAATCACAAATTGAATAATTAAAATAGAGAATTACATGGAAAATCGACGAGGAACTTACGGATTATCGATGACCACGAGCCAACTAACACGTCCCCATGCTAAACCTGGCATCAAATAGTAAATTTCCATACAATGTAGAAGCTTATAGAGGTATCTAATGGTGGATACACTTATATAAAAGTGTTGGAGAAGAAGAAGAATGAAATTATATCTAACATTAGCAATGTCCACTTAAGCGGCTAAATGATCGCTTAAGCTATCACCACTTTAGCCCCCAATGATCGCTTAAGCAACCCTTCCTCAGCCGGCAAGTTTCGTTAAAGTGGTCAAGGGCCGCTTAAGTAGCTATCGCTAAAAGCCCAAGTGGCTGCTTTAGCGGCCAAGCTAAGGCTGGCAATCTCTACTAAAGTGGTCCAGGGATGCTAAAAAAGTCATCGCTTAAGCGATCCCCTGGCCTCTTAAGCGGCTGCACCAAATATTTGGCACCAACCAAGTTTAGCTAGTCCCAACGGACTTTGATCGGGTGCTCGGGATTGGTTCAGAATCCCATGAGTGCAAATGAACTATGCTACCCTACCAAATTCAATATTTCAAACTCAATGGTGCCATTGAAATTTCCATCCGAGGTCATTTCGATAAAAAATGGGGTCCACACTCTAAGGAGCCTATTTTGCCAAATTCCACCCAATAGCCCAAAATGAGTTCGAAAATCTCGGGACTAGGACCAAGGGTTCCCCTAGTCTAAAATTGACGTTCTCAAGCTATTGAGACTGTCAAAAATGGTATCCGAGGCCATTTGACCGAGGTTTAGGCCCGAGACCCATTTCTTAACTTTAGAAGCTTCTAAATATGTAAATGGCTTTAAAAAGCAAACGAATAGCCCGATAACTGAACTATCAGTCCCAACAAGTCATAAATGACCTGGGGAAGCTATGGAAAAGGTATGAACATAAAAAATGCACGAAAATGAAGGAAATAACCTGGAGGGTCATTACAACATCTACTACTAAAATGACTTTCATCCGCAAACGTAAAGGAAAAGGAGTACCTGAAGGCTCGAATAGGTAGGGATACAGGGTCTGCATATCACGTTCGATTTTCCAGGTAGCCTCCTTGACATGATGGTGACGCCACTGAATCTTAACTACAGTAATTTCCCTGGAGCTCAACCGTCTGACATCTCTGGCCAAAATGGTCACAGGCTCCTCCACAAATGCCAATCTTTCATCCAACTGAACCGAGTCCCCGCGAGGCATGTTAGACTTATTTGGGATATATTGTCACAACATAGATGCATGAAACACCGGGTGGATGGCTGAAAAAGCAGGAGGCAATGCCAACTCATAGGCTATATCTCCAACTGTCCGTAGGATCTCAAATGGTCCAACATACCTGGGGCTGAGCTTGCCCCTCCTCCCAAACCTCATCATGCCCTTAGTGGGAGATACTCACAGAAAGACCTGGTCACTAACTCTAAAACTTAAAGCACGATGTCTATGACCAGCATAACTCTTCTGCCTGTCTGAGTTGTCCGAAGCGTATCCTAAATCACTCAAATGCAGTACAATGGCTCAAAAAGTAAATCTGTACCACGAGGACTAGCCTTAGAAGTCTCAAACCAACTAAATGGAGATTGACAATGCCTACCATACAATGCCTTGAATAGAGCCATTTGAATACTCGAATGGAAACTGTTATTATACGCAAACTCCATCAAAGCTAAAAACTGATCCCATTAACCTCCAAAATCCAACACACAAGCACGGTGCATATTGTCCAAAACCTGAATATTTCGCTCTGAATGCCCATCAGTATGGGGATGAAAAGCGGTTCTATTGTCAACCTGGGTACCCAACTTCTCCTAAAATTTCCTCCAGAAGCTAGAAGTGCACCGAGAGCCTCGGTCTAAGATGATAGACACAGGTACCCCATAAAGGTAAACTACCTCTCGAATATAGGCACAGGCCAACCTCTCGTCTCTGTAGGAGATTTGAATAGGGATAAAATAAGCAGATTTGGTCAATCGATACATGATGACCCAAATTCTATCAAAACCACGAGAAGTGAAAGGCAAACCACCTACAAAATCCATAGTAACTCGCTCCCATTTCCACTCGAGAATGTGTAGCCTCTGCAGTAATCCACTAAGTCTCTGATGCTTAACTTGCTGATAACAAAGGCACCGAGCCTTAAACTCTACTATATCTCTTTGCATACCGCTCTACCAGTAATGTTGCCTCAAATTCCTATACATCTTAGCTATCCTGGGGTGAAAAGAATACCTGGAGCTATGAGCCTTACAAAGAATCAACTAAACCAAATCTCTGACCCTCAGAACATAAATGCGTCCATTATATCTCAGAACTCCCTCAGAATCTAAGGTAGCCCTCCTAGACTCACCTCTCAACACATGACTTCAAGTGCTACGAAGCCTACTATCCTCCAACTGACGACCCTAAAACTCCTCCAACAAGGTAGATCTGGAATCAACACTTGCAATAATCCTCCTAGGGTTAGAAACATCAAGATGAATTATCAAGTTAGCTAAGGACTGGATATCCAAAGCCAACGGCCGCTGCCAAACTGAAATTAAGGCCAAGCTACCTATACTCACTGCCCTTCGGCTCAAGGTGTTCGATACCACATTCACCTTGTTCGAATGGTATAAAATAGAGATATCATAGTCCTCCAGTAACTCAATCCATCTATACTGCCTCAAATTAAGCTCCCTCTAGATCATAATTGCTGAAGACTATAATGGTTAGTGAAGTTCTCACAATGATCACCATATAGGTAATACCTCTAAATATTAAGCATGAAAACTACCGCAGCCAATTCCAAATCATGAGTGGGGTAGCTGCACTCGTGCACCTTCCGCTACCTCAACACATATGCAATAACACGGCCCTGCTGTATAATAACACACCCTAAACCAATACCAAAAGCATCATAATAAATAGTGAACCTCTCTTCCTCAACTAGAAGAGTCATAATAGGAGCTGAAGTGAACAAGTTCTTGAGTTTTATAAAGCTCACTTCACAACTCACGGACCACTGAAGCGGTATCTCCTTCCTAGTCAATCTAGTCATAGGGGCTGCAATAGTAGAAAAACTCTCAATGAACCACCAATAGTAGCCTACCAACCCAACAAAATTGTGAACCTCCGTAGTAGACGTAGGCCTAGCCCAACCACGAATAGCCTCAATCTTTGTTGGGTCCATCATAATACCCTCTTTTGGACACCACATGTACCAAGAAAGCTAAAAACTCAATCCAGAACTCACACTTCAAGAATTTGGTATAAAGCCTATGATCACTCAAAGTGTGAAGCACAGTCCTCAAATACTCCTCGTACTCCTCCCTCTCCTCGAATATATCAGAATGTCATCAATGAAAACTATTATGAAAGAGTCCAAATACGACCTGAAAATGCAGATCATCAAATCCGTAAATATTGCTGGGGCATTAGTCAATCCAAAAGAAATCAACAGGAACACATAATAATCATAACGAGTCCTAAAGGCTGTCTCAGGAATGTCCTTAGCCCTGACCTCAACTGATGATAACCAGACCTTAGATCGATCTTAGAAAACACTATCGCGCCCTGAAGCTGGTCAAAAAAATCATCAATACAAGGCATAGGATACTTATTCTTCACTATCACCTTATTCAACTACCTGTAGTCTATACACATACACATAGACCCATCTTTTTTCTTTACAAAAAAAAAATGGAGCATTCCAAGGTGATATACTCGGTATGATAAAATCCTTACCCAGAAGATTATTAAGCTGAATATTGAGCTCTTTTAGCTTAGTAGAAGCATACGATAAAGAGCCATTTATCAAAATCCAGTATATCTAGGACAATGAGATTAACTCAAGTATCAAACTCCTAAATAGTAACCAGACATGATCTATCTACCTGATCCACTACTAAGGAATCACCCATGGGAGTAGCTACACTCAAAGGCACAGATAACAATTCTGAAGACAAATCTAACAAAGAAATAAACTAGCAGATGACATACAAAAATTATACCTGTAATCACAGCATCCGAAGCCTCAGCCTCTGTCCTACCCAGTACAACATAAAAATAGCCTGTCTATTTTTGGATTGTGTGCCTGCCTGACCACTTGTCCTACCTGCCTGAGGACTACCTCGAGAACCCTAGGGACCACCTCTACGACCCTAAGCACCACCCCTAACTAGTAGCGGCATATATTTAATCAACCGAGCGCTCTAAACTACAGGCTCAATCATCCCATGCTGGGGATACTCACTATCAAAGTGACCAACAACCCCATAATCATAACATGCCTTTGGTACTCTACTCTGTCTAGAAGGTCCAAATAATCTGAAATGACCACCTCTGCTTAACGACCCTAACTGAACACCCCTCTACGGCTGACTACTACTCTGACCACTAGAACCATTATAACCTGGCTGGCCCCTATTTGATATCTGAAGCACTACCTGAACTGGCCTACTAGATTGACCCTGATGCTAATAAGGCTACTGCTGGGTGTACCTAATCTAAAACCCTCATCCTCTGAACTATAAGCCACTATGGCTCCCATTATAACTATACTAATAATGGGGTCTCTTATCACTTCCCCCTTGGGCCTGGGTGATACAAGTCGAATCCCCTCAAAACCATTCACGAAGAGCCAAGCACAAGATTTCCAAAGGACAGAAGCCATGTTCATGAAAAGGGATGTATTGGAGCATGTTTTCATTCCATCCAAATACTTCTAAGTGTTGGAGATTAAACCAAGAATTTAAGAAATGAAAAGCACCCCAATGCCTCATGGTGATGACTAAGTTGATGATCAGTCAGTGGCCTGACCAACCATCCCTAAGACCATCAAACAAAAGCGAAGTAGAGGCCTTACTACCTTGTGAGGATAGAGACAGTGACGGCCCCACCACCACCTTAACGGTTAGTCAAGGTTGTCGTCCAGGCAAACCAAAATCCAATTCATGGGTATTTTCCATCTTTTGTTAGGGTCATTTTTGGGCCTTGTAATGACACTATAAATAGTTAAGTATGGTTTATTTTCCTTAGATTATCTTGAACATTGATGAATATTTCTCTTGAGAGAGAGTTTTGTAAGCTTTTGGTGAATTTTTTGTTTAGAAATGAGGTTTAGGAGGGCGATACGATTTCCCTCTGGGTCTATGTTAGAGTTAGGAGTTCATAGGGTTAAATATATTAAGGGTTTTTGGGTTATAAACATCCATTAGTTCTTATTTCATCATCCTTCTTATGTCTATTTTCATCTATCTTGAGTTATATCTTTCTATTTCTTAGTTTGTTTCCTTTTACTTTTCTTGGATTGTATCATTTGGTATCAGAGCCAAGCATAGAATCGTTCCCACAATTCTAGTCTTGGGTTGGTTATCTAGAAAATCACACAAAAAAGAAGTACTATTCATATTTTTAGAGTTTTTGAAATTTTAGGTTTTTTATTTTGAGTCTTGTTTGTGTTTTCGATGGTAGAATTGTGTTCTCTAGTGTCTAGTGAGTCGATATCTAAAAATTGATCTTAATCCGACAAGATTTGAGTGTTCTACCATTGTTGAAGCTTAAGGTTTGCTGAAAAGTGAGTGGATTTCAAAATTAGAAAAGCTTGGGTGTATTTTGAGCTTTAATATCACTTGGGTTGCGTTCGTGGGCTCGAAGGGAGCTTGGGTTTTGAATTTCATCAAATTTGAGTCCATTTGATTAATGGTAAAATTTTGAATATTCTTCATGTCTTGTTGAAAAAGAACACTCAAAAAGAAAGGTTTGATCCAAAAATATCGATAAAAAAGAGAATGTACTTGTTTGTATTAAAGAATATTCCATAGAAAGTACAAGGGCCCACAAAAATTTCTACCCGAAAGGGTGATGGCCATTGCAACGGTCAGTCACCAAGTCAGTCACTAACACCAAGCTTAACCCACATTCTGGATAAGGTGTGACGGTCATTGCGATAGTCAATCACCAAGGTGACAGTCACGCCTAGAATTCCAATGGGGCGGACTGGAATCCGAAGCCATTAATGCCCCGAGAGAACCAACCTACGTCTATGTACATTCATATGCACGTCACCAAATGAACAACACTCTATCACATATAGATGCAAGATACCAATGGAGGAAGTCATGGAGAAACATTCAATAGATATGAAACTTGGCTGTTAGGGCCACCACGTCAAAAGCATACATTCCTTCATTTGTCCCACAACGTCTACAAAGCCTCTAACAGATACGTAACCAACCTAAAGTCGGGACAAGTCCCCGCTTTATACAATATTTACATAGTACCAAAACAGATGTACACATGTGACTCAGAAAGCCCCAAACCGAACTGGAGCTCACCAATAATCCGTAGATGACCTGCAGCCTACTATGGAGGTCTACTAGCACCTATGCTTGCAGCAAGTAAGGTAAGTCCCCCAAGGGACGTCAGTATGAAGAATGTACTGAGTATGTAAGGATATAGGAAACTGCATGAAACATAGGATCTCAAATGGAATCAAATACATGTGAATAAACATTTTTGATAAACAACCGTTCTGTATGTGTGGAACCATGTACATTACATTCACTACTTTCTTTGCTTTTACGTTCATCATCATTATCATTTACATCATATCGTTCCTGAGCCCCAACTGATCAGTGGGTCATAATCATAACATAGCATAACATTGGGATCATTCCAGCCAGGCTTATGCCCCTTAGATTGTGATCCATAAATCTATAACATAACATTGGAATCGTTCCAGCCAGGCTTATGCCCCTTAGATTGTGTGTGGAACCATGTACATTACATTCATTACTTTCTTTGCTTTTACGTTCATCATAATTATCATTTACATCATATCGTGCCTGGTCCCCAACTGATCAGTGGGTCATAATCATAACATAGCATAACATTAGGATCGTTCCAACCAGGCTTATGCCCCTAAGATTGTGATCCATAAATCTATAACATAACATTGGGATCATTCCAGCCAGGCTTATGCCCCTTAGATTGCGATCCATAAATCTATAACATAACATTGGGATCATTCCAGCCAGGCTTATGCCCCTTAGATTGCAATCCTTAAATCTATCATACGGTCAACAACTATGCATTACTTTATTCCTTTACTGTTGTAAGATTGATACATTGGTGGTTATAACATTATTGGAGTTTTGGAACATTAGTCAATGAATAAGAGACACGGGAATAACAATAAATGTCAAACCTGAAATGAGATACTTTGGAACATTTCAAAATGGAAACAAGTAGGTAACAATGAGAACATTAGGTGCTGCCAAGGATACGGAAAGAGTAACCTTACATACCTTATATTCACAATATGAATACACAATCCTATATGTGAATACAACAGTGCAACTCCTTCCTTAAGTGTTACTCTACAACACAAGTACATAATGGAGCTCACGTTAACAACTAACTACATTACAAAAGCATAAGACCACAATGAGCTACGTGACTGCCATATAACGTCATTTCCTCCTCTTACAATACCATTTACTGCATCACCATACCAACAACACCAAAACATGCCACACATCAACCAAGACATCATAAATCGATAGCATTTCACACCAAGTTTATACTTTATACGTCCCCTTCAACACCAAGTAACATTTACTCCATCAAGTCGCTTAAATACCATTCACAATAACACATTAACAAAAAATCCATAATTTATATAACTCAAAATACTTCTATACTACTCCTTTAAAGTCATTAAAATGGTACCATGAGTTGATGATTACATCCAAGAAGGTATAGGGGCCTTGGGGGGTCAAAGAGATGCAAAAACAATCGAAACGGAATTCTGGTTGGACGTACGAAGCCACCTGCACCCACAGATGGGTGAGATGCAGCTGCAGGTACCCATCTGGCCTTGTCCAGGGCCACCTACATTGGCATCTGCACCTGCAGGTGCCCCATCCGCGAAGGTGAATGCCTGGTTCGGCGAAAATGGGTCTCTTTTGGGTCCTTTTTTTGTAATAAATGGTACATGGACATAAGTAAGCTTATATTTTCATATTTTATGTTAACTTGGATGCAAACAAACAACCATGGTCTCACACCGCACATGAACATCACAAACCAACATTTTTCCCTTCAATACGCCACCGGTTCCATGCAAAATTTCACAACAATAATTCCAAATGTTATACACAAAGAAGAACCAAGTTAGGGACATAAACACATATTACATGTTGAAATCTAATCCATCAAATTCACTTCCTTCAAGATCACAAGTCTCCTTTCAATTTTATAAGACAAAACCCTTTACCCATTAAGCAAAAGTAGACTGTTTCACACATAGTGGACTGCTCAACACTTTGTCAACATAACAATCATGATTTACACACCATATTATGCATATAATATACTAAACCATGAGATTAAACACTTACCAAATCTTTCAAAAGGATGATCGTGTCCAAAGAGATTAGTTGCTTAGGATTTGAGAGAGGAGAGAATATTGTGGAAAAATCTAGAATTGGCATCTGTCTTTGGTGAATAAAATCTGATTTTTGTTGACTTTTATAGTCCCTTGATGGTCATTCTTAGCCACTTTTAATCAATAAATATCATGTTTACTTGGTCAAAGCATGAATGGGTCATTTTTCCATTTGGGCTAAGTCTTTTGCTTAATATTTGGGCCTCTTTTGAGCCCATTAGCACAAGACTAATTCATCCCACTAAAATTCATATGTAATACACCAACCATATCATGTTTGAATAATTCCATAAATGTTATGGTAATCAATTAGATTCGAAATGTACAGGGTGTTACCGTGACGGTCAATCACCAAGTCAGTCAACTTGAGAAAAGTTTCATAAGATCATTTTAGATTCCTAGTTTCCTTTCGTTGATTCTTAATCATATTTTACTTGATTCTAAACTAATTAACAACTAGTAATCAACCTACTTAGTGGAGAATTAGTTCCTGAGGTCATTTCTTCTTAGTCTCACTTCTTTGAGTGCTTTTCTCTTTTCATTTTAGTCGTAACGTCTTGGCTCAAGTTGGTACGTGATTTCTTTGAGTCTTTCAAACAAGAATCCATTCTGTACATGAGTTGTGATTGAAACCTCATCTATCATTGGGGTATAAGCCAACCTTCAACATTTGCGAATCCAAGTGTGAGGCATACCAAGGTTTGTAGAATTGTAAGGTTATTTCTTTAATGCTAACTTGTTTGTTGTTTGTGTTTAGTGACTCTAAATAGGTACAATGGCCCCCAAAGGCGAATCACCACCATCCATGGATGTCAATACTTTTAATATGATCTGGGCCACACTTGAATCTTTGGGTCGTAGATTAGAATCCATGGAAAGTCACATAACCACACTCTAAGGAAGTGTATCAACCATGGGTGGAAAGATAGTGAATATGGAAGGTCGTCTAAACTCCACCCAATCCACTCCCCAAAAATACCATGCCTTATCAAGAGGGCATGCTCAAGACACATCCACTACTATCTCCCTGGAAACACTTTACTAAATGCTCAATCCACCGATACAAACACAAGACCCCATTACCCAAACCACCACTTATCCACATAACCGTAATCCTGTTCGTCCACTCTAAACCCAATTCAATCAGGTCAGCAAAGAAGAACCCAAAATCCAAATTCCATAAAGCCAAGGCCAACCCCAACCTCTACTAAAGCAAAATCCGCCACTCCACGTTCCATATAACCAAAATCAACCCATCCAAGTCGAAGGAGTAGAAGGAGAGGAACCTCAAGTTGAGTTTGAGGAACATGATAAAGAGGCCATGTTTACAGAATACATGAGGAATAGGCCAATGATGCAAAGAGGGGGATATAAAGGTCGAGGCAGATGATTTGGTCCGGTACCTTATGGGAGAGGCAACTTGGGAAACCATCCCCAAGATGAAGGTCAATGGAACCACAATGAGAATCAAGGTGGTAATGGAGGTCGAGATATTGGAATCAATTCTATCAAGACTAGTCTTCCAACTTTCAAGTCAGATAGTGATCCCGAGGCTTATCTTACATGAGAGTCCACTTGTGAAAGAATCTTTCAAGTCAATGATATCACCGAGGTAAAGAAAAGTTTCTATGACATAACCCAATTTGATGGGCTTGAAATTAAGTGGTGGGAATATGACAAGAGATTTTAACAACTTATAAACGAAGGAAAATCCCTATAATGGAATGCTTTAAAGGCAAAGGGCCTGATGAGACAAAAGTTCATACCAGAAAGGCATAGGCATGAGTTACTTGCCAAGTTGTACAATCTAAGGCAAGGGAACAAGAGTGTCTTGACACATTATGATGATTTCCAACAATTGGTTTTGAAGCTTGAGCATCATGAGAATATAGAACATGTCGTCATCCGTTTCAAGGTTTGTTTGAACAAGGAGATTTCCTCCTCAATGATTTGGAATAGGTTTGCTACCATCGAAGACATATTTCAAGCGGCCTTGGATATTGAGAGGGCTCTCAATTAAAGGTCATCATTCAAGCCCAAGGGGTACTCATCCACTAACCTTTGGAGTAAGCACAAGGGAGTAGCTCAACCATCTTTGAGGTGGAACAAGAACAAGGAAGTCGCCAAGCCTTTTGAAAGAAAGGCCATAGAGAAGACCACTCCCAAGTACCCGCCAAAGAATGAAGGTAAAAAGTATCCAACCCCTAATCCTAAGGGTTTCTAATGTTTCAAATGTCAAGGTTGGGGACATAAGGCAAATTAATATCCCAATAGGAGAAATGGGATCCTTAGGGAAGGAAGATTGTATTACATTAGAGATGAGGTGGGTCTAGAAGAGGAAAATAAAGGTGAAGTTCAAGAAAGAGAGAGGGTTGAGAAAGATGACCAAGTAGAGGAAGGTGATGAGGATGCTTTACCTCAAGATAGAGAGTTCGAGGTCCCAAACTTTGTGGTAAGATGAATCATGATTAGTAAGACATTTGATGATCTGAGTCAAAGAGAAAATCTATTTCATACCAAGTATCTTATCAATGAGAATGTATGCTCATTGGTCATTGATAGTGGGAGTTGTGGTAATATTGTTAGTGCCACGATAGTTAATTTCTTGAAGATGCCCACAACTAAGCATGCCACACCGTATAAGCTTCAATGGTTAAATGAGTGTGGAGAATTAAAGGTAACTCGACAAGTTGTGATCCGGTTCAAGATTGGGAACTACTATGATGAAGTGCTTTGTGATGTAATCCCTATACAATCTTGTCACATCTTGCTAGGAAGACCATGGAAATATGATCGTTCAACCAAACATGATGGGGGACCAATAGGTATTCTCTTGAATTAAATGGTAAGAAATTCACCCTCCATCCTCCTTCACCATCACAAGTGAATGAGATGCATCAAAGGATGAGAGATTTAAAAGAGAAAGGAGGAAAAAAAGGAAAGTAAGGGGAGGAAAGATCCCATAAAACAGAGAATTATGAATGAAAAGAAAGGAAGAGGTTGAAAGGAAAAAGCCAATAGTGATGTTGGCTAGAAACAAGGATCTTTTCAAGGAACATGATGAGGAGAAGCCTGTGCTACTCCTAGCACATGCTTTTCACACTAACCATTCTACTTCTTCTATTCCCCATTCTATTTCTTTTCTTTTGCAGGGTTATGAACATGTGTTCCCAAGGGAACTTCCAAAGGGATTTCCCCTAATTCGGGGAATTGAGCATCAAGTAGACTTCATGTCGAGCTCACAATTGCAAAACAAGCCACCCTATCGAAGTAACCCAACGGACACCAAGGAGCTTCAAAAAAAAATGAAGAAACTCCCCAACAATGGATACATCAAGGATAGCATGAGCCCATATGTTGTTCCGATATTATTGGTACCAAAGAAAGATGGGACTTGAGACTTGTGTGTAGATTGTCGAGCGATCAACAAGATAACGGTAAAGTATTGCCACCCTATCCCTAGATTGGATGACATGGTAGATGAGTTAAATAGTTCATGTGTGTTCTCAAAAATTAATCTTAGGAGTGGGTATCACCAAATTCAGATGAACCCTGGTGATGAATGGAAAACTACCTTTAAGACCAAATTTGGTCTCTATGAATGGATGGTTATGCCATTTGGAGTCACCAATGCTTTTGGTACCTTTATGCAATTAATGAATCATGTAATGAAACCATTCATAGGGAAGTTTGTTGTGGTATACTTTGATGATATCTTTGTCTATAGCAAGTCCCTAGATGAACATGTGATGCATTTGAAATATGTGTTTGATATGCTTAGAAAGGAACAATTGTATGCTAATGTTGAGAAATATTCTTTTGGTGTTAATGAGGTCGTCTTTTTTGGGATTTGTTGTGAGTTCCTGGGGTGTTGAAGTGGATCAATCTAAGATAGACACTATACAAAATTGGACAACTCCATAATCCATTGGTGATGTGAGAAGTTTTTATGGATTGGCTAGCCTCTATAGAAGGTTTATCAAAGGATTTAGTACCATAGTCGCCCTATTAACTGAGGTAATCCAAATGGATAAACCTTTTAAGTGGGGTGACGAGCAAGCAAAGGTGCTTGAAACATTGAAAATAATGTTTAGCTCCGCTTTATTGTTACAATTGCCTAAATTTGAAAAGATGTTTGAAGTTGAATGTAATTCTAGCAAAGTAGGTATTGGAGCCATATTAATGCAAGACTAAAGGCCTATTGCATACTTTAGCGAGGACCTAAAAGGTGCAACCTTGAACTACTCCACGTACGATCTTAAGTTGTATGCCTTGGTTAGAGCTTTGGGCAATTGGCAACACTATCTATGGCCTAAGGAATTTGTGATTCGAACCGACCATGAGTCTTTGAAACACCTTAGAGGCCAAGATAAGTTGAACAAATAACATGCCAAGTGGATTGAATTCTTAAAGACTTTCCCTTATGTAATCCAATACAAAAAGGGGAAGGACAATGTTGTGGCCGATGCATTGTCTAGAAAACACATTTTGCTCAATACCTTATCTTCTAAATTGATTGGCTTTGAATATTTAAAGACTTTGTGTCCCAAGTACCCTTATTTTACTCAAATCTTCAATGATTGTGAGAAATGGGAAAGGGAACGATAGATTAGGGATAAATCATCTATACCCATTTCCAAGTTTGATGGGTTTTTGTTCAAAGGAAAAAGGTTGTGTGTAATGGGCCATTTTGGAATTGACAAGACCCTTGGGATCCTAGAGGAACAATTTTATCGGCCCAAAATATGTCTTGGTGTTGCCCGAATTTGTGGTCAATGTGTGGATTGTCGAAGTGTGAAATAGCAAATTCTCTCTCAAGGATTGTATACCCCATTTCCCACTCTCCTACACCCCTCATTTGACATCTCTATGGATTTTGTGTTGGGTTTGCCTAGGATAAGGAGGGGAAGAGATAATATCTTTGTTGTTGTTAATAGTTTCTCGAAAATAGCTCACTTTATACCATGTCACAAGATTAATGATGCTTCCAATGTGACAACATTGTTCATAGAACATGTTGTTAGGATCCAAGGGATTCCTAAGACTATTGTGAGTGATAGGGACTCTAAGTTCCTTAGTCACTTTTGGAGGTCCTTGTGGGGTAGTCTTGGCACTAAATTGCTTTTCTCCACCTCTTGCCACCCAAAAACCGATGGTCAAACTGAGGTTGTGAATAGGACTTTAGGTTCTATGTTACGCACCATGGTTAGTAGGAAGATGGCTTATTGGGAGGATCATTTACCTTTAGTCGAATTTTCTTACAATAGAGTTATTCACTCGACTATTGGTATGACTCCCTTTGAATGTGTTTATGGTTTTAACTCCCTTAGCCCCTTAGATCTCACTACTTTGTCTAGTGATAAGGTAAGGCTACACATTGAAAAGAAGAGTCATAAGGTGGCAAGAAGAGTTAACAAAGGGCAAAGGTGACTTGTGGTCGAGCCGAGTGATTGGGTATAGGTACACCTCCGGAATGATCGATTCCCGGCCTAAAGAAAGACTAAGTTGATGCCTTGGGGAGATGGTCCCTTCCAAGTACTTAAAAGGGTCAATGACAATGCTTACAAGATAGACCTGCCACCCGAATATCAAGTGCATAATACGTTCAACGTGTGTGACCTTTCACTCTTTGATGTGGTAGAAGATGATGATCATGCAAATTTAAGGGCAAATTCTTCTCAAGATGGGAAGGATGATACAAGTTGAATCCCCTCAAAACCATTCACAAGGATCCAAGCACGAGAACTCCAAAGGACACAAGCCATGATCATGAAAAGGGATGTATTAGAGTATGTTTTGATTCCATTCAAAGGCTTCCAACTGTTGGAGATTGAACCATGAATTCAAGAAAGAGAAAGCACTCCACTGCCTCATAGTGACAGCCAAGTTGACGGTCAGTCACTGTCCTGACCAACCGTCCCTAAGATCGTCAAGAGGAAGCCAAGAAGAGGCCTTACTGCCTTGTAGTGACGAGACAGTGACAACCGCCACCACCTTGACGGCCAGTCAAGGTTGCCGTCAAGGCCAACCAGAATCCACTTCGTGGGTCTTTTCCATCTTTTGTTAGGGTCACTTTTGGGCCTTGTAATGACACTATAAAATAGTTAAGTAGGGTTTATTTTCCTTAGATTATCTTCAATATTGATGAATATTTCTCTTGAGAGAGAGTTTGGTAAGCTTTTGTTGAATGTTTTGCTTAGAAACGAGGTTTAGGAGGGCGATACAATTTCCCTTTTGGTCTACATCATAGTTAGGTGTTCGTAGGGTCGAATGTATTAAGGGTTTTTGGGTTATAAACATCCATTAGTTCTTCTTTCATCATCCTTCTTATGTCTATCTTCATCTATCTTGAGTTCTATCTTTCGATTTCTTAGTTTGTTTCCTTTTATGTTTCTTGGATTGTATCACTGGGGATCCATCTCCTCTATAGAATAGACATGCTCAGCAAGATCAGAAAAAGACTTCCCTAAAATCACCAAACTCTAAGTATCCCTGCACAGTGGTAGAATCAAGCCCCTCACAAAGCATCAAATCCGCTCATACTCATTAGGCAGAATCATAGAGGGGTGTCTGTCTAACTCATGAAATCTCGCCTCATACTCGGCCACAGACGTAGAACCTTGTCTCAAAGAAGAAAACTTATCTCTAAGGCGCTTATGCATGCTGAGAGGCATATACTCCCCCTCAGAAAGCCTTGAAAAACTGAGTCCAAGTCAAAGATGGAGATCCAGTCGGCCTGGAATCAAAATAACCTCTCCACCATTTCCTCGTTGCTGTGTCTGCCTGATAAGAAACAAAGTCCACTCCATGTGACTCAACAAACCCCAAATTACGTAACCTCTCCTCACAGCTGGTCAGGAACTCATAAGTATCCTCTCTTCAGGTCCCGAAAAAACCTGGGTGGAGTCAATCTCAGATATCAGCCCAACATCTTTTGCTCCTCCGCAGACATAACATGCTGGGCTACTATCGGTTGTAGAACTACTAATGCTGGCGAAACCTCTGCTCTGGGAACCACAGCTGCAGGCTGCTCCCCTAAATCAATACCACCCTGAGCTGCTGGCTAAGCTCCATCGATTGGCGGACCGCCAACTAACCCTAATAGTTGAACCAGTGCATAACATAGGACCAAAGATGATATAAATTTGGATGGGGCCTAGGCTGGCCCCGGCCCACCTACTGCTATAGAGGCTAACTCTCTGGAGCTATTTCATGCTTAGGAGCTAAAATAGGATTCGGCGATGGCTCTCTATCCTGATATCGAACTGAGACTGTAACTCTAGCCTGCCCTCGACCTTGGGGTTGACCTCTGACCCTAGTTGGAGCTCTAGCAGCCAGCTCAAGGTACTGATCCCCGGCTGCCGAACCCCGCGTCCTAGCCATCTACGAAAGAGTGAAACAAATAAGGATTTAGAAACCATTACAAACACAACGCACGAAAGTGAATCAAAAAGAGGAGACTTTTCTCAGAATGTCCCGTAGCCTCCCGAAGATAGGATACAAACATCTCCAAATCAATCCGTGGGACTCTACTAAACATTGAATCTTGTACAAACAATACCGATGAAACCTAGGCTCTGATACCAAGCTGTCGCAACCCGATTTCTCAGGTCATGATGACACCTACTTCAACTCACCAGTAGGTAAGCCAAGCCATAGTCTTAAACGACAAGTAACAGACAAACTGGTGGAAGAAAAAAGAAGCAAGACAGATGCCAACAATACATGATAAAATGAGCAAAAGTAGAAATATATACATATAAGCAAAGTGTTGTACAAGAGAGGGAGAGGACAAAATGAACAACATGAAACCCTCCCAAAACTTGGTAAGGTCAGTACTAGATCCACTAAAAGCCAAAATAGAGTATTAGACAGAATCCAAAATATACATAAATGCAATAGTCTCGGAATACAAAAGACTAACACTGAAAAAGACGGAGGAGGGTCAGCCTCAGACTCTAGAAAACTCATCTCATCTCTGGATCAACGAATGGGCCTGAGAATCATGTCAACGCCTACGACAGATACTCAGATCTGCATCAGGAAAATAATGCAAAAGTACAGTATGAGTACCAAAGAAACGGGTTCTTAGTAGACATCATTGGCCGACTGAGCTAAAATTTAGTAAAAGCATAAATACAATGCGAGAATGTAAGCTAAGCAACAATAGTAAAGGTAGAAATGTAAATATCTACTGAACTGCGCAAGTGTGATAAAGGAAGTAACTAAGGGAAAAACAGGAAATAAATAACTCAACAATGAAGAAATGCACTAACTGCAGCCTAACTGGGACCCCATAAGCCTAGAAGACAATAAACCTTACCGAACCCACCATAAATCGGCGGGTGCATACAAGAAGTAACTAAAATAATAGAAAAAAGAATAAGTAACCCGTATCCAAACTGATCTCAGGTGACCCTCTAATCCCAAATCCATGATAAAACTATCCAGATATGCACCGGGCTTAAACCGACACTAATGTGTAATAACGAGAGGCCAGACGCCACTCAAATCAAAAATAGTGAGTAATAACGAAAGGCCACATGAATCATGTATAACATATATTTGTCCCACTGCCAGAACTCCCAGTAACGATCATGATCAATACCAAAACATCCCAACCATAATCCTAAATAGATGTCGGACTCGAACTGGTACTCTTAGTAATCATACCATAACCAGAGACATAACATGTGAACCCATAAGTCACCAATCTTAACTTTAAATTTTATACCAAAAACATACTATAATCGATGCCATAGCCTTGCCAAAACTCATAATAATAGGAGCAGTAAAGCACATGTCGGGTTCTAACCAAAACTGGAATGCATTATTATAGAAATAAATATCACTAGATAAAAGGAATAAATCCAGGGTTTTCGAGCCTATCTCTGAACCGTAAGGTCACAAATATCAATATCGAGTGGGTAAGTCCACTAAGGCAAAGAGGATCCCAAATACTAGGTCGAGGGAGAGTGGTCCAGGTCAATTACTACTCTATGTGGGAATAAGGGGCTAAAATTAGCCAAAATCAAGTCTAAGTCAAACCCAACCCAAGGTAATAACCTAAGATGGAAGTCAAGAGTATAACTAAACCTTAAGGAGATTAACACCAAGTATTCTAGCTAACAAGAGGTAGTGAGCCCCACTACGGGGGTTTGATAACCAAACCTAGGCTGAAACCTAGCCTAGTCTAGTCTAAGGCTTCCCATTCCCATCTAAAGATGCTAAAGGCACTAATCCTAGCCTTAAAGGATGATACTACACTGTACCGGGGGATAATGGGCCTAAAATCTACCGAAATGGGGCCCTAACCGGCTAATTAAGGCTTAAAATACTAAAAATGACCCCAACACTACATGACCAAAACTAGCACAATAATATACTAATACCATAAAAAAGGTTAATCTAAAGATAGGGTAAGCCTAGCCTACCTGGACGCCGTCGAATCCTCACTGAATTCTCTAAATTAGAGCTTTCCCCTTTTGAGAGGCCTCTAAGAGCTGCCACACTATCAAATTAAAGATCTCGATGTCAAGACAAGTAAAATAATACCCATATTGCATATAAATACTTTGGGCCAAAAATCAAACTGAAAATCCCATACTGGGCCAGCTTGCAGAATCACAAAATTAAAACCGTCACAGTGTCCCACACAGCTGAAGGCTCAAAATCCACCAAAATAAAGCCAAATATGAGCTCAAATCAGTCCCAAAACAGTCCAACACAATCCCAAAATAAATAATTAAAACCGAGAATTACATGGAAAATCGACGGGGAACTTATGAATTATCGACGACCACGAGCCAACTAACACGTCCCCACACTATACTTGACCTCGAATAGTCAATTCCTAAACAATATAGAAGCTTATAGAGTCTCTAATGGTTGATATACTAATATAAAAGTGTAGGAGAAGAAGGAGAATGAAATTATATATAACATCAGTGATGGCCTCTTAAGTGGCTACATGGCTGCTTAAGCGGTCAACGCTTAAGCGTCCGATGGTCACTTAACCGACCCTGCCCCAGCCAGCCAGGTCTGCTAAAGCGGTCAAGGGCCTCTTAAGCGGCTACCGTTAAAGCGCACAAGAGGTCACTAAAGCGGTACAGGGAAGCTAAAGCAGTCATCATTTAAGCCATCCCCTGACCGCTTAAGTGGCTGTAGCAGATACTTGGCACCAGCCAAATTTAGCTAGTCCCAACGGACATCAACCGGGTGCTCAGGATTTGTTCAAAATTCCATGCACGTAAAAGAGCTATGCCGTCCTGCAAAATTTGACATTCCGATCTCAACGGTGCCATTAAAATTTTCATCCAGGGTTATTTTTTAAAAAAGTAGGGCCCACACCTCAAGAAGCCATTTTTGCTAAATTCCATCCAATAGCCCAAAACGAGTTTGGAAGCCTTGAAACCCTGACCAAGGGTTCCCTTAGCCTAAAATCGATGTTCTGGAGCTATTGAGATTATCAGAAATGGTATCTGAGGCAGTTTACCTGAGGTTCAGGCCCGAGACCTATTTTTTAAATTTAAAAGCTCCTAAATAGGGAAATGACTCTAAAAACCAAATGAACTGTCTGAAAACCAAGCTGTTATTCCCAGCAAGTCATAAATGACCTGGGGCCGCTATGGAAAAGCTCTAAATGCAGAAAATTCACAAAAATAATGGAAATGACCTGGAGGGTCATTACATAGGGTCATCGACCAACTCAAAATAATAAATATGAACGCATAACCAACACTTTGTAAACAAGTACAACCATGTAAAACTTGCCGTTTGACCATGAAAACTAAAAATATATTCACTTTATTTGATATTTTTGAAGTTGAAAATAGAGTTGAAGTTGTGTTTTGCAATAGTATTTTGGAGTTAATATTTAGAATTAAAATATATTTTTTAAAAAAATATAAAAAGTGAAAATAAATTCAAAAAAATTTAAACTTTATGAAAATTGGGTTATTTTATGAAAATAAAAAAATTAGATTTTTTTTTGTAAAAAAATAAATTAAAAAGTGCAAAAAGTGAATCCAGAAATAGTGAAAACACCTAGTGAGGTGTTTTTCAAAAATTCAAATATTATGAAAACATATTTCAGAATATTTATGGCCAAACAAGTATTCTGAAATAAAGTGAAACATATTCTGGAATATTCTGAATGATATTAATGGCCAAACGCCTACTAGCATTTATACCTTCATTCAGTCTTTTCTTAACAATAACCAAGAAAATCAGAAAAACATAAGACAAGTACAAACATTCCACCAAGTCAACACTATGACTAATGGCATTTAACTCAACCTTGCTACAATTAACTTTCCATTTGGACTTCAACAATTAATTAATTATACCATTAAAGTATATCAACAGCCCGAACCACTCATTGATCCAATTAACAATAGTATTATCAATTGGTTTACTCAAGGAATCCAAAATAACAACAATAGTATAACTCGGTCCACTCATGAAATCGTCAACCTCACTAATACCTTGTACACAAATGTTATGGGTCTTATAAATGCCCACTAGCCATGACCTACATGGGATGAGCTCAGTCCATATACCAAATAACCTAGACATCTAGTATCTATACCAAACCAAGTGTTATACCATTTTTATTATAATGTCCCCACCCTTATACTCCTTGAATTCCACCAATTCCGTGATGATGACATTTACCGGTTTATGTCACCATATCAACCCACAATCACATTATAAAATAACATAACCACACTTGCACTTTAAAATAAGTCATTTTACACAATCTCAATTCAGGTGATTAAACAACTTGTAATATTATTCAACAAGTACACATTCACATCATGCATTGCATCAAGTAGACAAAGAGGCAGTTAATATGCACACATAAACTAAATTAAGTCTCAACTACAATTCCACTATCACCTACCTCAATCAAAGCATTGCACTACTCTAACGAACTTGAGCCTTGTCCTTTCTTGAAATTTTAGCTTGATTATGGTCTAAAAACAACAAAATAATCACCATAGAAAATACACGAATTATAACCTAATCCCATAACCCTTATTTTAGGGGTTTTCTACCTTTATTCCAACTTAATTCTACCAAATTCATGTTTATAAGAATGAATTCTAAGCATGCAATCATAAATTATCCACCCTTAACGAAAACCCAAGGTTTTCACCTTGTTTTTACTAAATTACACTAGAAAATCAACCTAGTTCCAGTCAAATTCTCCTCCACAATCAAAACCTAGTGATTCTAAGGATTAATCATCGAAAAGCTAGTTCAACAGGTGGATGAACTTACCTCAAAGAAGGATTTTGTATAGAAACAGGTGAATTTTCCCCTAAATTGCCCCTCTCAGCTTTGAAACAAAAGAGGAACAAAAAATAACATTTTAAGTCTAATTTCTGCATTTATCAGCGCGTATCTCACTATAGCAGAGCGATTCCCCCTATAGGGGCATCGCTATAGCGGGATATACTCACTATATAGGGGTTGATCGATGCTAACTACCACTATAGAAGACCCGTGGTAGTGACCTGCCTCTCGCTATAGCAGCCTAGGTGTGGCAGAAAGTCCAACAATCCAGAATTTTGTTAATTTTACAACACACTTCCAAATTTTGACATCTCGAACTAACCCCTTTATGTCAATCGTATTATCCGGAGTTCTACTTATCCAAATTCACTTCTGAAAGTTTGTACGAACTCCTTAACCCCTTAGATATCATAATATGGTCTCAAATCATATAAACACCAACCTATACATTACCATATTTATCTATACCATATCACACTTGGATTTTATTCGAGATTAACCTAGTCTGAATTTTCTAACATTTATTTGGAGAGAATCTTAACCCAAATTTTGACACGCTAGACTATACCATAACGACAGAAAAGTTCATTACACTTGAACTATATTTTGAATAAGAATCTAATGATAATTCACAACATATTTTATAGCAGCTTAGTATCTCTCCCTTATATTAGGAAAACTAACATGTATCTCAATCTACTTTACAGAATCCATATTGTGCATCATGGTATATCCATTTATCATATATTACACATTAAAAGCTATGTATTAGTTGGAAAATATGTGGTTCCTGACCCTGAATCATTTGAGAGGAAAATTGATTATAATTTATTGGTCTGATGAATACAAGTGTTGTTGTATGTAATATACCATCTCATAGACCAACACATAAAACTTTGTTCTGATAAGCAATAATTCAACCATTTATCGGAGGCATTAAATACAAATCAACTTAGGTATAAGCCAACATTATCAAGATGAATTGTCTTGATTACATAATCTGAAAGTTGTGCTCTTAACTCAATCATTTTGCACAACCAATTTTTGTGAATTTCAAACTGTAGGTTGAAAATAAATGCACATGTGATCATCTTAATATATCACATGGAGGGTGAATGGTCCCATATTCACCTTTTATAATTTTCAGAATTTGAGGTATTCAATCCCAACTTTAGTTGATCTAGTCAACTTATCATGAGAATAAAGAACATAAAAAATTCTTGAAGAATTTTTTGGTTATTCAATATAACTCTAATACTCAATATGCACATCTTCGGAATGTCACGATCATTCGTACCAATTTATGAACTTATTTGTATTAATAAACTCTAAGATTACCATGATATGTGCTTTAGTAAATTTTTGATTTACTATTTCATGAATATATTTCAGATTTACAACTTCCGGAATAAATTTTATATTCATCTCTTCTCAATTATTCTACCTCTTCTGGCGGTGGGTCATGATATTTTGACTATCAAGTACACTTCTGTATTTATGTCTTACTAAATATTACTCCTATCACATTCACTCCGGAAATGGATTTGTAGTAGTAACATTTATCAAAAGTTCTCATTCTTCGAAAATGGAACATAATTATCTGAACATGCTTTAAGCATATCAAATTATGATAGTTTAGAATCTCTTTTAAAGATATTGCTACTTCAAGAGCAAATTGAGGCATACATGTGATATATTAATTTCTTATCTAACATATCTTTCAAAGTATTCTGAGTATATCAGGCTTTTGTTACTTTAAAAGTTATGAAGCACTGTAAAATTTAACCACTTCTGGCAGTTAACAAGTTAACTATGCAGAGACAAGTGAAAGATATTATTAAGAACATGATTATCAAAGCTTAAAGGAAATTAAAAATTATTTAAATTAAAAAAAAAAAAACAGCGATGGTGTATATACTCTAGGCCATCCTTATCATTTTTCATATGCTACTGCCACATAAACATGCTAATTGTAATAGGTTATAGTCACCTGATAAAAGTCTAGATGATCACTGCAATAATTAATTCCACTTTGATAATCATCTAAAAAATTAAAGTAAAGAGGAATAACATATTTTAGTTTATGGCTTTAACTTTTGGAGATTTATATCCTTCTTGTTCAAGTTTTCTTTCCTTGGACTCAAGGCCTTTCTCCACTTAATCAATTGTGCACAAAGATGACCTGTTGGTTTTTGTTAAGAAGAAAATTAATTTATTAATTACTTCAGATGACTTATTATTTTGTTCTTCCACGTCCATATTTTCATACATTCAATTACTTGACTTCTTTCGGACATATTATGCACTGCTACCATAAGAGAATGGAGTAAATCAATTGGGCAAACTTCACATTTTCCTTTTACCAAAAGCAAATTATCTGCTCAATGATCATTATATCATCAATCGATTATGTTGAGACTTGAACTCAACGTCTTACCATATAAAGGCAACATAGATAATAAATCGATGAGACTTGAATCCAACATCTTATCATTATAGTGCACAAGACTCTAACTCGATGTCTTATAATCTTAATGGGATGAGATTTAAATCCATCATCATCCCTTTAACAATGTTGTTCTTCAGGAACAAATTTAAGGAATGAATGAACCGAACCAATTAGGTTCCCTCAGATCCAACTAACCCAACAAGATGTAAAACGTGTAATATATATATTAGTTCTGGGCCTAGTTTATTGAAATAATAGCATTTTTTATCATTATATATTTCATATAAACACTACCAGAGTTATGTGCTTCTTTTACAATAAGATACATAATATATATATATTTGAATTATACAGAATAATGAATTGTACTTGTAACACCCCGTACCTTCCTAACCCTACTTGATGACATTGAATAATGTTTACTTAAGTGTCGAGAGCCACAAGTATGAATTTTGTAATGTTATTGATGAGATAATTGAATTTGGCCCTCGTACATGTGATTAAACCTTCGTAGGAGGTGTTTTGTGACTTCGTGGAATATTTGTGGGGTTAAAAAACAAGTCTTGGAGGACCTCCAAATAAAGTATATTAAGGTTAGAAAGTAAGTTAAAGAATAGAACTTGAAGTATCTAACCAAACCCGCGAAGAAAAGTCAAAAAACGGAATTTTTTGAAAAAACTAAGGGTGGGGCTCGCTAGAGGGCGTGCCAGGCCGCTCTGGGCTAAAACTTTTAGCCCACAGGCAGCAAGCTGGCATGCCCAAGGGCGTGCCAGGCTGGTTTTGACCACTTTTTAAAGTTGGAAATTTTCTTAAGTCCCAAGGGTGCCCGGGGACGTACCGGGCCGATTTTTGCCACGTTTCTTCTACAACCACGAGCATATACATGGAATGACCGAAGTATTATATTGGTATGGTAAAATTACTCGTGAACGAATTTGATATCACAATGACGATTTTACCCTTTTGGTCAAAGTAGGCCACACGTGGCTAGAATCACTTGTTTTTGGGATTGAGGCTACAAATATAAATCCCGTGAGTAGGAAATGATTTAAACATGAGAAATTATTGATTTTATTGGATTAAGTGAATTGGGCTCAAAAAACGCCAAAAATGTGAAAGAAGACATGGGCCAAAAATGGGTCAAATGACCCATTCTTGCCTTGACCTTCTAGACCAAGCATTTAATGCTATAAGAGTGGCTAAGGATGGAATTTAGGGCCTATAGAAAGGGCCAAAAATATGATTTTTTAGTCATTTGGAAATCTCATGCCTTTTAGATATTTTTCAGTCATTTTGCTCTCAAACCCTAAGAACTCAAAGCCAACTTTTGGAGCAAGATCATCATTTTTCAAGCTTGGGTAAGTGATTATTGTTATGGCTTAATATATTATATGCATGGGAGAGTATGTAAATCTTGTTGGTTATGCTTGGAAGTGTTGAACATGGTACTTTGTGTTTTTGGTAAAAGATGTGATATCCATGGAATTGTAACTTGAAATATGACTTGTGATTTTGATAAAAGAGCATAGTATGGATGAAATATCAACATTTATGGTGTGATTATGTTATTAAACATGTTATTTTCATATAAGTGTAAATTATGGGATTTTGGCCGATATGTGCTATGAGGTGTATTAAGGTGACTTGATGGATTATTTGTGATGTGGTGTGGATGAGAAGGTGTAAAGGAGAAGTTTTGTGGTGAAATGTTATTGATTATCACGTATTGGTCAATGTATGGAATATTGGGGGATTACTGATATGATAATTTCATCAATGGTTTTGTCAAGGGGGAAATGGCATGTTTAAAGGCAAATATGAAACTCATTATTGTCATATGCATTTGTAAGGTAGTTGGTGGTTAATGTAAACTCTGTTATGTATTTGTTTTGTAGAGTGACACCTAAATAAGGAGCGGGACTATTGTCTGCACATCTAAGATTGTATATTCGTATTGAGAATACAAGGTATGTAAGGTTACTCTGTCCATATCTTTCTGCGACAAATAGTATTCACTTTGACGTAACGTATGTCCCATCCCGAAATGTGCTAAGGTATCCTATATTCGGCTATCAATGGTCATTATTATATGTTTCCTACTCATTGATCAATTGTGAATCTCATGTCTCATATTCATGACTAATGTTCCAAAAGCCCAATAAGGTTACGTTTTGAAGTTCCAATAGTGGTTATATTCATGTATCTTGTTCATTGATTTTTGTCGAATGGTTCCAATGGTGTTATGTTTACAATAAGGCTATGTTTCCAACAATGTTTGTTCACGTCTCTCACTCAATGGTTAATGATCCAAAGCTTCAAGTAAAGTTATGACTATCACTATATCAATCTCAAAGTAATGAATGAAGTAATGCATATGTGGTTAATGATCAAGTATGGGTGGTAGCTTTGGGGGCGAAATGCCTAGCTCAAGCTAATCCCGAGATTGTTGGATCAGGGGGCAGTCCTAGAGGCATAAGTCTAGCTTGGACCAATCCTGACAGGGGGCAGCTCTAGGGGTAATAACCTAGCTCGAGCCGAACCTGATGTGTTGGTATGGGTGGCAGCTCTAGGGGTAATAACCTAGCTTGAGCCGATCCCGACATATACTTATTCATGGGTGGTAGCTCTAGGGGCATAAGACTAGCTCGAACCGATCCCAACATAACGTCATGTTATGATAAAACCCAGTGTTCAGTCCGGGCCCGGGTATCACAGGTCACAGGAAAAGATTAATAATCATAGAAGCAAAGATACAAAGAAAGTAATGAAAGCAATATACATGATTTCCAAAGTAAAGAACAATGACTTATCCATATTGGTTATGCATTTGAATTTGAGTTCATTGACATATTTACATATCTTATAGTTTCATTTGAGCCTTACATACTCAGTACATTCTTCGTACTGACCCCTCTTAGGGGATTTACCTTACGTGCTGCAGGCGCAGGTACTAGTAGGCCTCCACAGTAGGTTTCCAGTTGTTGCAGATCATTGGTGAGATCCAGTTATTTCGGGGCTTCTCTGAGTTACAGTTGTTCATATGTTTTGGTATTGTACATGTTGTATAAATAGGGGACTTGTCTCGACTTTCAGTTAGTGTTGGTAAATGTATCTGTTAGAGGCTTTTGTAGACGTATGTGAGTGTATGAATATAAGGTGGTATATGACGTTTTTGACTTGGTGGCCTCAACGGCCAAGTTTCACATATGTATATATATATGTCACATGTTCCATGAATTTCGTTGTTGGTATTTAAAGCTCTTACGTGATCATGGGTTTCTTATAGCTTGCATATGATTGAATAGAAGCAAAGCTTGGTTCTCTTGGGCCTTGTCGGCTACGAGTGCCAATCCGTCGCGATGGGATTCGGGGCGTGACAAAAGTGGTATCAGAACAGGTCGTTCTAAAGGTGTCTACAAAGTCGTGTCTGAGTAGACTCTTACTTATCGATGTGTTGTGCATCACATTTATAAGTAGGAGGATACGGGACATTTAGGATGTTGTTTCTTTTCTTCACTTCTAGATCGTGCAATAGAGCCAGTGTTGTAAGTTGAATTGTATCTGATCATGGTAATTGTTTTTCTTTGGTATAGTCAAAATACCAATCACAAGAAGAGGTAGAGGTAAAGGGAAACAGGTAGATATGCCTGCTGAAGAGAGAATGAGTAGACTACCACCTGACCAAGCTAGTCAAGGTGGAGCAAATGGTGAGATTTTATCGCGGTCTTCTTCTACATTTCCATCTCCAGAAGAGCTAATTGGTAGAGAAGTACCCGCAGAACCACCAATGAATGCCACATATCAGGATCTTAGAAATGCAGTACATATGTTGACACAGTTAGTGGCAGCCCAAAGTCAAGGACGAGCTGGTCCAATGACACATGAGGATGATGCGGCTAGAGTGGCGAGTCGCAGAACACAGGATTTCCTGAAATTGGACCCTCCTATATTCACTGGATCAGATTCGAAAGCAGATCCACAGGACTTCGTGGATCAAATTCAGTGGGCTCTGGAAGTTATGCACGTGACGGGGGTAGAAAGAGTTGAACTTGCTGCGTACAGTTTGAAAGGAGAGGCGATATTGTGGTACGAGGATTGGAAGAAATCCCGTGATATTGGTGCAAATCCACCTAATTGGGAAGAATTTAAGACAACTTTCCTTGATCATTACCTGCCCTATGAGATCCGTGAGGCACGTGCGGATCAGTTTCTAAATATCCGTCAAGGAAATTTGAGTGTCAGAGAATACAACTTGCAATTTAATTCCTTGGCTCGATATGCTCCAAATGTGGTGGCTACGATGACAGATAGAGTCCATCGATACGTGGACAGATTAGAGCTATATTTGGTTAGGGATTGCACCATTACTGCCTTGAATAAAGACATGGACATAGCGAGAATACAAGCCTTCGCCCAGAAAATGGAAGATCAAAGACAGAGAAGAAGGGTACATGAATTTGACAGAGGGCATTCTAAAAGGGCTAGACCTATGGGACCATCTGCGATGTCCCAAGGAGGATCTAGGCCTTGTATGTTTTCTAGACCACCTAGACCATCGTTCTCTTATTCCACAGCAGGTGCTCACTCTCAGTTTAGAGGGTTTAGAGGTGGTCCGGCTGGGCAGAGTAGTGGAGGTCACGGATCACAGGCAACTGGTTTTCCTTGTCAGCAGTGTCAGCACTGCGGGCGTATTCTTGCAGGTACATGCCGAGTGGGGACAAATGCTTGTTTCTAGTGCGGTATGACGGGACACATGATGAAAGAGTGTCCCCAGAGGAGTATGGGTGGTATAGCACGACCGGTAGGATCGACCGTTGCGTCATCAGCATCGGTTCCTTCTTTGGGCCAAGGTGTGCAGCCTGTTGGCCGCGTTAGAGGTGCCAAAGGAGCAGCCAGTACTAGTGGGGTTCAGAATCGCACTTATGCTCTCGTGGACCGACAGAATTCAGAGGCTTCTCCTGATGTCGTCACAGGTACAATATCCATATTCTCATATAATGTATATGCACTGCTTGACCCAGGTTCTACATTTTCCTATGTTACTCCATTGGTTACTGTAAAATTTGTAAAGGCACCAGAATTATTAATTAAATCAATTGAAGTGTCTATACTGGTCGGTGAATATATTGTTGCAAAGAGAGTATATAGTAACTGTGTGGTAACTGTGTGCGGTCATGATACATTGGCCAACCTTATCGAATTAGACATGGTGGATTTTGATGTGATAATGGGAATGGATTGGTTGGCCTCTTGTTATGCTAAGGTAGATTGCTGGGCCAAGAAGGTGCATTTCTGTTTCCCGCAAGAAAATGTTCTTGAATGGCAGGATAATGTAGGGGCACCACGAGGAAGATTTATTTCCTGTCTGAAAGCTAGGAAAATGATTGCTAAGGGTTACATATGTCACTTAGTACGAGTGAAAGATAATGACATGGAACCACTAACCCCGCAGTCGGTTCCAGTGGTCAATGAATTTCTAGATGTATTTCCAGAGGATCTTCCAGGCTTGCCCCCAGGACGGGAAGTAGAATTTGGCATTGATGTGAATCCGGGCACTCAGCCTATCTCTATTCCTCCATATAGAATGGTTCCAGTAGAATTGCGTGAATTGAAGGAGCAATTGAAATATTTGCTGGACAAGGGCTTCATTAGGACTAGTGTGTCCCCGTGTGGTACACCGGTATTATTTGTACGGAAGAAAGATGGCACATTGAGAATGTGCATCGAATATCGACAATTGAATAAGGTAACGATCAAGAACAAATATCACCTCCCTCGAATTGATGATTTGTTTGATCAGTTATAGGGTGCCAAGTGTTTTTCAAATATCGACTTGAGGTCGGGTTACCATCAATTCAGAGTCAGAGAAGAAGATGTACCCAAGACAGCTTTTCGAACATGGTATGGCCATTATGAATTTTTAGTTATGTCATTTGGACTAACAAATGCACCAGCTGTGTTCATGGATTTGATGAATAAGGTGTTTAAGCCATTTCTGGACGTGTTCATCACGGTATTTATAGATGACATCCTAGTTTATTCAAGGTCGCCGGAGGACCATGCTAATCACTTACGACAGGTGCTACAGATTCTCCGTGAGCATAGGTTGTATGCAAAGTTCTCCAAATGTGAGTTTTGGTTAAAATCAGTTGCATTCTTGGGTCACATTGTGTCAGATGAAGGGATACAGGTTGATACACCAAGGATTGAAGCAGTGAAAAATTGGCCAAGACCTACGACACCCACAGAGATTCATAGTTTTCTTGGACTGGCAGGTTATTATCGAAGATTTGTGGAACGTTTTTCCTCTATTGCTGCACTGTTAACAAAGCTTAGACATAAGGCAGTAAAATTTCAGTGGAATGATGCGTGTGAGAAAAGCTTCCAAAGGTTGAAAGATAAATTAACCTCCATACCAGTTTTAGTACTTCCCGAAGGCACCGAAGGTTATGCAGTGTATTGTGATACTTTTGGGGTTAGCCTCGGATGTGTATTGATGCAACACGGTAATGTCATAGCATACGCCTCATTACAGTTGCGGCCACATGAGAAAAATTATCCCACACATGATCTTGAATTGGCAGCGGTAGTTTTTGCTTTAAAGATATGGCGTCATTATTTTTATGGAGTTCATGTTGATATCTATACGGATCACAAAAGTTTGCAATATCTCTTCAAGCAGAAGGAACTCAATTTGAGGCAACGAAGGTGGTTAGAGCTTTTAAAAGACTATGATATTGATATTCTTTATCATCCAAGCAAAGCAAATGTGGTAGGTGATGCATTGAGCCGCAAGACAATAGAAAGCACTAGTGGCCAGTTGACTGAAAAGCAGGAGATAATCAAAGATTTACATCAATTATCCAGTTTGGGGGTTCGTCTTCTTGAATCCTAAGATAAGGGAGTTATTGTGCAGAATGCAGTGGAATCCTCCTTAATAGCTGAAGTGAAAGAGAAGCAGTTTACGGATTCTATGTTATTGCAGCTAAAGGAAAATGTACAACAGAATTTGACAAAGGCATTTGATCTTACACAAGAAGGGGTACTTCAATGTCAAGGAAGATTATGTGTACCAGATGTAGATGAGTTGAGGAAACAAATTATGACAGAGGCGCATCAGTCGAGCTATTCTATTCATCTGGGTGCTACTAAAATGTACCATGACTTGAAAGAAGTGTATTGGTGGGAAAATATGAAAAAGAACATTGCAGAATTTGTCGTTCAATGCCCGAATTGTCAACAAGTGAAAGTAGAACATCAGAAACCAGGAGGTTACATGCAATGTATCAATCTTCCAGTCTGGAAATGGGATATGATTAATATGGACTTCATTATAGGTTTGCCTCGTACATTACGGAAATTTGATTCTATATGGGTTATAGTGGACAGGCTTACCAAGTCAGCGCATTTTCTACCAGTCAAAACCACCTATACAGCTGAAGAGTATGCAAAGTTGTATGTGAAAGAAATAGTACGATTGCATGGTATTCCACTTTCCATTATATCAGACAGAGGAGCACAGTTCACAGTGCACTTTTGGAGATCTTTTCAGCAGAGTTTGGGTACACAGGTGAATTTGAGTACGGCTTTCCATCCTCAGACTGATGGACAAGTAGAACGTACTATTCAGACACTTGAAGATATGCTACGAGCTTGTACCTTAGATTTTCAAGGCAGTTGGGATGACCATTTGCCTCTTATTGAATTTGCTTACAACAATAACTATCATTCAAGTATTAAAATGGCACCTTATGAAGCTTTGTACTGAAGGAAATGTAGATCACCAATTGGACGGTTTGAAGCAGGTGAAACTGCTTTACTTGGGCCAGATATTGTTCATCAGGCTATGGATAAAGCTAAAGTGATCCAACAGCGGTTACAAACGGCCCAAAGTCGTCATATGCTGATGTTGGAAGAAGAAGGCTTGAATTCTCCATAGGTGATTGGGTGTTTTTAAAGGTATCACCGATGAAAGGGGTAATGCATTTCGGAAAGAAAGGGAAATTGAGTCCACGTTACATAGGACCATATGAAATTATTAGAAGATTTAGGCAAGTTGCTTATGAATTAGCACTACCTCAAGAACTTTTCTCAGTCCACCCAGTGTTTCATGTTTCTATGCTTCGAAAGTGCATAGGGGATCCATCTCGTATTGTTCCCATTGAAGATGTCCAAGTTACTGAGGATCTTAATTATGAAGAAGTACCCATTGCTATTTTAGATCGACAAGTAAAGAGGTTGAGGAATAAAGACATAGCTTCCGTAAAAGTCTTTTGGAGAAATCAACAAGTAGAATAGATTACATGGGAAGCTGAAGAAATGATGAAATACAAATACCCCCATATATTTCAAATGGATGAAGAAGTTCAAAGTGCGGAAGTGGAGTCATAACAAGTAAGTCTCCATGAGCCTTAAGTGTTTATGTATATGTATGCTAATATAGAGATGCATTTGTTGTAATTGAAACAACATTGTTAACATTCGAGGACGAATGTTCCTAAGGGGGGAAGAATGTAACACCCCGTACCTTCCTAACCCTACTTGATGACATTGAATAATGTTTACTTAAGTGTCGAGAGCCACAAGTATGAATTTTGTAATGTTATTGATGAGATAATTGAATTTGGCCCTCGTACATGTGATTAAACCTTCGTAGGAGGTGTTTTGTGACTTCGTGGAATATTTGTGGGGTTAAAAAAATGAGGCTTGGAGGGCCTCCAAATAAAGTATATTAAGGTTAGAAAGTAAGTTAAAGAATAGAACTTGAAGTATCTAACCAAACCCGCGAAGAAAAGTCGAAAAATGGAATTTTTTGAAAAAACTAAGGGTGGGGCGCGCTAGAGGGCGTGCCAGTCCACTCTGGGCTAAAATTTTTAGACCACATGCAGCAAGCTAGCGCGCCCAAGGGCGTGCCAGGCTGGTTTTGCCCACTTTTCAAAGTTGGAAATTTTCTTAAGTCCAAAGGGTGCCCGGGGACGTACCGGGCCAATTTTTGCCACGTTTCTTCTACAACCATGAGCATATACATTGAATGACCGAAGTATTATATTGGTATGGTAAAATTACTCGTGAATGAATTTGGCATCAAAATGACGATTTTACCCTTTTGGTCAAAGTAGGCCATACGTGGCTAGAATCGCTTGTTTTTGGGATTGAGGCTACAAATATAAATACCGTGAGTAGGAATATCGTTGTAACGTGTATGAAATGATTTAAACATGAGAAATTATTGATTTTATTGGATAAAGTGAATTAGACTCAAAAAAGGCCCAAAATGTGAAAGAAGACATGGGCCAAAAATGGGTCAAATGACCCATTCTTGCCTTGACCTTCTAGACCAAGCATTTAATGATATAAGAGTGTATAAGGATTGAATTGAGGTCCTATATAATGGGCCAAAAATCTTATTTTTTATCCATTTGGAAATCTCATGCCTTTTAGATATTTTTCAATCATTTTTGCTCTCAAACCCTAAGAACTCAAAGTCAACTTTTGGAGCAAGGTCATTATTTTTCAATCTTGGGTAAGTGATTATTGCTATGGATTAATATATTATATGCATGGGAGAGTATGTAAATCATGTTGGTTATGCTTGGAAGTGTTGAACATGGTACTTTGTGTTTTTGGTAAAAGATATGATATCCACGGAATTGTAACTTGAAATATGACTTGTGATTTTGATAAAATAGCATGGCATGGATGAAATATCAACATGTATGGTGTGATTATGTTATTAAAATTGTTATTTTCATATAAGTGTAAATTATGGAATTTTGGCTGATACGTGCTATGAGGTGTATTAAGGTGACTTGATGGATTATTTGTGATATGGTGTGGATGAGAAGGTGTAAAGGAGAAGTTTTGTGGTGAAATGTTATTGATTATCATGTATTGGTCAATGTATGGAATATTGGGGGATTATTGGTATGATAATTTCATCAATGGTTTTGTCAAGGGGGAAATGGCATGTTTAAAGGCAAACATGAAATTCATTATCGTCATATGCATTTGTAAGGTAGTTGGTGGTTAATGTAAACTCCGTTATGTATTTGTGTTATAGCGTGAAACCTAAAGAAGAAGCGGGACTATTGTATGCACATCTAAGATTATATATTCGTATTGAGAATACAAGGTATGTAAGGTTACTCTGTCCGTATCTTTCTGCGGCAAATAGTATTCACTTTGACGTAACGTATGTCCCATCCCAAAATGTGCTAAGGTATCCTATATCCGGTTATCAATGGTCATTATTATATGTTTCCTACTCATTGATCAATTGTGAATCTCATGTCTCATATTCATGACTAATGTTCCAAAAGCCCAATAAGGTTACGTTCCGAAGTTCCAATAGTGGTTATATTCATGTATCTTGTTCATTGATTTTTGTCGAATGGTTTCAATGGTGTTATGTTTACAATAAGGCTATGTTTCCAACAATGTTTGTTCACATTTCTCTCACTCAATGGTTAATGATCCAAAGCTTCAAGTAAAGTTATGACTATCACTATATCAATATCAAAGTAATGAATGAAGTAATGCATATGTGGTTAATGATCAAGTATGGGTGGTAACTTTGGGGGCGAAATGCCTAGCTCAAGTCGATCCCGAGATTGTTGGATCAGGGGGCAGTCCTAGAGGCATAAGCCTAGCTCGTACCTATCCTTACAGGGGGCAGTTCTAGGGGTAATAACCTAGCTCGAGCCGAACCTGATGTGTTGCTATGGGTGGCAGCTCTAGGGGTAATAACCTAGCTTGAGCCGATCCCGACATATACTTATTCATGGGTGGTAGCTCTAGGGGAATAAGCCTAGATCGAGACGATCCCAACATAACATCATGTTATGATAAAACCCACTGTTCAGTCGGGGCCCGGGTATCACAGGTCACAGGCAAAGATGAATAATCATAGAAGCAAAGATACAAAGAAAGTAATGAAAGTAATATACATGATTTCCAAAGTACAGAACAGTAAATTATCCATATTGGTTATGCATTTGAATTTGAGTTCATTGACATATTTACATATCTTACAGTTTCATTTGAGTCTTACATACTCAGTACATTCTTCGTACTGACCCCTCTTGGGGGATTTACCTTACGTGCTGCAGGCGCAGGTACTAGTAGGCCTCCACAGTAGGTTGCCAGTTGTTGTGGATCATTGGTGAGCTTTAGTTATTTTGGGACTTCTCCGAGTCACAGTTGTTCATATGTTTTGGTATTGTACATGTTGTATAAAGCGGGGACTTGTCCCAACTTTCAGTTAGTGTTGGTAAATTTATCTATTAGAGTCTTTTGTATACATATGTAGGTGTATGAATGTAAGGTGGTATATGACATTTTTTACTTGGTGGCCTCAACGGCCAAGTTTCACATACGTATATATATATGTCACATGTTCCATGAATTCCGTTGTTGGTATTTAAAGCTCTTACATGATAATGGGTTTCTTATAGCTTTCATATGATTGAATAGAAGCAAAGCTTGGTTATCTCGGGCCTTGTCGGCTACGAGTGCGAATACGTCCCGATGGGATTCGGGGCGTGACAGTACTATGCTTCTATGAGTTAATTATGTAAAGCAACGCACGCTTGCATGAAGTGTCTATATACCTACAAACTTACCCACGTAACTATTTTCCCTCTCAGTAAGGCAACAATTGGCAATGCCAATTTGATGGTAGTATAGCATGTCCTAAATTCAAAAATAAATAAATTAAATACTCGTGTTGATAACATTTTATAAATAATAAACTAAGAATAAAGAAGAATATTAAAGAGAGGGAGAGTAGTTCTTATTTCTCTTGAGGGATGAATTGCAGTAAAGAGAACTCCTCTATTTATTGGGAAAAATTCCTCCTAATTTCTTTCCAAAAGATAGAAATTCCCTATCTTGATAGATATTTACTATATCTTGATATACATTCACTACAACTTGATAGACATTCACTATAAATTAAATATATTTATAAAAAATTGCTATTTTTTACTAAATTATTCTTTTTTTATATATTTTCTATCGATTGACGGTGTAACTAATAAAATTTTATTAGATTTAAATCCGTGCGAAACTCAGATTATATTAAATTCAAAATATATTAGTCCAAATAAATATTATGTATATAATTAAATTAATTATTTAAGCCCAATATATACGAATTTAATTAAAATCCAATTTTTATTTGGCTAGTCAATTAACTTGGGTTGCAAACGATTATTTCAATTTGCTAAGTCCAAGATGTCATCTTATTCTAGAGGACCAATTTGGTGCCACGTATCGAATGAAATGGCATGCCAAGTCAAGCGAAGTAGCCAATAGGATCATGCCATGTATCAAAATGATGTGGCATGCCTAGTAAAATCAAAGGCCAATAAAAATGTGCAATATGTACAAGTGACATGTTCCGGCCAATCACATATCATCATGTCACTTAAATCTGTTTGGCCGAAAGAAGCCTTTCTTCATCAAAACTCCTCCATTCCACAATTATAAATAAGGGTCTTTATAATTTAGAAAAAACACCAGAATTCTAATAAGAAGCAAGAGAGAGCTCGTGGATAAAATGCTGTAGATTTCTCTACAAGCTACAAGTTCAAGCATTCAAGCATCCAAGTTCATAGACTTAAGATCAATTCCACAAGATTCAAGATCAAGACTAGAATTCAAGTGCAAGTCGAGATCAAGTTCATTAAATTCACAATTCAAGATCAAGTTCATCAAATTCACAAGTCAACATCAAGTTCTTCAAATTCACAACTCAAGATCAAGACCACAAGATTAAAGATCAAGCTCAAAGCCCTTGAATTCAAGTACAAGTCGAGATCAAATCCATCAAGTTCAACAATCTTCAAGATTAAGATCGAAGGCCCTTGAATTTATATTTTAAAAGAAGAATCAGAGGATTCACTAAGATTGTAACAGTCATATTTTTGAAATAAAATACTATGATTGTTGTGATATTTTTCTGTCTTGATTATTATTTTCTTGACTTGAATTTTATCATCCACAAATTCTAGCATGCCCAGTGGGACCAAATCTGTTTCTCATCTCAACATTCTACCTATACAGCTGATGGACCTTAGCATCATGTCTGAAGAACTTATTTGAAGTCGTGTGATGATCCAAGGATTTGATCAAGGGGGTAGAGGATCATAGGTTCTATCAAGTTAGAAATCCACATGGAAGATTTTCAATCAAGCGCGTGGATGCAAATCGACCCCAAGACTTCATACAACATATTGCTTGGTAGGCCTTGGGTACATGGGAATAAAAAATTTTCATCCTCCTATTATAAGTGTTTGAAATATCTTGAAGGTGGAATTATAAGGAAAATAGTTGCTGATGATAATCCTTTTGCTGAAAATGAGTCACACTTTGCTGGTGTGAAGTTCTATTTAAAGAAATATGTTGTGAAGGAGGCAAAAATTGAAGATGTCAAAACAACCAAGTGTGATGAATTTGCAGCAATGAAGGTCAAGGTGACTATTGAAAAAGTCAAATTCACCACTGAGAAGCCTCCCTCATTCCAAACAAAGGAAACATTGTGTCCTTGAAAAAGAAGGAAACACTTATGCCCCGCTATGTTTCGAAGGTAAAGAAAGAGAAAGGTAACTCATTCGACCTCCAAGGAAATTTACTAGGGGGATAACTCTTTCTTTCAAGTGGATTGATGCAATAAACTTGTACTCAAAGCTACTTGGAGAATTTGTGGCTCAAAATATGCCACAAGAAATGGCCCTCCATATCAAGTGCACAAAAGAAGGCTTCGATCCAAATGCTTACAAGTTGTTTATAAAGGCTGGATATAATACCAAATAGCCATCAAAGTTAGAAAGGCTCCCATATAAATATACTATTAGGAAATCATGTGAAGGTTTAGGGTACAAGCAACCACTGCCAGTTCACATATCTATAAGAACGGCAAGTACACTACATCATTATGGAAGATGAAGTTGCTTCCAACAAAAGGCCTTCTATCTTTGATAAACTTGGAAAACTAACCACAAGAACTTCTGTGTTTGAGATGTTAGTCCATTGAAGAAGAAGAATACCAAGCATCGAAGAAGCTATCAGAAGGTGATAATGTCTGCTTTACCTAGAACCCAAAAGTATTTTCAAAATTTGATTCCTTCTAGACTAAGGCGACAGATGGAACTAATGGTTTCATGTAAGGAGGTAGTAAAGTCAAAGACTCATACTGTAGTTTATACCAAGGAACATGAGGAAGACGAAGAGAGTGAAGGCTCTTCATATCACATTACTTCCCAAAGTGAGGAATATACCTCATTTTAAATGAAGGGTGATGAAAAGTTGAAAGATATTACCTCGTGTTATCATATATCTATCAATGAAGATGACCCTCAAGAGGAGGAAGAAGCTGGAGATGCTCCATCAGAACTTGAAGGAGTGATGAGCACAGTAAATCCCTTAAAGAAAGTTAATCTTGGCACTGATTAAGACCCAAGGCCAACATACCTGAGTGCTTTTCTAGGAATGGATGAATAAATTTCTTATATGGATATACTCAATAAATATAGGGATGTATTTTCTTGGAGTTATGAAGAGATTCATGGCTTGGATCCAGAAGTAGCAGTCCAGTAGTTAGCAGTCAAGAATGGTGCTCGTCCTATTAAGCAAGCTCAAAGGCAATTTAGACCAAAATTGGTTCCATTGATAAAAAATAAGGTTAACAAACTCATCAAAGTTGACTTTACTAATAAATTTAAATACCCCACTTGGATTTCTTGCATTATTCCTGTGAGGAAGAAAAATTGACAAATTTGAGTTTGTGTTGACTTTAGGGATCTCAATAATGCATGTCCTAAGGATGAATTTTCAATCCCCATTCCAGAGTTGATGATTGATGGTACCACTGGTTATGAGGCAATGCCTTTCATGGATGGTTCATCTGGCTATAACCAAATCCATATGGCATTAAAAGATAAAGAACTTACTGCATTTTGTATGCCTAATGATATTTATTGCTACAAAGTGATTCCTTTTGGTTTAAAGCATGTTGGTGCTACATTTCAAAGGTCTATGCAAAATATCTTTGATGAATTGCTCCATAAAAATATTGAATGTTACATAGAATACTTAGTGGTGAAGTTAAGAAAGAGAAGCGACCACTTGAAAGACTTGAGGATAGTGTTCGAGTTGCTTTAAAGATATCAAATCGGAATGAATCCATTGAAATATGCCTTTAGAGTTAATTTTGGAAAGTTTCTTCATTTTGTTGTGTGACATAGAGTAATTGAGATTGATCAAGCTAAAATCGAAGCAATTTTGAAGATGCCCGAGCCTCAAAACATTCACGAGTTAAAAAATCTTCAAAGAAAGCTAGCATATCTAAGGAGGTTCATCTTGAATCTACCTAGGATATGCTAACCATTCATCCATCTTATGAAGAAGGGTACTTATTTCAAGTGGGACCAATCTTGTAGTAACATCTTTGAATATATGAAGTCATATTTGATGAAGCCTCCCATTCTTGCGGCTCCTATACCTGGAAAAGCTTTGATACTGTACATTGCGGGTCAAGAAAGGTCAGTTGGAGCACTATTGGCTCAAGAAACTAGTGAAGAAAAAGAGAACTCCCTTTTTTACTTGAGTAGAACGATGGCACCAAATTAGCTGAATTATTCGCCAATTAAAAAGTTGTGTTTGACATTAATCTTCTCAATCCAAAAGATGAAGCACTACTTTCAAGCTCACGTTGTTTGTCTTATATCTAAAGAAAATCCCATCAAGTTTGTGATTTCAAAACCAGTCCTCAGTGATTGACTTGAAAGGTGGTACCTTTAGTTTCAACAATTTGAGATTGTGTACATCCCTTAAGAAGCTATAAAGGTACAAACACTAGCAGACTTTTTGGTAAATCATCCAATACCTGATGATTGAGAGCTAATCGATAAATTTCTTGATGAAGATGCAATGGCTATTGAAGTTTGACCTCCATGGAAAATATACTTTGATGATGCCACTCATTAAGGTAGAGCTGGCTCTGGCATAGTATTAATCACTCTACAAGGAGAAGTTCTTTCATACTCCTTTACTCTAACACAGTGTTGCTCCAACAAAGTCATTTAATATCAAGCATTAATACTTGGACTCGACATGGTCACTAAAATGAAGCAATTATAATTGCAAGTCTTTGGTGACTCTCAGTTGGTGATCAATCAACTCTTAGAAAACGATAAGGTCAAGAATCTTGAGTTGCACCCATATCGTGATTATGCTTAAAAATTCATAGAATGGCTTTGATATGTGACACTCCAACACATACCGAGGAATGAAAATATAAAAGTTGACACTTTGGCTGCTCTAGCTTCAACTCTAACTCTTCTGAATCAAACACAAGTTACTATCTTCCTGTAATGACCCTCCAAGTCATTTTCTCAATTTATGTTCATTTTTAGTATTTTGAGCCTCTCCATAGCAGGTACATGTCATTTATGACTTGTTGAAACTATCAATTTGGTTATCGGATAGTTTGTTTGGGTTTTAGGCTCATTTCTCTATTTTGGAGCTTTCACTGTTAAGGAATTGGTCTCAGAACAATACTCCTAATAAATAGCCTCAGATGGAAATACTGACAGTTTTGTTAGCTCTAAAAAGTTGATTTTAGGCTAGGGGAACCCTTTGTCTGGGTCCCAAGGCTTCCGAACTCATTTTGAGCTATTGAGTGGAAATTGGTTAAAATAGAACTATAGATGTGGGGCTCATATTTTGTCAAAATGACCTCCGTTGGGAATTTCAATGGTTTCATTGGGTCCAAAATGTTGAATTTGGTATGCTAGCATAGTTCATTTGCACGCACGGAGTCCGACCGAATCCCGAACCCCCAGTCAAAGTCCATGAGGACTTAGTGAAATTACTGTTTCACAACATCTGGTGCAGCCTTCATATGCTCTTCGTGATCGCAAGTTGGGCCGTGTTTGTGAAGGGTCAAACTCCTTACCATCGCATTCATGAACCTTTTCATCGCGTTCGCGATGAAGGGTGAGTCGACATAATCCTGTCTTCTTCGTGGCGATCACGACCCTGTGCATCGTGTTCACGGTAGTCTCATCCGCTTACCTTTGCATTCATGACCCATCACTTGTGTTTGCGAAGGGTAATCTTCCTGGTCTTCATGTTCACGATATCTAGCCCTCGCGATCGCTATGGGTATTAGCCTGGCAGTATAAAATCCCCTCTTTCCCGATTTTTCATCATTTTCTCACCCATTTAGGCCATTTTAGACCTAAGAGCTCAAGAAATTGTGGAAAATCAATGATTTGAGCTTGGAATGTGTAGAGTATGATGAAGTGACCATTTCCCATTAATTCCTTTCTAAGTTTTTGTCCCAAATTTCATTTAATTCTTGGTTTTAGGTTTAGATTCCTTGGGATTTGGGGGCTGATTTGAGCCTTGATTTGCGCTCAACTTCTGAGCACGCATTCTTTGTGCTTTGATGGACCTCATGACTGATTCAATTTTGGAATTTTATTTGTGGGCCCTACAGGCCTTTTTTTACCCAATTTTGGGCCCAGAGTCTTATATAGCAATATGAGTATCGTTTTACTCTGAATAATGTGTAGATTATTATTTTGATAGTGTGGTGTTTTTTTCAAGATCATGGAGCAAGGACAAGCTATTCATGGATGGTTCAAGATTGCGGTTCAGCAAGGAGGTAGGCTTCGGTCTACTTTTCTCTATGAGATTGTGTATTGTATGTATTGTATGTTAGGGATTTTGAGATGTATTTATACCTAGTAATACCATGACTTGACCTATTTAGGGAATTTAGAATAGAAATGTGACCCGAACCCTAACCTAGAATACGTGTTATGGTTGTAGGATCCTAGTATACTTGATTATAGACTTGCTTAGCCATAGATTGGCATGAAGGATTCCTTAGTATAAAACTTACCTTACTGTTAGTAAATTGGGCGGTATTTCCAGATTAGATACTTCTATTAGCTTTATGCCCTTATCTACCTTAGTTTTCCATTTATGGTATTAATATCCTGTTAATTTATATATTGTTGGGCCCGAGACCCTGGTTACGATACCACTTAGACACAAGGTTAATATCCTATCCTTTGAAAGAATGTGGTTCTAGTTTATTGATGCTTAAATGCTTACGGTTGTATTGTTTAGATACTGGTGATGGCATGCATACATTTAGGTGCATTTACATTTATGTAGTGGTATAATTCTGGTTAAGACCTTGATTTTACTACTATTTTCTAAAAAGGGATTTATTCCCGCTTCTGTTCACTTTAAAATGGAAATTACTTTGGCAATTAGACCGAGGTTAATTCCGATCCATTATTGATCCACTCTCTTTTAACACTACATATTCACTTTGGTCGAGGGAGATTCTGACCCTTTCTACACTACTATACTATTTTAGACCCTAATTCAATCTCAAGCAATGGATTTACAGACATATACTTATTCAGTTCTGGTTCAAGTCTGTCATTTCTTGTTATACTTTATATATGTCTCCAGTACTGGACGAAGTAGATTGGTTATAATGGTTATTGGAAGTCCTGGTTTGGGACCAGGCAATATATATACGAACATCCTGAGTCCTTTATGGGTTCCTCAATCTGAGTTACATGCTGGAAGAGGTGAGATTCATAGGTCCTTCCTTGAGAGTAGGCAAGCCGAAGGAGGTGTATATATACTTTGTACGTTATGGCACTCTGTTTATATGGTACTATTGGTTTTCTTTACATTCATTCATTCATATACATTGCCTATCACTAGTATAATTTTTTGATACTTGTATCTATCAGTCTTATGGGGGGCTTTATAGATTTAAGAATGGTTGTTGTTTGCTTGTTTGTGCCTCTCCGGGCTTATAGGGGCCCGATTGGGGTTATTGGTGGTCCGGGCTATTCAGTTACTTATTGTTTGGTTATCATTACATAGCTAGTGGCACTTTGGTTGTGGGTTGGTACCCAAGGATGTTGGTACGTTCTTGATTCCTTTTACTCATTATTATGGTAAGATTTATCATTGTTAGATCACCTTTTGATTAGGCATATTTCCGTTAGAGACCTTGATTATGCTAGAGTTCTCTCCCTTATTATTTATGATCCCAGTGAGATTAGACTGGTCCCCTCAGAGTAGTACTCTCGTATTTAGTTATTGGTATAGCATGGTTATATATATATTTTTCTTTGGCTACTCTTTGTATATTATTTCTTTCCTTTCTACTACTATTGTATGTTGTATATCTTTTCTTCACTATATTATCGTTATGAACTAGTTACTTATGGTATGGATCTTGGTCCCGAATTATTAGTAGTACATGATAGATTACCCATATCGCTTTATTAGTATTATTATGCTTAGTTTTATGGATAGTTACCTGTAATTTATATTCCTAATTTACATGTTATTTATACTTGTATTATTTCTAGAGCTCAGTCAGCCGATGCCTACTGAGTACCAAAGCCTGCCTATCATAGTATGAGTTCTCACTGTTGATGTGTGCATTGTGCAAAAAAGCCATGGATCAGAGATTGGGGTGAGCTCTTGATGTTTGGAGTATTCCTGCTCCCCCTTATATTGTTAGTTTGATCTCTATTTTGTATTTTAGATACGGCTTGGTATATATATATATAGATAGATAGATATAGATATATATTGACTCTGTATTCCACTTTGTACTCCTATTGTATTAGAAGCTCTTTTACTGACTTCACCAGGTCTTGGAGTTGTAATCTTTATTAGTCTCTTTATTAAATTCCTTTTCGCTATTTTTTTCATTTCTATTGGTAGTCCGTTACTAGCTATTTTGGACTACGAGTTGACTTACTTACTGGTGGGTTATAGTAGGTGCCATTATAACCTGAGAAATCAAATCGTGATAAATTGGTATCAGAGCATAGGTTTACCGGTGTTGTTGGTATAAGGGCTAAGTGCCTAGTAAAGTCTTGTGGATCGGTACAGAGATGTTTGTATCCTATCTTCAGGAGGCTATGTGGTATTCTTAGGAAATTTTATTCTTAATTCCTTGTTGTGTGCCCGTACTTTTATGAACCTCTAAGTAATTCTTTTGACTCCACTCTTTCCCAGATGGATAGCACGAGGTTGTCGATAGATGCGGAGGGGACTTCTATGTGTGTTACCATAGTTTCAGCTTAGCGTCAGACAAGGGAGTTAGAGATTCATATCAAGGATCTTCAGCATCAACTAGAGGGTCTGGGGCCAGCCCAAACTCCGATAAAATTTATGACTGCCTCATCTTATCAGGATACTGTGCTAGGGATTTTGAATTTTTTTGTAGATACATCACAGTCAGTGGTGGTGCCTGGTACATTGAGTGGTTCTTAAGCCAGAGTTGGTTTTATTGGTATTCAGTAGGGTTCTCTTTCAATTTTAGAGTATGAGATTGGGTTTCTAGAGTGGGCCAGACACACTCCCATGTTATTTCCTACAGAGCATAAGATAGTGTGTGGATTTGTCAGAGGATTGAATTTACCACTGTGCTTGGCGTCAGAGCAATTGATAGCAGCTGGGTCTACTTTTCTTCAGGTTGTTGATCATGTAAGGACTACAAAAATGGCATGTATGGAGACATATGGAGGTGGCGGTAAGAGGCCATATCAGCAGTATAGTGTTAGAAGTATTCCGTATGGAGGTCGGGATCCTCCAAGCAGAGGTCAGAATTAATGGCAACCTATTAGGTTCGTATAGGTAGCACTTCATATTATAGGTGGCTGTCAAATATGTCATGGTAGTTGCAGCGGATAAAGTCTTGGTCAGACAACACAGGGTATTCAGTCTAGGTTTTTAGGCCGTGGCGGCCATTCTGGGTCAGTAGGTTCAGTGCATCCAAGTGTTCCAGGGGCATGTTTTGATTATGGTTAGATTGTCCATTGGTCTAGGGAGTGCCCCAGGCGTGAGTTGGTCAGCCAGTTGGGGTCAACTTGTGTTTCTCGCTAGGTTAGAGCTTTAGGGTTTGTTATGACTGTAGAGAGATGGGTCATTGGTCCAGAGAGTATTACCGATATGGGATTATGGAGAAATTAGTGCATACAGATCAGTCTCATAGGATTATGGCACCTTCAGGCAAAGGTAGTGCACTTAGTATTTTGGTTGGTCGTTCAGACGCTTAGTCCAGGCTTGGATGCGTTTGGATTCATACTTCTACGAGCAGTTAGGGACCATAACTTTAAATTCCATCATTATAGGTGCGCTTTTGATTTCTAACTTTTAGTTTCTATTTGAATTATGTTAGGGTTTTCATACCCATCGATAGTTACCTGCCTTGATGTTACTGCATTAGTTGTTTAGCTTTTGTGTAGATTTTATGCATATGTGACTAACCCCGCAGATATTTTCTTTTAGTAGTGGAGCGGTGTTGTGATTTTCTTGGGGTGTAGCACTTGGGTTAAAGTCCCTTTCCTTTGGCATATTGGCCTTGTTGTGATCTTAGGGTGGTACTGGTTGTTTTTCATTTTTGTGCCACCTATGCTTTATACGGTTATTAATATTGTCACTGTTTTGACGTCGATTGCTTCTTACTTGATAGACGGCTAGACTAGTGTTATCTAGTTAGTATCCCTTTCTTTTTGATTCTTATTCATTATCTTAGATGGCTAACTCAGTTGGTTGGTTCTCTCCCTTTTAGTGAGGTAAGATTGGTTATTTTCCTTCTCTATTAGAAGAATTAGATTAGTTTTTGAGAGTGAGTGAAGAAAGGTTTGGCCTTCCATGGTTTCATCATGATTCTAGCTTGGTCAATTCTTTTCTATAGCCTGCTCCTATCGTTGATAAGTCTGAGGCTTGCATTCTAGTTTGTTAGATTTATCTCCTGGTAAGAGTCTTAATCTTGGTATTGGTGTTGAGTTGGTACCCCATTCTTTCTTCATTGTGATTCATGGTTCAGTTGAGTTAAGGTTGGTTTAAATGGGTGAATTCAGAAATTTCTCATTTTGGTATTGTTCGGCCTGATGTGACTTCGTGGAATGCTCATGCGCGGTTATATGTGCTTATAGGTAATCATTGCCGCAGATTGAGTATTGGTTTTACCAAATTCGGGCTAAGATTGAATTTTTTTTAGTTGCTCGAGTTTTGGCTACTGTTAGTACCCTTTACAGCCTTGGTGAGTTCTTGGACAGCATTTCAGTTCCAGTTCTTTCTGGAACCATTAGGGGATATGCTTGATTCCTAATAGTAAGATTGATTTGGGTATTTGACTTTAGCGAAGACTTATCGGGTGCAACTGTGGTTTTTGACTCTTTTGAATGACGGCTTGGGAGTGGTGATAGATTTTGGTATATGGATGCTTACTTGTCAACAGGATCGGTTTGGATATTTAAGATCGAGTAATTTAGCTTTAGTGTTGAGATTATAGATATGGATTTCTTAACTTGGTTGCAGCCCCATTTTGAGATTTTGATTCAGTTGGGCATTAGTTAACAGGCTGAAGAGGCCTACTCATTACCTACCGGCTCAATCTTCTTCAGTTCAAAAAGATAGTTTTAGCTAAATGCTAGGAGGATGGTCCGTTGGCAGATGGTATTTGTTTTTACTACTTTTGGCCTTGATTCTCAGCTTTTATCTGAAATGTTGTATGTTTACTAAGCGAAAGAAGTGTACTCGAGTAAGGTTTAGGATGGTTTCACCCACAATTGGTAGGGCACTCTAGAGCGGATAGTTCAATTTTGATAGTTTGTGCTTCAGACTCATGGCTATTAAATTCAAGGGTCATCGGGACCAGTTAGTATCTTGGAAGAGGTCGTAGACATTGGTCATCACCGTTTGAGCATTCAGGTAGACCTTATGGGGCATATTTATATGCTAGTCCATGTGGATTTTTGATGGGTCAGCTTTAGTCTTTTGAGGCTAGGGTGGTGTGATTACGTGAATAGGAATTGGATGATGCTGAGTGATTTTGTGCAGTTCAGAGTAGACAATAGGTTTGAAAAGACAAGAGAATATTAGATTTGGAGTTTGGAGTTGGTGGTATGGTTCATGCCTTAGGTTATCCTTAGCCTGGTCGAGTATCTGCTTGGTTGTACTTGTTTTAGTATGAGTTTAGCATGTTGTGGTTTGGGTTTACGTGTTTTAGTCGTGCTCAGTTCAGTTGGAGGCCAGTTGGTGATTGAGAATGAGTTTTTGTTTATTTGGAAAAGTGAAGTAAGGAAGTTGGCAAAAAAGAGGATACCTTTAGATAAATCCCTTAGTAGTGTCGTTTAGCCTTAGAGGTTACCTGGGAAGTCTTGCTGGGTGTATACATACCCAGTACCTTGTTCTTTTGAGCTTTGGGGCTCTTTCTATCCATTGAATTTTGCGGATGAAAGTCCTTTTAGTTGTGGATATTGTAATGACCCTCCAGGTCATTTTTTCAATTTCCATACGTTTTGGTATTTCTAGCCACCCCATAGCGGCTACAGGTCATTTATGACTTGCTGAAACTGTCTGTTCGATTATCATACAATTTTTCTGGGTTTTTGGCTCATAATAATCTCCTAATAAATAGACTCAGATGATAATTCAGACAGCGTCGTTAGCTTTGAAACTTTGATTTTAGGCTATGAGGACCCTTGGTTTGGGTCCCGAGGCTTCCAGACTCATTTTGGGCTTTTGGGTGGAAATTAGTCAAAATGGAACTTTGGATGTGGGACACATATTTTGTCGAAACAACCTCCGTTGAAAATTTTGATAATTCTATTGCGTTCGAAATGTCAAATTTGGTGTAGTAGCATAGTTCATTTGTGTGCACAGGGTCCGACCGAATCCCGAACCCCCAGTCAAAGTCTGTAAGGATTTGGTGTAATTGTTGGTTCACAAAATCTGGTGTAGTTTTCAGTTGCTCTTCGCGATCACGAGGTTCGGGCTGTGTTCGCAAAGGTTCAAACTCCTGACAGTCGCGTTCGCGAGCCCTTCCATCACGTTCGCGATGAAGGATGACACAACCCAATCCCATCTTCTTCTTCGTAATTGCGACCCTGTGCATCGTGTTTGTGGTAGTCTCATTCACTTACCTTCGCGTTCGCGAACCATCACTCGCATTTGTGAAAGGTAATTTTGTCACGCCTCGAATTCCAATGGGTCTGACTTGCACCCGAAACCGATAAGGCTCGAGAGAACCAACCTTCATTCATGTACACTCGTATTCATGTCATTAAATGAACAACACTCTATCACATGTGGCTACAAGATACCCATAGCGGAAGTCATGGAAAACATATGATTCATATAGATATGAAACTTGGCCGTTAGGGACATCAAGTCAAAGTGGACATACATCTCTTAGATTCATCTTCCTACATACGTCTACAAAGCCTCTAACAGATACATGTACATAACCAACCTACAGTCGGGACATGTACCCGGTTTATACACCAATTACAATACCAAAACAATGAACACATGTGACTCGGAAAGCCCCGAACCAACTGGAGTTCACCAATGATCCGCAGATGACTCGTAGCCTACGGTGGAGGTCTACTAGCACCTGTTCCTGCAGCAAGTAAGGTAAGTCCCCCAAGGGACGTCAGTACGAAGAATGTACTAAGTATGTAAGGCCATAAGAAACTGTATGATACATAAATACTTCAATGGAATCAATTACGAGTGAATAATCAATATGGATAAGTCACCATTCTGTATGTGTGGAACAATGTGTATTACATTCATTACTTCTTTTGCTTGTACGTTCATCATCTTTATTATTCATACAGCTGATCAGTGGGTCATATCATAGTCATCCACCTTATCGGTGGGTCATAAAATAATCATCCACCTTATCGGTGGGTCATAACATAACATTAGGATCAGCTCGAGCTAGGCTTATGTACCCCTTTGACACTGTCCCTTGATCCAATATTCTTGGGATCGGTTCTAGCTAGACTTATGTGCCCCTTTGAACCATCTCGACTCTCAAACAATAAACCATATATGCATTACTTCTTTCATTATTTCGTTGCATTACTTCTTTCCTTTACTTTTGTGAGATTGATACATTGGCGATCATGACATTATTGGAACTTGGGAGAAATGTCCATACTTATATGATAGGTGAATGACAATTGGTCAATGAATAAGGAACATGTGAATAACAATAGATGACAACCTAAAATGATATCCCTTTGGACAATTCGGAATGGAATAAGTACAATGACAATGGGAACATTATGTGCTACAGAAGGATACGGAAAGAGTAACCTTACATACCTTATATTCTCAATATGAATATAGAGTCCTATATGTGAATACAACAATACAAATCCTTCCTTACGTTTTACTCTATAACACAAGTACATCACGAAGCTCCCGTTAACAACTAACTACATTACAAGTGCATAAGACGATAATGAATTACGTGACTGCCATACAACGTCATTTCGCCCTCTTACAATACCATTTATTGTATCACCATACCAACAATACCATAACATTCCACACATTGACCAAGACCTCATAAACTGTAACACCACGTACCTTCCTAACCCTATGTGATGACGTTGACTAATGGTTATTTAGGCGTCGAGGTGCCATGAGTATGCATTTGGTAATGTTAATGATGAGGAAATTGAAATTGGGCCTTGTACATGTGATTAAACTTGTGTAGAAGATGTTTTCAAATTTTCATGGAGCATTTGTGGGGTTCAAAATGAGGCTAAGAGGACCCCTAAACAAATTATATTAAGGTTAAGAAGTAAGTTAAAGAATAGGACTTGAAGTATCTAACCAAACCCGCTAAGAAAAGTCGAAAAACAAATTTTTCAAAAAAACTAAGTGTGGGGCGCGTTTGGGACCGTGCCACGCCGCTCTGGGCTAAAAGTTTTAGTCCAGATGCATCAAGTTGGCTCGCCCAAGGGCGTGCCACGCTGGTTTTGCCACTTTTTCAAAGTTGGAAATTTTCTTAAGTCCCAAGGGTACCCGGGGACGTATTGAGCTGATTTTTGCTACGTTTATTATACAACCACGAGAGCATACATGAAATGAGTGAAATATTATATTGGTATGATAAAATTACTCGAGAACGAATTTGGACCCAAAATGACGATTTTACCCTTGTAGCCAAAATAAGCCATACGTGGCTAGAATTGCTTGTTTTCGAAATCGAGGCTACGAGTATGAATTTCATGAGTGGGGATATTGTTGTAACACGTATGAGATGATTTACACACGAGGAATTATTGATTTTATTGGGTTAAGTGAATTGGGCTTAAAAAGGGCCCAAATTGTAAAAGATGGCATGGGCCAAGAATGGGTCAAATGACCCATTCTTCCATTGAATAATGCAACACATTGAATTAAATGCCAAGAGTGGCTAAGTATGAAATTAAGGGACTATATAAAGGGGAAAAGGGCTGATTTTATTCAAGATAAATACACATGCTTTTTCTATCTTTTTCTAGAAAATTCTCAAGAAAGCCTCTTTGGCTCCCAAATCCCTAAGCTTTCTCTTGGAGCAAGATCATCATCTTCCAAGCCTTGGTAAGTATATATTCTCATGGATTAATATATTATATGCATTAAAGAGTATGTAGATCATGTTGGTTGTGCTTGGAAATGTTGGACATGGTACTTGGTGTTTTGTATGAGATTTGTGATCTATGAGATTCAAGCTTCAATTATGACTTGTGCCTTTGATGAAAGATCATGGTATGGATAAAATATGAACGTGTATGGAGTTATTTTGTTATTAAACATGTTATTTTTCTATAAGTCTAAATTATGGGATTTTTGCCGATTTGTTGTTGTGAGGTGTATTGAAGTAATTTGATGGAATAATTATGATGTGGTGGTGATGGGGAAGTGTAAAGTATGAACTTGGTGTGACGTGCTATTGGTTATAATGTATTGGTCAATGTTGGGAATATTGTGGGATTATTGGTATGATGATTTCATAAATGGTATAGTCAAGGGGGAAATAACACATTAAAGCCAAACATGTGACGTATTGTTCTTGTATGCCATTGTAAGGTAATTGGTGGTTAATGTTGGTTCCGCTATGTATTTGTGTTGTAGAGTGAAACATAAGGAAGGAGCGGGGATATTGTATGCACGTCTAATATTGTAGAATCGTATTGAGAATACAAGGTATGTAAGGTTACTCTTTCCGTATCCTTCTACAAGATATTGTTCCTATTGACATTGGGCTTGTTTTAATTCCGAGAGGCTTGAAGTACATCAATTCAGGGTGACGTATATTGTGTTATTCATATGTACCCTATTCTTAGATAAATTATGATTCACTTATACCTTGGACATTGATTGAAATTCCTAAGACATCATAACGTGATATTTTCTTAAAAGAACTATCCCAAGAGAGTAAGATGCAAGAGGATCTATTTAAGCTTGAATAGCATGTTCCCAATCATGTCATGTTCCAAAGTCCAATAATGTGATGATTATCTTTGTATCAATCTTTCACAAGTAAAAGTACCAATCTCATAAGAGTAATAGGAAGTGATGTGCAAGTTAATATATCTATTTCTCATAAGTGAAGATGTCAATCTCATGAAGTAAAGGAGTGAAGTAATATATATATGTGTGCTTCAAATCATGTCATGATCCTCAATGTCTCAATCACTCTTAAAATGGAAATGACAATATAAGAGATGTATAAGAACATAAGAGTTGTATAATTATTAAGTAATCATGGGTGGTATCCCAGGGGAGACAGAATAGCCTAGCATGGGTCGATCCTGATACATCCCAGGGGCAATAATCCTAGCATGGATTACCTCACGATATCCCATGGGCGACACGAAAGCCTAGCATGGGTTCACATAACATCCCAGGGGAGATAAGCCTAGCATGGGTTACCTCACGACATCCCAGGGGGGACACGAAAGCCTAGCATGGGTTCACAAAACATCCCAGGGTTAAAGTACCTAGCATGGGTTAATCTAATCCCAGGGGAAACAAAATAGCCTAGCATGGGTAGAACAATAAAGATGAATAAAAGATGAAGACAAGAGAAGTAAAGAACATAAAATACATGGCTCCCCATATACAAAAAGAGAGTTTATTCACATTTTTGTTTCCTTATATTGATTTCATTATTGTATTTATTATGTATGATGAATTTCTTATGAGCCTTACATATTCAGTACATTCTTCGTACTGACCCCTCGGGGGAATTACCTTACATGTCGCAGGTGCAGGCACGAGTAGACCTCCATTGTAGGTTGATAGTTGATTGCGGATCTTTGGTGAGCCCAGTTGCTTCGGGACTTTTCGAGTCATAGTTGTATAGTTGTATGGATGTTGTAAATATTGTATAAAGCGGGGACTTGTCCCGAATGTCAGTTGGTCTGGTAAATGCATCTGTTAGAGGCTTTTGTAGACATGTGTGGGTTATGATGTGAAAGATAAATGTTCGTTTTGACTTGATGGCTCCAACGGCTAAGTTTCAAAATCTATATATAACATAAGTTTCCATGTTTATGTTTTCTGCATAGTTGCATAAGGTTTAATAAGATTCATATGAGGTTACGCATACGAAGGTTCATGAGCAAATATTGGTTCTCTCAGGCCATATCGGCTTTGGGTACTAATCACGCCTCGTTGGAAGTCGGGGCGTGACAAAAGTGGTATCAGAGCAGGTCGTTCTAAGGGTGTCTACAAAGCCGTGTCTGAGTAGAGTCTTACTTATCGATGTGTTGTGCACCACATTTATATGTAGGATGCTACGGAACATTTAGGATGTTGATTCTTTTCTTCATGCTAGATTGTGCAATAGAGCCGATGTTGTAAGATGAATTGGACCAAATCATGGTGATTTTTTTTCTTTGGTATAGTTAAAATGCCAATCACGAGAGGAGGTAGAGGTAAAGGGAAGCAGGTGGATGTGCCTGCTGAAGAACGAATGAGTAGATTACCACCTGACCAAGCTAGTCAAGGTGGAGCTGACGCTGAAATTGCATCGCAGTCTTCCTCTACTTTTCCAGCTCCAGAAGAGCCAAGAGGTAGGAAAGTACCTGCGGAACCACCTATGAATACCACTGATCAGAATTTACGAAATGTAGTACATATGTTCACTCAATTGGTAGCTGCACAAGCACAAGGACGAGCTGGTCCAATGGTAAATAAAGATGACGCGGCTAGAGCAGCTAGTCGGCGTACACAGGACTTTCTAAAATTGGACCCTCCTATATTCACTGGGTCAGACTTGAAAGCATATCCACAGGACTTTGTGGATCAAATCCAGAGAGCTTTGGAGGTAATGCATGTAACAGGTGTAGAAACGGTTGAGCTAGCAGCTTATAGGTTGAAGGGTGAGGCTATATTATGGTATGAGGACTGGAAAAGATCAAGAGGCATTGATGCACTCCCATCTGGTTGGGAAGAATTTAAAACGGCATTTTTGGATCACTATCTTCCCTATGAGATCCGTGAGGCTCGTGCGGATCAATTTTTAAATTTACGTCAAGGAAATATGAGTGTTAGAGAATACAGTTTGCAGTTTAATTCCTTGGCACGATATGCTCCAAATGTGGTGGCCACGATGGAAGATAGAGTACATAGATATGTGGACAGATTGGAGCCTTATTTGGTACAGGACTGTACTATCGCTGCCTTAAATTGAGATATGGATATCGCTAGAATACAGGCCTTCGCACAAAAGATGGAAGACCAAAGTCAAAGAAAGAGGACACAGAAATCTGAGGAAGGGCCAGCAAAAAGGGCTAGACCTACAGGGCAGTCTATGGTGTCCCCAGGAGAATCTAGATCTCGAATGTTACCGCCTAGGCCCTCATTCTCTTATTCCATAGCAGGTGCTCACTTCCAGTTCCGAGGGTCTAGAGGTGGTCCATCTGGATAGAGTAGTGGAGTGCAGGGCTCACAGATAGAAGGATTTTCTCGTCCTCCGTGTCAGCGTTGCGGAAGGTACCATATAGGTGAATGTCGGTTAGGGACAAATGCTTGTTTTTGGTGTGGTACAGAGGGGCACATGATGAGAGAATGCCCACAAAGGGGTGTGAGTGGTAGTGCACCACCTACGGGATCAACCGTTGTGTCATCAGCATTGGTTCCTTCCCCAGGCAGAGGCGTTCAGTCTATTGGTTGTGGTAGAGATATGAGAGGAGCATCTAGTACTAGTGGGGCCCAAAATCGTACCTATGCTCTCATGGACAGGCAGAATGAAGAGGCAACTCCTGATGACGGTACCAGTAGTTAGGTATATTACCATTGCTACATGATGTGTATATATTGAATGATCCGAACTCTACTTTATAGTATGTTACTCCATCAGTTACTATGACTCTAATGGGATACCGGAGTTATTAGTTAAGTCAATGGAATGTCTCTATCTGTCAGAAAATTTAGTATATATCGAAATGGTATAGTAGATATTTGCACTCATAGATGATTAAGTAGTCTTAAAGGCGTCACTCATGAGAAGTATAATGGAATTCCGAAAGAAGGGAAAAATGACCCTATACAACATGCCATGTGAAATTGTTGAAATTATATAAGAGTTTCCTTACATATTGTTCCCATTGAAAATATACAACGTTCGGAGGATCTAACTAGGAAAAGATAGCTATGGCTATTCTAAACCGAACTTTCTGTAAAAGTCCTTAGGAGAAAACAACAAGTAGAGGAGATCACATGGTAAGCTAGAAAAGTGATGAAATCAACGTACCCATATTTGTTTCAAATGGAAGAAAAGGTTCCAATTGTGGAAGTGTACCAATAATAAGTAATTAGCTATGAGCTTCATGAGTCTATATATGTATAGGCGAATATAGAGATGCATGTGTTATAATTGAGGCAACATCGTTAACATTCGAGGACGAATGTTTCTAAGGGGGGGAAAATTTAACACCCCGTACCTTCTTAACCCTATGTGATGACGTTGACTAATGGTTATTTAGGTGTCGAGGTGCTATGAGTATGCATTTGGTAATGTTAATGATGAGGAAATTGAAATTGGGCCTTGTACATGTTATTAAACTTGTGTAGAAGGTGTTTTGAAACTTTCATGGAGCATTTTTGGGGTTCAAAATGAGGCTAAGAGGACCCCTATACAAAGTATATTAAGGTTAAGAAGTAAGTTAAAGAATAGGACTTGAAGTATCTAACCAAACCCGCGAAGGAAAGTCGAAAAATGTATTTTTCAAAAAAAACTAAGTGTGGGGAGCGTTTGGGACTGTACCACGCCGCTTTGGTCTAAAAGTTTTAGTCCAGGGGCAGCAAGTTGGAGCGCCCAAGGGCGTGCCACGCTGGTTTTGCCACTTTTTCAAAGTTGGAAATTTTCTTAAGTCCCAAGGGTACCCGGGGAGGTATTGAGCCGATTTTTGCTACGTTTCTTCTACAACCACGAGAGCATACATTAAATGAGTGAAATATTATATTGGTATGATAAAATTACTCGAGAACGAATTTGGATCCAAAATGACGATTTTACCCTTGTAGCTAAAATAAGCCATACGTGGCTAGAATTGCTTGTTTTCAAAATCGAGGCTCCGAGTATGAATTTCATGAGTGGGGATATTGTTGTAACACGTATGAGATGATTTACACACGAGGAATTATTGATTTTATTGGGTTAAGTGAATTGGGCTCAAAAAGGGCCCAAATTGTAAAAGATGGCATGGGCCAAGAATGGGTCAAATGACCCATTCTTCCATTGAATAATGCAACACATTGCATTAAATGCCAAGAGTGGCTAAGTATGAAATTAAGGGCCTATATAAAGGGGCAAAGGGATGATTTTATTCAAGAAAAATACACATGCTTTTTCTATCTTTTTCTAGAAAATTCTCAAGAAAGCCTCTTTGGCTCCCAAAACCCTAAGCTTTCTCTTGGAGCAAGATCAACATCTTCCAAGACTTGCTAATTATTTATTCTCATGGATTAATATATTATATGCATGAAAGGGTATGTAGATCATGTTGGTTGTGCTTGGAAATGTTGGACATGGTACTTGGTATTTTGTATGAGATTTGTGATCAATGAGATTCAAGCTTGAATTATGAATTGTGCCTTTGATGAAAGATCATGGTATGGATAAAATATGAACGTGTATGGAGTTATTTTGTTATTAAACATGTTATTTTTCTATAAGTCTAAATTATGGAATTTTTGCCGATTTGTTGTTGTGAGGTGTATTGAAGTAATTTGATGGAATAATTGTGATGTGGTGGTGATGGGGAAGTGTAAAGTATGAACTTAGTGTGACATGCTATTGGTTATAATGTATTGGTCAATGTTGGGAATATTGTGGGATTATTGGTATGATGATTTCATAAATGGTATAATCAAGGGGGAAATAACATGTTAAAGCCAAACATGTGACGTATTGTTCTTGTATGCCATTGTAAGGTAATTGGTGGTTAATGTTGGTTCCGCTATGTATTTGTGTTGTAGAGTGAAACATAAGGAAGGAGCGGGAATATTGTATGCACGTCTAATATTGTAGAATCGTATTGAGAATACAAGGTATGTAAGGTTACTCTTTCCGTATCCTTCTACAAGATATTGTTCCTATTGACATTGGGCTTGTTTCAATTCTGAGAGGCTTGAAGTACATCAATTCAGGGTGACGTATATTGTGTTATTCATATATACCCTATTCTTAGATAAATTATTATTCACTTATACCTTGGTCATTGATTGAAATTCGTAAGACATCATAACGTGATATTTTCTTAAAAGAGCTATCCAAGAGAGTAAGATGCAAGAGGATCTATTTAAGCTTGAATAGCATGTTCCCAATCATGTCATGTTCCAAAGTCCAATAATATGATGATTATCTTTGTATCAATCTTTCACAAGTAAAAGTACCAATCTCATAAGAGTAATAGGAAGTGATGTGCAAGTTAATATATCTATTTCTCATAAGTGAAGATGTCAATCTCATGAAGTAAAGGAGTGAAGTAATATATATATATGTGTGTGCTTCAAATCATGTCATGATCCTCAATGTCTCAATCACTCTTAAAATGGAAATGACAATATAAGAGATGTATAAGAACATAAGAGTTGTATAATTATTAAGTAATCATGGGTGGTATCCCAGGGGAGACTGAATAGCCTAGCATGGGTCGATCCTGATACATTCCAGAGGCGATAAACCTAGCATGGGTTACCTCACAATATCCCAGGGGCGACAAGAAAGCCTAGCGTGGGTTCACATAACATCCCAGGGGCGGTAAGCCTAGCATGGGTTACCTCACGACATCCCAGGGGCGACACGAAAGCCTAGCATGGGTTCACATAACATCCCAGGGGTCAAAGTACCTAGCATGGGTTAATCTCATCCCAGGGGCAACAAAATAGCCTAGCATGGGTAGAACAATAAAGATGAATAAAAGATGAAGACAAGAGGAGTAAAGAACGTAAAATACATAGCTCCCCACATACAAAAAGAGAGTTTATTCACATTTCTGTTTCCTTATATTGATTCCATTATTGTTGTTATTATGTATGATGAATTTCTTATGAGCCTTACATATTCAGTACATTCTTACATGTCGCAGGTGCAGGCACGAGTAGACCTCCATTGTAGGTTGATAGTTGATTGCAGAACTTTGGTGAGCCCCAGTTGCTTCGGGACTTTTCGAGTCATAGTTGTACATGTGTATGGATGTTGTAAATATTGTATAAAGCAGGGACTTGTCCCGACTGTCAATTGGTCTGGTAAATGCATCTGTTAGAGGCTTTTGTAGACATGTGTGGGTTATGCATCTGTTAAATGCATCCGTTTTGACCTTATGGCTCCAACGGCCAAGTTTTGAAATCTATATATAGCATATGTTTCCATGTTTATGTTTTCTTCATAGTTGCATAAGGTTTAATAAGATTCATACGAGGTTACACATACAAAGGTTCATGAGAAAATATTGGTTATCTCGGGCCATATCGGCTTCGAGTGCCAATCACGCTTCGTTGGAAGTCGGGGCGTGACAAAAGTGGTATCAGAGCAGGTCGTTCTAAGGGTGTCTACAAAGCCGTGTCTGAGTAGAGTCTTACTTATTGATGTGTTGTGCACCACATTTATAAGTAGGAGGCTACGGGACATTTAGGATGTTGATTCTTTTCTTCATGCTAGATCGTGCAATAGAGCCGGTGTTGTAAGAAGAATTGGACCTAATCATGGTGATTTTTTTCTTTGGTATAGTTAAAATGCCAATCATGAGAGGAGGTAGAGGTAAAGGGAAGCAGGTGGATGTGCCTGCTGAAGAAGGAATGAGTAGATTACCACCTAACCAAGCTAGTCAAGGTGGAGCTGACGTTGAAATTGCATCGCAGTCTTCCTCTACTTTTCCAGCTCCAGAAGAGCCAAGAGGTAGGGAAGTACCTGCGGAACCACCTATGAATACCACTGATCAGGATTTATGAAATGCAGTACATATGTTGACTCAATTGGTAGCTGCACAAGCACAAGGACGAGCTGGTCCAATGGTAAATGAAGATGATGCGGCTAGAGCAACTATTCGGCGTACACAGGACTTTCTAAAATTGGACCCTCCTATATTCACTAGGTCAGACTTGAAAGCATATCCACAGGACTTCTTGGATCAAATCTGGAGAGCTTTGGAGGTAATGCATGTAACAGGTGTAGAAACGGTTGAGCTAGCAGCTTATAGGTTGAAGGGTGAGGCTATATTATGGTATGAGGACTGGAAAAGATCAAGAGGCATTGATGCACTCCCATCTGGTTGGGAAGAATTTAAAACGGCATTTCTGGATCACTATCTTCCCTATGAGATCCGTGAGGCTCGTGTAGATCAATTTTTAAATTTACGTCAAGGAAATATGAGTGTTAGAGAATACAGTTTGCAGTTTAATTCCTTGGCACGATATGCTCCAAATGTGGTGGCCACGATGGAAGATAGAGTACATAGATATGTGGACAGATTGGAGCCTTATTTGGTACGGGACTGTACTATCGCTGCCTTAAATTGAGATATGGATAATGCTAGAATACAGGCCTTCGCACAAAAGATGGAAGACCAAAGGCAAAGAAAGAGGACACAAAAATCTGAGGAAGGGCCAGCAAAAAGGGCTAGACCTACAGGGCAGTCTATGGTGTCCCAGGAGAATCTGGATATCGAATGTTACCGCCTAGGCCCTCATTCTCTTATTCCACAGCAGGTGCTCACTCCCAGTTTCGAGGGTCTAGAGGTAGTCCATCTGGACAGAGTAGTGGAGTGTAGGGCTCAGAGACAGAAGAATTTTCTCGTCCTCCGTGTCAGCGTTGCGGAAGGTACCATCTAGGTGAATGTCGGTTAGGGACAAATGCTTGTTTTTGGTGTGGTACAGAGGGGCACATGATGACAGAATACCTACAAAGGGGTGTGAGTGGTATTGCACCACCTACGGGATCAACCGTTGTGTCATCAGCATCGGTTCCTTTCCCAGGCAGAGGCGTTCAGTCTATTAGTCGTGGTAGAGATATGAGAGGAGCAGCTAGTACCACTGGGGCCCAAAATCGTACCTATGCTCTCGTGGACCGGCAGAATGAAGAGGCAACTCCTGATGACGGTACCAGTACTTAGGTATATTACCATTGCTATATGATGTGTATTTATTGACTGATCCAAACTCTACTTTATAGTATGTTACTCCATCAGTTACTATGACTCTAATGGGATACTGGAGTTATTAGTTAAGTCAATGGAATATTTCGATCTGTCAGACAATTTAGTATATATCGAAATGGTATAGTAGATATTTGCACTCATAGATGATTAAGTACTCTTAAAGGCATCACTCATGAGAAATATAATGGAATTCCGAAAGAAGGGAAAAATGAACCTATACAACATGCCATGTGAAATTGTTGAAATTATATAAGAGTTTCCTTACATATTGTTCCCATTGAAAATATACAACGTTCGGAGGATCTAACTAGGAAAAGATAGCTATGGCTATTCTAAACCGAACTTTCTGTAAAAGTCCTTAGGAGAAAACAACAAGTAGAGGAGATCACATGGTAAGCTAGAAAAGTGATGAAATCAACATACCCATATTTTTTTCAAATGGAAGAAAAGGTTCCAATTGTTGAAGTGGACCAATAATAAGTAAGTAGCTATAAGCTTCGCGTGTCTATATATGTATAGGCGAATATAGAGATGCATGTGTTGCAATTGAAGTAACATCGTTAACATTCGAGGACGAATGTTTCTAAGGGGGGGAGAATGTAACACCCCGTACCTTCCTAACCCTATGTGATGACGTTGACTAATGGTTATTTAGGTGTCGAGGTGCCATGAGTATGCATTTGGTAATGTTAGTGATGAGGAAATTGAAATTAGTCCTTGTATATGTGATTAAACTTGTGTACAAGGTGTTTTGAAATTTTCATGGAGCATTTGTGGGGTTCAAAATGAGGTTAAGAGGACCCCTATACAAAGTATATTAAGGTTAAGAAGTAAGTTAAAGAATAGGAGTTGAAGTATCTAACCAAACCCGCGAAGAAAAGTCGAAAAATAAATTTTTCAAAAAAAAATAAGTGTGGGGCGCGTTTGGGATCATGACACACCGCTCTGGACTAAAATTTTTAGTCCAGAGGCAGCAAGTTGGCGCGCCCAAGGGTGTGCCACGCTGGTTTTGCCACTTTTTCAAAGTTGGAAATTTTCTTAAGTCCCAAGGGTACCCGGGGACGTATTGAGCCGATTTTTGCTACGTTTATTATACAACCACGAGACAATACATGAAATGAGTGAAATATTATATTGGTATGATAAAATTACTCGAGAACGAATTTGAAGCCAAAATGACGATTTTACCCTTGTAGCCAAAATAAGCCATACGTGGCTAGAATTGCTTGTTTTCGAAATCGAGGCTCCGAGTATGAATTTAATGAGTGTGGATATTGTTGTAACACGTATGAGATGATTTAAACACGAGGAATTATTGATTTTATTGGGTTAAGTGAATTGGGCTTAAAAAGGGCCCAAATTGTAAAAGATGGCATGGGCCAAGAATGGGTCAAATGACCCATTCTTCCATTGACTAATGCAAAACATTGCATTAAATTCCAAGAGTGGCTAAGTATGAAATTAAGTTCCTATATAATGGGGAAAAGGTCTGATTTTATTCAAGAGAAATACACATGCTTTTTCTATCTTTTTCTAGAAAATTCTCAAGAAAGCCTCTTTGGCTCCCAAAACCCTAAGCTTTCTCTTGGAGAAAGATAATCATCTTCCAAGACTTGGTAAGTATTTATTCTCATGGATTAATATATTATATGCATGAAAGAGTATGTAGATCATGTTGGTTGTGCTTGGAAATGTTGGACATGGTACTTGGTGTTTTGTATGTGATTTGTGATCCATGAGATTCAAGCTTCAATTATGACTTGTGCCTTTGATGAAAGATCATGGTATGGATAAAATATGAACGTGTATGGAGTTATTTTGTTATTAAACATGTTATTTTTCTATAAGTCTAAATTATGGGATTTTGGCCGATTTGTTGTTGTGAGGTGTATTGAAGTAATTTGATGGAATAATTGTGATGTGGTGGTGATGGGGAAGTGTAAAGTATGAACTTGGTGTGACATGCTATTGGTTATAATCTATTGGTCAATGTTGGGAATATTGTGGGATTATTGGTATGATGATTTCATAAATGGTATAGTCAAGGGGGAAATAACATGTTAAAGCCAAACATGTGACGTATTGTTCTTGTATGCCATTGTAAGGTAATTGGTGGTTAATGTTGGTTCCGCTATGTATTTGTGTTGTAGAGTGAAACATAAGGAAGGAGTGGGAATATTGTATGCACATCTAATATTGTAGAATCGTATTGAGAATACAAGGTATGTAAGGTTACTCTTTCCGTATCCTTCTACAAGATATTGTTCCTATTGACATTGGGATTGTTTCACTTCTGAGAGGCTTGAAGTACATCAATTCAGGGTGATGTATATTGTGTTATTCATATGTACCCTATTCTTAGATAAATTATGATTCACTTATACCTTGGTCATTGATTGAAATTCCTAAGACATCATAACGTGATATTTTCTTAAAAGAACTATCCAAGAGAGTAAGATGCAAGAGGATCTATTTAAGCTTGAATAGCATGTTCCCAATCATGTCATGTTCCAAAGTCCAATAATATGATGATTATCTTTGTATCAATCTTTCACAAGTAAAAGTACCAATCTCATAAGATCTCATAAGAGTAATAGGAAGTGATGTGCAAGTTAATATATCTATTTCTCATAAGTGAAGATGCCAATCTCATGAAGTAAAGGAGTGAAGTAATATATATATATGTGTGTGCTTCAAATCATGTCATGATCCTCAATGTCTCAGTCACTCTTAAAATGGAAATGACAATATAAGAGATGTATAAGAACATAAGAGTTGTATAATTATTAAGTAATCATGGGTGGTATCCCAGGGGAGACAGAATAGCCTAGCATGGGTCGATCCTGATACATTCCAGAGGCGATAAGCCTAGCATGGGTTACCTCACAATATCCCAGGGGCGACAAGAAAGCCTAGCGTGGGTTCACATAATATCCCAGGGGTCAAAGTACATAGCATGGGTTAATCTCATCCCAGGGGCAACAGAATAGCCTAGCATGGGTAGAACAATAAAGATGAATAAAAGATGAATACAAGAGGAGTAAAGAACGTAAAATACATGGCTCCCCACATACAGAAAGAGAGTTTATTCACATTTCTATTTCCTTATATTGATTCCATTATTGTTGTTATTATGTATGATGAATTTCTTATGAGCCTTACATATTAGTACATTCTTCGTACTGACCCCCTCGGGGGAATTACCTTACATGTCGAAGGTGCAGGCACGAGTAGACCTCCATTGTAGGTTGATAGTTGATTGCGGATCTTTGGTGAGCCCTAGTTGCTTCGGGACTTTTCGAGTCATAGTTGTACAGTTGTATGGATGTTGTAAATATTGTATAAAGCAGGGACTTGTCCCGACTATCAGTTGGTCTGGTAAATGCATCTGTTAGAGGCTTTTGTAGACATGTGTGGGTTATGAATGTGAAAGATAAATATCCGTTTTGACTTGATGGCTCCAACGGCCAAGTTTTGAAATCTATATATAGCATATGTTTCCATGTTTATGTTTTCTGCATAGTTGCATAAGGTTTAATAAGATTCATACGAGGTTACGCGTACGAAGGTTCATGAGAAATTATTGGTTCTCTCGGGCCATATCGGCTTCGGCTGCCAATCACGCTTTGTTGGAAGTCGGGGCGTGACAAAAGTGGTATCAGAGCAGGTCGTTCTAAGGGTGTCTACAAAGCCGTGTCTGAGTAGAGTCATACTTATCGATGTGTTATGCACCACATTTGTAAGTAGGAGGCTACGGTACATTTAGGATGTTGTTTCTTTTCTTCATGCTAGATCGTGCAATAGAGCCGGTGTTGTAAGAAGAATTGGACCTAATCATGGTGATTTTTTTTCTTTGGTATAGTTAAAATTCCAATCACGAGAGGAGGTAGAGGTAAAGGGAAGCAGGTGGATATGCCTGCTGAAGAAGGAATGAGTAGATTACCGCCTAGGCCCTCATTCTCTTATTCCACAGCAGGTGCTCACTCCCAGTTTCGAGGGTCTAGAGGTGGTCCATCTGGACAGAGTAGTGGAGTGCAGGGCTCAGAGACAGAAGAATTTTCTCGTCCTCCGTGTCAGCGTTGCAGAAGGTACCATCTAGGTGAATGTCGGTTAGGGACAAATGCTTGTTTTTGGTGTGGTACAGAGGGGCACATGATGAGAGAATGCCCATAAAGGGGTGTGAGTGGTATTGCACCACCTACGGGATCAACCGTTGTGTCATCAGCATCGGTTCCTTTCCCAGGCTGAGGCGTTCAGTCTATTGGTCGTGGTAGAGATATGAGAGGAGCAGCTAGTACCAGTGGGGCCTAAAATCGTACCTATGCTCTCGTGGACCAGCAGAATGAAGAGGCAACTCCTGATGACGGTACCAGTAGTTAGGTATATTACCATTTCTACATGATGTGTATTTATTGACTGATCCGAACTATACTTTATAGTATGTTACTCCATCAGTTACTATGACTCTAATGGGATACTGGAGTTATTAGTTAAGTCAATGAAATGTCTCGATCTGTCAGACAATTTAGTATATATCGAAATGGTATAGTAGATATTTGCACTCATAGATGATTAAGTACTCTTAAAGGCGTCACTCATGAGAAATATAATGGAATTCCGAAAGAAGGGAAAAATGAACCTATACAACATGCCATGTGAAATTGTTGAAATTATATAAGAGTTTCCTTATATATTGTTCCCATTGAAAATATACAACTTTCGGAGGATCTAACTAGGAAACGATAGCTATGGCTATTCTAAACCGAACTTTCTGTAAAAGTCCTTAGGAGAAAACAACAAGTAGAGGAGATCACATGATTAGCTAGAAAAGTGATGAAATCAACATACCCATATTTGTTTCAAATGGAAGAAAAGGTTCCAATTGTTGAAGTGGACCAATAATAAGTAAGTAGCTAAGGCGAATATAGAGATGCATGTGTTGCAATTGAAGTAACATCGTTAACATTCGAGGACGAATGTTTCTAAGGGGGGGGGGAGAATGTAACACCCCGTACCTTCCCAACCCTATGTGATGACATTGACTAATGGTTATTTAGGTGTCGAGGTGCCATGAGTATGCATTTGGTAATCTTAATGATGAGGAAATTGAAATTAGTCCTTGTACATGTGATTAAACTTGTGTACAAGGTGTTTTGAAATTTTCATGGAGCATTTGTGGGGTTCAAAATGAGGTTAAGAGGACCCCTATACAAAGTATATTAAGGTTAAGAAGTAAGTTAAAGAATAGGAGTTGAAGTATCTAACCAAACTCACGAAGAAAAGTCAAAAAATAAATTTTTCAAAAAAAACTAAGTGTGGGGCGCGTTTGGTATCATGCCACGCCTCTCTGGACTAAAATTTTTAGTCCAGAGGCAGCAAGTTGGCACGCCCAAGGGCGTGCCACGCTGGTTTTGCCACTTTTTCAAAGTTGGAAATTTTCTTAAGTCCCAAGGGTACCCGGGGAAGTATTGAGCCAATTTTTGCTACGTTTATTCTACAACCACGAGACAATACATGAAATGAGTGAAATATTATATTGGTATGATAAAATTACTCGAGAACGAATTTGGAGCAAAAATGACGATTTTACCCTTGTAGCCAAAATAAGCCATACGTGGCTAGAATTGCTTGTTTTCAAAATCGAGGCTACGAGTATGAATTTCATGAGTGGGGATATTGTTGTAAAATGTATGAGATGATTTAAACACGAGGAATTATTGATTTTATTGGGTTATGTGAATTGGGCTTAAAAAGGGCCCAAATTGTAAAAGATGGCATGGGCCAAGAATGGGTCAAATGACCCATTCTTCCATTGACTAATGCAAAACATTGCATTAAATGCCAAGAGTGTCTAAGTATGAAATTAAGGTCCTATATAATGGGGAAAAGGTCTGATTTTATTCAAGAGAAATACACATGCTTTTCTATCTTTTTCTAGAAAATTCTCAAGAAAGCCTCTTTGGCTCCCAAAACCCTAAGCTTTCTCTTGGAGAAAGATAATCATCTTGAAAGACTTGGTAAGTATTTATTCTCATGGATTAATATATTATATGCATGAAAGAGTATGTAGATCATGTTGGTTGTGCTTGGAAATGTTGGACATGGTACTTGGTGTTTTGTATGAGATTTGTGATCCATGAGATTCAAGCTTGAATTATGAATTGTGCCTTTGATGAAAGATCATGGTATGGATAAAATATGAACGTGTATGGAGTTATTTTGTTATTAAACATGTTATTTTTCTATAAGTCTAAATTATGGGATTTTGGCCGATTTGTTGTTGTGAGGTGTATTGAAGTAATTTGATGGAATAATTGTGATGTGGTGGTGATGGGGAAGTGTAAAGTATGAACTTGGTGTGACATGCTATTGGTTATAATCTATTGGTCAATGTTGGGAATATTGTGGGATTATTGGTATGATGATTTCATAAATGGTATAGTCAAGGGGGAAATAACATGTTAAAGCCAAACATGTGACGTATTGTTCTTGTATGCCATTGTAAGGTAATTGGTGGTTAATGTTGGTTCCGCTATGTATTTGTGTTGTAGAGTGAAACATAAGGAAGGAGTGGGAATATTGTATGCACGTCTAATATTGTAGAATCGTATTGAGAATACAAGGTACGTAAGGTTACTCTTTTCGTATCCTTCTACAAGATATTGTTCCTATTGACATTGGGCTTGTTTCAATTCCGAGAGGCTTGAAGTACATCAATTCAGGGTGACGTATATTGTGTTATTCATATGTACCCTATTCTTAGATAAATTATGATTCACTTATACCTTGGTCATTGATTGAAATTCCTAAGACATCATAACGTGATATTTTCTTAAAAGAACTATCCAAGAGAGTAAGATGCAAGAGGATCTATTTAAGCTTGAATAGCATGTTCCCAATCATGTCATGTTCCAAAGTCCAATAATATTATGATTATCTTTGTATCAATCTTTCACAAGTAAAAGTACCAATCTCATAAGATCTCATAAGAGTAATAGGAAGTGATGTGCAAGTTAATATATCTATTTCTCATAAGTGAAGATGTCAATCTCATGAAGTAAAGGAGTGAAGTAATATATATATATGTGTGTGCTTCAAATCATGTCATGATCCTCAATGTCTCAATCACTCTTAAAATGGAAATGACAATATAAGAGATGTATAAGAACATAAGAGTTGTATAATTATTAAGTAATCATGGGTGGTATCCCAGGGGAGACTGAATAGCCTAGCATGGGTCGATCCTGATACATTCCAGAGGCGATAAACCTAGCATGGGTTACCTCACAATATCCCAGGGGCGACAAGAAAGCCTAGCGTGGGTTCACATAACATCCTAGGGGAGATAAGCCTAGCATGGGTTACCTCACGACATCCCAGGGGCGACAGGGAAGACTAGCATGGGTTCACATAACATCCCAGGGGTCAAAGTACCTAGCATGGGTTAATCTCATCCCAGGGGCAACAGAATAGCCTAGCATGGGTAAAACAATAAAGATGAATAAAAGATGAAGACAAGAGGAGTAAAGAACGTAAAATACATGGCTCCCCACATACAGAAAAAGAGTTTATTCACATTTCTGTTTCCTTATATTGATTCCATTATTGTTGTTATTATGTATGATGAATTTCTTATGAGCCTTACATATTCAGTACATTCTTCGTACTGACCCCCTCGGTGGAATTACCTTACATGTCGCAGGTGCATGCATGAGTAGACCTCCATTGTAGGTTGATAGTTGATTGCGGATCTTTGGTGAGCCCCAGTTGCTTCGGGACTTTCCGAGTCATAGTTGTACAGTTGTATGGATGTTGTAAATATTGTATAAAGCAGGGACTCGTCCTGACTGTCAGTTGGTCTGGTAAATGCATCTGTTAGAGGCTTTTGTAGACATGTGTGGGTTATGAATGTGAAAGATAAATGTCCGTTTTGACTTGATGGCTCCAACGACTAAGTTTTGAAATCTATATATAGCATATGTTTCCATGTTTATGTTTTCCACATAGTTGCATAAGGTTTAATAAGATTCATACGAGGTTACGCATACGAAGGTTCATGAGCAAAGATTGGTTCTCTCGGGCCATATCAGCTTCGGGTGCCAATCACAGCTCGTTGGAAGTCGGGGCGTTATATAAACCAATAGCATTTCACACCAAGTTTATACTTTACACTCCCTCATTAACACTACGTCACATTTACTCCATCAAGTCATCTCAATAGCTTTCATAATAACGCATGAACAACAATCCATAATTGATACCATTCAAAATACCTCCGAGACACTCCTTTAAATTCATTCAAAAGGTACCATAAGTTTATAATTGCATCCAAGAAGGGTGTAGGGGTTTCGGGGGGTCAAAGAGAGACAAAAACATACAAAACAAAGTTTTGGGCTGACCTGCGAAGACGCATTCACCCGAAGGTGGTTGAGGTGTGTTATAAGTTGACCATTGGCCTAGTCCAGGGTCACTTGCATTGGCATCTACGCCCGCAGGTGCCCCACCCGCGAGGGCGGGTGCCCGTTTCAGCCTCCGGGGGTCATTTTAGGGTCCTTTTTACAATGAATGGTCCATGATCATAAATAAGATTATATTAACATATTTTAGATCATCTTAGATTCCAACTAACATCCATGGTTTCACAACGCACATAAACATCACCAAAACTACATTTTCCTTTCAATACGCCACCGGTTCCATGTACAATTTCACAACAACAATTCCAAATGTTATACACAAAGAGAAAGCAATTAAAGAACATAACCACATATTAAATGTTGATATTTAATCCATCAATTTCATTTCCTTCAATACCACAAGTCCACTTTCAAGTTTAGAAGGCAAAACCCTTAACCGATTAAGCAAAAGTACACTGTTTTACATTTAGTGAACTGTCCAACACTTTGACAACATAACCAACATGATTTATACACCACCTTAATCATATAATATATTAAACCATGAGAGTAAACAATTACCAATGCTTGCAAAGAAGTGATCTTGTCCAAAGAGAATGATAGCTTAGGGTTTAGAAGAGGAGAGAATATTGTGGAAAATTCTAGAACTTGGAAAGTGTAATGAAATGAATAAAAATTAGATTTTTGGTGCCTTTTATAGCACCTTAATGGTCATCCTCATGTCAATAATTGATGTGTTGATTTGGTCAAAAGAAGAATGGATCATTTCCTTCTTGTTGGGCCATGTCTTTTACCTAATCTTAGGCCTTAAATTGAGCCCATCTGCACAAGGTTTGTTTAGCCCAATAACTTCCATGAATAATCTATCACAACTTAATTAATTCCATGAACATTAGGTTAGTTGCGTGAGTGCATAAAGGTGCGGGGTGTTACATTCGTCCCCCCTTAGGAACATTCGTCCTCGAATGTTAGTAACATTATTCTATTTACAAAAAATTTAAATCTAAGTGTATCCTTCATGTTATAATATACACATAATACTTTTAAATACTTACTTTTTATTACTCCATTCCGCACCTTGAACTTTTTCTTCCGTTTACAACAACTACGAGTAATTTAGATTTCATTATTTCTTCGGTTTCCCATGTGATCCCGTCTACTTGCTGATTTCTCAAATAGTAACTCCTTTCATTTATCGATCTAGAATAGTAATAGGTACCTCTTCATATGTGAGATACTCCTTAGCTTGTAAATCTCCACTGGGAGCGATACGAGATGGATCTCCTATACCCTTTCAAAGTATCGAACATGAAATACTGAATGAACTGTGGAGAGTTGTTGGGGTAGTGCTAATTTATATGCAACTTACCCGAATCTTCGGGTAATCTCATATGGCACGTTCTAAAGGGCCAACTTTCCTTTCTTTCCGACTCTTATTACCCCTTTCTTTGGTGACACTTTCAAAAATACCTAATCACCTATGGCAAATTCTAATTCCCTTCTTCTAATATCGGCATATGACTTGTGTCGACTTTGGACTGTTTGTAGCCGCTGTTGTATCACCTTAACTTTCTCTATAGTTTGATGAACAAGATCTAGCCCGAGTAAAGCAGTCTTACCCGCTTCAAATCATCCACTTGGTAATCTACACTTTCTCCCATATAATGCTTCATAAGGGGCCCTCTTAATACTTGAATAATAGTTATTATTGTAGGCAATTTCCATAAGAGGTAAATGACCATCCCAACTACTTTTAAAGTCCAATGTGCAAGCTCATAACATATCTTCAAGTGTTTGGATAGTACGTTCTGCTTGTCCATCTGTCTGAGGACGAAAAGCTGTACTCAAACTCATTTGGGTTCCCAAACTCTTCTGAAAAGATGTCCAAAAATGTGCAGTAAATTGAGCTCCCTTGTATGATATAATAGAAATTGGAATCCCATGTAATCGCACTATCTCTTTAACATACAACCTTGCGTAATCTTTAGAAGTGGTTTTGACTGGTAGAAAATGCGCTGACTTGGTAAGCCTGTCAACTATTACCCATATGGATCAAATTTCCACAGTGCACGGGGAAAACCTGTGATAAAATCCATATTAATCATGTCCCACTCCTAGACTGGAAGATTGATACATTACATGTAACCTCCAGGTTTCTGATGCTCAACCTTTAATTGTTGACAATTTGGACATTGAGCTACAAATTCTGTAGTGTTCTTCTTCATATTTCCCCACCAATACATTTCTTTCACATCATGATACATTCGGTAGCTCCCGGAGGAATAGAATGTTGTGAATGATGTGCCTCTGTCATAATCTGTCTCCTTAATTCATCCCCATTCGGTATACACCATTTACCTTGGCATTTAAGTACTCCCTCTTGCGTAAGGTCAAATGCCTTTATTGAACCTTGTTGTACATTCTCTTTTAGTTGCAATATTGTAGGATCCGCAAACTACTTCTCTTTCACTTCAGCTATTAATAAAGATTCTGCCGCAGTTTGTATAATAACCCCTTCATCTGAGGATTCAAGAAGACGAACCCCCAAACTGGCTAATTAATGTAGATCCTTGACCAAGTCTTGCTTTTTCGTCCATTGGACACTAGTGCCTCCTATTTCCTTGTGGCTCAACACATCAGCTACCATATTTGCTTTTCCTGGATGATCTAGGATATCAATATCATAATCTTTCAATAGCTCAAGCCACCTTCGTTGCCTCAAATTGAGTTTCTTCTGCTTAAAGATATATTGCAAACTTTTGTGATCAGTATATATATCAACATGAACTCCATACAAATAATGGTTCCATATCTTTAAAACAAATACTACAGCTGCTAACTCAAAATCATATGTGGGATAGTTTCTCTCATGTGGTCGCAACTGTCGTGAGGCATGTGCTATTACATTACCTTGCTTCATCAATACACATCCTAGGCCAACTCCGAAAGCATCACAATAGACTGCATAACCTTCAGTGCCTTCCAGAAGTACTAACACCGTTGTAGAAGTCAATTTATCTTTCAGCTCTTGGAAACTTTTCTCACATGCATCATTCCACTGAAATTTGACTGCCTTGTGTGTAAGCTTCGTTTAACGTGCAACAATGGAAGAAAACCCTTAAACAAACCTTCGATAATAACCTGCCAACCCAAGAAAGCTACGAATTTCCATAGGCGTCGTAGGTCTTGGCCAATTCTTTACCACTTTTATCTTTTGTGTATCAACCCTTAGTCCCTAATCCTATGATCCTATACAATGTGACCCAAGAACGCTATGGATTTTAACCAAATTCACATTTAGATAACTCTGCATATATCTTATGGTCACGAAGAATTCATAATACCTGTAGTAATTGATTAGCATGGTCCTCTTGTGGTTTTGCATAAACCAGGGTGTCATCTATAAACACCGTCACGAATACATCTAGAAATGGCTTGAACACCCTATAACTGATCAAATAGATCATCAATTCTGGGGAGGGAATATTTATTCTTAACTGTCACATTATTCAAGTGCCAATAATAATTACACATTCTCAATGTGCCATCTGTCTTCCGTACAATTAACATTGGTGCACCCCAAGGGGACGATCATATGAATCCCTTGTCCAACAAGTCTTTTAATGGCTCTTTTAATTCTCGTAACTCTGTCGAGGCCATGCTATACGGAGGAATAGAAATAGGCTGAGTGTGTGGTATCACATTAATACCAAACTCTATGTCCCGTTCTGGAGGTAAACCTGAAACATCTTCAGCAAATTTCTCAAGAATTTCATTTACCACCGGAATCGCTTGAAGAGTTAGTGGCTTCACCTCAGTATCTTACACTCTTACTAAGTGACATATGTAGTCCTTTGGGTATCATTTTCCTTGCCTTCAACTAGGAACTAAAATTACCTCTTGGTGAACCCACCTTACCCTTCCATTCATGAGCATTTTTTTTTTTGTGGAAAATTAAAAATGTACCTTTCTTAGATCAACAATCTACTGTGGCATAAGAAGGATCCAACCAATCCATACCCCTTATAACATCAACGTCCACCATTTCCAGTTCAATAAGATCAACCAGTGTGTCATAACCACAAACAATTACTATACAATTATGATATACTCTTTTAGCTATAATAGATTCACAACTAGTGTAGATACTTCAAATGGCTTATCTAGTAATTCTGGTGTTTCTTTCAAACATTTTCTGCAATCAATGGAGTAATATATGATAGGGTATACCCTGGATCAATCAATGCATACATTATGTGAAACACAATAATGTACCTGTCACCATATCAGGAGAAGCCTCTAAATTCTGCCGATCTGCTACGGCATAGGTATGGTCCTGAACTCCACTAGAGCTGGCTACACCTCTGTCACCCCTACCATGACCAGCAAGCTGTACAGCTCGACCTAAGGAAGGGACCAATGATGATGATGCAATGGTTGATCCCATAGGTCGCGCCATACTACCCATGCCCCCTTGTAGACACTCTTTCATCAGGTGCCCCGACATACCGCACTGAAAGCAAATATTAGTTCCAAATCAAAATTCACCTGAGTGAAACTTCCCGCAGTGCTGGCACAGTTGACGAGAAAATCTTGCTATCTAGGAACCCCGTATTCCACTACTCTGTCCCACTTGACCGCCTCTGAACCCTCGAAATTGGGATGACGTACTTGTTGTAGGATAAGAAAATGAGGGTCTCGGTGGTCGATTAAAAACTCGAGGCCTAAATTCTCCTTGGGACACTGTGAACTGTCCCTTAGGTCTAGTCCTCTTGGACGACCCTTTTTCAAAGTTTTGCGCCCTTCTCCTTTGTCTCTGATTCTCCATTTTTTGTGCAAAGGCTTGTATTCTCGCTATATCCATATCCTTGTTCAAAGCAGCAATAGTACAGTCCCTCACCAAATATGGCTCCAACCTGTCCACATACCGATGGACTCTGTCCTCCATCGTGGATACTACATTAGGAGCATATCGAGCCAAAGAGTTAAATCAGAGACTGTACTCTCTGACACCCATATTCCCTTGATGAAGATTTAAAAAATGATCCGCACAAGCCTCTCGGATTTTATAGGGAAGATAGTGATCAAGAAATACCGTTCTAAATTCCTCCCAACTAGCTGGAAGTGCACCTATACCCCTAGATCGTTTCCAATCTTCATACCATAATATAGCCTCACCTTTTAATCTATATGCTGCAAGCTCCACTGTTTCTATACCAGTCACATACATAACATCTAGAGCCCTTTTGATTTGATCCACGAAGTCCTGTGGGTCTTCATTCAGATTTGACCCGGTGAACGTGGGAGGGTCTAATTTCAGAAAATCCTGGGTCTGCCGACTAGCTGCTCTATCCATACCATCACTACTTGTCATTGGACCTACTTGCCCTTGATTCAGTGCAGCAACTATACCAGTAACTATACAAGTCAACATTTGCACTGCATTTCTTAGATTCTGCTCAGTAGCATTAACAGGTAGTTCAGCAGGTTCTTCTCTCCTTCTCGGCTCTTCTGGAGCTGGAAAGGTAGAAGAAGCCCGCGATGCAAATTCAGTTTCAGCCCCACCCTGACTAGCTTGGTCAGGTGGTGATTTACTAGTTCCTTCTCCGAAAAGCATATCTACCTTCTTACCTTTGTCCCTACCTTGTCTTGTAATCGGCATTTTTACTATACAGAAGAAAATCAATTTCAATGATTAGATATAATTCCACCTACAACTTTAGCTCTAGTGCACGATCTAAGAAATGAAGAGAAGAAAAGAAACAAATCCTAAATGTCCCGTAGCCTCCTACTTATAAATGTGGCGCGCAACACATCCATAAGAAAGAATCTACTAAGACACGACTTTGTAGACACCCTTAGGACAACCTGCTCTGATACCATTTTTGTCATGCCTCAAATTCTAACGGGGCTGACTGGCACCCAAAACCGATAAGGCCCAAGAGAACCAACCTTCATTCATGTACACTCATATGCATGTCATTAAATGAACAACACTCTATCACATGTGGCTACAAGATACCCATAGCGGAAGTCATGGAAAACATATGATTAATATAGATATGAAACTTGACCGTTAGGGCCATCAAGTCAAAGTGGACATACATCTCTTACATTCATCTTCCCACATACGTCTACAAAGCCTCTAACAGATACATGTACATAACCAACCTACAATCTGGACAAGTCCCCGCTTTATACAAAAATTACAATACCAAAACAATGTACACATGTGACTCAAAAAGCCCCAAACCAACTGGAGCTCACCAATGATCCACAGATGACTCGTAGCCTACGGTGGAGGTCTACTAGCACCTGTGCCTATAGCAAGTAAGGTAATTCCCCCAAGTAACGTCAGTACGAAGAATGTACTGAGTATGTAAGGCCATAAGAAACTGTATGATGCATAAATACTTCAATGGAATCAATTACGAGTGAATAATCAATATGGATAAGTCACCATTCTGTATGTGTGGAACAATGTGTATTACATTCATTACTTCTTTTGCTTGTACGTTCATCATCTTTATTATTCATCCAGCTGATCAGTGGGTCATAACATAGTCATCCACCTTATCGGTGGGTCATAAAATAATCATCCACCTTATCGGTAGGTCATAACATAACATTAGTGTAACACCCCATATATTCCCGAACCCCTGATACTACCTTAACATTTATAGAATCATTTAAACATGATAGATTTGGTGAATTTATGCATTAATTTGTTGGGCTTAAGTGAATCATGTGCCATTTGGCCCAAATGAGGCTCAAAAATCATAAAAAGACATGGCCCAAAATGGAATTTGACCCATTCTTAACATTGACCAAGTAAACACATTAAATGTGTGGCTAAGTATGATTATTAAGGGACTATATAAGTCAATAAAAATCAGATTTTTATTCATAAAAGCACACATGCCATTTTCTAGATTTTTCCAAATATTTCTCTTCTCTCACAAACCCTAAGGCAACTACTTGTTGGACAAGATCACTGTTTGGTAAGCTTTGGTAAGTGTTTAGTCTTATGGTTTACTATATGATACGCTTAATATTATGTATAAATCATGTTGGTTATGTTGGCACAGTGTTGGGCAGTCACTATGTGTAAAACAGTGTACTTTTGCTTAATCGGTGAAGGGTTTTGCCTTCTAAAAAGTGAAGTGGACTTGTGGTATTTAAGGAAGAGAGTTTGGTGTGTTTAATATCAACATTTATATGTTGTTATGTCCTTAACTTGTTTCCTTTTTGGTGTATAACATGTGGCATTGTTATTGTGAAATTGGTCATGGATTTACTGACGTATTGAAAGGAAAGTGTAGTTTTGGTGTTGTTTATGTGCGTTGTGGAACCATGAATGTTCGTTGGTATCTAAGATAATCTAAATTATGTAAATAAAAGCTTACTTATGGCCTTGGATCATTTATTACACAAAAGGACCCTTTTGGCCGATTTGGGCATCCGCCCCCGCAGATGAAGGCACCTGCGGGCGCAGATGCCAACGCAGGTGCCCCTGGACACTGCCAAGGGTCACCTGTGGATGCATTTCATCCACCTGTAGGCGCAGGTGGCTTCTCAGGTCACCCCAGAATACCATTTTGTATGGTTTCGTCTCTCTTTGATCCCCGAAGGCCCCTATACCCTTTTTGGATGTAATTATCAAGTTATGATATCTTTTTAATGACTTTAAAGGGTCGTATGGAGGTATGTTGGACTATATTAATTATTTATTGTTGTTCATAAGTTGTTATGAGGCAATTTGATGGATTAATTGTGACGGAATGATAATGAGGAGGCATAAAGGGTAAACGTGGTGTGAAATGCTATTGATGTATGATGTCTTGGTCAATGTGTGGAATGTTATGTTGTTGTTGGTATGATAATGCAGTGGATTATATCATAAGGGTAAAATGATGTTATATAGCAGTCATATAGCTCATTGTCTTCTTGTACACTTGTACGGTAACTAGTTGTTAATGTAACCTCCGTTATGTACTTGTATTGTAGAGTGAAACGTATGGAAGGAGATGGACTATTGTGTTCATATATAGGATTTTGTATTCCTACTTGGAAGTGAAGGTATGTAAGGTTACTCTTTCTGTATCCTTCTGCAGCATATAGTATTCACCTTGTCACTGTACTTGTTCATTTCCGAAATGTTCTAAGGTATCTCACTTTAGGTTATCATCTATTGTTACTCACAAAATCTTATTCTTTGACCTATTGTTATTCATGTGTCACATAATGGTGGAAATGATTCCAAGTTCCAATAATTTTACACTCAAAAATTCCAATAATGACCTAATCATCGAATGAACTATTTCTAAGAGTGAAGAAGTGAGGTAATAATGTCTTTATTCTTGGGTGGTATCCCAGGGGTTAAAATACCTAGCATGGGTCGATCCCAATATCTCGGGTGGTATCCCAGGGGCGAAAAGAACACCTAACATGGGTCAATCCCGCTACTATGGGTGGTATCCCAGGGGCAAAAGAAAAGCCTAGCAGGGTCGATCCCAAAAACTGTTGCTTACCCACTGATCAGCTTGGGGCACGGACATTGTAAGAATTGAAGGATGAGTAGTGAATGAAGGAATGAGTGATGAACGAATGAATGAGATTAAAAGCAAATAAATTAATCCACGTAATTTACATATTTCCATACATATAGAATGGTGACTTATCCCTATTGGTTATTCACTTATATTTGATTTCATTGAAGTATTTATGTATCATATAGTTTCTTATGGCCTTACATACTCAGTACATTCTTTGTACTAACGTCCCTTGTGGGACTTACCTTATTTACTGCAGGCACAGGTACTAGTAGACCTCCACAGTAAACTGCGGGTCATCTACTGTTCTTTGGTGAGCTCCAGTTGGTTTGGGGCTTTCCTAGTCAAAGTTGTACATTGGTTTTGGTATTGTAATTGTTCTGTAAAGTGGGGATTTGTCCCGAATTTAGGATGCTGATGTATGTTCTTCTGTTAGAGACTTTTGTAGACATATGTGGGTATATGAATGTAAGAGACGTATGTCCATCTTGACTTGATGGGCCTAACGGCCAAGTTTTACGTATGTATGTATCACATGTTCCATGATTTCCTCTATTAGCATTTTATGTCCTTATGTGGTGGTGATGTTTTTATGGCATGCATATGAATGGACATGAGTAAATATTGGTTCTCTCGGGCCTTATTGGCTTTGGGTACCAGTACGCCCTATTGGAATTTGGGTGGTGACAAAAGTGGTATCAGAGCAGGTTGTTCTAAGGGTGTCTATAAAGCCGTGTTTGAGTAGAGTCTTACTTATCGATGTGTTGTGCACCACATTTATAAGTAGGAGGATACGGGACATTTAGGATTTTTTTTAGTTCTTCAATTCTTAGATCGTGCATTAGAGCCAATATTGTAGTGGAATCATATCTAACCATTGGACTCGGTTTTCTTTTATATAGTAAAATGCCGCTTACAAGACGAGGTAGAGGTAGAGGTAAGCAAGTAGATATACTTGCCGGAGAAGGAACCAGTATATCACCACCTGACCAAGCTAGTCAAGGTGGGGCTGATGCTGAGTTTGCATCGCGGGCTTCTTCTACTTTTCCAGCTCCAGAAGAGCCGAGAAGGAGAGAAGGAGAGAAGAACCTGCAGAAGCACCTGTTAATGCCACTGAGCAAGATCTCAGAAATGCAGTGCAAAAGTTGACTCAGATAGTTTTTGCACAAAGTCAAGGACGAGTTTGTCCAACAACAAGTGATGATGGTGCAGCTAGGGCAGCTAGTCGGCGGACACAAGATTTTCTGAAATTAGACCCTCCCACATTCACTGGGTCAGATTTGAATGAAGATCCGCAAAACTTTATAGATAAGATTCAAAGGGCTTTAGATGTTATGCATGTAACTGGGGTAGAAACAGTTGAACTTGCCTCATATAGATTGAAAGGCGAGGCGATATTGTGGTATGAAGATTGGAAGAAATCTAGTGGTGTCGGTGCAAATCCACCTAATTGGGAACAATTTAAGTGGCTTTCCTTGATCACTACCTTCCTTATGAGATCCGAGAGGCTCGTGTGTATCAATTCTTCAATCTTCGTCAAGAGAATTTGAGTGTCAGAGAATACAGTCTGCAATTTAATTCTTTGGCTTGATATGCTCCAAATGTAGTGGCCACAATGACAGACAGAGTACATTGATATGTGGACAGATTGGAGCCATATTTGGTAAGAGACTGCACTATTTCTTCTTTAAATCGAGATATGGATATAGCTAGAATTTAGGCCTTCACATAAAAGATGGAGCACCAAAGGCACAGAAGAAGAGTACATGAATCTGAACGAGGACAGTCCAAAAGAGCTAGACCTATGAGACAGTCTATGGTGTCCCAAGGATAATCTAGACCTCGGATGTTTCCTAGACCGCCGAGACCGTCATTCTCTTATTCCACAGCAGGCACTCAATCTCAATTCTGAGGGTTTAGAGGTAGTAATGTTGGGTAGAGTAGTGGGATTCGAGGTTCGCAGACCGCTGGATTTTCTCGTCAGCCATGTAAGTACTGTGGACGGTGTAACACCCTATACCTTCCCGACCCTACTTGAACCATGTTTACCCTAGGTTCGAGAGCAATAAGTACGTATTTTGCATTGTTATTGATGGAACATTTGATATTGTGCTAGTAAATGTGATTTGTAACACCCCATACCTTCCTAACCCTACTTGACGACATTATATAACGTTTACTTAGGTATCGGGAGCTATAAGTATGTATTTGGTAATGCCATTGATGAGATAATTGAATTTGGCCCTTGTATATGTGTTTAAACCTTCATGGGAGGTGTTTTATGATCTTCGTAGAACATTTGTGGGGTTCAAAACGAGGCTAAGAGGACCTCTAAACAAAGTATATTAAGGTTAAGAAGTAAGTTAAAGAATAGGACTTGAAGTATCTAACCAAACCCGCGAAGAAAAGTCGAAAAACAGAACTTTTAAAAAATCTAAGTGTTGGGTGCATTGGGGACCGTACCACACCGCTCTGGACTAAAATTTTTAGTCCAGAGGCAGTAAGTTGGCGCGCCCAGGGGCGTGCCACCTTGGGTTTTCCACTTTTTCGAAAGTTGGAAATTTCTAAGTCCTAGGGGTATCCGGGGACGTACCGAGCCGATTTTTGCCACGTTTATTCCTAAACCACGAGTATATACATGAAATGAATGAAATATTATATTGGTATGATAAAAATACTCAAGAACAAATTTGGGGTCAAAATGACAGTTTTGCCCTTAAGGTCAAAATGAGCCAAATGTGGCTAGAATCACTTGGTTTTTGGATTGAGGCTATGGATATGAATAGCATGAGTGATAATATTATTGTAATACGTATAATATGAGAAATTATTGATTTTATTGGGTTAAGTGATTTGGGTTCAATAAAAGCCCAAAATGGAACACAAGACATGGGTCACATGACCCAATCTTTTATTGACTTAGTCAAAAATGACATTAAATGCCAAGACATGGCTAAGGATGACACAAGGACTATAAATAGGACAAAAAATCAGATTTTCTTCATTTGGAATTCTCATGCCTTTTAAGATATTTTCTCAACATTTCTCTTGTTCCAAAACCCTAAAGCAAATAAGTTCCTTTGGACTCTTTGGTAAAGATCATCCAAGTCCAAGCCTTGGTAAGTATTTATTCTCATGTATTACCATATTATATGCATGGGATATTATGTATATTATGCTAGTTGTGTTGGCAAGGTGGTGAATAGTGTATTTTTGCTTTTGGTGAAAGATGTGCTATCTTGGTGATTTGAACTTGAATTAGGCCTTGTGCCTTTGATGAAAGAGCATGGTATGGACAAAATATGAACATGTATGGTCTATAAGTGGAAATTGTGGGATTTTGGCCTATATGTGTTATGAGTTGTATTAAGGTAAGTTGATGGATTATTTGTGATGTGGTATGGATAAGAAAGTGTAAAGGAGAAGTGTTGTGGTGAAATGTGTCAATTATCATGTATTGGTAAATGTTGGGAATATTATGGGATTTTTGGAATAATAATTTTATCAATGGTTTTGTCAAGGGGAAATGGCATGTTTAAAGGTAAACATGTAATCCATTGACATTGTATGCATTTGTAACGTATTTGGTGGTTAATGTGAGTTTCGTATATATATTTGTATTGTAGAGTGACACATAAAGAAGGAGCGGGACTATTGTATGCACCTCTAGGATTATATATTCATATTGCGAATCCAAGGTATGTAAGGTTACTCTGTCCGTATCTTCCTGCGGCAAATAATATTCATGTTAACATTTTATTAGTCCTATCCCGAAATGTGCTAAGGTATCCTATATCCGTTTATCAATAGTAATTGTCATATATTTCCTACTCATGGATCATTTGTGAGTCTCATGTCTCATAATCATGGTTAATGTTCCAAAAGCTCAAACAAGGTTATGTTCCAATGTTCCAATAGTGATTATACTTATGTCTCTTGTTCATAAATTATTGTCCAATAGTTCCCATGGTGTTATGATTCCAATAATTTTATGTTTCCAAGTTATTCACATGTCTCTCACTCATTGGTTAATGATTCAAATTTTCCAACAATGTTATGTTCCAAAGTTCAAAGTGATGTTATGACTATCCTAGTATCAATCTCAAAGTAATGATTAAAGTAATGCAAATATGGTCAATGATCAAGTATGGGTGGCAAGTCTAGGGGCATAAGCCTAGCTTGACTCGATCCCGATGTATTGATTTATGGTTGGCAAGTCTAGGGGCACAAGCCTAGCTCGACTCGATCCCGATGCATTGATTTATGGGTGGAAGGTCTAGGGTCATAAGCCTAGCTCGACCCGATCCCAACATGATGATATGTTATGTAAAGACCCACTGATTAGTAGGGGCCCGGGTACATTGTGACACATGTATTGACAGATAAGCATTGAGATAAAGAAAGCAAAGAAAGTAATGAAAGCAATCCACATGGTTTCCCAAAATGCAAAATAGTGACTTATTAACATTGATTATTCATATGTTTTGGGTTCATTGAAATATTCATGTATTGTACAGTTTCATCTGAGCCTTGCATACTCAGTACTTATTTCGTACTGACCCCTCTCGGGGAATTTACCTTACTTGCCGCAGGCGCAGGTACCAGTAGGCCACCCCAGTAGATTGCCAGTGTTAGCGGTTCTTTCGTGAGCTCCATCTAATTCGGGGCTTCTCCGAGTCAGAGTGTATATATGTTTTGGTGATGTACATGTTGTATAAAGTGGGTACTTGTCCCGACTTTTGGTTTGTATTGGTCAATGCATCTGTTAGAGGCTTTTGTAGACGTACGTGGGTATATGTATATAAGGTGACTCATGAAGTCTTGTTTTGATGGCCTCAACGGCCAAGCTCCATATGTATATATATATGTCCCATGGTTTCTGTTATTCGTCTTTCATGTTCTTACGTAATGGTGGTTATGATTATGAGATGCATATGATTGAACATAGGCAAAGGTTGGTTCTCTCGGGCCTTATCGGCTACGGGTGCCAATCATGTCTCGATGGGATTCGGGGCGTGACATGATTAGACCTGTGTAGTAGGTGGTGTTTGTGACTTTAGAATTTGTGGGGTGAAAAGTGAGGTTTAAGGTACATCCAATCAATGGATCTTAAAGATAAGAGGCAAGCAAAAGGTTGGGACTTGAAAGATCCAACCAAATCCTCAAAGAAAAGTCAAAATCAAAAATTAAGTGTGGGGCGCTGCAGGTGGCGTGCCGGGCCACTTTGGCCTAAAATTTTTGTGGCACAGGCAGCAAAGGGGTGCGTCCAGGGGCGTGCCAGGCCTCCCCTGTACACCTTCTTCAGAGCTAAAATTTCTCTAAGTCTTTGGGGCGCCCAGGGGCGTACCGAGGTGCTTTTTGCCTGATTTCTTCTACGATTATAAGTCTATAAAAAGGACTCTTGGGTTATGGTATCATTATTCCATCATAGTAGGACTACTATTGAGTAAGTTTCGCATACGAGTTGGGGTTAAGTCGTCGTCATAATTAGTTTATCAAATTATGTTCAATTAAGCCATGAGTGGCTAGAATTGCTTGTTCTTGGGATTGAGGCTATGAACATGAATCTTGTGAGTTGAATATTATCATGACATTTATGGAATTATTAAGCATGAGATATATGGTGAATCATGCATCAGATTTGGTGGGCTAAGTTGACATGTGTTAATGGGCTCAATTTGAGGCCCAAAATGGAATAAAATGCATGGCCCAAAAGGGCAAATGAACCATTCTTCCACTTTGACCAAGGGAACATAGCATTAAATGCAAAGAATTGGCTAAGTATGACAACAAGGGCTATATAAAGGCAAAGAAATCAGATTTTTATTCCAAAACACACACATGTCTTTCTAGATATTTCCAAACATATTTCTCTCAACACAAACCCTAAGGCAACCATTCTGTTTGGTAAAGATCATCACTTTGAAAGCTTTGGTAAGTGTCTACTCTCATGGAATAATATATTATATGCTTAATATGGTGTATATATCATGATGGTTATGTTGGCAAGGTGTTGAATAGGGCACTTTTGCTTTTTGCTCAAAGATATGCCATCCTTGTGATTTAAAATTGAAAGGAGACTTGAGGTTTGAATGAAAGTGCACGGTGTGGATGAGATACTAATATGTATGGTGTGATTATGTTCCTTACCTTTTTATTTTTCAATGCATATAATTTGTGGGATTATTTTTGCTATGTTGTTATGAAGTGTATTGAGGTGACTTGATGGAGTAATTATGATGTTGTGTTGATGGAGAAATGTAAAGTATGAACTTGGTGTGACATGCTATTGGTTTATGATGTATTGTTCCATGTATGGAATGTTGTGGTATTATTGGTATGATAATTTCATAAATGGTATTGTCAAGGGGGAAATGACATTTTAAGGCAATCATGTAACTCATTATCGTTATATGCATTTGTAAGGTAGTTGGTGGTTAATGTAAACTCTGTTATGTACTTGTGTTATAGAGTGAACCGTAAGGAAGGAGCTGGACTATTGTATGCACATTTAGGATTGTATATTCATATTGGGAAGATAAGGTACGTAGGGTTACTCTTTCTGTATCCTTCTGCAGCACATAATGTTCACACTGACATTGTACTTGTTCTATTCCGAAATGTTCTAAGGTATCCCATATCCGGTTATCAATTATTGTTAATCACATATTCCTTATTCATTGATCAATTGTGATTCACATTTCTCATGTTCATTGACTAATATTTCTAAGTTTCAAATAATGTTGTGTTCCAAGATTCCAATAATGTACAATCACCAATGTATCAAAAGTAAAGAAATGAAGTAATGTATAATTGTTTGAGTGTTCTTGGGTGGTATACCAGGGGTTAAATACCTAGCATGGGTCGATTCCAATATCTACGGGTGGTATCCTAGGGGTGAAAATAACACATAGCATGGGTCAATCCCACTACCATGGGTGGTATCCCAGGGGCAAAAGAAAAGCCTAACATAGGTCAATCCCAAAAACTGTTGATTACCCACTGATCAGCTTGGGGCCCGGGCATTGTAAGAATGGAAGGATGAGTATTGAATGAAGAAGTGAGTGATGAATGAATGAATGAGCGTAAAAGTAAAGAAAGTAATCCACGTAATGTACATATTTCCATCCATATAGAATGGTGACTCATCCATATTGGTTATTCACTTATATTGATTCCATTGAAGTATTTATGTATCATATAGTTTCTTATGGCCTTACATACTCAGTACATTCTTCGTACTGACATCCCTTGTGGGACTTACCTTACTTGCTGCAGGCACAGGTACTAGTAGACCTCCACAGTAAGCTGCGGGTCATCTACTGATCTTTGGTGAGCTCCAGTTGGTTCGGGGCATTTTGAGTCACAGTTGTACATTGGTTTTGGTATTGTAAATGTTGTGTAAAGTGGGGACTTATCCCAAATTTATAATGGTTATGTATGTGCTTCTGTTAGAGGATTTTGTAGACATATGTGGGTATATGAATGTAAAAGACGTATGTCCATCTTGACTTGATGGCCTAACGGCCAAGTTTCATGTATGTATGTATCACATGTTCCATGATTTCTGCTATTAGCATTTTATGTCCTTAAGTGGTGGTAATGTTTCTTATGGCATGCATATGAATGGACATGAGTAAAGATTGGTTCTCTCGAGACTTATCGGCTTCGGGTGCCAGTCCGCCCCGTTGGAATTTGGGTCGTGACAAAAGTGGTATCAGAGCAAGTCGTTCTAAGGGTGTCTACAAAGCCGTGTCTGAGTAGAGTCTTACTTATCGATGTGTTGTGCACAAAATTTATAAGTAGGAGGCTACGGGACATTTAGGAGTTGTTTATATTCTTAAATTCTTAGATCGTGCGTTAGAGCCAATATTGTGGTAGAATAATACATAACCATTGGACTTGGTTTTCTTATTTATAGTAAAATGCCGATGACAAGAAGAGGTAGAGGTAAAGGAAAGTAGGTAGATATACTTGCTGGAGAAGGAACGAGTAGATCACCACCTGACCAAGCTAGTCAAGGTGGGGCTGATGCTGAGTTTGCATCGCGGGCTTCTTCTACTTTTCTAGCTCTAGAAGAGCCGAGAAGGAGAGAAGAACCTGCAGAAGCACCTGTTAATGCCACTGAGCAAGATCTCAGAAATGCAGTACAAATGTTGACTCAGATAGTTGTTCCACAAAGTCAAGGACGAGTTTGTCCAACAACAAGTGATGATGGTGCGGCTAGGGCAGCTAGTCAGTGGACACAGGATTTTCTAAAATTAGACCCTCCCATATTCACTGGGTCAGATTTGAATGAAGATCCGCAAGACTTTATAGATCAGATTCAAAGGGCTTTAGATGTTTTGCATGTAACTGGGGTAGAAATAGTTGAACTTGCCTCATATAGATTGAAAGGCGAGGCGATATTGTGGTATGAAGATTGGAAGAAATCTAGTGGTGTCGGTGCAAATCCACCTAATTGGGAAGAATTTAAAGCGGCTTTCCTTGATCACTACCTTCCTTATGAGATTCGAGAGGCTCGTACGGATCAATTCTTGAATCTTCATCAAGGTAACATAAGTGTCAGAGAATACAGTTTGCAGTTTAATTCTTTGGCTCGATATGCTCCGAATGTAGTGGCCATAATGACAGATAGAGTCCATCGATATGTGGATAGATTAGAACCATATTTGGTAAGGGACTGTACCATTGCTTCCTTGAACAAAGATATGGATATAGCGAGAATTTAGGCCTTCGTCCAGAAAATAGAGGACCAAAGACAGAGAAGAAGGGTACATGAATCTGAACGAGGACAGTCCAAAAGAGCTAGACCTATGGGACAGTCTATGGTGTCCCAAGGAGAATCTAGACCTCGGATTTTTCCTAGCCCGACGAGACCGTCATTCTCTTATTCCACAGTAGGCACTCATGCTCAATTTAGAGGGTTTAGAGGTAGTAATGTTGGGCAGCGTAGTGGGATTTGAGGTTCGCAGATCGCTGGATTTTCTCGTCAGTAGTGTTAGGAATGTGGACGGTTTCATTTAGGTGAATGTAGGCTTGGGTCAAATGTTTGCTTTTGGTGCGGTATGATGGGGCATATAATGAGAGATTGCCCACGAAGAGGCTTGGGTACTGTGGCCCAACCTGCGGGATCAACCGTTGTATCATTATCATCGGTTCCTCCCCTAGGCAGAGGTGTATACCCTGTGGGTCATGGTAGAGGTGCCAGAGGAGCAGCCAGTTCCAGTGGAACTCAGAATCGTACTTATAGTGGAGAGGCAGAATTCGGAGGCATCTCCTGATGTCGTTACAGGTACATTATCCATATTTTCATATAATGTATATGCATTGATTGATCCGGGTTCTACATTGTCATATGTTACTCCATTGATTGCTGCAAAATTTGAAAGAACACCGGAACTATTAACTAAGTCAATTGAAGTATCTACACCAGTTGGTGACTATATTATTGTAAAAAGAGTATATCGTAATTGTGTGGTAACTGTGTGTGGTTATGATACACTGGCCGATCTTATTGAACTGGACATGGTGGATTTTGATGTCAGAATGGGCATGGATTGGTTGGCTTCTTGTTATGCCATGATAGATTGTCGAGCTAAGAAAGTACATTTTCATTTTCCACAAACGAATGTTCTTGAATGGAAGGGTGATGTAGGAGCACCAAGAGGTAAATTTATATCCTATCTTAAGGCTAGGAAAATGATATCCAAGGGGTATATATGCTACTTTGTGAGAGTTCATGATATTGATGCGACACCACCAACTCCTCAATCAGTTCCAGTGGTCAATGAGTATCTTGATGTATTTCCAGAAGATCTTACCGGTTTGCCCCCAGAGCGGGAAATAGAATTTGGTATTGATGTGATTCCGGACACTCAGCCTATCTCTATTCCCCATATAGAATAGCTTCAGCAGAATTGCATGAATTGAAGGAGCAATTGAAAGATTTGCTGGACAAGGGCTTCATTAGGTCTAGTATGTCTCCGTGGGGTGCACCGGTATTATTTGTATGGAAGAAAGATGGCACATTGAGAATGTGCATTGACTATCGGGAATTGAATAGGGTAACAATCAAGAAAAAATATCCCCTCCCTCAAATTGACGATTTGTTTGATCAGTTACAGGGCACCAAGTGTTTTTTCAAAGATTGACTTGAGGTTGGGTTACCATCAAGTCAGAGTTAGAGAAAAAAATGTACCCAAGACAGCTTTCCGAACACGGTATGGCCATTATGAATTTTTAGTTATGTCATTTCGACTAACAAATGCCCCAGTTGTGTTCATGGATTTGATGAATAGGGTGTTTAAACCATTTTTAGACGTGTTCGTGACGATATTTATAGATGACATCGTGGTTTATTCAAAGTAACAAGAGGACCATGCTAAGCACTTACGACAGGTGTTACAGATTCTTCGAGAGCATAAGTTGTATGCAAAGTTCTCTAAGTGTGAATTTTGGTTGAAATCCGTAGCATTCTTGGGTCACATTGTGTCAGATGAAGGGATTCGAGTTGATACACAAAAGATTGAGGCGGTGAAAAGTTGGCCAAGGCCTACGACGCCTACGGAAATTCGTAGTTTCTGATAGTAGGCCTTGGCCAATTTTATCAAAGACTATGAAAAATTGGCAGGTTATTATCAAAGATTTGTTGAATGGTTTTCTTCCATTACTGCACCTTTAACGAAGCTTACACACAAGGTAGTCAAATTTCAATGGAATGATGCATGTGAGAAAAGTTTTCAAGAGATGAAAGATAAATTGACTTCTACACCAGTGTTAGTACTTTTGAAAGGCTTCGAAGGTTACGCAGTATATTGTGATGCTTCCGAAATTGGCCTAGGGTGTGTATTGATGCAGCACGGTAATGTAATATCGTATGCTTCACGACAGTTACGGCCACACGAGAGAAACTATCCCACACATGATCTTGAGTTAGCAACGGTGGTTTTTACTTTAAAGATATGGCGTCATTATTTGTATGGAGTTCATGTTGATATCTATACTAATCACAAAAGTTTGCAATATATCTTTAAGCAGAAGGAACTCAATTTGAGGCAACAAAGGTGGTTAGAGCTCTTAAAAGACTATGATATTGATATTCTCTTTCATCCAGGAAAAGCAAATGTGGTAGCTGATGCATTGAGCGGCAAGGCAGTAAGAAGCACTAGTGGCCAGTTGACTGAAAAACAAGAGATAATCAAAGATTTACATCAACTAGCCAGCTTGGGATTTCATCTTCTTGAATCTCCAGATGAAGGGGTTATTGTACAAAATGCAGTAGAATCCTCCTTAATAGCTGAAGTGAAAGAGAAGCAGTTTGCGGATCCTATGTTATTACAGCTGAAAGAAAATGTACAACAGGGTCTGACTAAGGCCTTTGATCTTACACAAGAAGGGGTACTTCAATGCCAAGGAACATTATGTGTACCGGATGTAGATGTGCTGAGGGGACGAATTATGATAGAGGCGCATCATTCGCGATATTCTATTCATCCGGGAGATACCAAAATGTACCATGACTTGAAAGAAATGTATTGGTGGGGAAATATGAAAAAGAACATTGCAGAATTTGTAGCTCAATGCCCAAACTGTAAACAAGTGAAATTAAAGCATTAGAAACCAGGAGGTTACATGAAATGTATCAATATTCCAGTTTGGAAATGGGACATGATTAACATGGATTTCATCACAGGTTTGCCTCATACACTGCGAAAATTTGATTCTATATGGGTCATAGTCGACAGGCTTACCAAATCCCATGTAACCGCACTATTTCTTTCACATATAATCTTGCATAATCCTCAGTTGTATAGGTTGTCTTGACTGGTAGAAAATGCACTGAATTGGTAAGCCTGTCCACTATAACCCATATAGAATCAAATATCCGCAGTGTACGAGGCAAACCTGTAATAAAATCCATGTTAATCATATCCCATTTCCAGACTGGAAGATTGATACATTGCATGTAACCCCCTGGTTTCTGATGCTCTACTTTCACTTGTTGATAATTCGGGCATTGAACGACAAATTCTGCAATGTTCTTCTTCATATTTCCCCACCAATACACTTCTTTTAAATCATGGTACATTTTAGTAGCACCCAAATGAATAGAATAGCGCGAATGATGCGCTTCTGTCATAATTCGCTTCCTCAGCTCATCTACATCTAGTACACACAATCTACCTTGGCATTGGAGCACCCCTTCGTGTGTAAGATCAAATGCCTTTGTCAAATTCTGTTGTACATTTTCCTTTAGCTGCAATAACATAGAATTCAAAAACTGCTTCTCTTTCACTTCATCTATTAAGGAGGATTCCGCTGCATTTTGCACAATAACCCCTTCATCTGTAGATTCAATAAGGCAAACTCCCAATCTGGCTAGTTGATGTAGATCTTTTATTATCTCTTGCTTTTCAGTCAACTGACCACTAGTGCTTTCTACTGCCTTGCGGCTCAATGCATCAGCTACCACATTTGTTTTGCCTGGATGATAAAGAATGTCAATATCATAGTCTTTTAAGAGCTCTAACCACCTTCGTTGCCTCAAATTGAGTTCTTTCTACTTAAAGATATATTGCAAACTTTTGTGATCAGTATAGATATCAACATGAACTCTATACAAATAATTACGCCATATCTTTAGAGCAAAAACCACCGCTGCTAATTCAAGATCATGTGTGGGATAATTTTTCTCGTGTGGCCTCAACTGTCGTGAGGTATATGCTATGACATTACCGTGTTGCATCAATACACATCCGAGTCCAACCCCGGAAGCATCACAATACACTGGATAACCTTCGGTGCCTTTGGGAAGTAATAAAACTAGTGTGGAGGTTAATTTATCTTTCAACTTTTGGAAGCTTTTCTCACACGCATCATTCCACTGAAATTTAACTGCCTTATGTGTAAGCTTTGTTAACGGTGCAGCAATGGAGGAAAAACCTTCCATAAATCTTTGGTAATAACCTACCAGTCCAAGAAAACTACGAATCTCTGTGGGTGTCGTAGGTCTTGGCCAATTTTTCACTGCTTCAATATTCTGTGTATCAACCTGTATCCCTTCATCTGACACAATGTGACCCAAGAATGAGACTGATTTTAACCAAAACTTACACTTGGAGAACTTTGCATACAACTTACGCTCACGGAGAATCTGTAACACTTATCGTAAGTGATTTGCATGGTCCTCTGGTGATCTTGAATAAACCAGGATGTCATCTATAAATACCGTCACGAACACGTCTAGAAATGGATTAAACACCCTATTCATCAAATCCATGAACACAGCTGGTGCATTTGTTAGTCTAAATGACATAACTAAAAATTCATAATGGCCATACCGTGTTCGGAAAGCTGTCTTGGGTACATCTTCTTTTCTAACTCTAAATTGATGGTAACCCGACCTCAAGTCAATCTTTGAAAAATACTTGGCACCCTGTAACTGATCAAACAAATCATCAATTCGAGGGAGGGGATATTTGTTCTTGATTGTTACCTTATTCGATTGTCGATAGTCAATGCACATTCTCAATGTGCCATCTTTCTTCTGTACAAATAATACCGGTGCACCCCACGGGGACATACTAGGCTTGATGAAGCCCTTGTCCAGCAAATCTTTCAACTGCTCCTTCAATTCACGCAATTCTTCTGGAGCCATTCTATATGGGGGAATATAGATAGGCTGAGTGCCTGGAATCACATCAATGCCAAACTCTACTTCCCGTTCTGGGGGTAAGTCTGGAAGATCCTTTGGAAATACATCTAGAAATTCATTGACCACTGGAACCGACTGCGAAGTTATTGGTTCCACATCATTATCTTTCACTTGTACTAAGTGACATATGTAACCCTTAGCAATCATTTTCCTAGATTTCAGATAGGAAATAAATCTTCCTCTTGGTGCCCCCACATTACCCTGCCATTCAAGAACATTTTCCTGTGAAAAACAAAAATGCACCTTCTTGGCCCGGCAATCTACTGTGGCATAACAAGAGGCCAACCAATCTATTCACATTATCACATCAAAATCCACCATGTCTAGTTCATTGAGATCGACCAATGTATCATGACCACACGCAGTTACCACACAGTTACGATATATTTTTTTTGCAATAATATATTCACCAACTGGTGTAGACACTTCAATTAATTTAATTAATAATTCTGGTGCCTTTGGAAATTTCGCAACAACCAATGGAGTAACATAGGAAAATGTAGAACCTGGGTCAATCAATGCATATACATTATATGAAAATATGGATAATGTACCTGTGACGACATCAGGGGAAGCCTCTGAATTTTGTCGGTCCACTAAAGAATAAGTGCGATTCTGGACCCCACTAGTACTGGCTGCTCCTCTGGCACCCCTACCACGTCCAATAGACTGCACACCTCGGCCCAAAGAAGGAACCAATGATGACGATGCAACGGTCGATCCTGCCGATCGTGCTATACCATCCATACTCCTCTGGGGACACTCTTTCATCACGTGTCCAGTCATACCGCACCGGAAGCAAGCATTTTTCCCCAATCGGCATATACCTGCATGAATACGTCCGCAGTGCTGACACTGCTGACGAGGAAAACCTGCTGCCTGTGATCCGTGAACTCCACTACTCTGCCCAGATGGACCACCTCTAGACCCTCGAAACTGAAAGTGAGCACCTGCTGTAGAATATGATAATGATGGTCTAGGTGGTCTAGGAAACATACGAGGCCTAGATCCTCCTTGAAACATCGCAGATGGTCTCGTAGGTCTAGCCCTTTTGGACTGTCCTCTATCGAATTCATGTACCCTTCTTCTCTGTCTTTGATCTTCCATTTTTCTGGGCGAAGGCCTGAATTCTCGCTATATCCATATCCTTGTTCAATGCAGCAATGGTACAATCCCTTACCAAATATGGCTCTAATCTGTCCACGTACCGATGGACTCTGTCTGTCATCGTAGCTACCACATTTGGAGCATATCATGCCAAGGAATTAAATTGCAAACTGTATTCTCTGACACTCAGATTCCCTTGACGGAGATTTAAAAACTGATCCGCACGAGCCTCACAGATATCATAGGGAAGGTAATGATCAAGGAAAACTGCTTTAAATTCTTCCCAATTAGGTGGATTTGTACCAATATCCCGAGATTTCTTACAATCCTCATACCACAATATTGCCTCTCCTTTCAATCTATATGCAGCAAGTTCAACTGTTTCTGTCCCCGTCACGTGCATAACTTCCAGAGCCCTCTGAATCTGATCCACGAAGTCCTGTGGATCTGCTTTTGGATCTGACCCAGTGAATATAGGAGGGTCCAGTTTTAGAAAATCCTGTGTTCTGCGACTCGCCACTCTAGCCACATCATCCTTATGTGTCATTGGACCAGCTCGTCCTTGACTTTGGGCTGCCACTAACTATGTCAACATATGTACTGTATTTCTCAGATCCTGATCTGTGGCGTTCATTGGTGGTTCTGCGGGTTCTTCTCTATCGACTGGCTCTTCCGGAGCTGGAAAAGTAGAAGAAGACCGCGATGAAATTTTAGCATTTGCTCCACCTTGACTAGCTTCGTCAGGTGGTAATCTACTCATTCCTTCTTCAGTAGGCATATCTACCTGCTTCCCTTTACCTCTACCTCTTCTTGTGATCGGCATTTTTTTTCTATATCAAAGAAAATCAATTCCAATGGTCAGATACAATTCAACTTACAACACTGGCTCTATTGCATGATCTAGAAGTGAAGAAAATAAACAACATCCTAAATGTCCCGTAGCCTCCTACTTATAAATGTGGTGCACAACACATCGATAAGTAAGACTCTACTCAGACACGGCTTTCTAGACACCCTTAGAACGACTTGCTCTGATACCACTTTTGTCACGCTCCAAATCCCATCAAGGCGGATTGGCACCCATGGCCGATAAGGCCCGAGAGAACCAAGCTTATCTTATACTCATTCATATGCATGACGTAAGAAACACCACTATCATGTACGAGTATAAAAGGCTAAAAAATGGAAATCGTGGAACATGTGATATATATACATATGTGAAACTTGGCCGTCGAGGCCATCAAGTCAAGAACAACATATACCTCTTACATTCATACACCCACATACGTCTACAAAAGCCTCTAACAGATACATTTACCAAAACCAACTGAAAGTCGGGACAAGTACCTGCTTTATACAACATGTACAACACCAAAACATATGAACAACTGTGACTCGGAGAAGCCCCGAACTAACTGGAGCTCACCAATAATCCGCAAACAACTGCAAACCTACTGTGGAGGCCTACTAGTACCTGCACCTGCAGCATGTAAGGTAAGTCCCACAAGGGACGTCAGTACGAAGAATGTACTGAGTATGTAAGGCTCAAATGAAACTGTATGAATCATAAATACGTCAATGAGCTTAACTACCAAATGCATAACCAATATGGATAAGTCATCATTCTGTGTTTTGGGAACCATGAATATTGCTTTCTTTACTTTCTTTGCTTCTTTGGTTCTATGATTATTCATCTTTGTCTGTGACCTGTGATACCCGGGCCCCAACTGAACAGTGGGTTTTAACATAACATAACGTTATGTTGGGATCGGATCAAGCTAGGCTTATGCCCCTAGAGATACCACCCATGAATCAATATATATATCGGGATCGACTCGAGCTAGGTTATTACCTCTAGAGCTGCCACCCATTCCAACATATTAGGTTCGGCTCGAGCTAGGTTATTACCTCTAGAGCTACCCCTTGTCAGGATTGGTCCGAGCTAGGCTTATGCCTCTAGGACTACCCCCTGATCCAACAATCTCGGGATCGTCTTGAGCTAGACATTTCTCCCCCAAAGCTACCACCCATACTCCATCATTGACCACATATACACAATACTTTATTCATTACTTTGAGATTGATACAATGATATTCATAACTTTATTGGAAGCCTTGGATCAATAATCAATGAGTGAGAGACATGTGAATAAACATTATTGGAAACATAACCTTATTGGAAACATAACACTATTGGAACCATTGGACAATCATCAATGAACAAGATACATGACTATAATCACTATTGGAACTTTGGAACACAACCTTATTTGGATTTTGGAACATTATCAATGAATATGAGACATGTGATTCACATTCGATCAATGAGTAGGAAACATGTGATAATGACCATTGATAACCGGATATAGGATACCTTAGCACATTTTGAGATGGGACAAGTATAATGTCAATGTGGATACTATTTTGCTGCAGAAAAATACGGACAGAGTAACCTTATATACCTTGTATTCTCAATATGAATATACAATCTTAGATGTGCATACAATGTCCAGCTCCTTCCTTATGTTTCACTCTACAACACAAATACATAACGGAATATACATTAACCACCAACTACCTTACGAATGCATATGACGTCAATGAGTTACATGTTTGCCTTTAAAATGTCATTTCCTTCTCTACAATACCATTTACGGCATTGCTATACCAACAATACCTCAATCATACCACACATTGACCACAACATCATATACCAATAACATTTCACCACAAAGCTTCTCCTTTACACTTTCTCATTCACACCATATCACAAATAATCCATCAAGTCACCTTAATACACCTCATAGCACATATCGGACAAAATCCCATAATTTACACTTATAGAAAAATAGCAAGTTTAATAACATATTCACATCATACATGTTGATATTTCATCCATACCATGCTCTTTCATCAAACCCACAAGTCATATTTCAAGTTATAATTCCATGGATAACACATCTTTTAGCCAAAAAGCAAAAATGCATTATGTACACTTTTTGACATACCCATCATGATCTACATACTCTCCCATACATATAATATATTAATCCATAAGAATAATCACTTTCCCAACCTTGAGAAATGATGATCTTGCTCCAAAAGATGGCTTAGAGTTCTTAGGGTTTGAGAGAAAATGGTTGAGAAATATCTAGAAAGCATGAGAGTTCCAAATGAATAAAAATCAGATTTAGGCCCTTTATATAGCCCTTGGGGTCATCCTTAGCCACTCTTGGCATTTAATGCTAAGTTTGGCTTAGTCAATTTGACCCATTCTTGGCCCATGTTTTCTTCCTCATTTTGGGCTTTTATTGAGCCCAAATCACTTAACCCAATGAAATCAATAATTTGACATGTTTAAATCATCTCATACGTGTTACGACAATATTCTCGCTCATGCAATTTACATTCGTAGCCTCAATCCCAAAAATAAGTGATTCTAGTCACGTATGGCTTATTTTGACCGAAAGGGTAAAACCATCAATTGGATGCCAAATTTGTCCACAAATAATATTATCAAATGGAATGCCAATTACTTCAATTTTTACATGTATAGGCTCATGGTTGTATAAGAAATGTGGCAAAAATCGACCCGGTACGTCCTCGGGCACCCTTGGGACTTAGAAAAATTTCCAACTTTTGAAAGGTGCGCACAAACAGCCTGGCACGCCCTTGGGCGCGCCAACTTGATGCCTGTGCCCAAAAAAATTGGGCAATAAGCGGCCTGGCACACCCTCTGGCGCGCCTGGCCCTTATTTTTTAAAAAAAAATTTGTTTTCAACTTTTCTTTGCAGGTTCGGTTAGATACTTCAAGTTCTATTCTTTAACTTACTTCTTACCTTTAATATCCTTTTTTTGGAGGTTCTTCAAGCCTCATTTTTAACCCCACAAATGTTCCACGAAGTCACAAAGCACTTCCTACGAAAGTCTAATCACATGTACGAGGGCCAATATCAACTATCTCATCAATAACATTACAAAATACATACTTGTGGCTCTCGACACCTAAGTAAACATTGTTCAATGTTGTCAAGTAGGGCCGATAAGGTACGGGGTGTTACATAAACCTTGATTTTACTTCTTTTTTCTAAAAAGGGATTTATTCCCGCTTCTCTTAACTTTAAAATGGATTTTTTGAAAATGTAAGTCGTACCACCCATATTATGGAATTATAACATTTTAAACCAAACATATTACATTGGAAATTAGACCAAGGTTGATTTTGGTCCATTATTGATCCACTTTCTTTTAACACTACTTATTCACTTTGGTCGAGGGAGATTCCAACGCTTTATACACTACTATACTAGTTTAGACTCCACTACTATACTATTTTAGACTCTGATTCAATCTTGGGAAATGGATTTACAGACATACACTTATTCAATTCTAGTTCAAGTCTGGCATTTCTTATTATACTTTATATCTCTCTCCATTACTGGACGGAGTAGATTGGTTATAATGGTTATTGGAAGTCCTGGTTTGGGACCAGGCAGTATATATACGGACATCCCAAGTCCTTTATGGGTTCCTTTGTCTGAGCTACATGCCGGAAGAGGTGAGATTCATAGGTCCTACCTTGCGAGTAGGCGGGCCGAAGGAGGTGTATATATACTTGGTTCGTTATGGCACTCTATTTATATGGTACTATTGGTTTTCCTTGCATTCATTCATTCATATACATTGCCTATCACTAGTATAATTTTTTGGCGCTTGTATCTACCAGTCTTATGGGGGGATGTATAGATATAAGTTATGGTTGTTCTTAGCTTGTTTATGCCTTTCTGGGCTTATAGGGGCCCGATTGGGGTTATTGGTGATCCAGGCTATTCGATTACTTATTATTTGGTTATCATTGCATAGCTCATGGCAGTTTGGTTGTGGTTTGGAACCCGAGGATGTCGATACGTCCCTTATTTCTTTTACTCATTATTATGGTAAGATTTATCATTGTTAGATCACCTTATGATTATGCATATTTCTGTTAGAGACCATGATTATGCTAGAGTTCGCTCCCTTATTATTTATGATCCCAGTAAGATTAGACTGGTCCCCTCAGAGTAGTACTCTCGTATTTAGTTATCGGTATAGTGCGGTTATATATATATATATATATCTTCTTCTTTGGCTACTCTTTGTATATTATTTCTTTCCTTTCTACTACTATTGTATGTTGTATATCCTTTCTTCACTATATTATCATTATGGACTAGTTACTTATGGTGTGGCTCTTGGTCCCGAATTATTGGTAGTTCATGATAGATTACCCTTATCATTTTATTTGTATTATTATGTGTCACACCTCAAATCCCATTAGGGCGGATAAGCACCCGTAGCCGTAAGAGCCCGAGAGAACCAACCTATGATCATATACTTCGTATGCATGTAATTGAGCTAATAAATGTGCTGCAGTGTATGGACATGATGTATCGATAAAGTGAACTAGGTAGGTAAACACAAAATAGATATACAGACTTGGTCGTTGGGGCCACAACTTCTAAAATATAAGACAATACCATGCTTAACTTTACATTGTCTACAAAGCCTCTAAAAGATACATAGAGTTAGTTAAGGTAAGAACAGGTCCCCGCCTTACACATAACTACTACACAATACCAAAAATATATAAAACTAAATCGGAAAGCCCTGAATCAACCTAGAGCTCACCAAAAGCCTTAGATGTCCTGCACTCCTACTAGAGAGATCTACTAGCTCTTGTGTCTTAGCTGGTATCTGGGGAACCACGTACATTACATTCTTTACTTTCCTTTTTCCTTCTTTTCTTCATAATCTTAAAAGCCATGTAGTACAAATGACCAACTGATCAGTGGTAAACAAATCGGGATCGGCCCATACTAGGCTTACGCCCCTGAGCTACCACCCATATAAATCAGTCGGGGTTGGCCCATGCTAGGCTTACCCCCTGAGCTGCCACCCATATAAATCAGTCGGGATCGGCCCATGCTAGGCTTTCGCCCCTAAGCTACCACCCATATAAATCAGCTTTAAGTTGCTTACTTTATTTAGTCTTTGAGATTGTTATATTGGTGGTGATAACGTTATGGAATTTTTGGAATAACAACGCTCAAGTAAAATAAAAAAAAACATGCGAATAAACATTTGATGTAATTGCCATAAAGTAAAGGATACTTGTACACAATTGAAATGCTTAGGAGCCAAATTAATAGATAGATCTTAGTTGAATAAGATGGGAATACAAGAAATTGGCTAGTGAAGGTAGACATGCCAACTTGACAATAAACATATATTGAGGTACGTTAAGACATTACGGAGTTGAAACAAGGTCGTTAACTACGTGGACATTTTATGCTTCCAAAGGATACGAAAAAGAGTAACCTTACATAACTTATCTTCCCACCACTTTCCTATAACGATTCAGCTCTTCCTTTAAGTGTTACTCTATAATTTAAGTACATAATGGAACTAACATTAAAAGTTAATTACATTACAAGTTTACAAGACGGTAATTAGTTACTTAACGGGAAGTAAGAACCGTCTAACCTCCTAAACACATGGTGTATCACTCCCCACTTCTTTATACTACCATACAACCTTATTCCACCCCCTTACAATATAACTTACTGCCTCAAAACAACAATACCACCAAAACAGTCCACAGACCAACACAAATGTTACAAACCGATAGGATTTCCTACCAAGTTCATACTTCACATTACCTCCGCAATGCAACTCCACATATTTATTCAATCAAGACACCTATATGCCTTCCACAACAACATACAAAATACAGTCCACAATGGTTTCAAAATTCACTTTAACATAACAAGAGTATTCTCTTTTCACTACACCAAATGTTCCATATATAAAAATGTATAAACATTTCCACCAAGCTATACATAAATAGGAACGAATTAGGGGCAGAACCACACTTTAACATACTAAAATTTCATCCTTTTAATTAATTTCCTCAGGACATTAAGCTCCTTTTCAAGTTTAAACCATAAAGAAGGCAAATCCTTTAGAAACCAAGTAAAAGTGGACTGCCCTATCCTTTTTAAACATAAAGAACATGCTTTCGATACTACCTTATGCAAATATTACACTAATATATAAGTGTAAACACTTACCAAGGCTTGCAAGGTGGAGGATTTATCCAAGAACCCTAGGGGAAATAGGGGCGGCTGGTTGGGGTTTGAGAGAGGAGAGAGTTTTTAATTAAAAAGCTGGAATTTGGCAAGTGAAATGTGAAGAAAATAAGTTGAATTTCATATCTATATACTCCCTCTTTGAACCACCTCTCTAAGGCTATACTTAGCCAAATTTTAGTTAAAAATAGTTCAAGTAGGTGATGCTCTTACTTAGCTATACAAGCGGCTCAAAAAGTCCAAGTAGGTGATGCACCTACTTGGTTTATTTAAGCTGTCAAAAATAGACCACCTACTTGGGTTATTTTTAGTTGGATCATATCATATTGGGCCTTGATTAATCTTAGGTTTTGGGCTGGTCATCTTTCCCTTTTGCCTTTACTTAGTTTTCCCTCAATTGAGTCCATTAATATATGTCTCAATTCATCCCCATAGTTTAAGTAGGTGATACACCTACTATCTCAATTAATTCACGGAAGCACCTCACTTATGTTCTCCCCTTTTTCCAATGTTTTAAACCCTTCTGCCTTAATCCACCACTTAACTTTAACTTTACGCTTAAATACATCCTCATTATCTCAAGTTTAAATACTTTTATCCATGCTACGTTGGTCGTATAAGCTTGGGAAATTTATGGGGTGTTACATCCTTCCCCCCTTAGGAACATTCATCCTCGAATTTTAGTATCATCACTACTCAGCCTAAACAAGTTCAAGCCTAAGTTTAATCTTTATGCTACCACAAAATACTTATATATATATACTTACTTGTTATTGCTCCAATTCAATATATAAGGATTCCTCTTCGGTTTCAAATAATTGAGGATACTTAGATTTCATCATTTCATCTACCTCCCATGTGATCTCTTCTACTTGTTGATTCTTCCAAAGTAATTTTGCGGAAGCTACTTTTTTATTTCTGAACTTCTTAACTTGTCGATCCAGAATATCAATAGGTACTTCTTCATAGGTGAGATCTTTCGTAACTTGTACATCCTCAGTAGGAGTAATATGAGATGGATATCCTATGCACTTTCGAAGCATTGAGACGTGAAACACTGGATGAACTATGGAGAATTCTTGGGGTAGTTCCAACTCATATGCAACTTGTCCAAATCTTCGGATAATCTTATATGGCCCTATACAACTTGGACTTAACTTTTCCTTTTTCCCAAATCTCATCATCCCTTTCATTGGCGACACTTTCAACAATACCCAATCACCTATAGCAAACTCTAGCCCCCTTCTTCTAACATCGGTATATGATTTGTGTCAACTTTGGGATATTCCTAGTCATTGTTGTATCACCTTAACCTTTTCCATGTCTTAATGAACAAGATCTGGTCCAAATAAAATAGCCTCACCTACTTCAAACCACCCAATCGGTGACCTATATTTTTTCCCGTGTAAGGCTTCATAAGGTACCATCTTGATACTTGAATGATAGCTATTATTGTAGGCGAACTCAATAAGAGGCAAATGATCATCCCAACTACCTTTGAAGTCCAATACACAAGCTCGCAGCATATCTTCAAGTGTTTGAATAGTATGTTCTGTCTGTCCATCCGTCTGAGGGTGAAAAGTTGTACTTAAATTCACTTGTGTACCCAAACTCCTCTGAAAAGACTTCCAAAAGTTTGCAGTAAATTCAGCTCCCCTATAAGATATAATAGAGATTGGAACTCCATGTAGCCGAACTATCTCTTTAATATACAATTTTGCATACTCTTCAGCTGTATAAATGGTCTAACTTGCAGGAAGTGTGCTGATTTGGTAAGTCTATCAACTATTACCCATATGGAATCAAACTTCAAAATTTTGTGAGGCAAACCAGTGACGAAATCTATGTTGATCATGCCCCACTTCCAAATTGGAAGATCCACACGTTGCATATAACCTCCGGGTTTTTTGGTGGTCTACTTTAACTTGTTGACAACTTGGACATTGGGCTACAAATTCTACAATGTTCTTCTTCATGTCACCCCACCAATACACTCCTTTCAAATCATGATACCTTTTAGTTGATCCCAGATGGATGGAATACCTTAAATGATGTGCTTCCGTCATAATCCTCTTTCTTAGCTCATCTACATTAGGTACACACAATCTGTTTTGGCACCGAAGTACTCCCTCTTGCGTAAGCTCAAATGCATTTGTCATACCTTATTCTACATTCTCCTTAAGCTATAATAAAATAGGGTTTGCATACTGCTTCTCTTTCACCTCAGCTACTAATGAAGATTCTGCCGCATTTTGCACAATAACCCCTTCGTCTGGAGATTCAAGAAGGTGAACTCCCAAGCTAGCTAGTTGGTGTAGATATTTAGTCATCCCTTGTATTTACGTGGACTGCCCATAAGTGCTCAACATTGCCTTACTACTTAACGCATCAACTACTACGTTTGCTTTCCCCGAATGATACAAAATATCAATATCATAATCTTTTAATAGTTCAAGCCACCTCCGGCTGCCTCAAATTTAGGTACCTCTGCTTAAATATATATTGCAAACTCTTATGGTCGGTATATATGTCAACATGAACCCCATACAAGTAGTGGCGCCATATGTTTAAAGCAAATACAACCGCTACTAACTCAAGATCATGTGTTGGATAATTTTCTTATGTGGCCGCAATGGTCTTAAGGCATAAGCTATTACTTTACCATGCTGCATCAATACACATCCTAAGCCAACTCCTGAAGCATAACAATACACCACATACCCTTCTATACCCTCTGGAAGTACCAATACGGGTGTAGAAATCAACTTATTCTTCAACTCTTGGAAACTCTTTTCACATGTTTCATTCCATTGAAAATTGACTGCTTTGTGTGTTAATTTTTTTAAAGGTGCAGAAATAGAAGAAAACCCTTCAACCTTCTATAATAACCTGCCAACCCAAGGAAATTACGAACCTCCGTAGGTGTTGTTGTTCTTGGCCAGTCCTTCACAAATTCTATCTTTTGAGTATCAACCCTTATTCCTTTATCAGATACAATATGGCCTAAGAATGCTACAGATTTTAACCAAAACTCACATTTAGAGAACTTTGCAAATAACTTACGATCACGAAGAATCTGCCACACCTATCTTAAGTTACTAGCATGGTCCTCTTTTAATCTTGAATATACAATAATATCATCTATAACGAATACGTCTAAAAACGGCTTGAACATCCTATTCATCAGATCCATAAAAGTTGTTGGTGCATTTGTTATCCCGAAGGACATAACTAAAACCTCATAATGACCGTACCGTGTTTGGAAAGTTGTCTTGGGTATGTCTCTCTCTGTGACCTTTACTTGATGGTAACCCGACCTCAGGTCAATCTTTGAGAAATATTTAGCACTTTGTAATTGATCAAACAAATCATCAATTCTAGGGAGGGGATATTTGCTCTTAATTTTCACCTTATTCAATTATCGGTAATCAATACACATCCTCAACGTGCCATCTTTCTTGCGTATAAATAACACTGGTGTACCTCACGAGGACATACTAGGCCTTATGAATCCCTTTTCTAGCAAGTCTTTTAATTGCTCTTTCAATTTCCATAATTCTGCTGGGGCCATTCTATATAGAGGAATAAAGATAGGTTGAGTACCTGGAATCACATCAATACCAAACTCTACTTCTCGTTCTGGGGGCAAACCAGAGAGATCTTCAAAAAATACATCAAGAAATTCATTTACCACTGGAACAGATTGAAGAGTCAATGGCTCCACATCTGTATCTTTCACCCTTACTAGGTGACATATGTACCCCCTGGATATCATTTTCTTTGCCTTAAGATAAGAAATAAACTTACCTTTTAGATCTCCAACATTACCCCTCCATTCAAGGACTGTCTCTTTTGGGAAATGAAAATGTACCTTCTTCGTTCGGCAATCTACTATGGAATAACAAGAAGCCAACCAATCCATACCCATTATAACATCAAAATCTGCCATATCTAGCTCAACAAGATCAGCCAACGTATCATGATCATAAATAGTTACTATGCAATCACGTTAGACTCTCTTAGCTACAATAAATTCATCAACTGGTGTAGATACTTCAAATGGCTTAACTAATAATTCTGGTGTTCTTCTGAATTTTCCAGTAATTAATAGAGTGACATACGATAGTGTAGAACCCGAATCAATTAATGCATAAACATTATGTGAAAATATGGATAATGTACCTGTAACCACATCCGAAGAAGCCTCCAAATTTTGTCGATCCGCAAAAGCATAGGTATGATTTTGGGCTCCACTAGAACTAGATGTTCCTTTACTACCTCTTCCACGACCAGTAAGTTGTACACCTCTACCTAAGAAAGGAATCGACGATGATGATGCAACGGTTGATCTAGTAGGTCGTTCCATACTACCCGTGCCCCTTTGTGGGCATTCTCTCATCATATGCCCCGACATACCACACCAAAAACAAGTATTTTTCCCAAACTGACATGCTCCTAAATAAAGCTTTCCGCATTTCCTACATGGCTGACGAGGAGTCCTTAATTAGCTCATACTCCCTTGTTCTTGATACCCTGCTATCCGTGAACCTTGAATTTCACTTCTTTGCCCAAATTGGTTGCCCCTAAAACTTTAGAATCGGGGTGAAGCACTTGTTGTAGAGTAGGTAGGTGTTGGCCTAGGCAGTCTATTAAGAAACCGAGGCCTAAACTCTCTTTGGTATGCCATGAACTACCCCATAGGTTTAGCCCTCTTCAAAGGTCCTCTTTCAAATTTCTGTGTTCTTCTCCTTTGCCTCTGATCCTCCATTTTTTGTACAAAAGCTTGTATTCTTGCTATATCTCTGTCTCTATTCAAAGCAGAAATAGTGCAATCCCTAACCAAATACAGATCCAATCTATCCACATATCGATGAACTCTATCATCCATAGTAGCTACTACATTAGGAGCATACCTAGCTAAAGAGTTAAACCGAAGGCCGTACTCCCTCAAGATCATATTACCTTGATGAAGATTTAAGAACTGATCTTCATAAGCCTCTCAGATCTCAAATGGAAGGTAATGATCAAGAAATGCCGATTTGAACTCTTCCCAACTAGCTAAAGGTACACCGGTGCCTCTAGATCATTTCCAATCTGCATACCATAAGATAGCCTCCCCTTTTAATCCATATGCTGCAAGTTCAACTGTATCTGCACCAGATACATGCATGACATCCAAATACCTTTGAATTTGATCGATAAATTTTTGTGGGTCTTCATTAAGATCTGATCTGATGAATGTGGGAGGATCTAATTTGAGGAAATCCTGTGTCCATAGACTAGCTGCCCTATTCATACCACCCATACCTGTAGTTGGACCAGCTTGTCTTTGACCTTGTGCAACAACTATACGAGTCAACAATTGCACCGCATTCCTTAAATCTTGCTCACTAGTATTAATAGGTGATTCTGGGAGTACTTCTCTCCTTCTTAGCTCTTCTGGATATCGAAGAGTAGAAGAAGTCTGGGCTACAAACTCATCTTCAGCTTCTCTTTGATTAGTTTGTCTAGGTGGTGATTTGCTGGTCCCTTCTCTGGCCGCCATGTCTACCTTCTTGCTTTTATTCTAACTCCTTCTTGTAATCAGCATCTTCACTATAATGAGAAAAGAAAGAAAAGAAAAAAAATTCAATGGTTAAATATGACTCCACCTACAACTTTGGCTCTTATTGCACGATCTAAGAAATGAAGAAAAAGAGACAACTCCTAAATGTCCCGTTGCCTCTTTTCTATAGATGTGGTGCAGAACACACCCATAAGCAAGACTCTACATAGACATGACTTTATAGACTACCTAGGACGACCTGCTCTGATACCACTTTTGTCATACCTCAAATTCCATTGGGGCGGACAGGCACCCGTAGCCGTAAGAGACTGAGAGAACCAACTTATGATCATATACTTCTTATGCATGTAATTGATCTAACAAATGTGTTGCAGTGTATGGATATGATGCATCTATAAAGTGAACAAGGTAGGTAAATACAAAATAGATATACAGGACTTGGCCGTTGGGCCACAACTTCGAAAAGACAAGACACTACCATGCTTAACTTTACATTGTCTACAAAGCCTCTAAAATATACATAGACTTAGTTAAGGTTGGGACAGGTCCCCGCCTTACACATAACTACTACACAATACCAAAAATAAATACAACTGACTCGGAAAGCCCCGAATCAACCTAGAGCTCACTAATAGTATTAGATGTCCTGTACTCCTACTGGAGAGATCTACTAGCTCCTATACCTTAGCTGGTATCTGGGGAACCACGTACATTACATTCCTTACTTTCCTTTTTCCTTCTTTCCTTCATAATCTTAATAAGCCATATAGTACAAATGACTAACTAATTAGTGGTAAACAAATTGCGATCGGCCTATGCTAGGCTTACGCTCCTGAGCTGCCACCCATATAAATTAGTCGGGATCGTCCCATGCTAGGGGTATGTCCCTGAGCTAACACCCATATAAATCAGTCGGGATTGACCCATGCTAGGCTTTCGCCCCTAAGCTGACACCCATATAAATCAGCTTTAAGTTGCTTACTTTATTTAGCCTTTGAGATTTTTATATTGGTGGTGATAACATTATGGAATATTTGGAATAACAGCGCTCGAGTAAAATAAAAAAAACACGCGAATAAACATTTGATGTAATTTCCATAAAGTAAAGGATACTTGTACACAATTGAAATGCTTAGGAGCCAAACTAATAGATAGATCTTAGTTGAATAACATGGGAATACCAGAGATTGACTAGTGAAGGTAGACATTCCAACTTGACAATAAACATATATTGAGGTACGTTAAGACATTACGGAGTGGAAACAAGGGAGTTAACTACGTGGACATTTTATGTTGCCAAAGAATACGAAAAAGAGTAACCTGACATACCTTATCTTCCCACCACGTGCCTATAATGATTCAGCTCTTCCTTTAAGTGTTACTTTATAATTTAAGTACATAATGGAACTAACATTAAAAACTAATTACATTACAAGTTTACAAGACGGTAATTAGTTACTTAACGGGAAGTAAAAACCGTCTAACCTCCTAAACACATGGTGTATCACTCCCCCCTTCTTTATACTGCCATACAACCTTATTCCACCCCCTTACACTATAACTTACTTCCTCGAAGAAACAATACCACTAAAATAGTCCACAGACCAACACAAATGTTACAAACCGATAGGATTTCCTACCAAGTTCATACTTCACATTACCACCTCAATGCAACTCCACATATTTATTCAATCAAGACACCTAAATACCTTCCACAACAATATACTAAATACAGTCCACTATGGTTTCAAAATTCACTTTAACATAAAAAGAGAGTATTCTCTTTTCACTACACCAAACGTTCCACATATAAACACGTATAAACATTTCCACCAACCTATACATAAAAAGGAACAAATTAGGGGTAGAACCACACTTTAACATACTGAAATTTCATCCTTTTAATTAATTTCCTCAAGACCTTAAGATCCTTTTCAAGTTTAAACCATAAAGAAGGCAAATCCTTTAGAAATCAAGTAAAAGTAGACTGCCACAATTAAAGGGGACTGCCCTATCCTTTTTTAAACATAAAGAACATGCTTGCTATACTCCCTTATGCAAATATTACACTAAGCTATAAGTGTAAACACTTACCAAGTCATGCAAGGTGGAGGATTTATCCAAGAACCCTAGGGGAAATAGGGCGGCTGGTTGGGGTTTGAGAGAGGAGAGAGTTTTTAATTAAAAAGCTGGAATTTGACAAGTGAAATGTGAAGAAAATAAGCTAAATTTCAGATATATATACTCCCTCTTTGAACCGCCTCTCTAAGGCTATACTTAGTGAAATTTTAGTTAAAAATAGTCCAAGTAGGTGATGCACTTACTTGGCTATACAAGCTGCTCAAAAAGTCCAAGTAGGTGATGCACCTACTTGGTTTATTTAAGCTGTCCAAAACATCCCACCTACTTGGGTTATTTTTAGTTGGATCATGTCATGTTGGGCCTTGATTAATCTTAGGTTTTGGGCTGGTCATCCTTCCCTTTTGCCTTTACTTAGTTTGGGCCTCAATTGAGTCCATTAACATATGTCTCAATTCAGCCCAATAGTTTAAGTAGGTGATACATCTACTATCTCAATTAATTCACGGAAGCACCTCGCTTATGTTCTCCCCTATTTCCAATGTTCTAAACCCTTGTACCTTAATCCACCACTTAACTTTAACTTTACGCTTAAATACGTCCTCATTATCTCAAGTTTAAATACTTTTATCCATGCTAGGTTGGTCGTATAAGTTACGTAAATTTATGGGGTGTTACATTATGCTTAGTTTTGTGGATAGTTTTCTGTAATTTATATTCTTGCTTTACATGTTATTTATACTTACATTTTTTTTGGAGCTTAGTCGGTTGATGCCTAATGAGTACCATGTGTTTGGTACTTATACTACACTTCTGTTTCCTGCAGATCATAGTACCAGTTCTCATTGTTGATGTGTGCATCGTGTGGAGCAACCATGGATCAGAGATTTGGGGTGAGCACCTTACTTTCGGAGTATTCCTACTCTCCCTAATATTGTTAGTTTGATATCTATTTTGTATTTCAGAGACGGCTTGGTGTGTATATATATATATATATATATATATTGACTCTGTATTCGACTTTGTACTCCTGTTGTATTAGAAGCTCTTGTACTGACTTCAACAAGTCTTGGGGTTGTAATCTATATTAGTCTCTTTATTAAATACCTTTCGCCTTTTTTCTTTATTTCTATTGGTAGTCCGTTACTAGTTGTTCTAGACTACATTTTGCCTTACCTACTGGTAGGTTATAGTAGGTGCCATCATGACATGAGAAATCGGGGTGTGACAATGCCAAAAATGGGTAGTATCACCGCCAAATAAGGATGAATATGTAGAAAAATTTGCTTGAACATCTCATCGCTATTTTTGAAGTTGTGAAGGAAGATTGGAGACATTCTATTATTGATTACCTATCTTATGAGATACTTCTAGAAAATCTAAGGAGCAGGACTTACATCCATCATTCCACACCTCACTTTCTTTACTACAAGGACACATTATATAGAAGATCATTCAAGAAATTACTCTTGCGATGTTTGGGAGAGGATGAATTATTCCAAGCTTTGCAAGAAGCACACTCAACAGTATGTTGATCACATCAGTCTAGACCGAAGCTCAACTTACACATAAAATGGATAGGAGATTATTGGCTTATCATGGTTAAAGATTTCTTGAACTACACTAAAAGGTGCAAGGCTTGCTAGTGTCATGCAAATTTCATACATCAGCCTCTTGAAGTGTTACACACAACTATTACGTCTTAGACATTGGACATTTGGGGATTGGATATTGTTGGACCACTACCAAGTCCTCTGGTAGACACTAGTACATCATGGCTACAATAAAATAATTCTTGAAATGGGCCAAAGTTTTCACTCTTAAAGAAGTGAAGAAGGAGAATGTTGTGATTTTCATCAGAGTAAATATCATCTACGAATTCCTCATTACATAATAACAAACAATGGCAAGCCATTTGATAAAAAGTTGATGAATAAGATTTGTGATCACTTTGGTTTCAAGCAGCGTAAGTCTTCTATGTACTATGTGGTTGTTTCATCAAAATGCACATGCAAGTTTACGCAGTCGTACAAGTAATAAAGTGTCTCTTACGAGCGGGATGTCAAACCCACAGGGACTTGTTGATTAAGTATCCACCAAATTAGTCTAATGTTGATTATTTATTCAAGAGGTAGATCCCAGGGATGAATTTATGAATTAATTAAACTAAAAATAAAAAATAAATTAACTAATGAACAATTAAACCAAGATGAAGAGAAGACTACACAATTTTACACAATTAATGAATGAATTGATCTAGGATTATGGATTCACTAAAAATTATGTCGAGTATCAATTTCATCAACTTCTTTGATTTTCTAGTTGTTGATTTATGGGGTTTATTATATGATCATGGTCTTCAGAACCTCTAATCGTTTATTCTAATTAACCTCACAACTACATCATTGAGCGGGGATGTGATAACCCAATCCGAATGCATTTATATACCTTCTCGTTTTGTAACCAAGTAAGGCAATCTAGGTATATTCCTATCCTAGCCACAAATCAATTTTTTATTTTACTAAAGTAAAGATCTTACTCCCTATATTCTTCGTTCTATCTCATTGATTCTTTTTCTGAGTTCACAATAAGAATATAAATTTATTTTAATGGTAGCTAAGCATTAAAATAGCATTAAAATAGTAAGCACAAGAATATAATAACAACTATGATGATAATCAAATAAATCGAAACAAGAAGTTACTAAACAATCATGTAGTTAGCTACCATAATCCTAAATGAGAAGTTTAACTCCACATAGACATGGAGCAATTACAACAAATCATCCATCAAAATAATATAAAAATAAATAATAAAAGAGAAGAAAAGATGTAACTAATATTCTCTAGCCTCCATGGCGGCTCCTAGCTCTCTCTAGGTCAAACGTTGTGTAAAAACTTGATTTTATGATATATTTATAGGTGCAGAAAAAAGGTTTCAAATAAAATAATTGAGTCTAAAATAAACTGAAAAAAAATCAGATCTGGACTTTGCTTGCCTCCGCATCGCGAGACTCAAGGCGCCATACTATTCCCGTACGGCAGAAAGTAATTTGCAGTGCACTTTTTCGATTCGTTGTGTTGCTGCTTTAGTTTTCGATGTTGGCCACATTGAAAAGGTTTGCAATTCTTAATTCCACTTGTTGCACGTACGCATATATATTATATGATATTCACTTCAATCCATTAAGCTACTTGCTTGATTTTCTTATATAATTTTTCCTTTTTAATTCATTTTTACTCCAAATTTCTTCAACTTCATACCGTTTTAATCCTACAAACAAAAATATAATATTATGCGTAATCCATAGAATCATTGCTCAAAAAATAACATATAAAAATACTAAATATGAGGCAAATAATGACTAAAAATATATATTTTTAGCCTCATATCACCACCCTATACTTAGACTATTGCTCGTCCTCGAGCAAATATTAAAGCTCATCTCAATAAATCAAGCTAGGAACGCCACCACTTTTGTTGATACAAACAATTAGGCCATAAAAAAATTTCAAAATATCAATTACACTTTTCGATCATTATGCAAGATATACAAATAAACAACAAACTTCTAGCCTCCTATCCTCAAGGAAGGACTCTAACTCATCACTTTTATGTTCGCTTACCTACTCTATCAAAGAAAGTTAATAACATCTCCTATCTATCATGAAACAAGTTCCCTTACAAGAAGAAATAGTCCACATACTCAATTCAAAAGATTGGATATAATTTAAGGACTTAGCATCAAATAAAAACACTCACATCACAAAGAATTCACATGTATGCACAAAGAACCATAGGCTTGCCAATTATAAGCATCTCCACTAATTAAGTATGCTCGAATAGAATCAAACAACACTTTAACTGGTTGTAATGTTGGCTAGGGGACGGGTAGAAGAACTATATAATAGTAACTTACACTTCCCTAAGAACTTTGTACTTTTAGACTTTATCATTAATTATTTTCTTCTTTTTATTTTAGCGCTCTCTTCAACAATTATTTCCTTAGTAATCTCATCATATCTAGAATGTTCCAATCATTTTTTTTCTCAAATAATTTTCTCTTCTTTTTATTCTTTTCATGTCACATTCTTTCAAAGAGGGCCTTTTCATCACGTGTAATTCTGATTAGTCACTTTTTCACTCAACCATCCCTTCTTCTTCCGATCTAACAATTATAACTAGTCTATGCTACAATTCTCAAGGAAGTAGGATGCAAAAAGTAGGGATTCAACAAAAGAGTCAAGGCAAAAATATAGCTACCAACAAAAGGCTACAGGCTCAAAAGGGCAAACTAGTGGTATGAGATCTGAAAAGGCTAAAATTCTCAAGAAAAATCAAAGAAAACCTATTATCATCTTCTAAATAGAGCAACACTTTTATTTCGTTTCAATAACATGCAGAGCAAGTTCTAGACTAAGATACAAAACATGAAATATACAAGAAAACCTCACCACACATGGAACAAGTCAATCAAGATGAATCAATTCCACTTCTAAGGCATACAAGGTCATAACAAACTATAAAATAAGAATAAGCTATGTATAGAGTAAAAACCATGAGCCTAGGTGTCAAAAAGTCTACTATTTAATTTACACTCATGCAATCACAGGAAATACTACTCAAGATCAAGCCTAAAATGATAGTACACGCAAGTCAAAAAGGTCCTTTTTTTCTCTCCAAAAAAAATTACTTCTAAAAATAAAAGGATACTCAGTTCAGAGGGTCCCCCTTCAAAAAATAACCAAAAATAAAAACCAAGGGGTGGGTGAAGTATTCTTTAATAAATACTAAAAAGTTATAAGCTATTTTAATCTGAAGAATAAAAAGAAAAATCATTTTGTATTTTTGAACTTTTTAAAAAAAAATTCTTTTTTTTCCTTAAATCTAAAGCAAGCAAATAAAAAAAATAGAAAATAATAATAATAATAATAATAATAATAAAATAAAATCCTATAGCATACTTCACCCTAAATAAATATTGAAAGATTCCCACCCCACATTTGAAATGATGAGATGTCCCCAAAATATAAATCAAAAATTAAGAATAAGGGTTAAGAATACTCCTTGAGGCCTTCTAAGGCCTAGTTAGCAACATGTTTCTTTACTTTTGATCAAGGGTGGTACGCACCCCATACTTAAGCTCAAACTTGCTCCCTAGCTTCAAATTTGGATACTCAGACTTCCCCTAAATCTGTAAAATAATAATAATAATAATAACACAAAAAAGTGACATTATAAAAATAAAATAAATTAAAATAAGTAGTTAACTACTACACTTTGGGTTGTCTCCCAACAAGTGTCTGATTTAACGTCGAGGTACGACACCATTAAGTTCACTTTTTCTTCCACTTTGAAATTATAAAGTGTAGTCCTAATTTCTTTTGTAATATTCTACTATGTTCAAGGGGTGGTGTTATAAATATGAAGGAACCAAGAAAAGGGTATCGCATTTTTCTCTTCTTGTCCCTTAAGTGAGGAATGCAATTTTTCAATTTAGGCACAACAAATTCAAGAATATAGACATATTATTCCTCTTTCATACACTCTCTCATAGGCTTAGATAGATAGATTAACATCTCTCTATATAAGCACAACGTGGAAAAATAATTGGAATGAAGTCAAACATGACCTAACTCTTGAATTGTATACTATTTACATCCTCATATGTACTTTTCTCAATAGTGACAACATCAATAAAAATATGGTCAAGTAGTTGGCCCTCAAATTTTAGCTCCTCAATTTGGCTTATAAGTATTTTTTCATCCTCACACAACTCATCACTAATTTGTTGTGTGTTAAACGCATCAACCTTTGCACTCAACTCAACTTGTAATTTGTGAATAGCCAAGCCAAACCTGTCAACCTCTTGAATAATGTCAACTCTTTTTTTCATGAAGTATGTCATCCCATTTATAATTATCTTAAGTCAACCCTCACATTCCTTTAATAATTCTGCAATGATCCCTACTATCAAAAACACAAAAAGTATTAGAATCATCATAGTCAGGGCTCAGGAAGGGGTTATAGCACTTAGAACAATATTTCCATTGACCACCACACCATTTACAAAAGTTCCAATCATAAGATTTAGAAGGGCCACATAATCCATTTCGTATGATCAAAATATTTGAACAATGTTTCCATAGGTGGGATCCTCCATAAATAAGACAAGTATCAATACAGATGAGTAACTATATGGCCACACTTTTTTAGATGTCATCTCAAGAAGAGTCGTAAAATAGTACAAATATATATATATATATATATACAAAAAATTTAAATAAATTAAAATAAATTCTAACCTAGGTAAAAAAATTAATTTCTAAGTACCCGACAACGGTGCGAAAAACTTATTGCATCTAAACGCACACACAAGTGTGTGCAGTCGTACAAGTAATAAAGTGGCGCTTGCGAGACAGATGTCGAACCCACATGGACTTGTCGATTAACTATTCATCGAATTAAATTAATGTTTATCAGATAGACTTTTTGCTCCTTAAGAAGGGTAATAGAGCGGTATGTAAAGACTTTAAACTCATACCTAGCGAGGATCTTTCAACCCAACATAAGCTTCTGGTGATGGACTTCGAAATCTAGATAGGCAGAAAGAAGAGGGGTGTGGAGGATCGACCCAGGATTAAGTGGGGTAGCTTGACCTTGACCAGTGCTTTGGAAATAGGGGAGAAGCTGACGAATATGGGGGCTTGGGAGAGTAGAGGAGATATGGATAGTATGTAGGTGACGATTGCCAGTTGTATCAGGGAGACTGCTAGAGAGGTGTTGGGTGTCTCGAGAGGTATATCTGGCAAGTACCGAGGGGATTGGTGGTGGAACGCAGAAGTGAAAAGGAAGGTGGAGACTAAAAAGGTGGCCTATGTCAAGTTGGTTGAGAGCAAGGATGATGAGGAGAAGCGGACGAGTAGGGAGGAGTATAACTTAGCCAGGAAAGAGGCTAAGTTAGCGGTTACGGCGGCTAAGATAGTAGCTTTTGAGAGCTTGTATGCCACCTTATAGGAGAAAAGCGGGGAAAAGAAGTTGTATAGGTTGGCCAAGGCTAGGGAGCGGAGGGCCCGTGACCTTGACCAAGTGAAATGCATCAAGGGGAAGGATGGCGAAGTGTTGGTGGAAATGCCCTCATTAAGAGAAGGTGGCAGTCTTATTTCCATAAACTTTTGAACGACGAGGGGGGACAAAAGTTCCGTATTGGGGGGACTTGGAGCACTCAAAGAGGTGTCACGATTATGGTTATTGTAGGCATATCAAGGTGGAAGAGGTCAAGGGTGCTATTCGTAGGATGCGTAGGGACAGGGTGACTGGGCCCGATGAAATTCCAGTGGATTTTTGGAAATACACTGGCGGGCTAGGTTTGGAGTGGCTGACAAGGTTGTTTAACATCATTTTTGGGGTGGAAAAGATGCCCGATTCTTGGAGATGGAGTACGATGATTCCATTATATAAGAACAAGGGGGACATTCAGAGTTCCAACAACTATAGAGGTATCAAGTTGTTGAGCCATACTATGAAGGTTTGGGAAAGGATGGTAGATTAGAGGCTGAGGAGGATCGTGAATATTTCCTAGAATCAGTTTGGTTTTATGCCAGGTCGCTCGACTACTGAGGCCATTCATTTAGTGAGGAGATTAGTGGAGCAGTTTAGGGAGAAGAAGAAGGACTTGCATATGGTGTTCATCGATCTCGAGAAGGCGTATGACAAAGTACCAAGGGAGATTCTGTGGAGGTGCTTGGAGGCTAAAGGTGTGCCCGTAGCATATACTTGGTCGATTCAGGATATGTACGATGGTACGAAGACGCATGTGAGAACGGTAGGAGGGGATTCAGAGCACTTTCCTATTTTGACAGGATTGTACCAGGGATCGACTCTTAGTCCATTTTTATTTACCTTGGTGATGGATGTTTTGACGCGGCGTATTCAAGGGGAGGTGCCTTGGTGTATGCTATTTGCTGATGATGTGGTACTAATTGACGAGACCCGAGGAGGATTTAATGATAAGTTGGAGGTTTGGAGATAGACCCTTGAGTCTAAAGGGTTTAGGTTGAGCAGGACTAAAATGGAGTACTTGGATTGTAAGTTTGGCGATTCGACACACAAGGCAGATGGGGTAGTGAAGCTGGATTCTCAGGACATTCAGAAGATGGGGAGTTTCAAGTATCTAGGGTCTATGATTCAGGGAAATGGCGAGATTGACAAGGATATCTCGCTCCGTATTGGTGCAGGGTGGTTGAAATGGAGGCTCGCTTTAGAAATTCTGTGTGATAAGAAGGTGCCTCCGAAGCTTAAAGGTAAGTTCTACAGAGGGGTCATCCGTCCGGCTATGTTGTATGGGGCGGACTGTTGGCCAGTTAAAAACACCCACATCCAAAAGTTGAAGGTAGCGGAGATGAGGATGTTGCGATGGATGTGTGGACTTACCAGGAAGAATAGGGTTAGAAATGAGATTATTCGAGAAAAGTTGTGAATGGCTTCGGTGGAAGATAAGATGCGGGAAGTGAGGTTGCGTTGGTTCGGGCATGTGACGAGGAAGTGCACGGATGCTCCAGTACGGAGGTGTGAAAGGTTGGTTGTGGATGGTTTTAGGCGGGGTAGTGGTAGACCGAAGAAATATTGGATGGAGGTAATTAGGCATGACATGGCGCAGTTATAACTTACAGAGGACATGACCCTTGATAGGAAGATATGGAGGACGCGTATTATGGTAGAGGGTTAGTGGGTAGGAAGGAGTCCGTATTTTATAGGAAGGAGTGTTTGTTTGTATCAGTGCCTGTTGTTTCTTGGGCATATTCTTGTTCGTGTTGTTTTAGAGATGTTTATAACTTCGAATAAATAGTCTTTAGTTCTACTTTGTGGGTGTCTTGCCTCTTTTCATATATAGTGATGTGTTATCTCTTCTTATTATTTTTTTTATGACTTTTGTTTGTTATTGTTATCTGTTCTAAGCCGGGGGTCTATCGGAAACAGCCTATCTACTTCATCTGAAGTAGTGGTATGGACTGCGTACACTTTACCCTCCCCAGACCCCACTTGGTGGGAATACACTGGGCATGTTGTTGTTGTTTTTGTTGTTGTTTATCATTTATTCAATAGGTAGACCTCAGAGATGAATTTATGAATTAGTTAAACTAAAAATAAAAAATAGCTAATGAACAATTAACAAGGATGGAGAGCAAATTTTACGCAATCAATGAAGGAATCAATCTAGGATTATGGATTTGCTAACAAGCATGTAGAGTATCAATTTCATCAACTTATTTGATTTTCAAATTTTGATTTATGCAATTGGTTATATGATCATCGTCTTCTAAACCTTTAATCGTCTATTCTGATTGACCTCACAACTACATCATTGAGCGGGGATGTGATAACCCAATTCGAATACATTAATATATCTTACCGTTTTGTAATCAAGTATGGTAATCTAGGTATATTTCTATTCTAATATAACAACCCAAAGCATCATTATGTTAAAAACCATTCTGAGAAAAACTTTATGATGAAGAAAATACCTTTTTCAGAATTGATAAGGATTAGTTCATGGGGAAAAAGTGGAGCCCAATATAATTGGGCTGAAAAATTAAAATGAATGAGCTGGCCTACTGCCTACCACGCAGCAGTACCGCTGCAGTGGTACTTGAGCAGTAGCCAACTCGAGTTTATTTTAAAATCCTCCTTTTATTCCAGCCTCCTTAGGTCTTTCCTTTTCTCCAAAAAATATCCAAAATAAAGCCAACACCTAGATATATGAGATTTCAAAGTCCACGCTTAATGAAGGCAATTTTGAGGCATACCCAATGAGAATCCAGAGTGAGAAGAGGCCTGGCGCGTGCGATACAACTCCCCCATCTGTAGTAGCGTAATTCATCTATGAGGTAGGCTATGGTTAACTTGTAGTAGACTTGGAATAAATACATGTAATAATGATAGTAATGTCCAGAGTTTTCATATCGTAGTCCTTTGGGCATGGTGTTTGAATGGACAGAATGTTAATAACCGATTTAGGCTTTAAATATATGATGAATTATTATTATTTTGAGCTGGTGCGACCCTTCGTGACTTAAATTAATAATTTTTGTAAAGATTTAAAATAAGTTGGGAGAGTATAAGGGTATTAAGGGAATAGTATGAGGGTAAGTATTACTGTCGAATGAGATAGGAGTAAATTATGGTTAAGATAGGTTGGTTATGAGGGAAATAAAAAGGGAGCATAAGTGCGGGGCAAGAGTTAAATTAGTAGAATGAATAGAGTTAAAGAGTCATAAAAGAGCTTACTTAAGTAGACATGATGTATTGTATGTTAGCCAAAGGATAATCTTCATATAATTGTAAGGAAATTAGATAAAGGTCGTTCAAGTACTAAAGGTGTAAGAGTAGTAAGACCTCGTTTAGTAACTTGGGTTTATGGTTAGTTTAAGGTATAAGAAATAACCTAAGAGTATGAGCATGTGTCAGTAGAGGAGAATTTCCAGTGTTGTCAATGTGGGCACCCTATGTGTTCCTTAGAATGTATGTTCTTATTAATCCCAGGTTGGTGAAAGTATAAGCTTAAGTGTAGAATAACACCCTGACAATGTGTGAATAGTTTATTGTGAAAATTAGACTTGCTTGACTCTGTGAATATAAGTAAACTAAGTATTCGTAATTACTTTCGAACACTACTGGTGATTATTCATTGCATTCCATATTCATTATTATCGGTGATGATGAGTTGTTGTTGATGAGAGTGATATTGAGCTGAGGATGATATGATTACATTGATAATGATGTTGATGATGATAATAATGTAATTGCATGGATAATGATATTGATGATGATAATAATATGATGAGGAGATGATGATGAGATGAGATGTGCTTATTGCATACATACATTCATCATATGCATTCAAATGTACATTTATACTTTGATGTTGTGAAGAAACGTGTTGATGTATTTTCCTAAGTGTAGAAGGTGTAAATATGAACTCGTATTCTTCCTAAATTAAAGTGTCACAGTTGTACTTGGTCGTCATTAGTTATATATACTTTATAAGTGATAAGGAATCGGGCTACCTGGTTTAGTGCTTTCGTAGTATTAATATAGTGAAGTCCATAAGACTACCTGAATGGTTAGAAGTAGGACCACAAAATTAGAAAAGACAAGATAAGATAGGACTTAGAAGTAGTAAGGAAGAATGACTTTGTCAAAGGACAAAGATACACAAAAATGTTAAATGATAGATAGGTCACAGAGACGCTAAGGGTAACATGTTAATAATTTATAAATGGGAGTTAGTAACCGGAACCTTACTTGATGTCATGATTTCTTCCTATTTTCTATTGTTGTTATCTATTTCTAACCCTGGTCGGCCTATGATACCTACCAGTACATGTAGTTGTACTGATGCTACACTTGTTATACCTCTATTTAGGGGTAAACACTCTGCAACAGATGTTATCCTCTCGATCTTACACATATGTTATATCTTGGAGTTTTCTGTTCTTTGTCTAGTGCTCTTGTACTGGTTTAGATTAGGTTCTGGGAATTCACTGCTCATTATTTTATGTATTGTTTTTACTTACCACGTGTACTGAAACAAGAGTTATTTATGAGTTAAAAGAATGATTTTGGTTTTAATAAGAGTTGATTTAACTTCCTCATTAAATGGATGGTTGGGTGGAAAGGGTTCTCCTATCTAGGGTAGAGTTAAGTAGGTGCCCGCATAATCTGTGATTTGGGTTGTGATAAGATGGTGTCATAGCCTAGGTTACCAGTCTCCCAGTACAAGAGCAAGTGTCTAGTAAAGTCCTGTGGATTGGTGTGTTGATATCCACATCAAATCTGTGGGAACCTATAAGGCATCTAGGAAGTCATTTCACCTTCTTCTTTGCTATCGTGTTGATTCAGTGTTGTCTTCCCGAGTTGAGTTCTATTGGATGAGTAGGTGGGAGAAGGGTTGGTATACCTAATTCAGTTACGAAGTTTGAATCGCGTTAATAATAACTTAGAGTTATTAGTTAAGCGTTCGAAAATAAAAAAAATTGCCTAGACGTGAGAGTTAGAAGTTGTAAAAGTGTTCATAGGATAACATCGGATGGAAGGGATCTGGGATTGAATAGGAAATATTGGAACCACTAGTGGGCACTGCTACAGTGTTACTTTTACTGCTGCTGAGGTAAATTCACCATTACAGCAGTTCCCAAGCAGTAAGCTGCCAAGGCACCCCCTGTTATGTGATTTTGCAATCGTTGTAAAAATAATCCTCTATTCGCACTAACTAAAGGTAGAAATCAATTCTGGAATGCATAACAAGCTAAGATTTATTACTAGTAAGGGATAACATTTAAATGTCCTAAAATGCAAGAAAATAAAACAGAGCAATTTCTTGTTACAAACCCCAAATGGGGGTGACTTATGTAATGACCCTCCAGGTCATGTCCCTCATTTTCATGCTTTTTCTAAGTTTAGAGCCTTCCTATAACTATCCCAAGTCATTTATGACTTTCTGGGACTAATAGTTTGGTTACCGAACAGTTCGTTTGGGTTTTAGAGCCATTTCCCTATTTTGGAGCTTCTAAAGTTGAGAAATGGGTCCTAGGACTAAACCTTAGGTAAACGGCCTCGGATGCCATTTCTAACAGTCTCAACAGCTCTGTAACGATGATTTTAGGCTGGGGGACCCTTGGTCCTGGTCCTGAGGCTTCCGAACTCATTTTAGGCTATTAGGTAGAGTTTGGTTAAAACTGCCCTTGGGGGTATGGTACCCACTTTTTATCAAAATGACCTCGGATTAAAATTTTGATGGTACCGTTGAGTCTGGAATGTCAAATTTTGTATGGTAGTAGTTCATTTGTGTTCACAAGATTTTGAATGAATCCCGAGGGCCCTGTCGGGATACTCGCAACTTGCCAAAGTTGTTTGTGCATCAACAGCTACTGCAGGCCAAAATCAGCCTTCGCATTTGTGAGGCCTTGGTCGTATTAGAGAGGGTCAAGATTTTGGACCTCCGTATTCACAGGACAGCCTACGTGTTCGCGAAGAGGAGGCCAGCTAGGCCTGTCTAGCCTTCTCCTTTGCGATCTCGGTGGACCAGCCGCATGCATGAAGGTCTGTCTGGGTCGATAACCGTGTTTGAGGCAGGGTTCCTGCGTTCGCGAATAAGGGACCCCTGGCAGTATATAAGCCTTCTTCTTTGTTTTTCCTTCACTTTTTCTAAGTTCCAAACACCATTATAGGCTTAGTGAGCTCTGAAATTAAGGGACAATCTAATTATTGAATGGGGATTAGCTGGGGAACGTGTTTGTGTGGCTCATATCTTTGTTTTTCTCATAAGTTTTCACTTAATTCCACCATTAATTCACCTTTTTAATTAGTTCTTTTTGGGATTGTTGTTGGGATTGATTCATGACTAATTTGGGCTTGGAATTTGCTATATTTTTGTGGCTTTTGAACCTTGAGTTGTGTTGGACACTGTGACAGTTTTAATTTTGTGATTTTGCAAGCGGGTCCCACATGGGAATTTTGATCAAATTTCTGACCCAGAGAATTTATACGCAATATGGGTATCATTTTTCTCGTCTTGATGCATAGACCATTATTTTGATAGCGTGGTAGCTCTTGAAGGCCTCTCGAAAGGGGAAAGCTCTGATTTAGAGAGCGTTTGACGGCGTCTAGGTAGGCTAGTATTACCTTATCTTTATATTGAGCTTGTTTATGGTATTAGTTTTCTATTGTTCTAGTTTTGGGCAATAGTTTAGCCTGGCTGCCATTTTAGTATTTTTTACACCCTATTTAGCCGGTTAGGTACCCTTTCTATAGATTTTGGGCCCGTTCTCCCCTAGTATAGTGTGTTATCATCCTTTAGGGATAGGTTTAGTACTTTTAGCACCTTGATATGGGTTAGGTAGGCCTTATACTAGACTCAGGTAGGTTTGAGGTTAGGTTTAGTTATCGGGACCTTGTAGTGGGCCCCATTGCTTTTTTTAGATAATGTATTAGGTCATGAAGACCCTTTACGCTCAGTTAGACTCTTTACCACCATATTAGGCTATTTCCTTGGGATGGGTGGACTTAGACTTGGTTACTGTCCTATTGTAGCTCTTTTTCTTGGGCAGAGTATTAACTGATCTTGTACCAGACTTCTTGAACTAGTATTTGGGACCCCCCTTGCCTTGTTGGAATTATCCACCTGAGATTGGTGTTCGTGACCTTATAGTCTATAGCTATTCTTGGAAACCTTAAATTTCTTCTTGTTAGCTAGTTATGCTTATTCCTATATAAATGCATTCCAGTTTTGGTTTGAGTCTAACATATGCTTTATTATTACTATTATTGTGAGTTCTGGCTCAATCCTGACACATGTTATGGTTGTGATTTCTATGTATGAGATTTGGTATGGTTTTATTATTAGTTTTATGGGTGATATTGGTTGCTTATGATATCTTTTGTTTCTGGATACGGTGTGGGTATTATGAGTTCTAATTCAAGTTCAGCATTTGTTTATGATACAGTGTGGATGTTCTGGTGATAGTTATGGTTGTTCTGGGAGTTCCTAAAGTTGTACTGAGTTCTATGGTACGTGATTTATATAGATAGCCTCTTGTTATTATCCACTATTTTCGATTCAAATCTGGTGCCTGGCCTCTCGTTATAACCTATTGGTTCTAGTTCAAGCCCGGTACATATCTGGATATTTCATCATGGTTTGGGATTTTGAGGTTACTTGGAATAGATTCAGGCCCTGGATTGTTTATGTTTTCTATTTTAGTTTTCTATTGTCTGTACCCACCGGCTTATGGGGGCTTAGTAAGGTTAATTGCTTTCTTCTGTGTGCCTTCTGGGCTTATGAGGGCCCAGTTAGGTTGTAGTTTATACATTTCTTTCATTTATAAGTTATTTATCTCTTGTATTGCACTTATTTATTTCCTTTATCGTACTAGCCCAATTCAGTATATATTTACATTTCTACCCCTATTACTTTTGACTTAGCTTATACACTAGAATTATATTTATGCTTTTACTATATTTGAGCTTAGTCAGCCGATGGTGTCTAGTGAGTACCCATTTCTTTGGTACTCATACTACACTTCTGCATCTTTTTTGTGATGCAGATCCAGTACGATCCGTCGATATTGCCATTATATCACCCAACTACTAATTTGGAGACGGGGTGAACTTTCTAGAGTTTGAGGCTGATCCTTCTCCATTTATTTTAGTTACAGTCTTTTGCATTTTGAGACTACTGTGTATATGTATATTTTGGATATTGTCTAGTACTCTTCTTTTGGTTATAGTAGTTCTTGTATCGATCTTACCAGGTCTTGGGAGGAATTTTTTTGTGTATTTTATCCTCTTTCTGCTCCTGTACGGTATAATATGTATGTATATTTCTTCGCTTCTACTTATATTATTATCGTTTTGGTTTTTCCTTGTTGTTTCTATTCATCTTCCACCCGTTATCCCGTTACTTGCCTTTCTGGGCTATGGCTTGGCTTACCTACTGGTGGGTTGAATTAGGTGACATCACAACCTAAGAAATTGGGTCGTGACAGCTTCGTATCAGAGCCTAGGTTTCACCGGTATTATTAGTACAAGAGCTAATATTTAGTAGAATCCGATGGATTAGTACGGAGACATCTGTATCCTTTCTTCAGGAGGCTACAAAACATTCTTAGGAAAGTCTCATCTTTTTTACTAACTTTTGTGTGTTGTGTCTATATGGTTTCTAAATCCTTATTTATTTCACTCTTTCACAGATGGATAGGATGCAGGGTACGACAGTCGGGGATTAGGACCCCGAGCCGGCTGCTAGAGCTCCAACTAGAGGCAGAGGTCTACCCCAAGGTCGAGGGTAGGCTATAGCTGCAGCCCCAACATAAGATCAGGCTAGGGAGCCATCGCTAAATCATGTTATAGCTCCAGATATTCCACCTCCACAACAGCAGGTGCGCCAGGGGTAGCCCAGGACCCACCCGGGTTTATATCTTCTTCGATTCTTTATGATGAGTTGGTTCAGTTGTTGGGATTTGTTGGTGGTCTGTGACCCATGTAGCTCAGCCAATAGCACAGGGTGGCATTGGTTTAGGGGAGCTATGACTCCCAGAGTACAGGTTATGCCAGCACCAGTAGTCCCACAGCCGGCAGTAGCCCAGCCAGTTATGATTGTGGAGGAGTAGAAGATATTGGGCCAATTTTTGAGATTAACTCTACCCAGGTTTTCTGGGACCCTAGGAGAGGATGCTTATGTGTTTTTAACCAGTTACGAGGAGAGGTTATGCAATTGAGGATTGGTTGAGTCACGTGGAGTAGATTTTGTTGCTTATCAAATATACACAACAAGGAGGAGGTAACGGAGGGGTTATCTTGATTCTAGGCCAGTCAGATCCCCACCTATGATTTGGAATCAGTTTTCCAAGGATTTCTTGGGGAAGTGTATGCCTCGCAGCATGCGCAAACACCTGAGAGATTAGTTTTCTTCTTTGAGAGAGGGTTCTATGTCCATGTATGAGGTGAGATTCCACGAGCTAGCCAGACACACCACTATGATTCTACCTATAGAGTATGAGCAGCTTTGATGCTTTGTAGGGGTTTGAGACTACTACTTTGCAGGGCTACTCAGAGTTTGGTGATTTAGGGAAAGTGTTTTTTGATATTGCTAAGCACATCTATTCTATTAATAAGATGGATCGCAAGGCCTAAGAGGGCAGTGATAAGAGACCCCGTTATTAGGGTAGTTACAATGGGAGCCATAACGGATCACAGTTCAGAGGTCAAGGATTTTAGGGTAGGTACCCCTAGCAGCAGCCTTATCAGTGCCAGGGTCAGTCTAGTAGGCCTATCCAGGCAACACTTCAGATATCAGATAGGGGTCAGCCCAATTATAGTGGTACAGGTGGGCAAAGTATTAGTCAGCCGCAGAGGGGTATTCCATGAAGGTCGATGGGCCAAGGTGGCTATTCTGAGATTTTTGAACCTTCTAGATAGAGCAGAGTGCTAGGGCCATGTTATGATTTTGAAGCTATTGATCACTTGGATTGAGAGTGTCCTTGGCATGGGATGATTGAGTCTTCAGTTCAGAGTGCTCAGCTGATCAGATTAGTGTCGCCTCTAGTTAGGGATAGTGCGCAGGGTTGTAGGGAAGGTCCTCAGGGTTTCAGAGGTAGTCCTCAGGGAGATAGGACAAGTGGTTGGGCAGGCATCCAGTCTAATAGCGGGTAGGGACATTTGTATGATGTACCTTGTAGGTAAGAGGTTAAGGCATTGAATTCTGTGATCACATGTGTGATATTTGTATGCCATCAGCCAGCTTCTATTTTATTTGACCCAGGATACATATTTTCATATGTTTCTGCTTATTATGTACTGCGGTTGGGTTTGTGTGTGGAGTCTTTATCTGTGCCATTGCATGTATATAGATCATGTTTGCTGACAATTTGAGAGTATGATACTCAGGTTGATCTTATTGTGTTAGATATGGTAAATTTTGATGTGATTCTAGGCATGATTTGGTTATCCCCCCACCATGCAGTCTTGGATTGCTTTGCCAAGAATGTTACCTTAGCTATGCCTGGCACCCTCCCCCCCCCCCCGATTGTATGGCAGGGTTCTTTTAGTCGTATGCCGACGGGGATTATTTCTTATGTGTGAGCTAGGAGACTGGTATCGATGGGTTGTGGATCATTCATTACTTATGTTTGGGATGTTAGTGCGGGGAGTCCTTCATTTGACTCTTTTCCTGTTATTCATGATTTTCCCGATGTTTTTCCTACTGACCTTCCCCTTGAGAGAGATATTGAGTTCACTATTAACATCGAGATGGGCACCCGACCTATTTCTATGGCTTCTTATCATTTGGCTCCTGCTGAGATAAAGAAGCTAAAGGTTCAGCTTTAGGATCTTCTGGGTAAGGGTTTCATCAGATCGAGTGCATCGCCTTGGGGTGAACTAGTTTTGTTTGTGAAGAAAAAGGATGTCTCTATGTGTATGTGTATCGACTACTGGTAGCTGAAAAAGGTGATAGTGAAGAATAAGTATCATATACCTCGTATTGATGATTTGTTTGACCAGCTTCAGGGTGCAATAATGTTTTCTAAGATTAATTTGAGGTCTGGTTACCATCAGTTCAGGATTAGGGCTGAAGACATCCTTAAGATAGCCTTCAGCACTCGTTACGGACATTATGAGTTCCTGATGATGTATTTTGGGCTGACCAATGCCCCAACAACATTTATGTATTTGATGAACCGTGTTTTCAGGCCGCATTTGGACTCCTTCATGATAGTTTTCATTGATGACATTCTGATAATTCGAGGAGTAGTGAGGAGCACGAGCAAATTTAAGGACTGCGCTCCACACTTTGAGAGATCAAAGGCTTTATGCCAAATTCTCAAAGTACGAGTTCTGGCTTGAGTCTGTAGCAAACTTGGGGTATGTGGTGTCCAAATATGGTATTATTGTAGACCCACCAATGATTGAGGCTATTCATGGTTGGGCTAGGCCTACGTCTCCTACTGAGGTTCACAGTTTCATTGGGTCAATAGGCTTCTGCAGGCGTTTTGTCGAGAGTTTTGCTTATATTGCAACCCCTATGACTAGATTGAAGGAGGTTCTATTTCAGTGGTCCGTGAGTTGTGAGGCAAGCTTTCTTAAGCTCAAGTGCTTGCTCACTTCAGCTGCTATTCTGACTCTTCCAATTGAGGGCGAGGGGTTCACCGTCTACTGTGATTCTTTTGGTATTGGTTTGGGGTGTGTTCTGATATAGCGGGGATGTGTTATTGCATATGTGTTGAGGCAGCTGAAGGGGCATGAGCACAACTACCCCACTTATGATCTGAAGTTAGCAGTGGTAGGGTTTACGCTTAAGATTTAGAGGCATTACATGTATGGTGTTTGTTATGAGATCTTCACTGACAACCATAGTCTTCGGCATATTATGACCCAGAAGGAGCTTAATTTAAGGCAGTGTAGGTGGATTTAGTTGCTAAAGGACTATGATATCTCTATTTTATACCATCTGCGCAAGGCGAATATGGTAGCGGACGCCTTGAGCTGGAGGGCAGTGAATATGGGTAGCTTGTCCTTCATTTCAGTTTTAGAGTGGCCATTGTCTTCAGACATCCAATCCTTAGCTAACTTGAGGGTTCGACTTTATATTTCTGATCCCAGGTGGATTCTAGCTGGTGTTGAGGCTAGATCTACCTTGTTGGAGTAGCATTCGAGATCAGGTGCTGAGAGGTGAGTCTAGGAGGGCTACCTTAGATTTGGAGGGTATTTTGAGGTTTGACTATCGTATCTATGCTACGATGGTATATCCCAGAAGAGTCTCACATACTTCAGTGGGACTCGATTTAGTTGGATGAGAGGGTGACATCCGTAGAGAAACCCATGTCTATTTTGGCCAAAGATGTTAGGCGGTTGAACTCAAGGGACATTCATATAGTTAAGGTTCAATGGCGTCACTGTCAAGTTGAGGAGGCTGCCTGGTAGACTGAGAGTGACATGTGATGTTGCCCAAATTATACCTCTAAAAAAGTATAAAGCAGTCTCTATTAAAATATAGAACCCAATTGAGGTTGGGGTCGATCCCACGAGGAATTGGTTGAAATCCAACCAACTTTGTTTGTTTGAGTTACTTGGTAAATAAGCAAATAAGTAAAAAAGGGGTTTTATAAAGTAAACAAGTAATCATTTGCTGAGGTTGAAATCAAGATGAGAAAAAGCACTAGGATTGTGTTCCCCAATAACTTCATAACTCCATAGGTTCTCCGTACTTGGTGTTCTTTTCAGTATCCAGCAAGCAGAATCGGTAGGCTAAGTACCGTCTAACCGACTATGTTACGCCCCTTGTAGATGACTATCCTCAAGCACAAAGGTTAATGGGTCATGAGTGTTGCTATGTTGCCCCTATCAACGATACCAATACAACCTTTCCTGTATCACGACTCAAGGCTGATTAAACGAAGATAACTCCGAGTCTTGTTGTTGAATCGCTAGTCCTATCTTACTACCCTTGCTATAGTCCAGGTTAGAGACAGGATGAGTCCCAACGCGTGCACTCGTCAGAAAGCAATCAATTCGGAAGAAACAACAATACTTGCCGTAATCCTCTTCAAGAAACACCTTGTACTTCGGACTCTACTTCGTTAATCCGCTATGGTTCCCACAACCCTAGCTATAGGGTTTCGTTACTCATAATTTTATAAACAAAATAATAGTTCATGAGTGAAAACATTAATTAAAGCATACAAGAATGAATAAACTCCGAAATCTAAACTTTTATTAAAACCATAAAAATCAATATTCATAAAATCCCAAGAAAGTGCCTTGGAATCCCCCCAAATAGTTTTATAGAATAATAATAATGTCTAATGCATAAAAATAACCCTAAAAAAGTATTTATAGACTTAATAAATCATATCCTAAACAAAACAGGAAACTGATGTCGGCCTCTTCAGACGAGAAGAACATACGATAGTGGGTTGATCCCAGGATCGTCTTTGGCCTGTCGTCTGATCATTCTTATAAAACTCCTGCATTCCTTCAAATTTGATCTTCCTCCTATGATCACAAGGTACGATCGTACAACCAACATACGATCATGGGATCCATCGTCTGACCATGCCACACTTGACTCCTGCAAGTTGAGCTTCCCTCACATGTCATGATCTCAAGGTACGATCGTGACATCATACCACGATCGTATAATCCAATCGTCTGATAGGCTTCTGAGTATGGTATGTCTGAATTAAATTACGATAGCCTACCCATGATTGTGGTTTCAACCCACGATTGTGACATGGCTCGTCTGATGCCTTTTTTTGTCCAGTTTTCACATTATTCTTCTCTGAGTCCTTAAGGCCTGCAAAAACTAAAAAAACACATTAAATCCACAAAATATACCCTTAAACTTGCAAATATCCCTTCTTTTATGCGTCTCAAGTACCGTAAATATCCGGTACATCAACACCCTCAACTTGGAACATTAGCATGTCCTCAGGAAAACAAAATCCTAAACAATCTAAGACGCTTAACCTAGAGTACAATAGAGGTCACTATGGCAGTCAACTTTTTCAAAACATACATGCCAACCACTACGTGTGTTCAACACCCTCCGTCCTTATCAAAAATAACCAATGCAGTGCATATGCTATATAATTACTAAACACAACGGGGTCAGGATATGGTAGTACATTTTAACTAGGCAATCCAACACATTGACCAATACACTTCCTAACTAAGCAACAACTAGACTACAACCCTTATGCTCTCACACAAAGAAATCCCGATTCGCTCATAATATGCAATGAAATCTAACACCGGGACTGAATCAAATATCTCACTCTCACAAAGAAGTTTGGTTGTGTGCATTTGATACCATAGGCTTGCCCTTATTTTCTACGCTTTGGCTTTTGGATTGTCGGGTTAGGATCACTATTGGTCTTTCTAAGCTTGTAATGTAGGCTCGGGGATAGGTGTGATACATTTGGGTACAGTGACTTATTCCTCCTTGGCACTACACTATTCTTGGATCCACTTCTCCTATTCTTCTTTACTTTCCTCCCTCTTCTCCATTTATTCCATTTTCTTGTAGGACCTAGGGTGCGGCTTTATTTTCAAACAATTTACTATACATATATATATATTTTATGTTTTTTATTTTTTTTATTCACACCTACGTCTTTTTTCTTCCTTTTTACTACTCAAACTTCATACCCATTTTTTATGTACCCCTACACAATCGCCACCCTCAACGTAGGCAATTTGCCTAAGTTGAGGTGCACAGTATTCAAGGAGGGACCAGGGCCAAAGAAGGTTCATTATAAAATAGGAAGGTGTCATGGGTAGTTTCAAGAAACATTCTAAGGCTCGAAGTTTGGGTTCAAGGGATACAACATTATTTCGTAGGTCATTAAGGCTAAAGTGGGATAAATCAAACATGACCTATGATCCTTTCCTAACCTTTAATCCTGCAACTTTTAGCGAAACTAACTGGACATGTTCTAGATCGCACACACATACCGACTAGTTAATACCTCTTACTCACTCATGGCTCAGGGCTTTCATCTAAGTTGCTACCTATTCAGTTCATGCAAGGTCGGTCAGGTTGTCCCATTTATAATCCTAATGCCATATCTAGATCCTATCATCAGTTTCAGTACAGTCTATGCATACACTACATCAAAAATGTATTTTGGAGGGGTATTATTTAAATCTCATTTAAATCTGATTCAAAAAAGGTAAGAATGCTTGATTAATATGGACTGTGCCAAGTTCTCTTTCATTACTCTAAGTTACACTACAATGACTAAACATAACACAATAACACATAAAAACATAAAAACACCTAAACATGCCATTTCTAACTATGATAGCGTAGCCAAAGGAAAAGAAACACGGCAACAAACACCCTCATTTGTGGTATACCTCCCACACCTAACCTTGAAATCATGCAGTGTCCTCATTGCACAAAACCACATACAAAATAAAAACTAGGGTAAAGGGCATACCTGGGGTGCTCTAGGCACAGGTGGAACTCGGGTAACGTGGGGATGAGGATGGGTCCCTTATAGTAACATCAGTATTAGTGGCCTTGGCTGTGACTGCGGCACTCACGGTCTCGTGGGCCTCAATGTTGGAAGAGGCACTCAAAGGAACAAATATGAGGGTTATCTCTGAACCCCCTTCCATAGTCACACCCTCCGGAATAACTCCCGCAAAGGTCTCCTTAGTAGCTCTCTCCTTCCTTCTCCTCTTCTTTCCAAATCTCTCTCTCCTAGTACCCTGGCCAAACACATCCTCCCTCGGCTTCTTCCTAGGCTCATGACCTCCATCTTCCTCATCATCATCATCTAGCTCAGTCTGTGAAATAGGAAGAGTGTAGAATGGGGTGAAAAGTGAGGCAATATCCACCTAAATAGATGTCGTGGAAGTCATAGGTGGTGGCGAAGGTGGAGGTGCCAAATCAACTCTATTAGCTAAGGCCTGGACTGCTTTCTTTAACTCGGACAACTCTTGTAGCATAGAAACCATGTCAAGTGGTTGAACTGCGTCAATTTAGGTCATGATTCGACCCTCCATACTATCCATTCGTGTCTGCACCAATCGTACAGCCGCCCAAATCTCATCATCAACATAGGGCTTTACCCCTACTTCTAAATTCCAGATTCGGGCATCATGTAAGACTTGGTTTCTGAGAATCTCCTCCAATTGAGTGGATGAAATCAATGTGTATCCTGTCGGTACTAATGTCTAGGCTGAGAACCTGTTGGTGTGGAAGAATTTTAAGCACCTGCATCAGAAGCTGAGGGTATATCACCACTTAGGGCATCCCCACCTACCTCCTGGATCCCCAAACCTCAAACCGGGGCTGCTGGGTTGTGCGTGTCTTTTATCAAGGCCAAGTCCGTAGTCTTAGTGGGATGAAGAAATATTTCCACTAGCGGAATTTGTGGCACCTCCGCATTTTGTATCAGCTGAGTAACCAAACATAGGAACAGAAGGGTGGAGCTTCACTCTAAGGCTCGATCTCTGATCTTTTTTGCGATAATACATGAAATACTCTGCTCCAATCCTGCTACAAATACGGCTACTAGAAAGGTATTAGTCACACCCAATATATTGTCATTTTTTGTGGGTGTTATTCGGTGCCTCACAATGGACCACCATGCCTTGGCAGCAAACTTGAGACTCTTATTTGTAATATATGACCCATTTACCCAAGAGTCATTTACATCATCCTCAGCAATATGTCCCACTAGCCAAGTAAAGTCCATCTTCTTATCCTCAGCAGACAACTATTTAACCTTCTCCAATTTCAACATTCGATAATCATACTTCGGAGTCTCTGTAGGTGGTGTAAAATCCTCTCCTAATAAGACCCTGGAAATAGGCTCAACAGAAATATCAACTTCCCTTTCCCACACCATTATCATGTCCAAGCGGGGTTGTTTCTTCATATCTTTTTTCTTGCTAGAGGGAGTCATATTCTTAAAGGTCGCGGCATAGTTTGCGTAGAACTTCCTCACGAGCTCTCTACTATAAAGGTGGAGTATCATTGTCATCCACCCTAACTGGTACCACTAAAAAACCTGTACTATCTCCGGCATCCTCAGTAAAGACTCATTCAATAAATGTGGTTCCTCTTAGATACTCCTCTGTTGGTTCCCATTATCCTTGAGAGTGACCCAGTCCACATAGTATTGGCGAGAGTTTGGAATAAGCCAACGTAGTAGATAGAGCCTCCTCTAACAAGCTTCTTCCAGAGGATCATTGTTTGAAGGTGCCAATTCTATCTCCACAGATTGGGACTCATCATCATCATCCTCACTACCGACTTGTAGGGTGGTGTCTTTCATTCCTTTTTTAGAGTAGGAAATGTTGACGGTAGTGGCTGCTGCAAAAATAGTCGTGGAGATGGTATCCTCCATGGCCTTTTTCTAGTTGCTGGTCTCCCTGGTGGTGACTTGGTCATCATAGGAGCTAAGGTCATACTCCTCTTTCGACACACTCGTACTTGACCCACTAGTTGAGGTACTTGGTGGGGCCCTCTCCTTTGAAATTTATTCTTGGAGAGTCTTGTCGGAAATAGTCTTGGACTTGGGTGCCATGGTACCTGTATTTTCAAAACATGTTAGAGCACAGTTCAGTTATATATACAGGTTACATTTTATAAACAGACGACCCAACCTACGATCGTGCATTGAAGGTACGATCATGACTTCTGATCGTAGGTTGGTCCAACAAAATTTAACCTATAGTACATCTATCAGATGATCACAACCCACGATCGTACAATGATGGTACGATCATACCATCAAACCGTAGGTTAAACCCCTGAAACCAGTAAATTTATGTCACATCAGACGATTATGTACCACGATCGTATGTTGATATTATGGCCGTAGTATGTTTTCGTCTGATGAACTCATGAAGATCATCAACCAGTATCCTACAATGATCCATCCTACGTTCGTAGGTATAACTCATGATTGTGGGACCATATTTGATCACTTAACATTTGGACCCATAATTTGACCCTTTTTGACCCCACTTTTAACAAGAATTTTAAAATAAGTAAATGCCACTGGGTACTCAGACTTCCCCGGTGTTTTTGAAACCATACACACCCATTTCCATTCCTCCCCATTTTAATCTAAGCAATTCATCAAAAAATTTGGAATAAAATACCCACAAAGTTTAGGTTAACAAGCAATGTGAACTTACTGTGTGAAGTGAAAGTGATGAAAAATGGATGAAATAATGAAATCCGATTTGAAATTGAAGGTAACCATCCTTTTTAGCCTTTAAAATATGTAGGGTTTTCTATTTTTGCTTAAGAAAATAATTTGAAAATGTGAGAAGAGGCATGGGGACGGTTTTAAGATGTATTTATAGCTTTAGCATTTAAATTCGGGTCGGGTCGGGTCAGGTCACGATTTTAAAAACTGTTGGGCCTTTCAGACAAAGGAATTGTACGATCGTGGCTGGATTCCACGATACTTTTGTACGTTGGAGAAAATAGAAAACTTACCTGAGAACATACGACTCTAAAGTACGATCGTGGGTTGTACTTACAATTGTGACTAAAGGTCATATGTTTGATGTCAGTTTTTTTTTTTTTGGTTTGCAGGAGCATCATCAAACGATTAAGAAAGCCATCATGCATTCATGTTACAATTGTGATACCCAATCGTGGGATGACTCCTTGATTTGTCATCTTGTAGGACTCCCATCAGATGACTGAACCTACAATCATATGTTCAAGTTACGATCATACAATCCCTTTCGTGGGTTCAGTCTGGAGTTCTAGTTCAACACCAATTTTCTTCTATTATTTGCCTACACCAAAACACACGTTACCCTATAAAATTTAAAGTACAAAACATGGGTTGCTTCCCATAAAGCGCTTGATTTAACGCCGCGGCACGACCTGGCTATTTCAGTTAGTCATACTTCACCAATAAGCCAATAGGTTGCCTCCCATGAAACACCTAATTTAATGTCGCGGCACGACATAGGTCGGCTTGATTACTCAAGCCTCATTTAAGTCCACATCACAAATCATTCGGGCATCCTTTCCTTAGCCCATATAGTGTTTCACCCTTTGGCCATTGACTTTAAATTTCTTTCCATCCTTATTCTCCAATTCAATTGCGCCATAAGGGAACATCGCGACCACTCTATATGGTCCATTCCATTTAGATCTTAATTTTCCAGGAAAGAGCCTTAGCCTTGAATCAAACAATAGTACCATGTCGCTTGACGCAAATTCTCTTCTCTCAATCTTGCTATCATGATACAATTTCATATTCTCCTTGTACAAGGCAGAGCTTTCATACGCATGAAGATGAAACTCATCCATCTCATTCATCTGTTCCAGTCTCAACATCGTTGCGTCTTTCCATTCTAGATTTAATCACTTCAATGCCCATAATGTCTTATGTTCAAGTTCGATAGGCAGATGGCAAGTTTTTCAATAAACAAGCTGATATGGGGAAGCATCAATTGGTGTCTTGAATGTGGTCCGGTATACCCATAGTGCATCATCCAATCTTCTTGCCTAATCAGTCCCACTAGTATTTACAGTATTCACCAAAATGGACTTGATCTCATGTTTTGAGACCTCAACTTGCCCATTTGTCTGAGGATGGTAAGGTGTTGCCACCTTGTGTTTTACACCATATTTCTTAAGCAGGGCTTTGAATATGTTCTTTTTCAAAAAACCTATGACACTCTTACCTTCATTATTAGGAATCGTAATTGCCTCCACCCACTTCGATACATAGTCAAAAGCTACAAAGATATACTTCATATTATGAGAACTCATGAACGGACCCATAAAATCAATACCCCATACATCAAATGATTCGAGCTCAAGGATCGCAGCCATTGGGAGTTCATGTCGTCTTGAGATATTACCTTGCCTTTGGCAATGGTCACATACCCTAGCATAATCATGAGCATCCTTATGAATGGTAGGCCAATAGTAACCACATTGTAAGATCTTGTGCGCAGTCTGTGCACCTCCATGATGACCCCCAACTGGAGATGAATGACATGCTTCCAATATATTCATCATCTCGGCCTCAGGAATACACATTCGAATCATACCATCTGCACACACCCTAAAAAAATAAGGCTCATTCTAGAAGAATTTTCTCACCTCATGCATGAACTTCTTTCGATGTTGATACGTCATATCTTCTGGAACTAGATCACTTGCCAAAAAGTAGACAAAATTTGCAAACCATGGGATTAAGTCATGTGATACTGCCAGCACTTGCTCATTTAGAAAAGTATCATCAATTTCAAGATCATCTATCAGTTTTAGCATGGCCTCCTCTTTAAGGCATGATAAATGGTCGGCAACCTGATTCTCCGTCCCTTATCAGTTTTTCACCTCGAAATCAAACTCCTGCAACAGAAACACCCATCTAATCAACCTTGGCATGGCATCCTTCTTTGTGATAAGATATCTCAGAGCTGCATGATCAGTATGCACAATCACCTTCGTGCCAATCAAGTACGATCAAAATTTCTCAAATGTAAAGACCACCGCAAGAAGCTCTTGCTCAGTCACAGAATAATTCTTCTGGGCTGGATTAAGTACTTTGCTAGCATAGTAAATAGGATGCAAAATCTTCTCTCGCCTTTGGAAAGGGACTGCAACCAAGGCTACCCTACTAGGATCACACATAACCTCTAATGGTAAGGTCCAATCCGAAGACACAATGATCAGAGATGAAATTAACTTCTCTTTTAAACACTCGAATGCCTTTAGGCATACATCATCAAACACAAACTACAGCTCTTTCATGAAGAGCTTGCACATTGGATTTGCAATCTTAGAAAATTCCTTGATGAACCTTCTGTAGAATCCCACATGGCCTAAAAAACTACGAATACCTTTCATAAAAATAGGTGGTGGTAACTTTGCAATTACCTCAATCTTCATCAATTCATAGAAATAGGTGGTGGTAACTTTGTAATTACCTCAATCTTTGTATTATCGACTTCAATTCCCTTTTTTGAAATTCGGTGTCCCAGTATAATGCCTTTTTTTACCATAAAATGGCACTTCTTCCAATTCAACACTAAATTACATTCTTCACATCTTTTTAGAACATCAGTGAGGTATGCCAAGCAGTCCTCAAATGAGTCACCTACCACACAGAAATCATCCATAAATACATCAATAGTGTCTTCCATTATGTCAGAAAATATAGACATCATGCAACACTAAAAAGTGGTTGGTGCATTGCATAGACCAAACGACATCCTTTTGAATGCGAATGTCCCATATGGACAAGTAAAAGTGGTTTTCTCTTAGTCTTTGGGCGATGAAAATCTGATTGTACCCCAAATATCCATCAAGAAAATAATATCATCCTTTACCAGCAAGACAGCCTAACATTTAGTCCATAAAGGGCATAGGAAAATGATCCTTCTCGGTCCAAGAATTTGACTTTTGGTAATCCATGCAAACTTCCATCCAGTCACCGGTCTCATCGTGATTAACTCATTTTTCTTGCTTGAAACCACAGTGATTCCACCCTTCTTCGGTACACACTGAACACTGATATTCAATGCTAGGTATATAATCTGGCTCGAGCTGGATTTTATGTGTGCAAATTTTGTATGGAATTTCGATGATATCAGTAATGGACCAACCAATTTCTCGCTTAAACCTCTATAACACAGAAACTAAGACCTCAACTTGCCAATCTAACAAGTATGCTGTAATGATAAACAAAAAAGTGTTATTGACCCCCAAGAATGTATAACAAAGATGGGAAGGAAGAGCCTTAATCTCCAAAACATACGGCTCCTCAATAGAAGGATGAGCCGGTGCGGTCACTTTGTTCTTCAGATCAAGATCAAGCTTCTTTGGTGCATAAGTGTAGGAACCCCTACCAACAATTGCTTTTCTATCTTATCGTATTCATCAATATCATCATTCTCAAAATTCATGATAACTGCCGCAAATGACTCAACTCCCAGTCGCTCTTCAAATGGAACCATAAAGTGCCTCATCATCCATAGTATCAATAACTTACACCACACACATCTCCTTCGACTGCTACATGGATTTACAGACATTGAAAGTAACATGCTCATTGTTCAATATAAACTTCATCTACCCAGATTCCAAATCAACTAAAGCACGACCAGTCATAAGGAATGGTCTTCCCAAGATGATAGGAACATTAAAATCCACCTCACAGTCTAGAATCACAAAATCAACTAGAAAAATAAAAGATTCCACCTTTACCAACACATCATACAAACTTTCCACTGGCTTCTTCACATTTTGATCCTCCATGAGTTGTCTTATAGATGTCGGATTAGGCGACCCCAGTCCCAGCTACTTGAAAACTACTAGCGGCATCAAGTTAATACTAGCACCCAAGTCATACAAAGCCTTTGCGAAATTGTATGACCCTATAGTACAAGGAATTGTGAATGCTCCCAGGTCTTTCTTTTTATCAACAAGGGAATACGAAGCGATTGCACTACAATGATACAAGTTATCAGCCAGCTCAAAACTGACAGTCCTCTTCTTCATCACCAAATCTTTCAAAAAATTCATGTAACCTGGCATTTGTTCCAAAGCCTAAACAAGAGGTATATTCACCGATAACTCCTTCAACATTGAAATAAATATTTGATATTTTACCTCTTTGGATTTCTTATTCAACCTTTATAGAAAGGGAGGAGGAGGTCATGGAATAGGCTTTACTACTTGATAGGCCTCTTTCACCTTCCCTTTATCGGACTTGACCTTATTTTCAACAACTCGAGGCTCTTGAGCTGCCTTGTCCTCAACCACCAAGTTTTTAATTTCATTCTCACTCTCATTATCAAGTATTACAGGCTCATCAATAAGTACTACAAACATAGGTGGATCAACAGTAGTCTTACCATTTCGAGTAGTTATAACTAAGCAATGACCGTCGTTTTTAGGATTTTGGACGGTGTTACTTAGAAGAGTGCCTAGTTGATGCTGATTTAATACGGTAGGCATCTGTCCAAATTATTGCTCCAGTTGTTTGATGGTGGTCATATGAGACTCCACCTTTTGGCTTATCCCTGAAATGTCTACCCTAATCTTCTTAAGGTAATTTTCTTGACTTTCTGACCCCTTAACAAGTTTTGCAAGCATGGCTTCTATTCTTGAATTTTTGGACTCAGCATCACGGTTCCTTGGTGAAACATACAAACCACTCTTGTCCTTATAATCATACTTTCACCTACTATCACCATCACGATCTCTGTCTTTGTCTCTATACTCGGATTTGTTATAGTTGTCTTCGTAATAGTTCCAAACTTGATTCCCTTTCCCTGAGTTCCAATTGTATTAATTATACCCTTGGCCCTTGGCTCGAAAACCCGCCAATTCTCTATCCAATTACTTAGCCTCCTCTTAAAAATTAGATTCTTTATACCTAGGTGCTTTGCCATGTGCACCTACCATATTGACTTTTTTTGTACCTTTAATTGCCATCTGTTTGGCTAGTAAGATAATTTTCATTCTCAGTTATGCTACCTCTTAAGCCACAGATTCATCCAAGCCCTTTGTTTTACCAAAGCTCCAATAGCATATGTACCCGCGGGTCTGTTTGCTTCCCAAGTATGCCAACCTCAGTTTGTTTTAGTGATCCAATCTAGAATCTCGGATGTGTGCTCCTAGCGCAAACTCATAATTGCACCTCCAGTGATGGTGTTTGCTACAACCTTAGTATTTGCATTGAAAGCTTTGTATAAGATCTCAAGTAGATTCCTACCACTCATCCTATGGTTTGGAACATTCTACAAATTCTTCTTGAAACTCAACCATATTTCATAAAGTGCCTCTGAATGTAGCTGTCTGAAGTTATAGATCCCGTCTTTCAATTGCAACATCCTAGAAGACGGAAAGAATCATTCCAGAAACTAATTTCTCAACTCTTTCTAGTTGGTAATAGAACCTCGTGGTAATTAAGCTAACCACAAAGTCACTTCCATTGTAAGAGAGAACGAAAATAGCCTAAATCGAATTGCCTCTTGACTTACTCCAGGCAGATTGTATGAAGTGTAGATTCCCATGAAATTCATCACATGCATGTTTGCAACATCAGTAGGGAGGCTAGAAAATACTCCTTTAATTTCAAGAGGTGAATCATAGCACTCGTAATATCAAACTTAGTTCCTTCAGGAAGTTCGGGTGGGATAATGGCACCAATTTCTACCGGCTCCAAATAGTTTAAATCTTTTTCTAGCTCCTCATAGATTGGGGGGGTACTATAGTGGTGGTTATTATGCTCTAGGTCTTCTCTATCTTTCCTCAAGTGCAGAAAGACGTTGTTATGCTTCTTGCATTACTCGATAGTCTTTGTCTGCTTGTCTAGCAGCTGCTTGTCTTGCATTCTCATCAGCCATCAACCTAGCAGTTATTCATTTTAGTCTCCTGACTAGTTGAATTAAGTGGTGGCTGATTATGAATGCCACCCACCGCTGTGGGATCTTGATCTCCGTAGTTATTCACCATTCTTTGATTATTCCTTAGAGTTCTTTCCATTTCTTGGTTAAGTGGAATTAGGGGATTACCTTAAATCCGAGTGTTGGGCATACACCCATGTGTGCCCTCAAAAAATTAGAAAAGTAACTAAAGTAACCGCAACGAATAAACTCCAACAAGTAAAATCAATCAACTCTATAACTGTAATTCCCTGGCAATGGCACCAAATTTGATGTTACCCAAATAATACCTCTAAGATATTATAAAGCGGTTGTTATTCAAATATAGAACCCAACTGAGGTTGGGTTCGATCCCACGAAGAATAGGTCAAAATCCAATCAACTTTATTTGTTTGAGTTACTTGGTAAATAGGCAAATAAGTAAAAACAGTATTTTATAAAGTAAACTAGTAATCGTTTGCTAAGGTTGAAATCAAAATGAGAAAAAGCACTAGGATTGTGTTCCCCAGTAACTTCATAACTCCATAGGTTCTGTCACGCCCCGAATCCCATCGGAACGGATTGGCACCTGTAGTCGACATGGCCCGAGAGAACCAAGCTTTGCTTCTATTCATTCATATGCATCTCATAAGTAACACCACCATCACGCAAGAACATGAAAGATGAATAACGGAAAACATGGAACATGAGAAATATATATATATATATATGTGTGAAACTTGGCCGTTGAGGCCATCAAGTCAAAAACGTCATCTACCACCTTACATCCATACACCCACATACGTCTACAAAATCCTCTAACAGATACATTTACCAACACTAACTGAAAGTCAGGACAAGTCCCCTCTTTATACAACATGTACACTACAAAAATATATGTACAACTGTGACTCGAAGAAGCCCCGAACTAACTGGAGCTCACCAATGGTCCACAACAACTGGCAACCTACTGTGGAGGCCTACTATTACCTGCGCCTGCAGCAAGTAAGGTAAATCCCCCAAGAGGGGTCAGTACGAAGAATGTACTGAGTATGTAAGGCCATATGAAACTTGTATGATTTGTAAATATATCAATGAACTCAAATACCAATGAATGAGCAATATGGATAAGTCACTATACTGAACTTTGGAAACCATGTATATTGTTTTCATTATTTTCTTTGCATCTTTATTTCTAGTATTATTCATCTTTGCCTGTGACCTGTGATACCCGGGCCCCGACTGAACAGTAGGTTTTTAACATAAAGCGATGTTATGTTGAGATCGGCTCGTACTAGGCTTATGCCCCTAGAGCTACCAACCTATGAATCAATATAGATCGGGATTAGTTCGAGCTAGGTTATTACCTCTAGAGCTGACACCCATACCAACACATCAGGTTCGACTCGAGCTAGGTTATTACCCCTAGAGCTGCCCCCTGTCAGGATCGGTCCGAGCTAGGATTATGCCTCTAGGACTACCCCCTGATCCAACAATCTCGGGATCGGCTTGAGCTAGACATTTTCCCCCAAAGCTACCACCCATACTTGATCATTGACCACATATATGCATTACTTTATTTATTACTTTAAGATTGATACAACGATAGTTGTAACTTTACTTGAAGCTTTGGATCATTAACCAATGAGTGAGAGACATGTAAATAAACATTGTGAGAAACATAACATTATTAGAACCATAACACCATTGGAACCATTGGACAATAATCCATGAACAAGAGACATGAGTATAATCACTATTGGAACATAACCTTATTGAGATTTTGGAACATTAACCATGAATATGAGACATGTGGTTCACAATTGATCAATGAGTAGGAACTATGTGATAATGACCATTGATAACCGGATATAGGATACTATCATACCCCGAATCCCAACGAGGCGTGATTGGCACTCGTAGTCGATAAGGCCCGAGAGAACCAAGCTATGCTTCTATACATTCATACACATGCCATAGGAAACACCACTATCACAAAAGAACATGAATGGCTAATATCGGAAACCATGGAACATGTGACATATATATATACACATTTGAGAAACTTGGCCGTTGAGGCCATCAAAACAAGACTTCATGAGTCATCTTATATACATATACCCACATGCGTCTACAAAAGCCTCTAACAGATGCATTGACCAAAACAAACAGTCGGGACAAGTCCCCGCTTTATACAACATGTACATCACCAAAACTATATACACTCTGACTCGGAGAAGCTCTGAATTAGATGGAGCTCACCAATTAACCGCTAACAACTGGAAATGTAGTGAGGAGGCCTACTAGTACCTGCGCCTGCAGCAAGTAAGGTAAATTCCCCAAGAGGGGTCAGTACGGAATAAGTACTGAGTATGTAAGGCTCAAATGAAACTATATAACACATGAACATATCAATGAACTCAATACAAATGACTAATCAATGTGAGTAAGTCACCATTTTGCATTTTGGAAACCATGTGTATTGCTTTCATTACTTTCTTTGCTTCCTTTACTTCAATGCTTGCTTGTCAATACATGTGTCACAATGTATCTAGGCCCCGACTGATCAGTGGGTCTTTACATAATATATCGTTATGTTGGGATCGTCTCGATCTAGGTTTATGCCCCTAGAGCTGCCACCCATAAATCAATGCATCGGGATCGACTCGAGCTAGGCTTATGCCCCTAGAGCTGCCACCCATAAATAAATGCATCAGGTTTGGTTCGAGCTAGGTTTACACCCCTAGAGCTGCCCCCTGTCAGGTTCGGCTTGAGCTAGGCTTTCGCCCCAAAGCTTCCCCCTGATCCAATAATCTTGGGATCGGCTTGAGCTAGGAATTTCGCCCCCAAAGCTGCCACCCGTACTCAAACATTAACCACATTTGCATTACTTTATTCATTACTCTGAGATTGATACAATGATGGTCATAACTTTACTTGAAGCTTTGAATCATTAACCAATGAGTGAGAGATATGTGAATAAACATTATTGGAAATATAACACTATTGGGACCAATGATAACAATAACTTTAATGAATAAGAGACATGAGTACAACAACTAATGGATCTTTGGAACACAACCTTATTGGATTTTGGAACATCATCTATGAATATGATACATGTTATTCACAATTGATCAATGAATAGAAAATATATGAGTAACACTAGTCAATTACCGAATACGGAATACCTTAGGGCATTTCGAAAGCAAATGAGTATTATGGCAATGTGAACACCATATGCTGCAGAAGGCTATAGAAGAGTAACCTTACATACCTTCACTTCCAAGTATGAATACACAAGCTTATGTACGAATACAATAGTCCAGCTTCTTCCTTACGTCTTACTCTACAATACAAGTTCATACCGGAACTTACATTAGCAACTAGTTACTATACAGGTGTACAAGACGACAATGAACTATGTGACCACCATATAACGTCATGTCACCCCCTTACAATACAATCCACTGCATTTCATATCAACAACACCATAACATTACGTACATTGACCAAAATATCATACATCGATAGCATTTCACATCACACTTACCCTTTACGCTTTTCCCTTTATCATTCCATCATAATTATTCCTTTATAACAACATATGAACAACCATACACTCTTAATATAGTCCAACACACCTCCATATGACACTTTAAAGTCATTAAAACGACATCACAAGTTGATAATTACATCCAAAAAGGGTATCGGGGCTTTCGGGGATCAACTAGAGACGAAAGCATACAAAACCAATTCTGGAGGTGGCCTGTGCTTCCACCTGTGCCTGCAGGTGGCCAATGTTCACGCGCATATGACCTCTGGCAGCAGCCAGAGGCATCTGCATTGGTATCTGCACCCGTAGGTGCCTCCGTCTGCGGGGGCGGATGCCCGTTTGGTCCGAAATGGCTTCTTTTGGGTCTGTTAATTCCATGAATGGTCTGTGATCATAAAAAACCTCATTTTAAAATATTTTTGATCATCTATCATTCCAACTACCATCCATGGTCTCACAACACACATAACATCACCAAAACGACACTTTACGGCCAATACGCCACCAAAACCATAACCGATTTCACAATAGAAATTCCGAACATTATACACAAGGATTAAACAAGGTAAGACAATAATAATATCTCACATGTCAATATATACTCCAAAAAGTTCACTTTCTTCAAAATCGCAAGTCCATAGTTAAGTCTACAAGACAACTCATCCTCCGATTTAACGACATGTAACATTTCACACCTTGTGAACTTCCCAATACTCCACCAACATAACCAACATAATATAAAACATATATCATGCATAAAATATATTAATCCATCATAATAAACACTTACCACACATTACCAATTGATGATCTTGGCCCAAAGAGTGACTTAGGGTTCTTAAGAGCAAAGGAGATAATTTTTGGAAAAGTCTAGAAAAACATGGGAGCTTAATGATATAAAAATATGATTTTCCTATTTATATAGTCCCTCATGTCTCCCTTATCTTTTCCTTAGCATTTAATGCAATGTTGATTGGTCAAATGGACCAAATTTGGAAGAATGGGTCAAAAAAACCCATGTTGGGCCATGTCTTCTTGTTATTTTGGGCTTCATTTTTGGGCTCAATAATATGAGACTATTAAATGCTCACAATCAATACAAAATTCATCAATTCTCTCATGTTTTCATATTTCCCTAAATGTTACAGTTATCAACTAAACTCAGAAACGTACGGGGTGTTACATTCTTTACCCCTTAGAAACATTCGTCCTTGAATGTTAACATCAGCGTCTCATGTGTAACAAATGCATTTCTATACATATACTCTTATAGATACTTAGTTAGTGTCTTCCTCCACTTTCGTACTATTGAACTTTTCCCTTTCGTTTGGAGCAAATATGGGTACCTTGGTCTCATCATTTTGTTTTCAGCTTCTCATCATTTATTTACCAACCCTTGCACTTGTCGGTCTAGAATAGCCATAAGCATCTCTCCCTAATGGAATCCTCCATAACTTGTATAGGATCGATGGGAGCAATACGAAATGAAACTCTTTTGCACCTACGACAAATTGCACATGGCACGTTATATAAGGCCAAATCTCTCTTGTTTTTTTCCAAATCCCTCTACCTCTTTCATTAGTAACACTTTTAAGAATACTTAATCATCTATGATCACAATATCTACTATACCATTATGAAAGATTCTTTTAACTATACCTTATTCACCGACGGGTGGAGATATTTCCATTGATTTAACTAATAACTCCAGTACCCCATAAGATTCGAGTCATAATAGCCAATGGAATAACATACGATAAAGTAGAACTCAGCCCAGTCAATACATATGCATCATGTGAAAATATGGTAATATACCTTTACCCTTATCAGGAGTTGCCTCCTCATTCTGCCGGTCCACCAGAGCATAGGTGCGATTTTGGGATCCGCTGGAACTAGCTGGCCCTCTAAACTCTCTACCATGACCAATAGACTGAACGCCTCTACCAGGGGAAGGAACCGATGCTGATGATGCAATGGTTGATCCCATAGGTCGTGCTATACCACTCGCACCCCTTTGTGGGCATTCTCTCATCATATGCCCCACTGTGCCACACCAGAAACAAGCATTTATCCCCACTCGGCATGTACCTACATGACTACGCCCGCATTGCTGACACTGCTGATGGGAAAATCCTACTATATGCGATCCTTGCTCTCCACTGCTCTGTCCATATGGACTACCTCTAGGCCCTCGAAATTTAGAGTGATCACCTGCTATTGAATGAAAGAATGAGGGTCTAGGCGGTAACATCCGAGATCTAGATTCTTCTGGGGACACCATAGACTGCCCCGTAGATCTAGCCTTTTTGATGGCCCTTGCTCAGATTCCTGTGTCCCTCTTCTCTGTCTTTGATCTTCCATTTTCTGGGTGAAGGCCTGAATTCTTGCTATATCCATGTCTTTGTTCAAGGCCGTAATGGTGCAATCCCTTACCAAATATGGTTCTAATCTTTCTACGTATCGATATACCCTATCCTTCATTGTAGCCACCACATTTGGCGCATATCTAGCCAAGGAATTGAACTGAAGACTGTATTCCCGAACACTCATGTTCCCTTGGCGTAAATTCAGAAATTGATTGGCACGTACCTCCCGAATTTCATAAGGAAGGTAATGATCAAGGAACACTGGTTTAAATTCTCCCCAACTAGCTGGGAGTGCGTCAATACCCCTTGATCTTTTCTAGTCCTCATACCACAATATTACCTCTTCTTTCAACCTGTACGCAGCAAGTTCAACTGTTTCAGCCCCCGTCACGTGCATAACTTCCAAAGCCCTCTGAATTTGATCCACGAAGTCCTATGGATCTGCTTCCAAGTCTGACCCAGTGAATATAGGAGGGTCCAGTTTTAGAAAATTCTCTGCGATTTGCCATTCTAGCCGCATCATCATCATGTGTCATTGCACCAGCTCGTCCCTGGCTTTCTGACTCCAATAACTGTGTCAACATATGTACAACATTTCTAAGATCTTGATCTGTGGCATTCATCGGTGGTTCTGCGGGTACTTCTCTACCAATTGGCTTTTCCAAAACTGGGAAGGTAGATAAAGACTGCGATGAAATTTTAGCATTCGCTCCACCTTGAATAGCTTGGTCAGGTGGTAATCTGCTCATTCCTTCTCCAGCAGGCATATCAACCTGCTTCCCTTTCTTCCTCTTCTAGTCTTAGGCATTGTTACTATATCAAAGAGAAATAATTACTATTGTCAGACACAATTCAACTTACAACATTGGCTCTATTGCACGATCTAGAATGAAGAAAAAAAACAACATCCTAAATGTCCCGTAGCCTCCTACTTATAAATGTGGTGCACAACACATTGATAAGTAAGACTCTACACATACACGGCTTTGTAGACACCCTTAGAACGACCTGCTCTGATACCAATTTTGTCACACCCCGAATCCCAATGAGGCATGATTGGCACTCGTAGCCGATAAGGCTCGAGAGAATCAAGCTATGCTTCTATACATTCATACACATGCCATAGGAAACACCATTATCACATAAGAACATGAATGGCTAATATCGAAAACCATGGAACATGTGACATATATATATACACATTTGAGAAACTTGGCCGTTGAGGCCATCAAAACAAGACTTCATGAGTCATCTTATATACATATACCCACATGCGTCTACAAAAACCTCTAACAGATGCATTAACCAAAACAAACAAACAGTCGGGATAAGTCCCCGCTTTATACTACATGTACATCACCAAAACATATATACACTCTGACTCGGAGAAGCCCCGAATCAGCTGGAGCTCACCAATGAACCGCTAACAACTGGTAATCTAGTGAGGAGGCCTACTGGTACCTGCGCCTGCAGCAAGTAAGGTAAATTCCCCAAGAGGGGTCAGTACGGAATAAGTACTGAGTATGTAAGGCTCAAATAAAACTATATAACACATGAACATATCAATGAACTCAATACAAATGACTAATCAATGTGAGTAAGTCACCATTTTGCATTTTGGAAACCATGTGTATTGCTTTCATTACTTTCTTTGCTTCCTTTACTTCAATACTTGCTTGTCAATACATGTGTCACAATGTACCCGGGCTCTGACTGATCAGTGGGTCTTTACATAACATATCGTTATGTTGGGATCTACTCGATCTAGGCTTATGCCGCTAGAGCTGCCACCCATAAATCAATGCATCGGGATCGGCTCGAGCTAGGCTTATGCCCCTAGAGCTGCCACCCATAAATCAATGCATCAGGTTCGGCTCGAGCTAGGTTTTCACCCCTAGAGCTACCCCCTGTCAGGTTCGGCTTGAGCTAGGCTTTCGCCCCCAAAGTTGCCCCCTGATCCAATAATCTCGGGATCGGCTTGAGCTAGGCATTTCGCCCCCAAAGCTGCCACCCGTACTCAAACATTAACCACATTTGCATTACTTTATTCATTACTTTGAGATTGATACAATGATGGTCATAACTTTACTTGAAGCTTTGGATCATTAACCAACGAGTGAGAGACATGTGAATAAACATTATTGGAAACATAACACCATTGGGACCAATGATAATAATAACTTTAATGAGCAAGAGACATGAGTACAACCACTAATGGATCTTTGGAACACAACCTTATTGGCTTTTGTAACATCATCTATGAATATGATACATGTGATTCACAATTGATCAATGAATAGAAAATATATGAGTAACACTAGTCAATTACCGAATACGGAATACCTTAGGGGATTTTGGAATCAAATGAGTATTATGGTAATGTGAACACCATATGCTACAGAAGCATATAGAAGAGTAACCTTACATACCTTCACTTCCAAGTATTAATACACAAGCTTATGTAGGAATACAATAGTCTAGCTTCTTCCTTACGTCTTACTCTACAATACAAGTTCATACCGGAACTTACATTAGCAACTAGTCACTATACAGGTGTACAAGACGACAATGAACTATGTGAACACCATATAACATCATGTCACCCTCTTATAATACAATCCACTGCATTTCATATCAACAATACCATAACATTATGCACATTGACCAAAATATCATACATCGATAGCATTTCACATCACACTTACCCTTTACGCTTTTCCCTTTATCATTCCATCGTAATTATTCCTTTATAACAATATATGAACAACCATACACTCTTAAAATAGTCTAACACACCTCCATACGACACTTTAAAGTCATTAAAATGACATCACAAGTTGATAATTACATCCAAAAAGGGTATCGGGGCTTTTGGGGATCAACTAGAGATGAAAGCATACAAGAACAATTCTGGAGGTGAAATGTTCTTCTACATTTGCCCGCATGTTGACAAGGTGTGTGCACAGATGCCCTATGGAAGCATCCAGAGGCATCTGCGCCCGCAGGTGCCTCCGTCTGCGGGGGCGGATGCCCGTTTGGTCCGAAATGGCTTCTTTTGGGTATGTTAATGACATGAATGTTTCATGATCATAACCAACCTCATTTTAACATATTTTTGATCATATATCATGCCAAATACCATCCATGGTCTCACAACACACATAACATCACCAAAATGACACTTTATGGCCAATACGCCACCAAAACCATAACCAATTTCACAATAGAAATTCCAAACATTATACACAAGGATTAAACAAGGTAAGACTATAATAACATCTCACATGTCAATATATACTCCACCAAGTTCACTTTTTTTAAAACCACAAGTCCATAGTATAGTCTACAAGACAACTCATCCTCCGATTTAGCAACATGTAACATTTCACACCTTGTGAACTTCTCAATACTCCACCAACATAACCAACATAATCTAAACCATCTATCATGAATAAAATATATTAATCCATCATAATAAACACTTACCATGCACTACCAATTGATGATCTTGGCCCAAAGAGTGACTTAGGGTTCTTGAGAGCAAAGGAGATAATTTTTGGAAAAGTCTAGAAAAACATGGGAGCTTAATGAAATAAAAATATGATTTTCCTATTTATATAGTCCCTCATGTATCCCTTATCTTTTCCTTAGCATTTAATGCAATGTTGATTGGTCAAATGGACCAAATTTGGAAGAATGGGTCAAAAAACCCCATGTTGGGCCATGTCTTCTTGTTATTTTGGGCTTCATTTTTGGGCCCAATAATACAAGACTATTAAATGCTCACAATTCAATACAAAATTCATCAATTCTCTCATGTTTTCATTTTTCCCTAAATGTTACAGTTATCAACTAAACTCAAAAACGTACGGGGTGTTACAGATACCTTAGCACATTTCGGAATAGGACAAGCGTAATGTCAATGTGAATACTATTTGCCTTAGAAAGATACGGACAGAGTAACCTTACATACCTTGTATTTTCTATACGATTATACAATCTTAGATGTGCATACAATGCCCTGCTGCTTCCTTATGTTTCAGTCTACAACACAAATACATAATGGAATTTACATTAACCACCACCTACCTTACAAATGCATATAACGATAATGAGTTTCATGTTTTTCTTTAAACATGCCATTTCCCCCTTTACAAAACCATTGATGAAATTATCATACAAATAATCCCACAATATTCGATATATTGACCAATACATTATAATCAATAACATTTAACCACAAAACTTCTGTTTTACACTTTCTCATCCACACCATATCACAAATAATCCATCAAGTCACCTTAATACACCTCATATCACATATCGGCCAAAATCCCATAATTTACACTTATATGAAAATAACAAATTTAATAAAAAAATCACACCATACATGTTCATATTTTATCCATACCATGCTCTTTCATCAAAGTCACAAGTCATATTTCAAGCTTAAATCCTATGGATCACAAATCTTTTACCAAAAACACAAGACACCATGTTCAACACTTTCAAGTATAACCAACATGATTTATATACTCTTCCAGGCATATAATATTTTAATCCATAACAATAATCACTTACCCATGCTTGAAAAATGATGATCTTGCTCCAAAAGTTGGCTTTGAGTTCTTAGGGTTTTGAGAGAAAATGGTTGAGAAATATCTAGAAAGCATGAGAATTGCTAATGAATAAAAATCAGATTTTTTTAGTCCCTTTTATAAGCCTTTAAGTCCATCCTTAGCCACTCTATGGCATTAAATGCTTGGTCTAGAAGGTCAAAGCAAGAATGGGTCATTTGATCCTACTACGCTTGCTACAGTCCAGGGTAGAGACAGGATGAGTCCGAACGCATGCACTCATTAGAAAGAAATCAATTCGGAAGAAACAACAATACTTGACCTAATCCTCTTCAAGAAACACCTTGTACTTCGAACTCTACTTCGTTAATCTGCTATGGTTCCCACAACCCTAGCTATGGGGCTTAGTTACTCATAATTGTATGAATAAAATATTCTTTCATGAATGAAAACATTAATTGAAGCATACAAGAATGAATAAACTCTAAAATCTCAACTTTAATTAAATTCATAAAAACCAATATTCATAAAATCCCATGAAAGTTCCTTGGAATCCCACAAAATTGTGTTTTAGAATAATAATGTCTAATGCATAAAAATAACCCTTAAAAAAGTATTTATAGACTTAACAAATTGTATCCTAAACAAAACAAGAAACTGATGTCGGCCTCTTCGAATGAGAAGAACATACGATCGTAGGTTGATCCCACTATCGTGCTTGGCCTATCATCTGATCATTCTTCTAAAACTCCTGTACATTTTCAAATATGATCTTCCTCCCACGATCACAAGGTACGATCTTACAATCAACATACGATTGTGGGATCCATCATCAAACCATGCCACACTTGACTCCTATAGGTTTAACTTCTTTCACATGTCACTATCTCAAGGTACGATCATGAAATCAATCCACGATCGTATAATCCAATAGTCTGATAGGCTCCTGAGTATGTCATCTTTGAATCAACTTATGATAGCCTAGTCGCGATTGTGGTTTGAACCCACGATCGTGGCATGGCTCGTCTGATGCCTCTTTTTGTCTAGTTTTCACATTATTCTTCTCTGAGTCCTTAAGGCTTGCAAAAACTCAACAAACACATTAAGTCCACAAAATGTACACTTAAACTTGAAAATATCACTTGCTTTAAGAGTCCCAAGTGCCGTCAATCTCTGGCACATCAACATGCGAACCCCGTATCCCTACCTATTCTATCCTTCACATACTTCTTGATCCTTTACTTTCCCAGATGAAAGTCCTTTTAGTAATGGATGTCGTAATGATGCTCTAGGTCATTTCCCTCATTTTTGTGCTTTTTCTAGGTTTAGAGCCTTCCTATAGCTGCCCCAGGTCATTTATGACTTGTTGGGACTGACAGTTCAGTTACAAGACAGTTTGTTTAGTTTTTAGAGCCATTTCTCTATTTTGTAGCATCTGAAGTTGAGAAATGGATCCCATGCCTAAAAGTTCTGAAACATTGATTTTAGGCTAGGTGGACCCTTGGTCCAAGTCTCGATGCTTTCGAACTTATTTTGGGCAATTGGGTAAAATTTAGTTAAAACGGCCCTTGGGGGTGTGGGACCCACTTTTTATCAAAATGATCTTGGATGGAAATTTTGATGGAGCCGTTGAGTTTAGAAAGTTAAATTTGGTATGGTAGTTCATTTGTGTTCATGTGATTCCGAATGAATCCCGAGGGGCCCTGTTAGGATATTTACAACTTGCCAAAGTTGTTGGTGCATCAGCACCTGGTGCACGCCAAAATTGGCCTTCGCATTCATGAGGCCTTGGCCGCATTTGCGATGGTTAAGATTTTGGACCTCTGCATTCGCAGGCCAGCCCTCGTATTCGGAAAAAGGAGGCCGACCTTACCGATCCAGCCTTCTTCTTCGCGATCGTGGTGGACCGGCCACCTTCGCTAAGGTCTGCCTGGGATGGCACCCGCGTTCATGATAGGGGTCCCGTATTCTCAAATAAGGGACCCTTGGCAGTATATATTCCTTCTTATTTATTTTTCCTTCACTTTTTCTAAGTGCCAAAGAGCATTATAGACTTAGTGAGCTCTGAAATCAAGGAAAAATCACATTATTGAGCGGGGATTAGCTAGGGAACGTGTTTGTGGGGCTCATATATTTGGTTTTCTCATATTTTTTCACTTAATTTCCCCATTAATTCTCCATTTTAATTATTTATTTTTGGATTATTATTCGAATTGGTTCGGGACTGATTTGGGCTTGGAATTGGTTATATTTTGGTGGCTTTTTACCCTTGATCTATGCTGGACATTGTGACAGTTTCAACTTTTCAATTCCACAAGTAGTCCCCACATGGGAATTTTGATCCAATGATGCATAGACCATTGTTTTGATAGCATGACAGCTCTTGAAGTCCTCTCAGAAGGGGAAAGCTCTAGTTTAGAGGATTCGGTGAGTGTTCAGCAGTGTCCAGGTAGGCTAGGCTTACCCTATATTTAGATTGAGCTTATTTATAGTATTAGTGTTCTATTGTGCTAGTTTTGGGTAGGTAGTTTAGCCCGGGTACCATTTTAGTATTTTTATGCCCTATTTAGCCGGTTAAGACGCCATTTTGATAGATTTCAGGCCCGTTCTCCCCTATTATAATGTGTTATCATAGTTTAGGGATAGTTTTAGTGATTTTAGCACCTTGTAATGGGTTAGAGAAGCCCTAAACTAGACTCAAGTAGGGTTGGGGTTAGGTTTAGTTATCGAGACCCTATAGTGGGCCCCATTACCTCTTTTAGATAATGTATTAGGTCATGAAGGTTAGACTTTTGACCACCATCTTAGGCTATTTACTTGGGATGGGTGGACTTAGACTTGGTTCCTATCCTATCTTAGCTCTTTTTCCCAGGTAGAGTAGTAATTGATTCTATACCGCACCTCTTGACCTAGTATTTGGGACCCAACTTACCTTAGTGGACTTATTTGCCCTAGATTGGTGTTCATGACCTTATGATCTGTAGATAGGCTTGGAAACCTTAAATTTCTTCCTATTATCTAGTTATGCTTATTCCTATATAAATGCATTCCAGTTCTAGTTCGAGTCCGGTATATGCTTTATTGTTACTATTATTGTGAGTTTTGGCTCTATCTTGACACCAGTTATGGTTGTGATTACTATGTATGAGCTCCGGTATGGTTTTAATATTAGTTTTATAGGTGATATTGGTTGCTTATGATACCTATTGTTTCATGATGCGGTGTAAATATTATGAGTTCCAGTTCGAGTTTTACATCTGTTTATGATATGGTGTGGATGTTCTGGTGATAGTTATAGTTGTTCTGGCAGTTTTGATAGTGGTACTGATTTCTATGGTACATGATTTATATATATGTCCTCTTGTTATTATTCACTATTTTCGGTTCAAATTCGGCACCTGGCTCCTTGTTATTACCCATTGGTTCCGATTCAAGCCCGGTATATTTTTGGATATTTTGTCATGGTTTAGGATTTGGAGGTTACTTGGGATCGATTCATGCATTGGATTATTTGTGTTTTCTGTCTTAGCTTCCTATTGTCTGTAGCTACCGGCTTATGGGGGCTTGGTAGGGTTAATTGCTTTCATGTTTGTGCTTTTTGGGCTTATGGGGACCTAGTTAGGTTGTAGTTACTACATTTCTTTCATTTCTGAGATATTTATATCTTGTATTGCACTTATTTATTTCCTTTATCGTACTTTCCCAGTTCAGTAGATATTTACATTTCTACCCCTATTACTTTTGACTTAGCTTATATACTCGCATTATATTTATGCTTTAACTATATTTGAGCTCAGTCGGCCAATAATGTCTACTGAGTACCCATTGCTTTGGTACTCATACTACACTTCTGTATCTTTTTCCTGATGCAGCTTCGAGTACGAGTAATAGACATTGACGTTATCCTCAGGCCCAGCTTTTGATCCAGAGATGGGGTGAGCTTTCTAGAGTCCAAGGCTAATCTTCCTCCATCTATTTCAGTTACAGTCTTTTGCATTTTGAGACTACTGTGTTTATGTATATTTTTGATACTGCCTAGCACTTTTTTCTTGGTTATAGTGGCTCTTGTATCAACCTTACCATGTCTTGGGAGGGATTGTTTTGTATATTTTTTCCTCTTCCTTTTCCTGTATGATATATTATGTATGTATATTTCTTTGCTTCTACTTATATTATTGTCACTGTTGGTTTTTCCTTCTACTTATCGCTTTGGGCTATGGCTTGGATTACCTACTGGTGGGTTGAAGTAGGTTCCATCGTGACCTGATATATTGGGTTGTGACAACCTATTATCTGAAGCAATAATAAAATTAAAAAGGGGGATCTAGCTGGTGGCATCATCTCCGAGGCTCAAGGCATTTGAACCCTCTTCCTTGATCTCACTGAGGAACCAGTAATCCTCTGCATCCTTCCTAGTGAGATTTGAGAGTTTCTTGGTAGGGGAGGTGCACTTGAACATCACTTGCACCGCCTTCCACATCCTCACTAGCATGCGGTCCCCAAAGAGGCACTTCTTCTTCTCCTTATTAAGCTCCCTTCGGAGCTCTACATAGGCTCGGGCCGAGTCCAGTGGGGCAGTCAAGATCGAAGGATCCAACTCTGGTGGAGGCAAATAGTCCCTTCTAAGTAACCTCACACACTATCAAGGTCGGCCTCCTAGCCACCGAGTGATGCGGGAGCCTGAGTAGAAGGGGTGCCAAACTCCTCACCCCCTCCGGTCCAACTATTCTCACCCTCCTCTCCCACCTTTCTCTTTTTCTTGCTTCCTACCTATGTTCCTCTACTCCTCAATAGGTTAAATGTCGTATCACACTCTTCTAAGGAATTATGATACTCCTTGGGTACATCCATCCTATTGCACAGCTTGGTAATCAAAGAGGGCAAGAAGATATCCCTCGCAGAGCTCCCCCTAGTATAGAAGTGTTGCCACTCGTCCATAATTTAGGGCCCCACATTCATCTTAATCTCGGAGAGAGCACAAGCCACAACCATAGCTCAGTGGAAAATCACATCAGTCATATTTCCAGATGGATGAATCCATCGGGATACCAGATGCAACCACACCATATCCTCTGCTGAAAAATAAGTACCCTTGGTCCCTTTGAGGTTGTACTACTTCACCTTACCCATCTAACCCTTCGATGACAAGACACTAGTCGCTTATATAAAGTTCAACTCCCAAAAACCTCAAAGGCGGCATTAGAGGGGTTTGGGACCACTAAGATATCATTAATGGTGGCAACATCCACTGGAACGTTCTTTCCCTTAATGTGAATAGTGTGGAGAGGCACTGAGAACTCCATGGTTGGCAGTATGACATAGAACTCCCGAACAATATACAGGTTACAAGAGGGGATTGGCTTTGTTAGCTTCTCTCAACTAAAAGCCTTTAATCGGTCATAAAAGTATGGTGCCTTATCCTCTACATCCCTCATCACAAAACCCTTCTCATAAAGAAAGCCCCTTATGCTCAACCCCTTCTTATAACGATCATGGCTCCTGGAGCTGGGAAATCTTCAATCCTGAGGTTGGTGCTCCTTGAAAATCCTGCAAACATTGCAAATTCAGTGTTAGTAAACCAAGTCAGGATGCCATGGGAGGGACAAAAATTCAAAAACGTAAATAAGGCAACAACCTGGAGCCACTACCAGGTACTACAACAACGCCAACATACCGCTACAGTGGTACTATCATCCCCAATCAGCCAACCCCCATCCCATGGTGGATTTGTGACTTTTCTCGGTATTTTTGAATTCTAAGCATAGATCGAGCTTGATAAAGTTCGTATGAACCTTTTTACACTAAAATAGGGCTAATTAACATCCAAAATCAAGCCCAAATTATCCAAATTCATTGAAAAAGATGACCCTTCACCTTCCACTCTTTCCATGGCCAAAATTCACCATGAACTATGATAATCTTACATCTAGAATGTTGTAGCAGCATTGGGAATGTAAGCGAATCTAACATGCATGCTATTTTGTTCAAGAACCCCACCAAATTTCAAATTCAAAGTGTAACAATGAAAATCAATCAAAAAATCAGCTTGTACTCTAGATTTGATGCTTCCATAATGATAAAGGCATAAATAAAGTAGTAGAAATGAAAAATTTACGTTGAATTGACATCGAAAAGAGATTGCACGGAGAGAATTGAAAGAGTTTTTAGATTGGGGAAGTGAAAATGGGGGAAATATTCATTTCTACCTATTTGAACTGTTACGAACCACTCTGGAGGTAAATTTACCGTTGCAATGGTAAATTATGTGCATTTGCATTTTGTTCTGACTTTTCATGCGTGGTGGCATTTTGCGATGTTCGGGGTATTTTAAATTAATCATCCATAGAATTTGACTCGTAATTTCCTTCCGTGGTTTTTATAGTTTGGAGTGATAGGTTGGGACGATTCAATGACTTATTAACATATAGGTTGGTTGACTATATTGGGTTTACTCGTTACTTAATCAGGGTTCGGTGAAGTATTTTAATGAAAAGTAGAGGTTACCTTTTTTTCGACAGGTCGTGTAAATAAAATTTAGGGTCGTGACTAGAAACACACTATTTCCTTTTTGTGACCACTCAGGGACGCACAATGGGTAAATTGGTATCTAATGTAACGACTTAAAACGTCGTTATGTTTAAAATTATTTTGAAAAAAAACTTTGCAACAAAGAAAATACCTTTATTGGACTTGATAAGGATTATTTCGTGGGGAAAAAGTAAGGTCCAACATAATTGGGCCAACAAATTAAAAGAAATGGGTCGGTCTGCTGCCTACTACTACAGCGACAAATCAACCGCTGCAGCAGTGTTCGAGCAGTAGCCATCCCGAGTTTATTTTAAAACCCTCCTTTTATTCTAGACTCCTTAGGTTGTTTTCCTTCCTCCAAAACAAACCCAACACCTAGAGCTATGAGGTTTGCATGCGGGATAACTCCCTCCGCTCCATAGCAGCATAATTCATCTATAAGGTATGTTATGGTTAACTTGTAGTATACTTGGGCTAGATGCATGAAATAATGATTGTAATGTTAGGAGTTTACAAGTTGTGGTCCTTCGGGTAAGGTGTTTGAATGGATGAAATGTTAATAACCGGTTTAAATTTTAAATATGTGATGAATTGTTATTATTTTAAGCTGGCGTGACCCTTCGTGACTTGAATTGATATTTTTTTTTAAAGATTTAAAATGAGTTGGGAGAGTATAAGGGTATTAAAGGAATAGTGTGAGGGTAAGTACGACTATTGAATGAGATAGGAATAAATTAAGGTTAAGATAGGTTGCTTATAAGGCTAAAGAAAACTCCATAAAATTGAATTGGGGAATGAGAAGAGAGAATAAGTGCGGGGAAAAAGTTAAATTAGTAGAATAAATAGATTTAAAGAGACATAAAAGAGCTTACTTAAGTAGATATGATGTATTGGATGGTAGCCTAAGGATAATCTCAGTATAAGTGTGGGGAAATTAGATAAAAGTCATTAAAATACTAAAAGTGTAAGAGTAGTAAGACCTCGTTTAGTAACTTGGGGTTGTGGTTAGTTTAAGGTCTAATAAATAACCTAAGAGTATGAGCGTGTTTCGGTAGGAGAGGATTGCCAGTGTTGTCAATGTGAGCACCTTATGAGTTCCTTAGAATGTATGTTCTTATGAATCCCTGGCCGGTGGAAGTATAAGCTAGAGTGTAGAATAACACCTTGACAATGCGTGAATGGTTTATTGTGACAATTATACTTGCTTGACTCTGTGAATATATGTAAATTGAGTATTCGTAATTATAGAACACAACTGGTGATTATTCATTGCATTGCATATTCATTATTATTGGTGATGATGGGTTGTTATTGATGAGGGTGATATTGAGATCATGATGATGATGATGATGATGTGATTACGTTTATAATGATGTTGATGAAGATACTAAGATCATGATGATGATGATGATGTGATTACGTGGATAATGATAATGATGATGATGAGATGATACGTGCATATTGAATACATACATTCATCATATGCATTCAGATGTATATTTATACTTATATGTTGTAAAGATACTTGTTGATGTATTTGCCTAAGTGTAGAAGGTATAAATATGAACTCGTATTCTACCTGATTTAAAGTGTCACAATTGTGCTTGGTCGTCATTAGTTATATTGTACTTTATCAGTGATATGGAATCAGGCTACTTGGTTTAGTGCTTTCGGAGTATTAATATAATGAAGTCCATAGGACTGCCTGAATAGTTAGAAGTAGGATCACGAAATTAGAAAAGACAAGATAAAATAGGACTTAGAAGTAGTAAGGAAGAATGACTTTTTCAAAGGTCAAAGATACACAAAAATGTTAAATGACAGGTAGGTCACAAAGATGCAAAGGGTAACATATTAATAATTGTATAAATGGGAGTTAGTAATCGGAAACTTACTTGATTTCATGATTTCTTCCTATTTACTATTGTTGTTATCTCTTTCTAACCCTGGTCAGTCGATGATACCTACCAGTACGTGTGGTTGTACTGATGCTACACTTACTATACCTCTATTTGGGGGTATAGCCATAATGCAGGTTAGTTGGGGTTTCTATAAAAGTGACGACGATCACTCTACAACAGATCATTTCCTCTAGATCTTACACACATGATGTGTCTTGGTGTTTCATGTTTCTTGTCTAGTACTCTTGTACCGCTTTAGATTAGGTTCTGGGGATTCACTGCTTATTATTTTTCGTATTGTTTTTACTTATCAATGTACTGAAAAAAGAGTTATGTCTATTTTAAATGAATGATTTTGGTTTTAATAAGAGTTAATTTAACCTCCGCACTAAATGAATGATTGGGTGGAAAGGGTTCTCCTATCTAGGGTAGAGTTGGGTAGGTGCCCGCACGATCCATGATTTGGGTGGTGACATCAGGCCACAAATCTATTCTTTATTTTACTAAAGTAAAGATCTTACTCCATATATTCTTCGCTCTATCTCATTGATTCTTCTATCGAGTTCACAATAAGAATATAGGTTTATTTTAATGGTAGCTAAGCATCAATATAGTAAGCACAAGAATATAAGAACAACTATGATGATAATCAAATAAATCGAATCAATAAGTTACTAAATAATCATGTAGTTAGTTACCATAATCCTAGAACAAGAAGTTTAACTCCGCATAGACATGGAGCAATTACAACAAATCCTCCAAGGAAATAACGTAAAAATAAATAATAAAGGAAGAGAAAAGATGTAGCCAATATTCTCCGGCCTCCATGGCAGCTATCTAGCTCTCTCTAGGTCAAAAGCTGTGTAAAAAACTCAATTGTATGGAACATGTATAGGTGTGGAAAAAAGCTCCAAATAAAATAAATAGTCCAAAATGAACTGGAAAAAATCATCTATGGACTTGTCTAGCCTCTATACCGCGAGACTCAAGGAGCCATACTATTCCCGCACCATAGTAAGTAATTTGTAGTGTACTTTTTTCATTCGTTGTATTGTTGCTTTAGTCTTCAATGTTGGCCACGTGGAAAAGGTTTCCAATTCTCAAATTCACTTGCTGCATTTATGCATGTATATTATATAATATTTACTTCAATCCATTAAGCTGCTTGCTTGATTTCCTTATATAATTTCTCCTTTTTAGTTTGTTTTTAATCCAAATTTCTTCATCTTCATGCCGGTTTAATCCTACACATCAAAATATAATATTATGCATAATCCATAAAATCATTGCTCAAAAAGGACAAATAAAAATACTAAAAGTGAGGTAATAATGACTAAAAATGTATATTTAAGGCCTCACATCAATTGCCGCCAATGGCCTACCTGAAGCATTCAATAAGACTATGTGCAACATATTGAAGAAAGTCATCTCTAAGTCCAAATGAGCTTGGAATGAATGAATGGAAGAAGCTTTGTGTACATATAGGATGACATACCGCATACCAACACAAGTATTCACTTGCTTTTGGAGTTAAAGTAGTCCAACCTCTTGAGCGTCAAATACCTTCTTTAAGATTTGTTATTCAAGAAGGTTTCACCGAAGAGAAAAATGCTCGAATTCTTATTACAGAGTTAGAAGATTTTGATGAAATGAGGCTAGAAGCTCAACAAAATCTTTGTCACGCCCCGTATCCCAACGGGGTGGATTGGCACCCGAAGCCGACAAGGCCCGAGAGAACAAATCTTTGCTCAAGTCCATTCATTGCATGCCATAAGAAACATCACTGTCACGTGAGAACATAAAATGCTAATTACGGAAATCATGGAACATGTGATCTATATGTATACGTGAAGCTTGGCCATTAGGGCCATCAAGTCAAAAAGGACATTTATCTCTTACGTTCATGTACCCACATATGTCTACAAAAGCCTCTATCAGATACATTTACAAGACTAACTGAAAGTCGGGACAAGTCCCCGCTTTATACAATATGTACAATACAAAAACACATATACAACTATGACTCGAAAAGCCCTGAACCAACTGGAGCTCACCAAAGATACGCAAATAACTGGCAACCTACTGTGGAGGTCTACTAGCACCTGCGCCTGCAGCAAGTAAGGCAAGTCCCACAAGGGACGTCAGTACGAATAATGTACTGAGTATGTAAGGCTCATAAGAAACTATATGATAGGTAAATACGTCAATGAACTCAAATACAAATAAATAACCAATATGGATAAGTTAACATTCTATATGTTGGGAACCATGTACATTGCTTTCATTACTTTCTTTGTTTCTTTACTTCCATGCTTATTCATCATCACTTGTATCACAATGTACCCGGGCCCCGACTGATCAGTGGGTCTTTACATAACATAACGTTATGTTGGGATTGTCTCGATCTAGGCTTATGCCTCTAGAGCTACCACCTATAAATCAATGCATCGGGTTCGGCTCGAGCTAGGTTATCACCTCTAGAGCTTCTACCCATAAACCAACATATCAGGTTCGGCTCGAGCTAGGTTCTTACCTCTAGAGCTACCCCTTGTAAGGTTCAGTCCGAGCTAGGCTCATGCCTCTGGGGCTACCCCCTGATCCAATAATCTCGGGATCGGGTTGATCTATGCTTTTGCCCCCAAAGCTACCACCCATACTCAATCATTAACCACATGTGCATTACTTCATTCTTTACTTTTGAGAGATTGATACAATGATAGTCATAACATTATTGGAAACATAACATTATTGGAATCATGGGATCTTTGGAACATTTGTCAATGCATATGAGACATGTGAATCACAATTGACCAATGAGTAGGAAACATGTGCTAAACAATAATTGATAACCAGAAATAGGATATCTTAGAACATGTCAGAATGGAACAAGTACATAACGGAGCTTACATTAGCAACTAGTTACTATACAAGTGTACAAGACGACAATGAGCTATATGACTACCGTATAACGTCATGTCACTCTTTACAATACAATCCACTGCATTCTCATACCAACAACACCATAACATTCCACACATTGACCAAGACATCATACATCAATAGCATTTCACACCACGTTTACCTTTTATGTCTCCTCATTATCATTCCATCACAATTACTCCTTCATAACCACATATGAACAAAAATTCATACTTAATATAGTCCAACATGCCTCCATACGACCCTTTAAAGTCATTAAACGGTATCATAAGTTGATAATTACATCCAAAAAGGGTATAGGGGCCTTCGGGGATCAAAGAGAGACAAAAACATACAAAACCGCATTCTGGGCTGACCTGTGAAGCCACTTTTGCCTGAAAGTAGATGAGTTGTACTCGCATGTGACCTTTGGCAGAAGCCAGAGGCACCAGCGTTGGCATCTGCGCCCGCAGGTGCCTTTGTTTGTAGGGGCGGATGCCCATTTTTGTCAAAATGGATCTCTTTTGGGTCTTTTTATGCAATGAATGGTCCGTTATCATAACTAAACTTATATTGACATATTTTAGATCATATTGGATGCCAAAAATTAGCCATGGTTTCACAACACACATGAACATCACCAAAACCACACTTTTCCTTCAATACACCACCAAATCCATGCACAATTTTTGCAATAACAATTCCAAACATTATGTACAAGAATAAAACAAGTTAAGGCTATGATCACATATCACATGTAAATATTGAACCAATAAAGTTCACCTCCTTCAAGACCACAAGTCCATTTTCAAGTTTACAAGGCAAAACCTTCACCGATTAAGCAAACATAAATTGTTTCACACATAGTGAACTTCTCACACTTCACCAACATAACCAACATGGTGTCTACACCATATTACATACATATAATATATTAAACCATGATATTAAACAATTACCAAAGCTTTACAAGGAGTGATCTTGGCCAAAGGAATGAAGCTTAGGGTTTGTGTGAGATAAAAGAAATGTCTTGAATACTCTACTAAATGGCATGTGGATTTTGATCAATAAAATCTGATTTTTCTTGATTTTTATAGTGCCTAATGGTCATCCTTATCCACATCCTTAAGAATTAAATGCATGGTTGGTTGTTCAACACAAGAATGGATCATTTCCATTTGTTTTGGGCCATGTCTTCTTATGATTTTTGGGCCTCATTTGGGCCCAATGGCACAAGACTCATTAATGCCCAAAAAATTAATGTATAATTCATCAAATCTCTCATGTTTAACCTCTTCCATAAATGTAAACATAGTCGTATAGGTTCGGACAAATACGGGGTGTTACATCCTTCCCCCCTTAGAAACATTCGTCTTCGAATGTTAGTGACATTATTCAAATTAAACAATTGCAAGTCTAGAAGCATTCTTCATGTTATCATATATATATATATACTCAATGCTTATAAATACTTACTTGTCATTGTTCCGATCTCATAGCGTGAGCTTGTTCTTACCTTTGGAATAAATGAGGGTACTTGAATTTCATCATTTCTTTAGCTTCCCTTGTGACTTCTTCCATTTGCTGATTTCTCCAAAGTACCTTTACGGAAGCAACATATTTATTCCTCAACCTATTCACTTGTCTATCCATAATGGCAATAGGTATCTCCTCATAGGTAAGATCCTCTGTAACCTGTACATCGTCAATAGGAGTAAAACGAGATGGATCCCCTATGCACTTTCGAAGCATCGAAACATGAAATACTGGATGAACTGTGGAGAGTTCTTGGGGTAGTGCCAACTCATACGCAACTTGCCCAAATCTTCTAATAATTTCATATGGGCCTATATAACGTGGACTCAATTTTCCTTTCCTTCCGAATCGCATTACCCCTTTCATTGGTGACACCTTTAAAAATACGCAATCACCTATGGCATATTCAAGCCCTCTTCTTCTAACATCAGTATAGGACTTGTGTCTACTCTAGGACGTTTGTAGCCGCTGTTGAATCACTTTAACTTTCTCCATAGCCTGATGAACAAGATCTGGCCCAAGTAAAGCAGTTTCGCCTGCTTCAAACCATCCGATTGGTGATCTACATTTCCTTCCATACAAAGCTTCATAAGGTGCCATTTTAATACTTGAATGATAGCTATTGTTGTAAGCAAATTCAATGAGAGGCAAATGGTCATCCCAACTGACTTGAAAATCTAACGTGTAAGCTCGTAGCATTTCTTCAAGTGTCTGGATAGTACGTTCTGCTTGTCCATCTGTCTGAGGATGGAAAGCCGTACTCAGATTCACCTGTGTACCCAAACTCTGCTGAAAGGATCTCCAAAAATGCACAGAAAATTGTGCTCCTCTATATGATATGATGGAGATCGGAATCCCATGTAACCGTACTATCTCTTTCACATATAATCTTGCATAATCCTCCGCTATATAGGTGGTCTTGACTTGTAGGAAATGCGCTGACTTGGTAAGCCTCTCAACTATAACCCATAAAGAATCAAATTTCCACAGTGTACGAGGCAAACCTGTGATGAAATCCATATTAATCATATCCCATTTCCAGACTGGAAGATTGATACATTGCATGTAACCTCCTGGTTTCTGATGCTCTACCTTTATTTGTTGACAATTCGGGCACTGAGCGACAAATTCTGCAATGTTCTTCTTCATATTTCCCCACCAATACACTTCTTTTAAATCATGGTACATTTTAGTTGCTCCCGGATGAATAGAATATTATGAATGATGCGCCTCTGTCATAATTCGTCTCCTCAGCTCATCTACATCCAGTACACATAACCTACCTTGGCATTGAAGCACCCCTTCTTGTGTAAGATCAAATGCCTTTGTCAGATTCTGTTGTACATTCTCTTTTAGTTGCAATAACATAGGATCTGCAAACTGCTTTTCTTTCACTTCAGCTATCAATAAAGATTCAGCCGCATTTTGTAAAATAACCCCTTCATCTGAGGATTCGAGAAAATAAACCCCCAAGCTGGCTAATTGATGTAGAGCTTTGACTAACTCTTTCTTTTCTGTTTATTGGCCACTAGTGACTCTTATTGCCTTGCGGCTTAATGGATCAGCTACCACGTTTGCTTTTCCTGGATGGTATAGAATATCAATATCATAGTCTTTCAAGAGTTCCAGCCACCTTCGTTGCCTCAAATTGAGTTCCTTCTACTTAAAGATATATTGCAAACTTTTGTGATCAGTATAAATATCAACATGAACTCCATACAAATAATGACGCCATATCTTTAAAGCAAATACCACTGATGCTAATTCGAGATCATGTGTGGGATAGTTTCTCTCATATGGCCGCAACTGTCGTGAGGCATATGCTATGACATTACCGTGTTGCATCAATACACACCCTAGTCCAATTCCGAAAGCATCACATTATACTGCGTAACCTTCGGTGCCTTCCGAAAGTACTAACACTAGTGTGGAAGTCAATTTATCTTTCAGTTCTTGGAAACTTTTCTCACATGCATCATTCCACAGAAATTTGACTGCCTTGTGTGTAAGATTTGTTAAAGGTGCAGCAATGGAAGAAAACCATTCAACAAATCTTCGATAATAACCTGCTAACCCCAGGAAGCTACAAATTTTTGTGGGTGTCGTAGGCCTTGGACAATTTTTCTGTAACATCCCGTACCTTCCCAACCCTACTTGATGACATTTAATAATGTTTACTTCGGTATCGAGAGCTATAAGTATGCATTTGGTAATGCTATTGGTGAGCTAATTGAATTTGGCTCTTGGTATGTGAGTAAACCTTCACAGGAGGTGTTTGATGATCTTCATGGAACATTTGTGGGGTTCAAAATAAGGCTAAGAAGACCTCTAAACAAAGGATATTAAGGGTAAAAAGTGAGTTAAAGAATAGGACTTGAAGTATCTAACCAAACCCGCGAAGAGAAGTCGAAAAATGGAATTTTCGAAAATTTTAAGGAGGGGTGCATTTGGTACCGTGACACGCCGCTCTGGGCTAAAATTTTGAGCCCAGAGGCAGTAGGTTGGCGCGCCCAGGAGCGTGCCACCTTGGGTTTTCCACTTTTTCGAAAGTTGGAAATTTCTAAGTCCCAAGGGTATCCGAGGTCGTACAGAGCCGATTTTTGCTACGTTTCTTCTACAACCAAGAGTATATACATGAAATTAATGACATATTATATTGGTATAATAAAATTACTCGAGAACGAATTTGGGGCCAAAATGATGATTTTACCCTTATAGTCAAAATAAGCCAAACGTGGCTAGAATCACTTGGTTTTTGGATTGAGGCTACGGATATGAATAGCATGAGTGGTAATATTATTGTAATACATATGAGACGACTTAAACACGAGAAATTATTGATTTTATCGGGTTAAGTGAATTGGGCCCAAAAAGGGCCCAAAAATGAAAAGAAAGCATGGCCCAAAAAATGGGTCAAATGACCCATTCTTGCAAGACCTTCTAGAACCCAACATTTAATGCTAAAGAGTGACTAAGGAGGGAACTTAAGGGCCTATATAAAGGGGCAAAACTATGATTTTTATTGAAGATAAACACACATGCTTTTTCTATCTTTTTCTAGAAAAATCTCAAGAAGGTTTCTTTGACTCCCCAAAACCCTAAGGCATATTTGGACAAGATCATCATCTTTCAAGCTTGGGTAAGTGAATATTATTGTACTTTAACATATTATAAGAATGAGAGAATATGTATATCATGTTGGTTATGGTTGGAAATGTTGGACATGGCACTTTTTGGTTTTGTGAAAAAGATGTGAAATCCATGGGATTGTAACTTGAATTATGACTTGTGGTCTTGATGAAAAAGTATGGTATGGATGAAATCACAACATGTATGGTGTTATTATTGTCCTAAACATGTTATTTTTCTATAAGTCTAAATTATGGGATTTTGTCCGATTTGTTGTTGTGAGGTGTATTGAAGTCATTTGATGGAATAATTGTGATGTGGTGGTGATGGAGAAGTGTAAAATATGAGCTTGGTGTGAAATGATATTGGTTATCATGTGTTGGTCAATGTATGGAATATTGTGGGATTATTGATATGATGATTTCATAAATGGTGTTGTCAAAGGGGAATGACATGTTAAAGCTAAACATGTGACTTATTGTTGTTGTATGCCATTATAAGGTAATTGGTGGTTAATGTTGGTTTCGTTATGAACTTGTGTTGTAGAGAAAAACACAAGGACGGAGCGGGACTTTTGTATGCACGTCTAAGATTGTATATTCGTATTAAGAATACAAGGTATGTAAGGTTCTTTTTTTCATATCCTTCTGCAACATGTTGTTCACATTAACATTGGACTTGTTTCAATTCCGAGAGGCTTAAAGTATATCAATTCAAGTTGACGTATATTGTGATTCATACGTGTCCTATTCTTAGATGAACGATGATTCCCTTATCTCTTAGTCGTTGATGGAAGTTTCAAAGATGTCATAACGTTGTAAAATCTAAGAGAACTATCTTAACGAGAGAAAAGAGGTAAAGAGAGCTTGTTTAGTTTGAATAGCATTATTCCACTCATGTCTTGTTCCAAAGTCCTATAGTATGATGATTATCCGTGTGCCAATTGTTCATAAGTAAGAGTACCAATCTCATAAGAGTAATAAGAGAGGTGATGTGCAAGTTAGTATAATTACTCCTCATAAGTGAAGATGTCAATCTCATGAAGTAAGGGAGTGAAGTGAGATGTGTATATAAGTCTGTGCTTTAATGCCATGATCTTTAGCGTGTCATAATGTGCATGGTTGCTATATGTTTCATTGAGTATGGATCACATTCTCGAGAGTATAAGTTCCATATGGAATAATCCCAATATTGTGGTATGTCATCTATTATAGCCCACCAAAGGTGGAGGTCCGGTATCATATACTTACTTATGTAAAAGATCTCATAAGGTTAGTGAAGGAGGTAAAGTGTGAGATAATATATCTATCCATCATAAGTTAAGGTGTTAATCTCATGAAGTATAAGAGCAAGGTAAAGCATATTTGTGTGATTCAATTAGTGTCATGATCCTTAAGTATTAATCTCTCATACGTTGATATGTTCTCCCCACCATGAGAGTGGATGTATGTTACCCCACCATGAGAGTGGATGTATGTTACCCCACCGTGAGAGTGGATGTATGTTACCCCAACATGAGAGTGGATGTATGATCTCCCCACCATGAGAGTGGATGTATGTTGCCCCACCATGAGAGTGGATGTATGTTACCCCACCATGAGAGTGGATGTATGTCTCCCCACCATGAGAGTAGATGTATGTTTCCCCACCATAAGAGTGGATGTATGTTGCCCCACCAATAGAGTGGATGTAGGTTAAAACCACCAATAGAATGGATGTACATTAGTAGAATAGATGTATGTTATATTATTACCCCCACCACAAGAGTGGATGTATGTGGATGAGTGTCATTCTTTCTAACCAAGTAGATGAACACTAGTGGTAATGAACCTAGAAACAAGAAAATGATGGTTTATCCCCATTGACTATTCTCTCATATTTTATTCTATTGACATTCTCATGTATGATGTTATTTATTATGAGCCTTACATACTCAGTACATTCTTCGTACTGACCCCCTCGGGGGACTTACCTTACATGTTGCAGGTGCAAGCATTAGTAGACCTCCTCAGTAGACTGTGGATCATTTTCAGAGTTTTGGTGAGCTCCATTTGATTCGGAGCTTTCTGGGTCATAGTTGTATAGTTGTTTTGGCATTGTAAATTTTGTATAAAGCGGGGACTTGTCCCGACTGTTAGTTGGTCTAGTAAATGCATCTGTTAGAGGATTTTGTAGACATATGTAGGTATATGGATGTAAGCTATGTACGTTCAGTTAAACGTAATGGCCCCAACGGCCAAGTTTGATATATATGTTTATATCATATGTTTCCATGTTCATGTTTTCCATATAATTGCATAAGGTTCATACGAAGATATACATACGAATGAACATAGGCAAAGGTTGGTTCTCTCGGGCCTTATCGGCTACGGGTGCCAATCATGTCTCGATGGGATTCGGGGCGTGATATTTTCACCGCCTCAATCTTTTGTGTATCAACTCGAATCCCTTCATCTGACATAATGTGACCCAAGAATGCTACGGATTTCAACCAAAATTCACACTTAGAGAACTTCTCATACATCTTATGCTTTCGAAGAATCTGTAGCACCCGCCGTAAGTGCTTAGAGTGGTCCTCTTGTGACATTGAATAAACCAGGATGTCATCTATAAATACCGTCACAAACACGTCTAGAAATGGCTTAAACACCATATTTATCAAATCCATGAACACAGCTGGTGCATTTGTTAGTCCAAATGACATAACTAAAAATTCATAATGGCCATACCGTGTTTGGAAGGCTGTCTTGGGTACATCTTCTTCTCTAACTCTGACTTGATGGTAACCCGACCTCAAGTCAATCTTTGAAAAACACTTGGCACCCTGTAATTGATCAAACAAATCGTCAATTCGAGGGAGGGGATATTTGTTCTTGATCGTTACCTTATTCAATTGCCCATAGTCAATGCACATTCTCAACGTGCCATCTTTCTTCCGTACAAATAATACCGGTGCACCCAACGGGGACATACTAGGCCTGATGAAGCCCTTGTCCAGCAAATCCTTTAACTGCTACTTCAATTCACGCAATTCTGCTGGAGCCATTCTGTATGGGGGAATAGAGATAGGCTGAGTGCTTGGAATCACATCAATACCAAATTCTATTTCCCGTTCAGGGGGCAAACCTGTAAGGTCTTCTGGAAATACATCGAGAAATTCATTAACCACTGGAACCGACTGAGGAGTTAGTGGTTCCACTTCAGTATCTTTCACTCTTACTAAGTGACATATGTAACCCTTAGCAATCATTTTCTTGGCTTTCAGATAGGAAATAAATCTTCCTCTTGGTGCCCCTACATCACTCTTCCATTAGAGAACATTCGTTTGTGGAAAATGAAAATGTACTTTCTTGGCCCGGCAATCTACCGTGGCATAACAAGAAGCCAACCAATCAATTCCCATTATCAAATCAAAATCCACCATGTCTAGTTCGATGAGATCGGCTAGTGTATCATGACCACACACAGTTACCACACAATTATGATATACTCTTTTTTCAACAATATATTCACCAACCGGTGTAGCTACTTCAATTGACTTAGTTAATAATTCTAGTGCTTTTGCAAATTTTGCAGCAATCAATGGAGTAACATATGACAATGTAGAACCCGGGTCAATCAATGCATAGACATTATATGAAAATATGGATAACGTACCTGTGACGACATCAGGAAAAGCCTCCGAATTCTGTCGGTCCACTAGAGCATAAGTGCGATTCTGGACCCCACTAGTACTGGCTGCTCCTCTGGCACCTCTACCATGACCAACAGACTGCACACCTCGGCCTAAAGAAGGAACCAATGATGATGACGCAACGGATGATCCCACAGGTCGTGCTATACCACCCATACCGCACCAAAAGCAAGCATTTGTACCCAATCGGCATGTACCTGAATGAATACGCCCGCAGTACTGACACTGCTGACAAGGAAATCCTGCTGCCTATGATCTGTGAACTCCACCACACTGCCCAAATTGACTACCTCTAAATCTTCTAAATTGAAAGTGAGCGCCTGTTGTGGAATAAGAGAATGATGGTCTAGGCGGTCTAGGAAACATTCGAGGCCTAGATTCTCCTTGGGACATCATAGACTGTCCCATAGGTCTAGCTCTTTTGGACTGTCCTCTGTCAGATTCATGTAACCTTCTTCTCTGTCTTTGATCTTCCATTTTCTGTGTGAAGGCCTGTATTCTGGCTATGTCCATATCTTTGTTCAAGGAAGCAATGGTGTAGTCCCTGAACAAATATGGCTCTAATCTGTCCATATATCGATGGACTCTGTCAGTCATTGTGGCTACCACATTTGGAGCATATCGAGCCAAGAAATTAAACTGCAAACTGTATTCTCTAACACTCAAATTCCCTTGTCAAAGATTTAAGAAGTGATTCACATGAGCCTTTCGGATCTCATAGGGAAGATAGTGATCAAGGAATGCTGCTTTAAATTCTTCCCAATTAGGTAGCATTGCACTGATACCACGAGACTTCTTCCAATCTTCATACCACAATATCGCCTCTCCTTTCAATCTATATGCCGCAAGTTCAACTGTTTCAATACCAGTCACGTGCATAACCTCTAAAACCCTTTGAATTTGATCCACGAAGTCCTGTGGATCTACTTTCGGATCTGACCCAGTGAATATAGGAGGGTCCAGTTTCAGAATATCTTGTGTTCTGTGACTCACCACTCTGGCCACATCATCCTCATTTGTCGTTGGACCAGCTCGTCCTTGACTTTGTGCCACAACTAACTGAGTCAACATGTGCACTGTATTTCTTAGATCCTAGTCAGTGGCATTCATTGGTGGTTCTGCGGGTACTTCTCTACCGATTGGCTCTTCCGGAGCTGGAAAAGTAGAAGAAGACTATGACGTAATTTCAGTATTTGCTCCACCTTGACTAGCTTGGCCAGGTGGTGATTTACTCATTCCTTTATCGGCAAGCATATCTACCTGCTTACCCTTGCCTCTACCTCTTCTTGTCATCGGCATTTTTACTATATCAAAAAAAATCAACTCCAATGGTTAGATACGATTCCACTTACCACATTAACTCTATTGCACGATCTAGAAGTGAAGAAAAGAAAGAACTCCTAAATGTCCCGTAGCCTCCTGCTTATAAATGTGGTGCACAACACATCCATAAGCAAGACTCTACTCAGACACGGCTTTGTAGACACCCTTTGGACGACCTGCTCTGATACCACTTTTGTCACGCCCCGTATACCAATGGGGTGGACAGGCACCCAAAGCCGACAAGGACCGAGAGAACCAATCTTTGCTCAAGTCCATTCATTGCATGCCATAAGAAACATCACCGTCACGTGAGAAAATAAAATGCTAATTACGGAAATCATAGAACATGTGATCTATATATATACGTGAAGCTTGGCCGTTAGGGCCATCAAGTCAAAAAGGACATTTATCTCTTACGTTCATGTACCCACATATGTCTACAAAAGCCTCTATTAGATGCATTTACAAGACTAACTGAAAGTCGGGACAAGTCCCTGCTTTATACAACATGTACAATACCAAAACACATATACAACTATGACTCGAAAAGCCCCGAACCAACTGGAGCTCACCAAAGATCCGCAAATAAATGGCAACCTACTGTGGAGGTCTACTAGCCCCTGCGCCTGCAGCAAGTAAGGTAAGTCCTACAAGAGACGTCAGTACGAAGAATGTACTGAGTATGTAAGGCTCATAAGAAATTGTATGATACGTAAATACGTCAATGAACTCAAATACAAAGGAATAACCAATATGGATAAGTTAACATTATGTATGTTGGGAATCATGTACATTGCATTCATTACTTTCTTTGCTTCTTTACTTCCATGCTTATTCATCATCACTCGTATCACAATGTACCCGGGCCCCAACTGATCAGTGGGTATTTACATAACATAACGTTATGTTGGCATCGGTTCGATCTAGGCTTATGCCTCTAGAGCTACCACCCATAAATCAATGCATCGGGTTCGGTTCGAGCTAGGTTATCACGTCTAGAGCTGCCACCCATAAACCAACATATCAGGTTTGGCTCGAGCTAGGTTCTTACCTCTAGAGCTACCCCCTGTCTGGTTCGGTCAGGACTACCTCCTGATCCAATAATCTCGGGATCGGCTTGAGCTAGGCTTTCGCCCCCAAATCTACCACCCACACTCAATCATTAACCACATGTGCATTACTTCATTCTTTACTTTTGAGAGATTGATACAATGATAGTCATAACATTATTGGACACATAATGTTATTGGAATCATGGGATCTTTGGAACATTTGTCAATGCATAAGAGACATGTGAATCGCAATTTTCCAATGAGTAGGAAACATGTGATAAACAATAATTGATACCCGAAAATAAGATACCTTAGAACATGTCGAAATGGAACAAGTACATAATGGAGCTTACATTAGCAACTAGTTACTATACAAGTGTACAAGACGACAATGAGCTATATGACTGTCGTATAACATCATGTCACTCTTACAATACAATCCAATGCATTCTCATACCAACAACACCATAACATTTCACACATTGACCAAGACATCATACATCAATAGCATTTAACACCCCTTTACCCTTTATGTCTCCTTATTATCATTCCATCACAATTACTCCTTAATAACCACATATGAACAACAATTAATACTTAATATAGTCCAACATGCCTCCATACGACCATTTAAAGTCATTAAAACGGAATCATAAGTTGATAATTACATCCAAAAAGGGTATAGGGGCCTTCGGGGATCAAAGAGATACGAAAACATACAAAACCACATTATGGGATGACCTGTGAAACCACCTGAACCAGAGGGTGACCTTAGGCAAATCCAGAGGCACCTGCGTTGTCATCTGCGCCCGCAGGTGCCTTTGTCTGCGAGGGCGGATGCCCGTTTTGGTCAAAATGGGTCTCTTTTGGGTCTTTTTATGAAATGAATGGTCCATGATCATAAATAAACTTATATTGACATATTTTAGATAATCTTGTATCACAACAATCATCCATGGTTTCACAACACACCTGAACATCACCAAAACCACACTTTTCCTTCAATACACCACCAAATCCATGCACAATTTTTGCAATAACAATTCCAAACATTATGTACAAGAATAAAACAAGTTAAGGCTATGATCACATATCACATGTAAATATTGAACCAATAAAGTTCACCTCCTTCAAGACCACAAGTCCATTTTCAAGTTTACAAGGCAAAACCTTCACCGATTAAGCAAACATAAATTGTTTCACACATAGTGAACTTCTCACACTTCACCAACATAACCAACATGGTATACACCATATTACATACATATAATATATTAAACCATGAGATTAAACACTTACCAAATCTTTACAAGGAGTGATCTTGGCCAAAGGAATGAAGCTTAGGGTTTGTGTGAGATAAAATAAATGTCTTGAATACTCTACTAAATGGCATGTGGGTTTTGATCAATAAAATCTGATTTTTCTTGATTTTTATAGTGCCTAATGGTCATTCTTAGACACATCCTTAAGCATTAAATGCATGGTTGGTTGGTCAACACAAGAATGGATCATTTCCATTTGTTTTGGGCCATGTCTTCTTATGATTTTTGGGCCTCATTTGGGACCAATGGCACAAGACTTATTAATGCCCAACAAATTAATGTATAATTCATCAAATCTCTCATGTTTAACCTATTCCATAAATGTAAACGTAGTCGTATAGGTTCGGAAACATACGGGGTGTTAAAATGTTGAATGTTATCACGCCCGTCTATCTCGTTCTTTCAACAAAAAGGTTCATTTGAGGTGCTTCTAAGTTTGAGATCAAGTCCTTGCAGTAAGAAGACCCATTATCACTTCTCATAAGTCTCAAGGCAAATTCACCTCGTAATGGGATGGACCATACATTATACAAGAAGCATATTTAAATGGTGCTTACAAGATTGTTGATGCAGATGACGGAAAGGTTGGCCCTATTAATGTGAGGTTCTTGAAGAAGTACTATCCTTTAAGAAATATGACACGCTCCTTAAGGTACGAGCATAAACTGCATGACACTCCTGGTCCGCAATAGTATAAATTGTGTACGACCAAAAAAAAAGAGTCTTGTAGGTTGAAAACCTTGAAAGAGACAGCCTAGGCAAAATTTAGGACACAAAAAAGTCTGCTAAGTTGAAAACCTCAAAAGAGACAGCCTAGGCAAAAGTTAGGACACAAAAAAATGACTCTTCCGGAACTACATTATAACTTGATCCTCTTCACCGAGGTACGTAGGCACTTAAAGTTTCATTCTAAGTTCACTCACATGAGTGTAAAAAAAATTCATGTTCCCACTTGATATGACACATGATGGTTAGGTTTACAATTATACTTTCAATAAACTTGGGACCTTTACCGGATATTCATGGCTCAATAGGGGAAAACTTTTATGGAAAAGAGCTTTTCCAACAGGATTTAAAGTCCCCAAATTCACTAAGCCTGTGAGATAAAAGGTCTCAAATATATCAAGTGTACGAACTAATATTTCAAATCTGCTAAGTCTGTAAATTAAAGTAAAAAATTTATCAAGTCTTAAGTTGAAATTCTTAAATTTGCCAAGTCTATAGGTAGAATTCAAAAATCTACCAACCCTGCGAGATGAAGGTCCCAAATACATCAAGTTTGTAAGTTGAAATCTTCATATCTATAGAGTCTGCAAGATGAAGTCCTCAAATTCAACAACCTAGAAAGATGAAGTATTTACCATGTCACCAAATTAAAGCCTTTGAATCCTTTTTAAGTTAAAGTATCAAATCCACCATTTTCAAGTTAAAGGCTTTAAATACATGGAGTCTGCAAGTTGAAGTCTTCAAACGCTCTATGTCTGCAAGTTGAGTCTTCATATCCTCCCTACGTTCTTGAGATTACCTTTTTTAGGGCGGGAATAAATATCCATCCCTTTGCACCATAAGATTACCTTTATTAGGATGGGGACAAGTATTTATCCCTATGTGCCATAAGATTACATTTAAATTTACCTTTTTTATGGTGAGGGCGAGTATCCATGCCTTTGCACTGTAAGATTACCTTTACCTTTCTTAGGTCGGGGATGAGTATCCATCCCTTTGCGCCATAAGATTACGTTTACCTTTCTTAGGGCGGGGATGAGTATCCATCCCTTCGCATCGTAAGATTACCTTTATCTTTATAATAGCAGGGATAAGTATCTATCCCTTTACGCTGCAAGATTACCTTTACCTTTCTTAAGGCAGGGACGAATATCCATCTTTTTACGCTGCAAGATTACCTTTACCTTTCTTAGGGCAGGGATGAGTATCCACCCCTTTACGCCATAAGATTACCTTCTCGAGTTTACCTTTTTTTGGGAGAGGATAAGTATCTATTACTTTGAACCATAATATTACCTTCTTCATGTACCATTGTTTCATCCTTCTCACATGCAAGTGTACGTGGTCGTACAAGTAATAAAGAATGTAAGTCCTGATATAGTACCCAAAAAGATTTGACGAATTGATTTCTAGTTTAAGTTTTTATACGATCTATTTAGGAGTTAACCAATAGTAAAGAGTGATATGTGTGCTTTGAAAGTAAATAAAAACAATTGTAAAACAAGTCATGGATTAGTTGTGTTGTAATTTAGATTTGAGAAAAGATCTAGGGTTGCGATACTTTGACAATCTGGCTGAGCTACCCAATCATACACCTAATTTGATTTTCTGAGTTCTTAGTTGAAGGATAATTTTAGCTATATTGAGTGTTTTTCCAAAAATTCTAAGCCTACTCGACTATATCTAACGCCTATATTTCTATGGTCATCAGTGAATAGTAAAGTGCATAAATATATCGCATGTATTAACTAAGCTAGGTCACATGGTATATTTCTATCCTCAGTGACGAATCAATTCCCTTTTCCTATAAGGTTCATTAACTATCCCTATTTCCTCTTTTTACAGTTGTCGTTGCCTTTTTAAAGTCCAACAAACAAGCCCTAGATAATATTCGTAAGGTGATCAAGGAAACGAATAATTAACATCAAGAAGAAATAAATAACTCAATAGATGAAAATCAAAAGAGATAATATGATTATCAACTAAAAACATTCATGTTCAACAACAATCCTAGAAATTAAGAGGTTTATCTACTCATGAATCTCTTTGGAAAAAGAGATTTCATGAGTTTACAAGGTAGAAATTGAAAATAAAATAAAGAGAAAATACATAAATTCTCCACAAAACTTACTTTAGCCCTAGAACTTTACTGATGAATATTCACCCCCTACTTTTGTTTTAAGTGAATCTAACACCTCCTTAAAAGATGATATGGCAGGGCAGCTATTTTCAATCTCCCAAACCCACATGGAAGGAAAAAACATTGACAAATTCCATTTTTCTATTATTTTTTTAAAAAATTGTAACTTTTCTTTTAATTCTGTTTTTTGTCCTTTTCTATCTCCACCTTTTTGTTCCATCTTGTATCTTTCTTCTTCCCTCCACAACAACCGTATGCCTCCAAATATGTGTGATTATAACACACATTGCACATGTTCAACTCAATAAAGATCCATACAAACTCTCAATCAAGCAAACAATAAGAGTTCAAATTTAAGATAAAAATCACATACGAGTCAGGTAAAGAGCCTAGTTGTCTTAAATGAAAAATTCATAGCATGCTCGAATTTAAAACCAACTTGCATTATTAAATTCATGTGTATCACCTAACAAGAGCGCATCTTATTCAATTGGTTCTAAAGACTCTAAATCCTAATGACTAACTCTTCCCTCAAAACGGTCATCAACCATCCATCATCTGAAAAAGTCATTCTACCTAAAAATAAAATAAAAACTATTCTAAAAATAAAAAGGTTGGTTCAAAGGGCCTCCCCTCAAAAAAGAACCTAAAAGAAAAACCAAGGGGTGGGCGAAGTATGCTCTACAAAAGAACTAAAAAGCTGAAATATTCTAATCTAGAAGGCTAAAGACAAATCTTTTGCTTTTTTGGATTTTTTTTTCACAATTTCTCAACTAAAACAAATAACTAGAAACAAAGAAACTCCTATAGCATAGTTCACCCTTAAAAATTATTGAAAGAATCCCACCCCACAATTAAAGTCATGCTTTGTCCCCTAAGTATTAAAAAATATCAAACAGTGGTTAGAAATACTCCCTGAGGCCCTTTAGGTCCTAGCTAGCGGTATGTCTTTCTCAATCTTTCCATCAAAGTGGTGATTGACCCCACACTTATGCTTCATCTATGCCTCTTAGCTTCCAAATTCGGGTACTCAGACTTTCCCAAATCTACACAAAAATAGAAACAAATAAAACAAAAATGAAAAGTGACACCATAAATATAAAACTATACTATTCCAACTTGGATTGCCTCTCAAATAGCACCTGATTTAATGCCGCGGCATGGTGCAAGTCATAGATCAACCAAATTACCTCATTCTTTTCCTCCCTATATAATGCAACTTCGGTGTTTTCTTCACTCTAGGAGGATCACAATTATCATTCATTCTCTTTGTCTTAAGGTCTTCCATTTTGGGGGGCCTACACTCTTCCATTTCTATGATGGTGTAGAGAGTGACTTATACACTTTTAATGTTGCCTACTCATCATGGACACTCATCTTAAACTCCCCTTTTCACACAAAAATCAAGGCCCCACCGAAGGCTGGGAATGGGAGTCCCAAAATAACCACTACCTGCTCATCTACTTCAAAATCTAAAATAACAAAGTCAGCAAGAATCACAAACTTACTGATTCGAGGCCAAAATTATATATTTTTAGTCATTATTTGCCTCAGATTTAGTATTTTTATTTGACCTTTTTGAGCATTGATTGTATGGATTGTTCCTAATAGTACATTTTGATGTGTAGGATTAAAATGGTGTGAAGATGAAAAGATTTGAAGCCAAAATGAATTAAAGATGGAAGATTATAGCAGGAAATAAAGCAGACAGATTAATGTATTGAATTTATTAAAATATTGAAATATGACCCTTAGGTCTTAAGTTGAAATTCGACAAAACAGAATGCCACCGCTTTGGGAGCGTGGCATGGAGCTTGTGCTCCACGTTCTTTGAGTATCACGGAGGAGGGTGTGTTTCAATTCTAATTTTTTCAGTCTATTTTGGACTCAGTTATTTTATTTGGGGCTTTTCCTATACCTATAAATATTCATAAAATCAGTGCTTATAGAACTTTTGATCTAATGAGAGCTAGAAGCCATCGTGGAGGCCAGGGAATTTAATTTCATCTTTTCTTCTCCTTATTTATTTATTTTTAATGTTTTTCTTTGTATGATTTGTTGTAACTGCTCCATGTCTATGTGGAGTTAAACTTCTCTTTCTAGGACTATGGTAGTTAATTAAATGATTGCTTAGTAACTCTTGATTTTATTTATTTGATTATCAAAATAGTTTTTCTTATATTCTTGTGCTTACTATTTTAATGCTTAGCTACCATTAAAATAAATTTATATTCTTATTGTGAACTCAGAAGAAGAATTAATGGGATAGAAGAAGAATATAAGGAGTAAAATTTTTACTTTAGTAAAATAAAGAATAGATTTGTGGCTAGGATAGGATATACTTAGATCGCCTTACTTGGTTATAAAATGGGAAGATATATAAATTCATTCGAATTGAGTTATCACATCTCCGCTCAACGATGAAGTTGTGAGGTTAATCAAATAATTTGATGAAATTGTTACTCGACATGTTTGTTAGCGAATCCATAATCCTAGATTGATTCATTCATTGATTGCGTAAATAGTTGTTCTTCTTTTTGTTAATTGTTCTTTAGATTTTTTTATTTTTTTTTTATTTTAGTTAATTTAAAATCTTATCTTGGAATCTATCGCTTGAATAAATAATTAGTATTAGTCCAATTTAGTAAATAGTTAATCTACACGTCCATTTGGATACAATATCTGGACTCTCAATCCTATATTACTTGTATGATTGCGTACACTTACGTGTGCATTTGGACACAACAAGTTTTTGATGTTGTTGCCATGGACTTTGGTGTTAATTGTTTAGCTAGATTAGACTTTCTAGTTGTTTGTTTTCGTTTTACATAGTTTTTTTTTTTACATAGTTATCTTTTTAGTTTCTTTTACTTTCTATCACTCTTCTTGATATGTCATCCTGGGATAGATGGTGGTCGAATGATGATTCTTGTTGTTTTTGCAGAGGACCCCATCGGGGAGTATTTTTCAAAAATTCAGCGAGTGGTGTGCACCTACTCAATCTGCTAAATTAGATGTATGCAATCTATCAACCCAAATAAGAAAGGGGAGAGATGAGCTCATACAAAAGATAGAGCAATTCGGCTCAGATGTCCGTTATTGGAGGCCCAATTGATCAAAAGATTGATATGTTTGATGTCCAATAACCAATAACTGTGGATATTAGCCAGTCTAAGGAGAGGGAAGAAGAATTTCAACCATTTAACTATCATCTTTTTCTTGAGTTAAACATTGAGAAAGTGTGTAAAAGTGAGCATGTGGCATATGGTGTAAGTTTGAAAATGGGACATATTGGACTTCAATCGAACCACTTTGCTACATAACGCATGGATGATGACATGGATTTGGAGTCATCCAGACTAGTGGAGGAGTGGGAGGATGAGGAACAAAACTCCTACATTCTGAAGTTTGTACCCGACAAGAGAAGATAATAATATGCCTCACTTTAGGGCCAAGTAGTTCTACATGCACCACCCCTTACTTGGCTCCACCATCTTCTTATCACCGCTATATGAAAGAAACAAAAAATTGAAAGAAATAGAAAATTGATGTGATGTTGGGGGTGAAATTTGTATCCTTAACGTGGAGGAAAAAATTAATGGGTCATGCTGTGATGCTAAATCAGGCGCTTATGGGAGGCAATCCAATGTTTAGTAAGTAGTTTATTTTTATTTTTGTTTTGTATAAGTGTCACCTTTGTTTTTATTTGTTTTTGTGTTTACAGGGTGAGGAAAAGTCTGATGTACCCTAAATTTAAGCCAAAAAGCATGAAAAGAAAAAGTGTGGGGTCCACTCCCCTTTGATGGATATTATGCTACTAGCTAGGCCTAGAGGCCTCAGGAAGTATTCCTAATCCTTATTCTTTGATTTATACTTCGGGGACAAAGTCTATTTTTAAGTGTGGGGTGGGGAATCTTCCGATTTGGTTAAGGTGAAGTTTGTTATAGGAGTCTAAGTTTTTGTTTTTTGTTTTTGGTTTCTTTTGATTTCTAGTTGGTTTTGTTTTAGTTTTTTTCTTTTTGTAGTAGCACACTTCATCCACCCCTGGTTTTTCTTTTAGGTTTTTTTCTGAAGGGGTGCCCTTTGAACCGACTATCCTATTTCCTTTTTTAGGAGTAAATTATTTTTTATGAGAGAAAAGAAAAGACCACATTTTTTACTTGTGTGATACTAGTAATTTAGTCCTGAGCTTGAGTAGTACTTTCCTGTGAGTGCTTGAGTGTAATTAAAATGGAAAACTCTGTGACACCTAGGCTCATGGTTGTAGCTCTGTATATAGCTTTTCTTATTCTATAGTTTGTTATGACCCTGTCTGTCTTAGAAGTAGAATTGATCCATCTTGATTGATATTTGTTCCATGTATGGTGAGGTTTTCTTGTATATTCCATATTTTGCATCTTCGTCTAGAACTTGCCTTGCATATTATTGAAGCGAAATAAAAAGTGTTGCTCTGTTTAGAAGATGATATAGGCTTTATTTGATTTCTCTTGAGAATTTTAACCTTTTCATATATTACATCATTAGTTAACCCCTTTGAGCATGTACCCTTTTTTTGGTAGCCGTATTTTTTCCTTGATCCTTTTGTTGAATTCCTAGTTTTTGCACCCTGCTTCCTTGAGAACTGTAGCATAAACTTATTATAATTGTTAAATCTGACAAAAAATGGATGATTGGGTGTAAAAGGTGACCAATCATAGCTGCAATGTGATGAAAAGGCCCTTTTTGAAGGAAGGTGACATAAAAAAAAGAAAAATAATTGATTGAAGCGTTCTTGATAAGATGAGAATTACTTGTGAAAATAATAAATGAAGAGAGGTTTAAAAAAAGTGAAAAAAAATAATGGGTGATGAAGTCTAAAAAAGTGAAAAGTTCTTAGGGAAGTGTAAGTCACTATTATATAGTTTTTCTACCCGTCCCCTAGCCTACATTACAACCCGTTTAAAGTCCTATTTGATTTTATTCGAGCATGTTTAATTAGTGGAGATGTAAATAATGGGCAAGCCTATGGTTCTTTGTGCATACATGTGAATTCTTTGTGAGTGCGAGAGTTGTGCTTTGATGCTACGTCCTTAAATTATATTCAATTCATTGATTTGAGTGTGTGGACTATTTATTTTTGTGAGGGCACTTGTTTTATGATAGATAGGTGATGTTATTAGCTTTCTTTGACAAGAGTAGGTGAGCGAGCTTAAATTTGAAGAGTTAGAGTCCATCTTTGATGTTAGGAGGTTAGACATTTGATGTTTGTTTGGGAAGTGTACTTGATGTTTTTAATTACTATATGGCCTAATTGCTTGTATCAATTAAAGTGGTGGTGTTCCTAGCACGATTTATTGAGATGAGTGTTAATACTTGCTCGAGGATGAGTAAGATTCTAAGTGTATGGTGGTGATTTGAGGCCAAAATTATATATATTTTAGTCATTATTTGCCTCACATTTAGTATTTTTATTTGTCCTTTTTGATCATTGATTTTATGAATTATTCCTAATATTATATTTTGATGTGTAATATTAAAATGGTGTGAAGATGAAAAGATTTCTAGCCAAAACAAATTAAACACGGAAGATTATAGAAGTAAATCAAGAAAATAGCTTAATGAATTAAATTTATTAAAATGTTGAAACATGACCCTTAGGCCTTATGTTGAAATTCGACAAAAAAGAATGCCACAACTTTGGGAGCGTGGCACGGAGCTTGTGCTCCCCGTTCTTGGAGTGTCACGGAGGAGGGTATGTTCCCATTCTAATTTACTCAGTCCATTTTTGACTCAATTATGTTATTTGGGGCCTTTTCCTACACCTATAAATATACATAAAATTAGTGTTTATAGAACTTTAGACCTAGGGAGATCTAGAAGCCATCGTGGAGGCCGGAGAATTTTGGTTTCATCTTTTCTTCTCCTTATTTATTTATTTTTACGTTTTTCTTTGGATAATTTGTTGTAATTGCTCCATGTCTATGTGGAGTTAAATTTTTCTTTCTAGGATTATGGTAGTTAATTAAATAATTGTTAAGTAACTCTTGATTTTATTTATTTGATTATCTAAATAGTTGTTCTCATATTCTTGTGCTTACTATTTTAATGCTTAGCTACTATTAAAATAAATTTTTATTCTTATTGTAAACTCAGAAGAAGAATCAATGAGATAGAACGAAGAATATAGGGAGTGGGATCTTTACTTTAGTAAAATAAAGAATTAATTTGTGGCTAGGATAGGAATATACCTAGATCGCCTTACTTGGTTACAAAATGGGAAGATATATAAATTCAATCAGATTGAGTTATCACGTTCTCGCTCAATGTTGTAGTTGTGAGGTCAATCAAAATAGATGAGTAGAGGTTCGAAATACCATGATCATATAATCAACCCCATAAATGAGCAACTAGATAATCAAATAAGTTGATGAAATTGATACTCGGCATGATTGTTAGCGAATCCATAATCGTAGATCGATTCATTCATTGATTGCGTAAAAATTTGTTCTTCTTTTGGTTAATTGTTCATTTCTTTTTATTTTTTATTTTTAGTTTAGTTAATTTAAAAACATATCTTGGAATCTATTGCTTGAATAAATACTTAGTATTAGTCTAATTTAGTAAATAGTTAATCGACAAGTCCCTGTGGGTACAATATCAGGACTCTCAATCCTATATTATTTGTAAGATCGTGTACACTTGCGTATGCATTTGGATGCAACACTCACCTACCTTGATTAGAACATCTTCAGTCACTCCTTCTGGTAGCATACGAGAGTGGTCTATTAATTGTAGAGTGACAGTAGTTGGGCGTGGATATCCCAAATCAAGTGTCTAAAACACAGACAAGGGCATTAAGTTTATACTTGCTCCAAAATCACACATTATATTTCCAACCTCATCTTCACCAATTTTTGTGAGAAGGGTGAAATTCCAGGATTTTTAAGCTTTTTGGTAGCTTGCTCAATACCCTGAAACTACACTCTTCAGTGAGTGCAGCCGTTTTGAATTTGATATTTCTTCTCTTTCTAGCCACAACTTCTCTCAGGTATTTGGAATATTTGCGAATGTCACTTAGATAATCAATAAAGGAAATATTGATGTGAAGTTTCTTGAAGATATCAAGAAACTTCTTCAAATTTGCATCCTCCTTGCTTTTCTGGATTTTTTGTGGAAATGGTGGTGGAGGCCTCTCAACCGCAGTCTCAGGCTAGTCAACAACCTTTCTTTCTCTACTTTCCTCTTGCACATGCAATATCTTTTGAGTTAGTGCTAGAATCAACCTTTATGGGAAGGGAGGTGGATGCTTAATGTTTTCGAGGCCATCCACCCGATGACATCCCTTCCTCTTTTGAGGCTCAGAATCTGGCAACTCTACACTTGCCTCTTGCGCTTTCTGTTTAGGAGGAGATTCAACCAAGTCTCTTCCATTCCTTAATATAATTGTCATTACCTATTTTGACTTATTCTTTGTATCACTCGATAGTGCACCTGCAGGTCTTGCTTGTTATGATGACGCTAGTTGGCTCACCTGACGGTCAAGTTCATGAATGGACTTCTGTATTTCATTCATAATATGAGTTTGTTGTCCCATGAACTACTTCATTGTTTTCTCTAAAGAATTGCTCACCTGTGGATCTTGCTGCGTATACTGTTATCTTTGGCTTGCTGACTTCCACCCCAAGAGAAGTTTGGGTGGTTTATGTAATTTTACTGCCCTATATAATATATAAATTCTGGATTTAAAGGGCATCCATAGTAAGCGTGGTTCTCACCACACTTTTCACAAAACAATGCAGTCGTCTAAACGTGTTATACCTGTTATACTTGTTGAACTTGACCTGCACTTAGAGCTAATAAACTCTGCTTTATTAAGGCACACAATTTTCCAATATCAACCCAAATTGCTGACACATCATCCAGCTCTAACTTACCCAATCTTTGATGTGTAGAAGTGAACACTCTGCTCGGCTCTGAATAGTCTCGGTGACCTGCAAACAGAAGATTGAGTAACGCCTCTATTTCATCATAGCTCTTGGACAAAACTTGCCCTTGAGCTGTAGCGTCTAATAGATACTTAAGAGTCTGGCATCAATCCCTTAGTAAAATTATGCCCATTATCTCCTTGGACTGCTAGTGGTGCGGGCAATCTCTAAAGTATCCCTTGTATCTCTACCAAGCTTGGGGAAGGGATTCAACATCTTTTTTAACAAACCTGGAAATCCTGCCTCTGAGGTTTTTGCTCTTCTAGATGAGAAGAACCTGTTAAAGAACTTTTTATACAAAGCATCCCAAGATATTATAGATCCTTCTGGTTCATTCTGCAACCATTACTTGGCTACCCCAATCAGTAAAATCTTGCAGGTGTTTGTGTGGGTCTTCATGTGGTTTACCCTCATATTGACAAGCATTCTACACTAGTCACACCATGTCGTCTTTAAGATCAAAATTTTTGATGATATTTGACTTCAAAATAGCTCTAGAGGCATTTTACTAATTTGACTTCACAAACTTTAACATCAAAACATGTGGTGTATAAAGGTGCTAGACTGCAGCTCTATCCCCCGCATCATTTGGGTTATTTTGGTTGTTCAAGTCATCACCCATCACTCTCAACCCCCTAAGAGTATGTTCAAGCTCATGGTTAATTAGAATAAAGGGATTGCCTTGACTCTGGGTGTTTAGCATAAACTAACTTGTACCCTGGAAGAAACAAAAACAACACACAAAAATGATATCTGAATAATTCAATAAAAACTCAAAATAGTATCAATTTCAAATCAAATCCCTGGCAACGGCGCCAAAAACTTATTGTGTTCTTTCGCACACGCAAGTGTACGTGGTCGTATAAGTAGTAAAGAATGTAAGTCCAGACATCGTAATTTAATGAATTGATTTCTAGTTTGAATTTTTATACGAGTTATTTAGTAGGTAAGCAATAGTAAAGAGTGATATGTGTACTTTGAAAGTAAATGAAAACAATTGACGACAAGTCGTGGATTAGTTGTGCTGTAATTCAAATTTCAGAAAAGATCTAGAATTGCAGTATCTTGAAAATCCAACTGAGCTATCCAATCATACACCTAATTTGGTTTCCTGAGTTACTAGTTGCGGGTTAATTTTAGCTATATTGAGCATTTTTTCAACAACTCTAATGCTTGTCATTTTTTCACAGGGTATATTTCTATCCTCAGTGACGAATCAATTTACTTTCCCTATAAGGTTCATGAACTAGCCTTATTTCCTCTATTTACACTTGTTGTTCCCTTTTTTAAGTCCAACAAACAAGCCCTATATAATATTCATAAGGTGATCAAGCAAACGAATAATTAAAATCAAGAAGAAATAAATAACTCAACAGATAGAAATCAAAATAGATAATATGATTATCAACCAACAAATTTCATATTCAACCACAACCATAGAAATTAAGAGGTTTAGCTACTCATAAATATCATTAGGAGAAGAGATTTCATGAGTTTACAAAGTAGAAATCGAAAATAAAATAAAAGAATCAAACTAAACCTTGTTCTTGAGCTTTGTCCTAGCTTTTGGCTTCCCCAAATTAGTTGTATATGATTAAAAAAATGCGTGGAGGAGTTTTATGTCAAGTTTAGGAACCCTTAAAATGTCAAAAACCAATTTCAATTGAGTTAGGAGAAGTCCCGACTCGTGCCATAGCCCAAAACCGGAGCTGTGGCGCAAGGAATAAGTAAAAATTTAGACCAATGGACAAACTTGTACAACTACTTGCTTCTTGTGAGTGTCACAAGTCACTAAAAACTTCATACAACATGCCTAACTTGCGGCACAAGCCCAAAGGAAGGCAGTGGCGTGAGCCTTCACCCCATTGGCCATTTTCTGCTAGTTTTTCTCTGCATTGTGAAGTTGATCCTCCCTTGGTTCCTTGGTTCTCTTTTTCCTCTTTTTTAAACTCCAAATACCTCAAGACACTCCTACATAAACAAAACATGAAACACAAGTGTAAATCACATTATTTATGCTCAAAACGATACTAAAAAGAGAACAAATATGAGGCAAATGATAGCAAAATAGCATGGTTTTCAGCCTCACATAAACCATATTTTGAAGGCTACCTACAAAAAAGGAAAGGAAAATAAAACACAAGTAGAGGAGAGATGGTTACCTGTCAAGACGTTTCATACTTGGAAGCCATGATAGAACAAAATGGCTAGACTTCAGGCAAGATTTTTTTTGGTGAGAATGAAGCCCTTAAAGTCTAGTTTCTAGCAATCAAAATGCTTTTTGATGGTGACATTGCGACATTAAGATATGAATTAAATTTGTGAGGTAGAGAAAATCTGGAATTCTCTGTGTGATAGAATACAGAGTCAAATTCAAAATATCGTCTAGAAAGATTCTGAAGGTGTTAAATTTTAAATTTTTAATATGTTGCAGATGTACATGTATAGTTTTCTTAAAATAAATTGGATCATGATTTTGATACTCCTACACTGATATACAAATTTTTTGGTGTCATCACGAAAATCTAGAACTGTCGGCTCATCAAAATCTAAAGTTGACTTTGTAATAACATCTGAAATGATCCTGAAGGTGGTAAATTCAGAATTTTGGATGTGTTGTAGATTATCGTGTATAGTTTTGGCATATCAAGCGGCTTGTGATTTCGTCATTTCTACTTCAAGATATGAAAGTTTTAGTTAAAACGTGCAGATCTAAAATTTTCGGCATGATAAAATTTAAGGCTAACTTCAAAAATTGTCTAGAATGATATTGAAAGATTTTATGTCTGGATTTTGGATATGTTGTAGACCTCGAAGTCTAATTTCTGGAATATCAAGTCATTTGTGATTTTGATGTTGCTACTATTTGATATGAATTTCTTTTTTTACCACAGACATGCTAAGCTGTTAAAAAGTGACGAAAATCAAAAGGAGAAGGAAAAAAGAAATTACCTTCTATTGTGATCGGGCACCTTCGTCTCGTCTGGCAACCAATGCAGATTTTTGCTGGCATAATGGTGAGGTTGTACCTATTTATTGAGGCTAATAGCATGGCAGTGGAAGACTCCTAGTAGAAGTAAAATTGGGTTTGTTGGATGTTCAGTCGATTTGGACTATAGAAACAAGTAGTAATCTCTACTACTCAGGGAGGTTAGGCATGTAAGGACCGTGGTAATTGTTTGCGCCGACAAGATTAGTGTTGCACAACCGCCTTCAATGCTTATTCATTGACGTCTCTCTCCTACTAGGACTTGACATGGACTCCTAATGTAAAGTTGAAAGTATTTTTCAGAAATAAGATTTTTGCCTAAAAGTAAAGGCAATCAAATTGAGTAACAATTAGTGTCCCGAAAGGCAAGCAATTAAGTCAACCCCCTTCCCCCCCCCCCCCTCCATAAAATAATTAATTTTGTCTCATGTGAACCAAGAAAAAGAATTCCACAAAATATGAGGGTCTATTTAATTCAAGTCCAATATGTTCTTATTTGGTATCACATATATCGGTCCATGATGTTTTTTGTACACAAATATTATTGCAATTAAAGCATCAAGTTAATACTTCAAGCCTAGTCTTCAAAAGATGAAATATTCCGACAAGTCTTGAAGTAGGGGGCATTTGTAAATAACAAAAAATTATTAGATTTAAATTCGTACGAAATTCAGATTATATTATATTCAAAATATATTAGTCTAAATGAATATTGCGGATTAATATAATTGTATTAATTATTTAAGTCCAATAAACATAGATTTAGTTACAATTCAATTTTTATTGCGCTAGTCCATTAATTTGGACTACAAATGATAGTCCACTTTGCTAAGCCCAAGATGGAATTTTATTCTAGAGGCCCAATTTGGTGCCACGTGTTGAATGACATGGAATGCCAAGTCAAGCAAAGGAGTCAATAGAATCGTGTCACGTATCAAAATGATGCAGCATGTCTAGTGAAATCAAAAGCCAATAAAAATGTGTTATGTGTACAAATGACATGTTTCGACCAATCAAAAATTGTCATGTCACTTAAATCTGATTGGCCAAAAAAAGTCTTTCTTCATCAGAACTACTCCATTCCACAACTATAAATAGGGGGCTCCATAATCCAGAAAAAATACATGAATTCTAACAAGAAGCAAGAGAGAGCTCGTGAATTGAACGTTGTTGATTTGTCTACAAGTTCAAGAATTGAAGCACCCAAGTTCATAGACTAAGGATCAAAACAACAAGAATCAAGATCAAGCCCAAAATTCCTTGAGTACAAGTGCAAGTCAAGATCAAGTTCATCAAATTCACAATTCAAGATCAAGTTCATTGGATTCACAAGTCAACATCAAGTTCTTCAAATTCACAACTCAAGATCAAGATCACAAGATGCAATATCAAGCTCAACAACCCTTGAATTCAAGTACAAGTCGAGATCAAATCCATCAAGTTCAACAAGATTTAAGATCAAGATCAAAGACCCTTGAATTTATATTCGAAAAGAATAATTAGAGGATTCATAGATTTGTAACACTCATATTTTTAAAATAAAGTACTACGATTGTTGCGACATTTTCTTGTCTTGATTATTATTTTCTCGACTCAAATTTTACTGTCCACAAATAACTTGACATAAAGAACACGTGCAACACATGTTCACTAAATTAGTATAGAAGAAATATGTGAAATCAATTTTGAGCAAGGGCAGATGGAATAGAGCCTCGATAGGCAGCAACTCTGATGCAGTCCTGTGAGACTACAAAATATGATGAAACAGAGTTATAGACATGAAATTGGAGCATTTTCTTTTTGATTTTCCTTTTTGATTTCATTTTTTATTATTCTTTATCCAAAAGTTTTTTTGTTTTACTCCCAAGGCAATAAGTTCCTTCTACTTTGTTTGACCTGTTGATAATTCTTTTTAAAAGTAAGCATTTTTTTCTTTTTTTTTGCTAACTCTGTGTGTATACTGAAAATGCAAGTATAACAATCAAAAGTTCATATACTTCATACTATATTTTTTTAGTTAAATACAAAATGAGTTACAAAATCTTATGCTTGAATTGTTAGTGAGACTCGAAAAAGAAAACTCCCCAAAAAATAAGCATCAGTATTCTTTAGTAAAAGGAGAGAGAAGTTGGCTCTGTGCTTACTATGTGGGAGATATTGTATATTGGTTGTGGGCTTTACATCGAAGTAATCAGCTGGCAGTTGTCTTCTCTTTCGATGTGCTCCTGTGGAAGTGGTAGAACATTGTATGATGGTATATGAACCAGAGCTTTCCTCTTATGTTCCTTCTTTGTAAACCTCTTGCTATTTTATTACAAACATCATATGCTTTTTCATACAACGATAACATGTAGTTTGTCATCAACTCCCTTTGCTTCTTACAAAAAAATAAAAGAAATCAATCCCTTTCCTGTCTTTCACTCAAATTTACATGAAACATAACATGTTACTAGCTAATAAGAAAATGGCATCATGAAAGTGGAGAAGTTGTTTATCTGGAAAATGAAGACTACCTTTGGCATTGTAATTACAACAAATATTAGCATATGAAAGGCTAGAAGATTGTTGCTTCTCTTGATAAATTTGAAATCTCTGGCTTTACCTGTTTTCATTTTTAATTAGACTTGGCATTTCGTGTAAAACGTCATCATCTATACTCTTCATCGGGACAAAAGAAAAAAAATCTAATCTCAAATGAATCAATCTCGTATTATAGGTTGTGGTGTCTACTTAAGATGAACGGTTAATCTTAGGATTTAGTAAAATCTGTATTTTCCAATAATAACTTCAATCACATTTTCAAAATAAAATAAGAACAATCACATGAAGTTGTAACTTTGTATTTAAACAACAAGAACTTCAACTTTAAGTTCAAGAACAACAAAGAAGTTCAACAACTTCAAACACAAGTTCAACAACTATGAACTATCAAAATGAAGTTTCCACTATTTTCTGGAAAATAGCGATACCGTAAGAAAAAGATGAAGATATAAATGGAGAATCAAGTCCACCGAATTCGCGGTGTGTCCTTAAGAAATTTATTTCCCTCAAGTACCTGAGGTTATGGAATCTTTTCTCCCAGATAGTGGTACCTCAAATTCTACCAAACAACGAACTCACTCAACGATTTGATAATCACACTTGAGTTTTTCAAGAAGAAGAGAGTGTTTTTCTTTCACTATACCTGAGGAAAAATTCAGATATTTATAGCCTAAAGGTGGTTCTTCAAAAGAGAAGCAATGGTTTTCAAATAGATGCACTGTTTTGAACAGTCGTGACCACCTGCACCCGCAGGTGGTCGACCTGCGCCCGCAGGTGCCTTAAATGAAGCAAAATAGAATTCTCCTCTTGACCTGCACTAGGTCATCTGCTTCCGCAGATGCCGAACTACACGCATAGGTCACGTTCCGTCTTTGAAACAGTGTCTCAGAAGATCACATCCCTTCGAGGTGCCCTGTGACCTGTGTACGCACATGCCATGTGCATCCACAAATGGAGGATATTTTCATATCATATTTTTAGATTAAAAACTTCACTAATTCTCAAGTTTCAAATGAAATTTGTCCAAAAAGGTAGTCTCTCAATCGATCATTTGACAAATTCAAATCCAAATCTTAAGACGAAGCCAAATCGAGAGAGCGACGACGACGATGGAGCGAGGCTTGTCTTGTTCTTGCCTCACTATCCACATGAAGGAATGCATCTCAATATATGCATAACAAAGTTTCTTTCTCCCACCAATGTGGGAGAACTTTATTTCTTCAAAGTGAAACCACAATTCACTTCTTTCCTCCATTTGTTTCCTCTATTTTCCATTCACATTTTGCACTAGAACCCAACAATCTCCCACCTGGATAGGGAATGGCTATTTTATTTAAAAAATATTCAGACAAGTGTGTGATCTACAAGTAAAGACTAATTGCATCTGGATAAGGTTTCCATTTGAACTTTCCATAGTGAACTTGCATCGGATGCACTCAGTCAATCGATAGATGTGATATCTTTGAACCGTCGAACTTTAGTGTACACCTAGACAACACAAGTCACACAACCAGCCTTTTACTGTTTATGGTTCTCACGATTTTGTTTGTTTCAGCCATGAACACAACCTGGTTTCATGAAAGCTTAGAGAATAGGCCTTTACTATCATTCTCCTTGAAGCGACTTCTACTTCACCCTCACACAGGTGATTCCTAAACATTTCAATCCTATAGTTCAAACTATTTGGTCAAATCTACCAAACTTAGAAACCATTAAAAAACTTCCAACCATAAGTCTTATCCTTGTTTCCTGAACATTGTCTTCATCATGAGAATGGGTTGAGTTTATTGACAATGTTGAACCATAAATCAAAACTTTGTTTGATCTCTTTGAACCTAGCTCTTTGGATCTCCAGTCCGCTAGGTAGAGTTACCGCTGTGATGACATGTCCTAGGCGATAAACCCATTCTCTTCGATGATCTCTCAAATCCCTCTCTAGATAGGACTTTTGTAAGTGGATCCGACATATTATTCTTTGACTTTACATAGTCAATCATGATAATTCCACTAGAGAGAAGTTCTCTAACGGTGTTATGTCTCTGTTTTATATGACGAGATTTACCATTGTACATCATGCTCCCTGCCCTACTTATCGCAGCTTGGCTATTACAGTGTATGCATACTGGTGCCAAAGGTTTGGGCTAATAAGGAATATCTTCCAAGAAATTTTAGATCCATTCAGCGTCTTCACCGATTTTATCTAACGCGATAAATTCAGATTTCATTGTAGAGTGGGAAATACATGTCTATTTGGATAATTTCCAAGAGACTGCTCCTCCACCTAAAGTAAATACATATCCACTCATGGATTTTACTTTATTTGATCCGATGATCCAATTTGCATCACTATATCCTTCAATTACCTTAGGATATTTGTTATAATGCAAAGCATAGTCTTGAGTATGTTTTAGATACCCCAAAACGCGTTTCATTGTTATTCAATGAGTTTGATTGGGATTACTCATGTACCGACTCAATTTACTAATAGTGCATGCTATATCTGGTCGCGTACAATTCATGATGTACATCAAACTTTCCAACACTCTTGCATACTCTAATTCTGAGTCACTTTCACTTTCATTCTTTTGAAGTGCCATAGCTCACATCTAATGGAGTCTTGGTAATATTGAAATCCAAATACTTGAACATGTCAAGTACCTTTTTAATGTAAATGAGACTGTGACAATGCCAACCCTTGTGGAGTTCTGTGAATTCTTATCCCTAAGATCACATTCGCAACTCCAAGGTCTTTCATATCAAACTTGCTCTCAAGCATTCATTTCGTAGCATTTATATCAGAAATATCTCTGCTGATGATCAACATATCATCCACATACAAACAAACAATGACTTTGTGATTTGGAGTGTACTTAATGTAAACACATTTATCACATTCATTTAGTTTGAATCTGTTTGCCAACATGGTTTGGTTAAACTTTGTATGCCACTGTTTGGGTGCTTGGTTTAGTCCATAAACTGACTTAACAAGTTTGCACACTTTCTTTTCTTTACCAGGAGCCACAAAAGTCTCGGGTTGTTCTATGTAAATTTCTTCCTCCAATTCTCCATTTAAGAATGCAGTTTTCACATCCATTTGATGGATTTTAAGACCATATACCATAGCTAATGCAACCAACATATGAATGGACATTATCCTTGTTACTGGCGAGTATGTGTCAAAATAATCCAGGCCTTCTTTTTGTATAAATCCTTTCACTACAAGTCTTGCCTTGTATTTTTCAGTAGTACCATTAACTTTCATTTTCCTTTTGAAGATCCATTTAGAACCTAAAGGTTTATTGCCTGGAGGAAGATCAACCAAATCCCAAGTATGGTTGCTCAAGATTGAATCAATCTCACTATTGAAAGCGTCTTTCCAAAAGGATGAGTCCGCAGACAACATCGCTTGTTTAAACGTTAGAGGTTCATTTTCAAGAAAAAAGGCTACAAAATTTGATCTGAAGGAAGTCGATGTTCTCTATCGCTTACTACTCCTTGAATTCTCTTCATTAATTACATTCTTCCTTGGTTCATCCCTAGGTCGTTTAGATCTTTCGTTAGACAACTCATGTCTAGTCTTATACAGATAAATGTGTTCAAAGAACTCAGCATTAGCTGATTCAATTACCGTATTATTATGGATATCCGAATGTTTGGATTTATGAATCAAAAATTGACATGCTTTATTATTTGTAGCATATCCAATGAAAATACAGTCCACAGTCTTTGGTCCTATTTTCACCCTTTTGGGTATAGGAACTTGGACTTTTGCTAGACACCCCCACACTTTGAAATATTTCAAGTTGGGTTTCCTTCCTTTCCATTTCTCATATGGAATAGAATGTGTCTTTCTATGGAGCACTCTATTAAGTATTCAATTAGCTGTAAGGATAGGTTTCCCCCACAAGTTTTGCGGTAAACCTGAACTTATAAGTAAGGCATTCATCATTTCCTTCAAGGTTCAGTTTTTTCTTTCTGCAATTCCATTTGATTGAGGTGAGTACGGGGCAGTTATTTGATGGAAAATTCCATTTTTCAAACATATCTCCGCAAAAGGAGATTCATATACTCCACCTCTATCATTTCTTATCATTTTGATTTTTTTATCCAACTGATTTTCAACTTTAGTTTTATATTGCCTAAATGTATCTATTGTATCATCCTTACTATTTAGCAAATAGACATAACAGTATCTAGTGCAGTCGTCAATAAAAGTTATGAAATATTTTTTCCCACCACGAGATAGTGTCGACTTCATATCAAAAATGTCTGTGTGAATTTAGTCTAAGGGATTGGAATTCCTTTCAATAGACTTATACGGATGCCTAGCATACTTCAATTCAACACATGTTTGACACTTTGATTTACTACACTCAAAGTTAGGCAAAACTTCTAAGTTAATCAGTTTTCGCAAGGTTTTGTAATTGACATGTCCCAAACATTCATGTCATAATTCATTTGACTCAAGCAAGTGAGAAGAAGCCTCAGGTTTATTCATTTCAATAGCCATTACATGAGGTTTGAAAAGGCCCTCATTGAGGTATCCCTTTCCTACATACATTTCATTCTTGCTTATTTCAACTTTCTCCGAAACAAACACACATTTAAACCTATTTTTAACGAGTAGTGTTGTTGATACTAAGTTCTTCCTAATAGTAGGAACATGAAGAACATTGTTGAGAGTCAACACTTTGCTAAAAGTTATTTTTAGGAATATCTTTCCACTTTCTTCAACCATGGTTGTTGAATTATTTTCCTTGAAGATCACTTCTTTGGGACCAGCGGTATCATAAGTAGTAAAAGCTTCTTTATCAGCACAAACATGTCTAGTGGCTCCTGAATCTAACCACCATTCATTTGGATTTCCAACTAGATTATATTTTGTGATTATTGCACACAATTTTTCAATCTTTCCAGTTGCTTCCAACATATTTATCTTATTTCTTTTCTTGTTCCTTTTCAAAACTTGACAACTCAGAGCTTTGTGGCCAACTTTACTACAATTGTAGAACTTGCCTTTGAACTTTTTCTTGTTCTACTCTTTCTCTTGTCTAGAAGAACTCTTCCTCTTCATATTATGTGCAACATTATCTTTAACAAGATTTACACACATCATTGCTAATTTCTCACGCAACTTAATGTCCTCTTCTAGCTTGAGACGAATCAAAGATCTTCTAAACCAAACACTTGGTTTTCAAATATTCCTTTTTCTGGAACATGAGGATATCTACTTGTGAACATTTGCATTTCAAGTTTGGTCAACCAACAGAGCATCATTTGCTGTCATTCTTTGAAGTTCACACCAGAATATTTTTCCGGTTTCTCTATCATTTCCATTGCTTCAGCAATATCTGAACGACTTAATGATGCAACATTGGTTGTCGTTTAGACAAAACCAATCACAATTGAATCAATTTGTTGTTTAGTTTCATTCGTTATTTCCTTGTCAAGCTTTGATAATTTATTTATTATTTCAGAATACTAACAATAAAGAATTTAATCTTTAAACAACTCGTTTCTAGTTAACAATGAAGTTTTTATGTCTTCAAATCGTCAATAGAATGAACTTTGAAATCTGATGAAGTTTTTATATTCTTCAAATCATAAAAAAGTTCAAACAGAGTGAAAAACCATAGGTTTTAAACTCCAGAAACTAATATAGAAAGTTCAACGAATCGGTGAAGTTTTAAACTAATACAGAAAGTTCAACGAATCGGTAAAGTTTTAATATTCTTCGAACCGAATTCACAGTCCAATTTCTCAGCAAAGTTTTTATATTCTTTAAACAGAGGGAGTAGAAATCAATAGATTTTGTCTCCACAAAAACAGACACTATACAGATTAACCAAAAGTACTATAAATTTCTTAAGATTGTTGTTTTCCGGGTTTCGTAAAATCTGTATTTTCCAACAATAACTTCAATCACATGTTCAAAATAAAATAAGAACAATCACATGAAGTTGTAACTTTGTATTTAAACAATAAGAACTTTAACTTTAAGTTCAAGAACAACAAAGAAGTTCAACAACTATGAACTATCAAAATGAATTTTCTACTATTTTCTGGAAAATAGCAAAACCTTAAGAAAAAAATAAAGATAGAAATGGAGAATCAAGTCCACCGAATTCACAGTGTGTCCTTAAGGAATGTATTCCCCCCAATTACTTAAGGTTATGGAATCATTCCTCCCAGGATAAAATGATTCACTTCAGTAGAATAGCGGTACCTCAAATTCTACCTAACAATGAACTCACTCAACGATTTGATGATCACACTTGAGTTTTTCAAGAAGAAGAGAGTGTTTTTCTTTCATTAAAGTTCGTTACTATACCTGAGGAAAAATTCAGGTATTTATAGCCAAAAGGTGGTGCTTCAGAAGAGAAGCAATGGTTCTCAACCGAATGCACTGTTTTGAACAGTTATGACCATCTGCGCCCGCAGGTGGTCGACTTGTCCCCGTAGGTGCCTTAGATGGCACAAACAAAATGCTTCTCTTGACCTACGCTGGGTCATCTGCGTCCGCAAATGCCGGCCTGCGCATGCAGGTCACTTTCCGTCTTTGAAATAGTGGCTTAACGGTCACGTCCCTTCGAGGTGCGTTGTGATATGCGTCCGCATATGCCATGTGCGTCCACAAATGGAGAATATTGGATTAAAAACTTCACTAATTCTCAAGTTTCAAATGAATTTTGTCCAAAAATATAGCCTCTCGATCATTTGACAAAGCCGAAGCCTAACCGAGCGAGCGAGCGATGACGACGGCGCGAGGCTTGTCTTGTTCTTGCCTCACTATCCACATAAAGGAATGAATCTCAATATATGCATAACAAAGTTTCTTTCTCCCACCAATGTGGGAGAACTTTACTTCTTCAAAGTGAAACCACAATTCACTTCTTTCCTCCATTTGTACCCTCCATTTTTCATTCACATTTTGCACTAGAACGCAACACCTTCTACTTTGTTTGATCTGTTGATAATTCTTTTTAAAAGTAAGCATTTTTTTCTCTTTTTGGTAACTCTGTGTGTATACTGAAAATGCAAGTCTAACAATCAAAAGTTCATATACTTCATACTATATTTTTTTAGTTAAATACAAAACGAGTTACAAAATCTTATGCTTGAATTGTTGGTGAGACTCGAAGAAGAAAACTCCTCGAAAAACAGGCATCAGTATTCTTTAGTAAAAGGAGAGAGAAGTTGGCTCTGTGCTTACTATGTGGGAGATATTTTGTATTGGCCATTGGCTTTACATTGAATTAAGTAGCTGGCAGTTGTCTTCTCTTTCGATGTGCTCCTGTGGAAGCTGTAGAACATTGTATGATGGTATATGAACCAGAGCTTTCTTCTTATTTTCCTTTGTAAAACTCTAGTTATTTTATTGCAAACATCAGATGCTTTTTCATACAACGTTAACATGTAGTTTGTCATCAACGCCCTTTGCTTCTTACAAAAAATTAAAAGAAATCAATTCCTTGCTTTCTTGTCTTTCACTCAAATTTTATGAAATAGAACATGTTACTAGCTAATAAGAAAATGGCATCATGAAAGTGGAGAAGTTGTTTATCTGGAAAACGAAGACTACCTTTGGCATTGTAATTACAACAAATATTAGCATATGAAACGCTAGAAGATTGTTGCTTCTCTTGATAAATTTGAAAGTTCTGCCTTTACCTGTATTCATTTCTAATTAGACTTGGCATTTCCTGTAAAATGTCATCATATATACTCTTCATCGGGACAAAAGAAAAAAAAAAGATCTAATCTCAAATGAATCAATCTCGGATTATAGGTTGTGGTGTCCATTTAAGATGAACGGTTAATCTCCCAGACTTGGCACCATCCAAGGTAAAGGTGTCTTTAAATTCTCCTTCTAGTATAACTCTTGTGAGGGTCATGATGCATCTGCCAATTTTGTCCTGAAATTTGGAAGTTTTGACAAAGATAAAAAAAACCTCATAAAGTCTAAAAGCAGTACAGCAAAAGTTTAGCACTCAAATGGAAACAAGATGGTCTAAAAGAATTTACCTTCCCAAAGGTGTCATGGTCCCAAACTTCCAATATGAGTAAATCATGTAATCCATCTTCAACTACAAAGTCAAATGTCTGGTTCCACACTGGATTAAGGGTGTTGTTTAGAACCTGAGATTCACAAGGAACAATGAGTACCCAAAAGTTGCTGAACTTCAAAATCATGAACAAAGTCACTTAATGAAATATCAGACAAGTTACGGGAAGATAATGTGGCATCCTGCAGGGTACACAGAAACTTACTCGGGTTTTATTTTTTTGTTCAGATTTCTTCATAATTAGTACAACAAAAGGATCAGATTTTCCCATTAGATCTGTAACAGGTACGTCTTCTGCTGATATTACTGTCACGGAAAGCACTCCTCTAAAGAGGATGTCCCCTTTCTTCTCAGAGATTGCTTGTGAAAAATTAGCTGCCTCTGGTCTAAGGGCCTTTTCCAAGGTAGTTAGTGCATAGTCGGGTTTAAATTCCTTCATAAACACACTATCCATGCCAAAAGGACAAAAGAGAAGCTCCAAGTGTACCTGTGTTAGTTGACCAGAGAAGAGCTTTAGTTAAGACTCCAGGGTGCACCAATGACACAAACAAGAATCCTCTTATGGAGAGACCACGTAGCAAGGACAGGCATCATACGTGGACAAGAACATGCAACATGATCTATGACAAAAATGAAAAACCAGGAAAAAAAAAAGAAAAAGAAGAAGAAGAAGAAGAAGAAGAAAACTTCTGTTTTATACATACTGCTTAACTACAATAAAAAAAAAAAAAACATTTGTCTGTTGGACTTCATTATATTTTATGGTTGATCAACCATGACACACATAGCACCCTCTTCAGCTGGAAATACACCTACTCTGTTTTCTCATGCCCTATTGTTTTTTATAATGTCAGTTTCTACCTCAACAAGAAGCCTTCTGTTCCGGTGACACTGAGAATTTTTTTAAAAAGAAGATTCTTCTTAGGGAGGCCTGCCTTGATCAAACAACTACAACAACTACTATGCATCAATCTCAAGCAAGTTGAGGTTGGCTATATAAATCCTCCTTGACCATGCCGCTCCATTTATGCTCATCTTATACCCATATTATATACTCCCTCTGTTTCAATTTGTTTGACTTACCATCAGAGAAGTTGTAGTTGAAAGAGTTATTACCCTTCCACATGTATCCAGTGATCTTCAAAGAGCTGATGTGTTTGCAAAATCAATGGCACGACAACGTCATCGGTTTCTAGTAGGCAAATTGATGCTTTTTGAGCCACCGTCATTAGTTTGAGGGGTGATGTTATAGACGAGATATTTTAAATATGGAAAACTATAAATAGAGATATTCTAGATATATGTAAATATAATTAGAGATATTTTATATTTATTGTAGAATATTGTAAAGTATTAAGTATAGAATATTACGTAGAATATTTGCTAGGATCTACATTAAGTGTAGAATAATTTCCTTCCTTTTATCTCTTATTTCCTTTGCGTACAAATACCAATGTAATCTGATGTATTGAACAAATTGAGATAATTATTCTTCAGTTTATCTTGTGTTTTCTCTGTTATTGACAAAAACATTCAGAAAGAATCAAAGATTGCTGCTCATCTTTAGATACAAGTGGAAGGGTGTGCTAGCTACTTGATTAATTTGTATCAAGACACAGATTATAAAAATAACAATTGATTGGTCAGCAGAAGAACTCAAACACCTCTCAAATTACCGTTGGTCATAAATCAAATTTCACATGTTCCTTTTAATTATAATTATTGAAGACTATATATCTACTGAGTGATTGGTGTATTTATTTTCCTACAGATTAAAGATGATAGTAGGAGACCATAGATCAGAGGCTTCAAGTCACTAATAGAAATTTGGCTAGGAAGGTGAGCAAGTTATTCTCCTTTCAAGTTAATGATATTCTATTTAAAAAAGAAAGAGCAAAAAGTCAATTATGGATGATGTCATTTTCAAGATCAGTTTTGGTTGGAGCCCATTAGTTCATCCTAATATTGGCAGGGAGCTCTCCAAGCTAATTGGTGAATATAATGAGGCAGATACGGCTGCTTCTCCACAATGAAGCTCTCTCCCAAATGAGTGTCAACTATGATTTGATGCATTCTAATCCCACCAGAAGACAAATATCAAGATATTCTTACCTGTCCTCTGTTTTTGGTGTCCCTCTGGATCTCCAAATCCTTCACCAGTTTCAACCACACATCCTTCACTTTACCAGGCTCAAGGCCTTTCAAATCTATTCGAGCGCACCCAATGAATTCAGCAGCCTGAATCCCTTCATCATCATAAACTCTAATTGTTAAATGTTGAGTGGATATGTCTTCAACTATGAACTCAAAGTGCTCATTCCAGATCGGATTTAAGCAGTTATCCTTAACAAAGCAAACAAAATCTGGAGTAAACATTCCTCATCAGGAGATAAATAAATTAAGGACAACTAGACTAGAGACAGAAGTTCTCTTACAATAACTTTGCTGGTCTTTGTCCTGTCACGTAGTGGACGTATAAACAATTCAACAAAAGGATCAGACTTCCCAATGAGGTCTTTATTAGTCAACTCTTTGGCTTCGATGAGCTTGACTTGTAATATACCAACCGGCTTTAGCTCCAGGTCACTACAAAAATACAAGATTAATTTAGGTTGAAAACAATGTCCTCCTTCTCGCCCTTAGTACTTCAGGTCGAGAAGATTGAACTTATTCCAGAAATACCATTTCATTAGAAAATAGTACTTGTACTGCAGTTTTATTCGATAATTAGAGTCTAGATTCCAAGAAAAGACTGTTTCATGTGCAGAAATAAGTTTATAGTAGTTTTTAATGATATTGAAATTTTCTCCTTCTTCATCTTGACTTATTCCTTTGCGGACTCGATTCTTCATTTCTTCATGATTTTTTTCTACTTTAACAAACGTCACCATTATAGATGGATCAAAATGATTTGAAGAAACATTGGGCAGTGATGAAGCCAGAGGTCGCAAAAGTTATATCTACTTTAAGGGAGGACAGTTTATATCATTCAGCTTAGAATATACCTTACTTAGGATACACCTTATAGTGGGATTACCGAGATTAATTTATAGCGTAAAGCTATTTCACCATTCTTTCTAAATAGATAATCTGGAACATAGTATCTCTTTTGTTTAAGATTGTTATTCCAGATTTAAAAATTAAGCTCCCTTGTTCAAACGATAAAGAACCTTTAGTTTCAAGTGGTAAAAGAAATGTCAAGCAATGAGTGTAGTACTATTGTTTAGGAAATTAGTCACACCTGTAGTCTCCTGGTAATATGGGAACAATTTTGCGGACAGGCCAAGTGATAGAATCTTCAATTGCATCCCGTATTGTACCCTGTGCATACAGATTGAATTCCATCAAGGAGTTCCAATTAATTAAGAGTTTTCTGTACCACCGAAATACTCTTTTCTCAATTAGAGTTCAGCAATGTTAACTGTAAATACATATTATGATAAATATTCATCGTGAATAAACTAACTAATTACAAGAAAATAAGAGAGATAGACCAATGATGAAGAACAAGGGATGCCATCCAAGTTTTCAACTCTTCTCAATTTATGAAAATCACATGCCAATAAAGCTTTAAAATCAAAATCAAAAGAGAGAAGACTTGAAATGCTACTTAACTGAAAGTAAGGGTCATGCGAAATGCAGTTGTGTGAGAAAGATGAACTAATTTATGAAAAGAACAATAACTCTATAGTTTTCAATGGATTTGCACCTGAACCAGAAAGAAACAAAACTGTAAAAGGCATGGTAACTTGTATGTATAATGTGCGCCAACTAAGGAAATGTCTAATGTGTGCTAACTAAGGAAAGAAATGAAATAAGAATATACATGTCAGCTATTTATATGTGGGAAATGACTGAGAAAGAGGTCTATATTGACTCAATAATAAAAACACAAGACATTTCAAACCTCAATGGCATCAGATACTCCAGGAATAGCTGAGATATCACCACCGACAACTTTGAGAGTGAAATCCAAATTTTTCTACAGGCAGAACCAATGCAGGACAAATATAATATCAGAACTAGGATTATAGAACATTCTTTTTTCTTGTAAACAAGAATGATGACAGAACCGAACACCAATCTGAAGATGCAGATCAAACATTTAGTCCGTTCTTACATCAAGTCTGTGAGCCTTAAATAATACATAAAAGCAAAAGTGTTAACCAGGCCAGTTGATATCCATGAAAACTTATTTGTCGAAAACTTCATAAACAAAATCATAGAAAGAATAGTTTGCACTCACTTTGTGACGCAAGGAGTAACAAACAGCTCCAAAACAAGGAAGCTCCGCAACCAGTGGTTTGAATATCAACCGGAAAACCCCCGTGAATCCAATATTCTTGACCTACATCAAACAAAGGGATTAGGAGAAGAATGAAAAATATGTAAGACGATCCTTGATCAGTTGTGATGTTTCCACGAAAATTGTCTTGATCTTTCAGCAAAATTTGGAATTCCATGCCTCTATTATTTCAAAAGGACAGTGCAATGTTAAAGTGATTATGTTCCAAGATTCAAGAGTCAACAAAGAAAGTGCTTTTGTCACTTGAACTGTGATGATAGCAGGATACACCAAAGAAGTAAATATTCATCTCAGTTAAATACATCAATAAAAACTGAGTCCCACATTGGTTGAGAGCATGAATTGTAATATCTCACGTTTGAAGACTGTCTTTTGGGCATTTATTCAATTGACATGAGTGCTGATTTCAGGTGATTAATGGAGGTATCTTAGAAATCTTTGGAGCAGAAAAATTCTTAAAATATTTAATAGAATGCATAGAAGATGGAAGCAGACTAATTTTGTAAAGGGAAGATGATAAGTTTGCTCTCTAAAGTTTTCTTTTTGTTCAATAAGGTTCCTCTCCAGAGTTATTACATTGAGAAAGTGTTACAGAGAGTACATACAAAAAAATCTGAAAATCAGCATTCAGATGGAAGGCATGACCAATTCAGAAGAAGACTCAGAGTGACCCTAACTAGGAATCACGTTTAGAAATCTACAAGGGTTTGCCTCTGATATATATGTGCGCAAGAGCACAACTTATTTCACTTGCAGCTTTAAATACATCTTTTTTTTTCTTGATAACCGTGGTCTCCGGGCCGTCTTGCACGCACCTCGACTAATATCATGGGATACTTTCCACCTCCCGCCAGCGATAGCTACCAGGTAACTCTATCCACCAAAACTAGGACAGATGGGAAGAAATCACCTAGTATTTTTGGTCTCTGCTTGGATTTGAACCTGAGCCCTCATGGTTCTCACCCATTTCATTGACCACAAGATCACATCCTTGGGTGCTCCAGCTTTAAAGACATATGTATACTAACAAGTATGACTTTCGCAGCTTAGAGTACATTTCTTCCGGTGCAAGTGAATTATACTCAGACCAAAAGTTCCATGGAATTTATTCATTTTCCTGTTTGAATAAAATTGTTCGGCTTACCATTGTCAGATTTCATTTATTGCATAACCGAATATGTCAAAAGTACCTGTATAGGAAGTCCTACACCAACTAAAGTCTTAATATCGAGAACAATATTGGGATTTCCATCCCACTGCATTTCCAACTCCATAACAATTTCCCCAGGATCACCATCAAGAATGGAAACTCCTGAAAGGGCAAAAGGAGATCTTGGAGTTAAATTATTCCAAACAGATATAGAAGATGAGGCTTCCTTGCTCGTAATTAGAAGTTGAAGGCTAGCCTACCTGAGAAAAGGGGGCGAAGTTAATGGCTATAAGCATAAAAAAAACTGGGACAAGCATCAGGAACACTACATTGAAATCTCCAATTGCCTCAATTTATAATTCATACATAGAGGTTACTGATTTAGTGTAAAGATAAGAAACACTATATAAAATAGGATCATCTGAAGAAATTGGTAATTTCAGAAGGAATAGAAATCTCTCACTTACTCAAAGCTAAGGAATTAAAAAAGTGGACCTTGAACAACACTCAATACTTTAATTAATGTTAAAAAATGCGACAACTATTGAACAAACCTGTGAATGATGGAGCCACAGTACCCAATGTGAGCTTTGAAAATTTCAGAGCAGCTAAGATAGATGGTCTATATTGCTCAAGAACTGGTTCCACAGAGGTTCTTATCAACTCTGATGCTGCCTAATCAGAGAATCAGTACAAACATAAAACAGTAAAAATCAAAGAGTGTGCTAGAGTAGAATTACCTCATCAACATAAGGCCAAATCTTTTCTAAGTGCTGGTTAAGCCAATTCAACTGCAATTCACATAAGCCATTATTAGAAAATGGAACTACTCATGAATTACAGAAAAGTATTAAGCAAATGCAACTCAACTTTTGCTTTTGTGAAAAGACTACCCAAGAAGGGTATGCTTCAGGAGGCAGAAGTTTTCTTGAATCTTTAACTGTCATCCTGGCAAATGCTGTTATGGCTTTTGCCTAACAAAAGGAATGTATAATAAGATAATAATCATGGAAAAGAAAAATACGAAATTCCAATTTGAAAAAAAAATCAGAAAAGAATACCAAATCAATGCGAGCTTTGGATCTGTTATTCTGAAATCGAGCAAAGAAAACTATGAGACCAACACCCAATGCAGCACCTAGGAAGAACCCCATGAAGAAACCCATGTTTGTTTTTCAAGAAAAGAAACGAAATTTGATATATTCAAAAGTAGTGTAGATTCTTTTGTTTTCTTTTGTTGGAGAGAAAATGTTGGGAGTTGTGAGTGGAAGAAAGGAAGGAAGCCGCGGGACCAGGGAGCGAGGGAGAACAACAGAATTTTGATTGGGAAGTTGAGCCTTATTCTTTTCTTTTTTTTCTTTTTTTTGGGGGGTTGGGTGAGCGGGGGCACCGCGTGTCACGTTATTTAATTATTTTTTTTCAACCATGTCACGTTATTTAATTGAAAAGTTGTTTTCTTCTGCTTTGGGTTTTCAAGTATGTTTTGCTCAAGAAAGTAATTTATTCCTTTCTTCACTTTTCTTCTTCAATACCTTTTGGATTTCAAAATCTACTCCATCCGTTTCAATTTGTCTGCGCTATTTTAACTTGGTACAAAGTTTAAAAAGGTTAAAAAAACTTTTGAATCTTGTGATCTTAAATTAAAGATATATCAAATTGTACCAAAATATCTTTTAATCTTGTGGTCTTAAAAATGAGAAAATTGACTTCCTTAATGGAAGCAAAAAAAAAAAAAAGTTTACAAGTGACATTCGACTTTGATTGTCTCCTTCCTACCCTCTAACCCACCTCATCTTCACTCACACCCCATGTAGCCCCAATCCCCACCACCCTCACCATCCTTTTAACACCTCACATTCCATGTCATGTTAAGTTGTTCCGTACGCCCGTTAGAACTTAAAAATCTAGTCGTATGACCCATAGATCGATTAGAAATTATTTGGAATAAGTTTCGAGACTTAAACGAAAGTTCTGGGCATGTGAAATGGCCAGGGCGATGCATTGGTAGGCTAACACGTCGCACATATAATCAAACTTCAGAAAGTTGAAAATCAGCCCCCAACACTATGGGAAACACAACGTGTTGTGTTGTCAATGTTGTGAGGGTCGCGATGCATAACCCAACCAACGCTATGGGCTATGCGGCTCACAGTGCCTATTCTAGACGGAGAATTTTTCCACTTCATCCAATTAAGGGTGTTTTCATCCTATTTTTTTTATGAAATCAGTTTTCACGACTTAAATGCCCTCATAATATGACTAACACTCAGAAATAACACCGCACAACTCCTTGTTCTTTCAAGAACCCCAAGGGTTTCATTATAGGGATTCTCTCTGTGTTCTTTTATTCCTTCTGTCTCTCAAGGTATGTATTTCTACCCTTTAGTGTGGTAACTCTGTTCTTCCCCACAAGTATGTTACCAATGTTTGATCTCATTCATGAATCCAGTTAGGGTTTTAGAATTGAATCCTTGAAGTCTAGTTTCTTTATCTCTTGATGAGAATCTTTGAATCCTCCATGAAAATAGTAGAGGTTCTATAAATTGAAGTCATTCTTTCAATTTTCATTCTTATTTTATGTTCATAGATTTTGTTTTAAATTTTATGACTCATCTCAAGATTTTGAAGTCAGTTTTATGTTTTATAGAAGTTATATCATGTTTTCTATGAAACCTAGTTTATGATTTTGAAAGTTTACAAATACTCCTATAAATATTGATATATGTATTTTTATGTTTTTGAAAGAAAAGTGTCTTCTTACTGAAGTGTCTAATCATGAACCTAAATTTTGAATTTAAAATGCTAGTAATTTCTAGGTGCATAGAAGACTACCAACAATTCGTTCAATAAAGCATTAAAGGTAGTCAACATAGAATTAAATTAGCTTCTAGAATCACTAGTTTGGGCTGATGGACTTGTTCCTTCTATGGCAGATTTTGAGGCGTAATCCAACTTTTTTTGGTCTTTAATTTTGGGCCTCCAAATAGTTGAATGACTTTCCCAAAAGATCAACTTTGGGTTGGATCTCTTCTGCCAACATAAGACATATTTTTAATTGCTAAAGTGGATATTCTTTGAACCTTAATGATTTTGAGCTGCTATGTATGCTAGCATTCTCTCCTTTTTAAATAATATTCATCCTAGAATCTTGACATTGACTATATCTGCTCATTCAATGGTTTTTGAGCCTCCATAGTTACTCTCTCATAATTAATGAAGATTTATCCTCGAATCTTGACCAATGCCTACAACCAATATGATAATCACTAATACTAGGAGGTAAACAAAGAAGGTAGAACAAACATTTGTTAAAAATAAGATCAGGTAGTGACGATGCAACCACCTAACCCGTTTTTCTCTTTTCAGCCCAAACACCCCATTTAAATATCAAAACACTACATCCTCTAATAAAATAATGTAATTACCCACACAAGCACTAAAAACATAATTTATAATCTCTTTAAACAATAAAGGGTCATTAGCTAGACCAAAATCGTATGAATACCAAATATACATACCATATTTTACTTTTCTAAACAATTAAACTCGCTATTGTATATATCATAGTCAATATATGAATCAAAATCAATTTCCTTGAGAAGGGTCTTGGTTGAACTTGTAAAACAGGATCTTCAGAACAAGACAAAGATACTATAAAGTTAGTAACATGTGAGCACTTATCCTTATCCATACTTGAGATACCACATGGTTCATTTAGCTCAACATCCTCAAGATTTATGACACCAAAAGCTTCATGTGTCTTATTGTCTTCATTGGCAACTTCTCCATTGATGTTTATTGGCAACTTCTCCATTGGCAGCTTCATGTGTCTTCTCCAATTTTTTCTCATAATGAATTATTGTATACTTTAAAACCTTGAACGATGTCATTTTCTTCTTCAGATAGGGTACTATGATCCTCTTCTGAAGGTTCTTCCTCAAATTTCTACATGTATTGAGAGATGATACTAAAATAAGAAAGATTTAGTATATTAGAATATGAATAAGATTCATCCTCTCTCAAATTTTCTTGGATTTGTTCACTCAAGTTATCTTGTACTTTTGTTTCTTCATATTGAGGTAGTTTTCTCACATGAGAAGAATAATTAAAAAGGAAAGGTTCACTCCCAATTTGAGTTGTATTTGTCACATCCATATCTCCACCACAAGCTTAGATAAGGCATAACTTCAGGACTAAAAAGAATTATTTTAAAATTTAGAGAGTCGTCACCTAATTTTAAAAAAACTAGAAAAGCTTTTGTTTTTTTAAAAAAAATTTAGTCTGCAAAACTAATTAGATTCTAGGTAAGGGTTTAAATTATTCCAAATGAAAGGGGTTAGGCATCCTTCAGAATCCACAATGGTGATTCCTGACTGAACTCATTTTTCAATTAAGGAGGAAGTAAAAAATCATTTGTGTAAATATAGTAAGGATAAAAATGTACAAGAATAATGTAAAACAAACGAAGGCGGACTAATATTTGCCTATATCTAATCACAAGTGAATAAAAATAATACTATAAGTACAATAAATAATTCAAGAGATATTTGAATTTTAATTCGAATGTCTTCTTTCAGGAATAACTCAAGGTACCTGTAAAAACACTTAGTAAAAAATGTTAGTATTGAAAAATATTAATCAAAATGAATTTAAAAAATAGTAACTAAAAATTAAACCCGTCTTATGTACATGGGAGGCCTTGAAAATCGACATAAATTTCTTTATCGGTCGTGTTTATTAATACTTGAAGTAAAATCATTAAATTAAAATAAAATTTGTCTTATATTATGAGGATTCCTTGAAAATTCGACGAGGAGATTTTATCATTGGCCAATAATTGTAGTATCTACTCAAATTAACTTATATATATAAAAAGTAAATAAATCAACACAAAACCAACCATGGGGCTCACAACTAAACCACATTAACAAAGATAGCTAGATATGTACATCAACTATAACAAATAATAATGAGATAAGAACAACAATCAAACCAAAAATAAATATATCACACTTAGCCTAGCACAGTTAACAACAACTATATCAACATCAAAGCGGTTGAGTTTGCTGAAAATGTCAACATAGCTTCCAAAAAAATATTTAAAAACAAACAAGAATAAAGAATCAACAATTAGTGCAGTTGTTGTGATAAAAATCATCTAAAGAAATCAATTAATCAAGAAAAGTCTGTTGAAGTAAGATGCATTATCTTGTCAGATCTAAAAAAAATAAAAAAATATGAGAATGATAAGGAGAAGGGGAAAGGAGATGGGTTGGTTGCTATCATTTGGTTGTTGCGTTGTTTGTTCATCGGAGTTGGAGGGTTGTTTGTTGGTTGTTAGTTCGATGATGAAGATTGATAGATTTTCTGGTGGAACGATGTTTTTGTTGTGAGTTGTTGATGGTGGAGCTTGATGGGTTTTCTGATGGAGGTTGTGGGTCTGTTGATGGAAATAAATAAGAAAAAAGAGGGAGAGATGGAAGGTTTTGGAGGATGAACCTGACGGATTTTGAGTGGAAAAAATGAAGCTATTTTAATGGAAAGATCTCCTCAACTTTCTCTCAAATTGTCAAAAACAAATTCCTTAAATTTTGGAAAAGTAGATAGAAAAGGTCAAAAGGTGAAAAGAGTGGGACACGGAAAAAGAGGGAGAAGAAATAGAAAAGAAATAAAAATTACAATTTGTACCTTGTGTTTAGGTCTGTGCATGTGTAGATGGAGAAGAAAAAGAAAATATTTTGGTCAAAAATAGTTGTTAAAAACTTTAAGAATTGAGGAAGATGTCTTTCCTTTTCTGGGATTAATATAATGAATATGATATTGGCTCTCCATCTGGATTTAGTTACTCCAATTTTTGTTTACAGACTATATTAAAAAAATATAGTTAATGTATGTGTAAATTTAAATTGTAATTGTGAGTATATAAGAAAAAATGTAAATAAAATTGTAACTAATGCTTAAGAATACATTGTGCATAACAAATTAAAAGTGTAGTGCTTGTGTTGCCTATGTATAGATGAAATTTTTTAATTAAAATTGTATAATGACAATAAATTGATAAAAATTCTAATATTTTTTCGAAATAAAATATAATTATCAATAACTTGTGCTAAAATTTAACAAAAATATGTAAAAATTAGATTTAGTACTATTTTAACAAATAAATTCTAAAATGATTTACTTTGACAATGTCCGACTAAAATTGGGTATCAACAGATGTTCCTCTTCGCTCGGAGAGGTTGAAAAAGTCTTTTGTCACGACCCAAAATGCAGGTCATGATGACACCTACTATAACCCGCTAGTAAGTAAGTCAACACCATAGCCCAGAATAACGAGTAACGAGCTAACAAGTGGAAGAGAGAGAAATAGGGTAAAAGCAGTAAACAAGGCAACTAATAATCGAAATGAAATAGAACATGCATATATATAGGGAGGGGAAAGAGTAAAATATACAAAATGAGTCATCCAAGACCTGGTATAGCCAGTACAAGTGACACTAAAAAATAAGGAGTACTAGATAAGTGCTTTATATACAGAATAGTCTCTGAAAGATACAAAATGAGACTAATTACAAAATAGAAGGAGATGGATCAACTCTGGACGCTTAAAGCTCAACCTAATCTCCGATCAACAACTCCACACGAGGGTATCATCAACAAAGATGACTTGTACTAGGACCTACATTAGGGAAAAAGATGCAGAAGTGTAGTATGAGTACCAAAACACGTGGTACTCAGTAAGTATCATGGGCCAACTGAGCTCAAATAAGGTAAAAGCATAATAAAGTGCAAATATATGCTAAAGGTAATAAAAAAAAGGTCATAAAGAGAATAACATGCTAAAGCTAGGAAAACACGAGAATCATAAGTAAATAACTCAAAAAATGTAAATAATCGCCTAGCTATAACCTAACTAGACCCCCATAAGCCCAGAAGGTACACACAACGAAAAACAAACCCAACCGAACCCCCATAAGTATGGTGTATGCAAACAACAAGTAATACTAACATAAGCCAAATACGATAGTAAGTAATGTGAAAGTAAGTCATGATATGCAATGAACGTACCATATACTCTTCCTTCAGCCATACACATAAAGCACGCAATGAACGTACCATATAATCCTCCTTCAGCCATACACATAAAGCGTGCCCGAACTCGAACTAGATTCCCAACCAGAAGTCAATAACAATGTATGGTGGACTCGAGCGAAGACTAATTATAGAATAAGCTGTAAAATCATGTGCCGAACTCGAACCAGAACTAAATATGTAATAAGTGGTAAAATCAAGTGCCCAAACTTTAATTGGGACTAAATGATCCATCTTCCTTTTTATAAAGCCAAAATTCCTTAAAAGTATTTCAAAATATCATTTATCAAGTAGAAATCTGTGCTTTTAGGCCAAAAATACTAAAATTCCAAGGATACCAAATCAAATAAACACAACATAACAAACAACCAAACCCAATTTCGATAATCAACCTACCTAGGTACTTTATAGTCATCTACAACAGGAAAGGACATTATCCTAAGGTGAATTATCTTAAAAGAGCGATAAAAATCTGTGCTTTTAGGCCAAAAATACTAAAATGCCAAGGATACCAAATCAAATAAACACAACATAGCGAACGACCAAACCCAATTTCGATAATTAGCCTACCTAGATACTTTATAGTCATCTACAACAGGAAAGGACATTATACTAAGGTGAATCATCTTAAAAGAGCGATAATGCTAGCTTCAAGCCCTTGAAAACCCGACCTTAGGCAAGCAACTACCCGGAACTAGACTAAGGAATCTAAGTACAACCCAAGGATCCTAGGTATGCTAAGTCAAGTCCTAAAGGAGGAGCGACCACCAAACCTAAGGATTTCAAGACAAAATTCTACTCTAAGGCCCTTTAACCGGCTATAAGAATTATAAACACCTAAAAGATTATTCGAGCCATAATTCCCCTACTGATAATTATCAATTAATCACACCAATACATCAAATGAGCAAATTTTAAAAGTAGGTAAGTCATAGCCTACCTAGACACCAAAAAACGCAATCACAATCCACTAAATTGGGGGGGCTTTTCTCTTTTGAGAAGCCTCTGACTATTGCCACTCTATGAAAATAGTAATCTACTCATAAAGACAATAATGACGATATCCATATTGATATAAAGTACTCCGGATAAAAAATTTGGCTAAAAATCACTCGTGGGGTTCGCTTATGAAATCCAAAAATTGGACCCAAAATAACGTCCCTCGGGGGACAAGGAGCTTGTGCTAAAAAGTTATGCAGCACCAACTCTCCATTCATGCCCCAAAGTAGTCCTCAAAGTCCAAGAAAACAGGAACTTAAATTAGAGAATCAACGGAATCAAAGCTGGGAACTTACGAATTAGGCAGAGATCTATTCACGGGAACAAACTAACAATTTCCCGCGAGCTCAATGTACAATTCCACACTAATTTTCCAAGATACAAAGTGCTCTAATCATGCAAAACATAGAGAAAGGTGAACTCAAAATCATAAAAAAGGGACATATATACTACCAACATTGGCCGCTAAAGTGACCTTTTTTACCACTAAAGAGGTACCGCTAAAGAGGATGGTAGACCACTTAAGCGGTCGCTGGTGATGTCACCTGGCTCCACCAAAGAGGACCCTTGGCTACTAAAGCAGACAAGGGTCCACCTAAGCGGCTGGTGCTAAGGCCATCAGGTACCGCTAAAGCGGCTTTGCTAAAGTGGTAAAAGGGGAACTTTAGCGGTTATACCAGATTATATACACCAACTATTTTCAGCTGTCTTTAAATATCTTGATCGGTTGTTTGGGATTCGTTTAGAGTTCAGTGCATGAAAACAAATATGCTACCCTACCAAAATCAAATCAGCATTCCAAACTCAACGAAACCATCAAAATTCCCAACAGAGGTCGTTCTAACATAAAGTGGGACCCCACCCACGCCCATTGTTCCATTTTTACCAAATTCCAACTAATAGCCCAAATTGAGGTTGGAAACCTCAAGACCATAACCAAAGGTCCCCCTAGCCTAAAGTCCATACTTTGAAGCTAATAGAATTGTCAAAATTGTCATTCGAGGTTGTTTACCTTATGTTTCAGCCAAAGACCATTTTCTCAACTTTAGAAGCTCCAAAATAGGGAAACTAGAAAAAAACCAAACAAACCGCCCGTAAACCAAACTATCAGTCCCAAAAAGTCATAAATGACTTGGGATAGCTATAGAAAAGTTTAAAATGCAGAAACAAGATGAAAAAGAGGAAAATGACTTAGAGGGTCATTACAACATCCACTACTAAAAGGACTTTCGTCCGTGAAAGTTCACAGTCAAGAAGTACCTCTCATGACCCGATACTATCCCCTAGTTGTAATACGGTGCTTAAATTCATGAGTGACCCTAAGCTAACCCATAGCATGGAATGCCATTAAGAATATTAAAATAACTAATATAATACTGTGCGAAAGCTAAACTAAAATGTTCACATCATAAAAAAAGCAGAATCAATACTGGATATCAAAACTAAGACTGTCTGATATAAATAATATGCTGATGTAACAACCCGTACCTTACCAAACCTATGTGATGACGTTGAACAATGGTTACTTAGGTGTCGAGATTCCATAAGTATGTATTTGGTAATGTTAATGATGAGAAAATTGAAATTTGGCTTCGTGCATGTGATTAGCCTTTCATAGGAGGTGCTTTGTGATTTTCATGGAGAACTTGTGGGGTTAAAAATGAGACTAAGAGTACCTCTAAACAAATTATATTAGGTCTAAGAAGTAAGTTAAAGAATAGGACTTGAAGTATCTAACCAAACCCGCGAAGAAAAGTCGAAAAATAAAATTTTTGAAAATTCTAAAGGAGGGGCACGCCAGAGGGCGTGCCACACCGCTCTGGGCTAAAATTTTTAGTCCATAGGCATAAATATGGCACGCCCAAGGGTGTGCCACGCTGGTTTTGCCACTTTTTCAAAGTTGGAAATTTTCTTAAGTCCTAAGGGTACCCAAGGACGTATTGAGCCAATTTTTTCCACGTTTCTTATAAAACCATGAGTATATACATGAAATGAGTAAAGTATTACAATGGTATGATAAAATTACTCGAGAACGAATTTGGAGTCAAAATGACGATTTTACCCTTTTGGTCAAAATAGGTCATACATGGCTAGAATCGCTTGGTTTAGGAATTGAGGCTACGAGTATGAATTTCATGAGTGGGAATATTGTTGTAACGTGTATGGAATGAAATAAACATGAGAAATTATTGATTTTATTGGGCTAAGTGAATTGGGCTCAATAAGAGGCCGAAAATGAGAAGAAAACATGGGTCACCCATTCTTCCATTGACTAAAGCCACACTTAGCATTAAATGCAAAGAATGGCTAAGGATGACCCCAAGGCCTATAAAAAGGGGCCAAAATCATTTTTTTTATCACATAACACTCTCATGCCAAATCTAGAATTATCTACAAGTATTTTCTCTCAACTTCAAACCCTAAGGCACTTCTTTGAGCAAGATCATCAATTTCCAAGCTTGGGTAAGTGATTATTCTTATGGATTAATATAGTATATGCATGGTAGAGTATGTAAATCATGTTGGTTATGCTTGGAAGTGTTGGACATGGTACTTTGTGTTTTTATATAAGATTTGTGATCCAAGAGATTCAAGCTTGAATTATGACTTGTGACTTTAATGAAAGAGCATGGTATGGATAAAATATGAACATGTATGGTGTGATTTTGTTATGAAACTTGTTATTTTCCTATAAGTGTAAATTGTGGGATTTTGGCCGATATGTGCTATGAGGTGTATTATGGTAAGTTGATGGATTATTTGTGATGTGGTGTGGATAAGAAAGGGTAAAGGAGAAGTATTGTGGTGAAATGTATTGATTATCATGTATTGGTCAATGTTGTGAATATTGTGGGATTTTTGGTAAGATAATTTCATAAATGGTATTGTCAAGGGGAAATGACATGTTAAAGCCAAACATGTGACTTGTTGTTATTGTATGTATTTGTATAAGGTAGTTGGTGGTTAATGTTGGTTCCATTATGTACTTGTGATGTAGAGTGAAACGTAAAGAAGGAGCGAAATTGTTGAGCTCACATATTTGATTGTGTACTTACATTGGGAAGATAAGGTATATAAGGTTACTCTGTCCGTATCTTTCTGCGGTAAATAGTATTCACATTGACATTACACTAGTCCTATTCCGAAATGTGCTAAGGTATCTTATTTCCGGTTTCCAATGGTTGCTATCATATGTTTCCTACTTATTAATTGGAGGTGAATCACATGTCTCACGTTCATGAACTAATGTTCCAAAAGTCAACATGGTTGTGTTCTAAAGTTTCAATAGCGATTATACTCATGTCTCGTGTTCATTGATTATGGTTCAATGGTTCCAATAGTGTTATGTTTCCAAGAATGTTATATTGCCAAGTTATTCATATGTCTCTCAGTCATTGATTATTGATCCAAAGTTTCAAGTAAAGCTATGACTATCAAAAGTAACAATCTCTCACAAGTGCTTGTATCGATCTCTCATAAGCAAGAGTATCAATCTCTCACAAGTAAAGGTATCAATCTCAAAAGTAAAGAAATGAAGTAAGAAAAAGTAATGCATATTGATTATGTTCATTTATCCATGGGGTGAAAACACCTGCATAAGGATGTTATACTATCCATGGGGTGCAAGAACACCCGTATGCTGATGTTACTTTATCCATGGGGTGCAAAGGACACCCGCATGACGATATGATCTTATCCATGGGGTGAAAAGAACACCTGCATGACGATGATATGTTATCCATGGGGTGAAAAGAACACCTGCATGATGACGGCCCAGACAACATATGTAAAGTAAAGTAAAGGAAAGAGAAAGAATGAATGTAATATACATGGTTTCCAAAGTACAAAATAGTGACTCATCTACATTGTGACCTATCTATATTGATTATGCATTTGAACTTGAGTTCTTTGACATACTTACATATCTTACCAGTTTCATATGGCCTTACATACTCAGTACATTCTTCGTACTGACCCCTCTTGGGAATTTATTTTTCTTACTGCAGGCGCAGGTGCTAGTAGACCTCCGCAGTAGATTATCGGGTATTTACATCTCTTTGGTGAGATCCAGTTGCTTTGGGGCTTCACACGTCACATGTGTACACTAGGTTTCGATATTATGTAAATATTGTATATACATGGTCATGTATCTGTAGAGGCTTTGTAGATGGTTGTGGGAAGACAAATGTAAGAAGTGTATGTCCATGATGACTTGATGGCCCTGTCGGCCAAGTTGCACATATGTATATATTTATCACATGTTCCAGGATTTCTGTTTTGAGTATGATAAGTTCTTATGTGGTAATGGTATTTCTTAAGACATACATATAAACGAACATAAGCAAAGATTGGTTCTCTCGAGCCATATCGGCTTCGGGTGCCAATCACGCCTCGTTGGAAGTCGGGGCGTGACAAAAGTGGTATCAGAGCAGGTCATTCTAAGGGTGTCTACAATGTCGTGTCTGAGTAGAGTCTTACTTATTAATGTGTTGTGCACCACATTTATAAGTAGGAGGCTACGGGACATTTAGGATGTTTTTTCTTTTCTTCATTCTAGATTGTGCAATAGAGCCAGTGTTGTAAGTTGAATTGTATCTGATCATGGTAATTAAAAGACTATACCGCAAGTGTATAGTAGCTGTTTTGGTTGATATTATTAAGTTGGAAATGGTGGATCCTGATGATTATAATGAGTATGGATTGGTTGGTTTTTATGCCACGGTAAAGTGCCAAGTTAAGGGGTTACAATTTCATTGTCCACAAAAGAATGTCTTGAATGAAAGGGTACATATGTCACTTAGTCAGAGTGAAGGATACTAGTCTGTCCCCGTAGGGTGTACGAGTGTAGTAGTACCGACACAAGACGACACATCGAGAATGTGCATTAATTATAGGCAACGGAATGAAACATCAGGTAGCTTTTATGTATCGGGTATATATGTGAGTTGTGCATTAATTATAGGCAACGGAATGAAGCATCAGGTAGCTTTTATGTATCGGGTATATATGTGAGCTAAAGAATTGCATTATGATAAGAGCACATCATTCACGATATCCTATTTGGTAGGGAGTAATCAATATGTACCATGAATTGGAAGTGACCTATTGATAAGATTACATGGAATGAATATTGCGAAAGTTATGCTTCAGTAATTGAAGTAATAACAAGTAAAGGTAAGGCGTTTGGAATCTGAAGGTTATAGGCTATGTAGAGATTCTTTGTTGTTGGAAACAGATGTGATGCCATATGGGTAATCGTTGATAGACTTATTAAGTTCACACAATTGTGAAAATATTTTTTTCAGAAGATATTGGGTGGCTTTTCGTCTTCAGACAGATGGACAAGAAAAGTTCATTTAGTAGTTCATTGGCGATGCTTTGAGAGTGTATGTGAGATCTATCTCAGATTGCGTCCAGTAAAGATGTATCAGTAATAAAGAAATAGCTCCTGTAAAGGCACTATTGGAGATATTAGCACGTAGAAGGAGTCACAAGGAAGACCAAAAGAAAAAAAAGAGGGGGGGGGGGGGGGTTGTGATTATAGATGATTAAGTACTCTTAAAAGCGTTACTCATGAAATGGAATTCATAAAGCAGGGGAAAGTGACCCTATACTACATGCCATGTGAAATTGTCGAAAGTGTATAAGGATTTCTTTTCATATTTTTCCCATTGAAAATATACAAAGTTCGGAGGATCTCACTAGGAAAAGATAGCTATGGCTATTCTAAACCGACAAGTGTGAAGGTTAGTAAATAAAGATGTACTTTCTGTAAAAGTCCTTTGGAGAAAACAACACTGTTGCACATGGAAGAAAAGGTTCAAAATGAGGAAGCAGACCAATAACAAGTAAGTAGCTATGAGCTTCACGTGTCTATATATGTATAGGCGAATACAGAGATGCATGTGTTGTAATTTACACGACATCGTTAACATTCGAGGATGAATGTTTATAGGGGGGGGGGGAGAATGTAACACCCCGTACCTTACCAAACCTATGTGATGACGTTGAACAATGGTTACTTAGGTGTCGAGATGCCATGAGTATGTATTGTGTAATGTTAATGATGAGAAAATTGAAATTTGGCTTCGTGCATGTGATTAACCTTTCATAGGAGGTGTTTTGTGATTTTCGCGGAGCACTTGTGGGGTTCAAAATGAGGCTAAGAGGACCTATAAACAAAGTATATTAAAGCTAATAAGTAAGTTAAAGAATAGGACTTGAAGTATCTAACCAAACCCGCGAAGAAAAGTCGAAAAATAAAATTTTTGAAAATTCTAAGGGAGGGGCGTTCCATAGGTCGTTCCAAGCTGCTCTGGTCTAAAATTTTTAGTCCAGAGGCAGCAAGCTGACGCGCCCAAGGGTGTGCCACGCTGGTTTTGCCACTTTTTCAAAGTTGGAAATTTTCTTAAGTCCCAAGGGTACCCGGGGATGTATTGAGCCGATTTTTGCCACATTTCTTATACAACCACGAGTATATACATGAAATGAGTAAATTATTACATTGGTATGATAAAATTACTCGAGAACAAATTTGGAGTCAAAATGACGATTTTACCCTTTTGGTCAAAATAGGCCATACATGGCTAGAATCGCTTGGTTTAGGAATTGAGGCTACGAGTATGAATTTCATGAGTGGGAATATTGTTGTAATGCGTATGGAATGAATTAAACATGAGAAATTATTTATTTTATTGGGTTAAGTGAATTGGGCTCAAAAAGAGGCCCAAAATGAGAAGAAAACATGGGTCACCCATTTTTCCATTGACTAAAGCCACACTTAGCATTAAATGCAAAGAATGGCTAAGGATCAACCCAAGGCCTATAAAAAGGGGCCAAAATCAGATTTTTTTTATCACATAACACTCTCATGCCAAATCTAGAATTATCTACAAGTATTTTCTCTCAACTTCAAACCCTAAGGCACTTGTTTGAGCAAGATCATCAATTTCCAAGCTTGGGTAAGTGATTATTCTTATGGATTAATATAGTATATGCATGGTAGAGTATGTAAATCATGTTGGTTATGCTTGGAAGTGTTGGACATGGTACTTTGTGTTTTTATATAAGATTTGTGATCCATGAGATTCAAGCTTGAATTATGACTTGTGACTTTGATGAAAGAGCATGGTATGGATAAAATATGAACATGTATGGTGTGATTTTGTTATGAAACTTGTTATTTTCCTATAAGTGTAAATTGTAGGATTTTGGCCGATATGTGCTATGAGGTGTATTATGGTAAGTTGATGGATTATTTGTGATGTGGTGTGGATAAGAAAGGGTAAAGGAGAAGTGTTGTGGTGAAATATATTGATTATCATGTATTGGTCAATGTTGTGAATATTATGGGATTTTTGGTAAGATAATTTCATAAATGGTATTGTCAAGGGGAAATGACATGTTAAAGCCAAACATGTGACTTGTTGTTATTGTATGTATTTGTATAAGGTAGTTGGTGGTTAATGTTGGTTCCATTATGTACTTGTGATGTAGAGTGAAACGTAAAGAAGGAGCGGAATTGTTGAGATCACATATTTGATTGTGTACTTACATTGGGAAGATAAGGTATGTAAGGTTACTCTGTCCGTATCTTTCTGCGGCAAATAGTATTCACATTGACATTACACTAGTCCTATTCCGAAATGTGCTAAGGTATCTTATTTCCGATTTCCAATGGTTGCTATCATATGTTTCCTACTTATTAATTGGAGGTGAATCACATGTCTCACGTTCATGAACTAATGTTCCAAAAGTCAACAAGGTTGTGTTCCAAAGTTTCAATAGCGATTATACTCATATCTCTTGTTCATTGATTATGGTTCAATGGTTCCAATAGTGTTATGTTTCCAAGAATTTTATATTGCCAAGTTATTCATATGTCTCTCAGTCATTGATTATTGATCCAAAGTTTCAAGTAAAGTTATGACTATCAAAAGTAACAATCTCTCACAAGTGCTTGTATCGATCTCTCATAAGCAAGAGTATCAATCTCTCACAAGTAAAGGTATCAATCTCAAAAGTAAAGAAATGAAGTAAGAAAAAGTAATGCATATTGATTATGTTCATTTATCCATGGGGTGAAAACACCTGCATAAGGATGTTATACTATCCATGTGGTGCAAGAACACCCGCATGCTGATGTTACTTTATCCATGGGGTGCAAAGGACACCCGCATGGCGATATGATCTTATCCATGGGGTGAAAAGAACACCTGCATGACGATGATATGTTATCCATGGGGTGAAAAGAACACCTGCATGATGACGGCCCAGACAACATATGTAAAGTAAAGTAAAGGAAAGAGAAAGAATGAATGTAATATACATGGTTTCCAAAGTACAAAATAGTGACTCATCTACATTGTGACCTATCTATATTGATTATGCATTTGAACTTGAGTTCTTTGACATACTTACATATCTTACCAGTTTCATATGGCCTTACATACTCAGTACATTTTTCGTACTGACCCCTCTTGGGGAATTTATTTTTCTTGCTGCAGGCGCAGGTGCTAGTAGACCTCCGCAGTAGATTATCGGGTATTTGCAACTCTTTGGTGAGCTCCAGTTGCTTCGGGGCTTCACGCGTCACATGTGTACACTAGGTTTTGGTATTATGTAAATATTGTATAGATATGGTCATGTATCTGTAGAGGCTTTGTAGACGGTTGTGGGAAGACAAATGTAAGAAGTGTATGTCCATGATGACTTGATGGCCCTGTCGGCCAAGTTGCACATATGTATATATTTATCACATGTTCCAGGATTTCCGTTATGAGTATGATAAGTTCTTATGTGGTAATGGTATTTCTTAAGACATGCATATAAACGAACATAAGCAAAGATTGGTTCTCTCGAGCCATATCGGCTTCGGGTGCCAATCATGCCTCATTGAAAGTCGGGGCGTGACAGGTGAAAATCTAACTGTCTGTCTGAAAGCCTCTAAATCATATGAGTTGTTGGGACAAGCCCCTAACTAACTCCAACTATCTTAAACTAAATAGTACTGAAAGGAAATATTGATGATTGGCCCTCGAATGATGAAGACTCACCGACACTGCTGCTGATATATTATGGAATCATACTAAGTGTAGTTCAGATGCTGAACATCTGCACCTATATTATAAGACAATATAGTTCCAAAAAAGGTATGTAATCATTACTTTGAATGTACTGAGTATTTGGGATGGAAAAATACTGATATAGGCTGAACATTATGCATGTGACATGGTAAACGGATGCAAGATCGAGTAATAAACATGTACTATATGATAAGCTAAACAAATAAATACAGGGTCATGCAAGTATCTGAATCTAAACTATGAAGTGTGGACTGTGGTAACCAATATACCCCAATTTGAGCTAACCGAGGTCCACAGTTGGAAGGGTGTTCAGTACCCTACCAAGGGTACGAACACTGACTGACGTGGATCCATTAAAGTTGTAACACCCCATACCTTCCCAACCCTACTTGACAACGTTGAACAATGTTTACTTCGGTGTCGAGAGCCATAAGTATGTATTTTGTAATGTTATTGATGAGATAATTGATATTGGGCCTCGTACATGTGATTAGACTTTCGTAAGAGGTGTTTTGTGACTTCGTGGAGCATTTGTGGGGTTAAAAACGAGATTTGGAGGACCTACAAACAAAGGATATTAAAGGTTAGAAGTAAATTAACCAATAGAACTTGAAGTATCTAACCAAACCCGCAAAGAAAAGTCGAAGAATGAAAATTTTCAAAAAAAATAGGCCAGGCGCGCCAGAGGGAGTGCCAGGCCGCTTTTTGCCCAAAATTTTTGGGCACAGGAAGCAAGGTGGCGTGCCCAAAGTCATGCCAGGCTGCTTGTGCACACCTCTCAAATGTTGGTAATTTTTCTAAGTCTCAAGGGTGCCCGAGGGCGTACCGGGCCGCTTTTTGCCACATTTATTCTACAACCACGAGCCTATACATGGTATAATTAAAGTATTATATTGTCATTCCATTTTGATAAGATTATTCGTGGACGAATTTGGCATCCAAATGACGTTTTTACCCTTTCGGTCAAAATAAGCCATACGTGGCTAGAATCACTTATTTTTGGGATTGAGGCTACGAATATAAATCGCATGAGTGGGAATATTGTCGTAACATGTATGAAATTATTTAAACATGAGAAATTATTGATTTTATTGGATTAAGTGAATTGGGCTCAATAAAGGCCCAAAATAAGGAAAAAGACATGGGCCAAATGGGTCAAATGACCCATTCTTCCATTGACCTTCTAGACATGGCATTTAATGCTATAAAGAGTGGATAAGGATGAATTGAGGGCTTATATAAAGGGCCAAAAATCTGATTTTATTCATTACAAACACACATGCTTTTCTATGCTTTTCTAGACAATTCCAAGAAAACCCATTTAACTTTTAAAACCCTAAGTCATCTCTTGGAGCAAGATCATCATTTTTCAAGTTTGGGTAAGTGTTTAATCTTATGGTTCAACATATTATATGTATGATAGATTATGTAGATCATGTTGGTTATGCTTGGAAGTGTTGAACATGGCACTATGTGTTTTTGTAAAAGATGTGTCATCTATGGAATTTAAACTTGAAAGATGACTTGTGGTTTTGATGAAAGAGCATGGTATGGATGAAATATAAACATGTATGGTGTGATTATGTTATTAAAATTGTTATTTTTCTATAAGTGTAAATTATGGGATTTTGGCCGATATGTTGCTATGAGGTGTATTAAGGTGACTTGATGGATTAATTGTGATATGGTGTGAATGAGAAAGTGTAAAGGAGAAACTTTGTTGTGAAATGCTATTGGTATATGATGTTGTGGTCAATGCATGGCATTATTGGGGTATTGTTGGTATGGCAATGCCATAAATGGTATTGTAGAGAAGGAAATGACATTTTAACGGCAAACATGTAACTTATTGTCGACATATGCATTTGTAAGGTAGTTGGTGGTTAATGTAAACTTCGTTATATATTTGTGTTGTAGAGTGAAACATAAGGAAGGATATGGACTATTGTATTCATATATAGGCTTGTGTATTCATACTTGGAAGGGAAGGTATGTAAGGTTACTATGTGTGCATCCTTCTGCAGCACATAGTATTCACTTTGACATTACACTTGTGCTATCCCGAAATGTGTTAAGGTATCCTATATCCGGTTATCAATTGTCATTATCACATGTTTCCTACTCATTGATCAATTGTGATTCACATGTCTCATATTCATTGACTAATGTTCCAAGAGCCTAATAAGGTTGTGTTCCAAAGTTCCAATAGTGGTTATACACGTCTCTTATTCATTGATTATTGTCCAATGGTTCCAATAATGTTATGTTTCCAATAATATTATGACTATCATTGTTTTAATCTCAAAGGTAAAGAACAAAGTAATGCATATATGTGGTTAATGATTGAGTATGGGTGGTAGCTTTGGGGGCGAAATGCCTAGCTCAAGCCGATCCCGAGATAATTGGATCAGGAGGCAGTCCCAGAGGCATAAGCCTAGCTCGGACCGATCATGACAGGGGGTAGCTCTAGAGGTAAGAACCTATCTCTAGCCGAACCTGCTATGTTGTTTTATGGGTGGCAGCTCTAGAGGTGATAACCTAGCTCGAGCCGAGCCCTACATATTGATTCATGGGTGGTAGCTCTAGAGGCATAAGCCTAGCTCTAGCCGATCCCAACATAACGTTATGTTATATAAAGACCCACTGATCAGTCGGGGCTCGGGTACATAGTGACACAAGAGATGATGTATAAGCATAGAAGTAAAGAAGCAAAGAGATAAAATGAAAGAAATACATATGGTTTCCAAAGTGTAGAATTGTAACTTATCCATATTAAGTATTCACTTGTATTTGAGTTCATTGACGTATTTACATATCATACAGTTTCTTATGAGCCTTACATACTCAGTACATTCTTCGTACTGACGACCCTTGTGGGACTTACCTTACTTGCTGCAGGCGCAGGTGCTAGTAGGCCTCCACAGTAGGTTGCCAGTTGTTGCGGATCATTGGTGAGCTCCAGTTAGTTTGGGGCTTCTCCGAGTCACAGTTGTACATGTGTTTTGGTATTGTACATGTTTTATAAAGCGGGGACTTGTCCCAACCTTCAGGTGGTCTCGTAAATGCATCTGTTAGAGGCTTTTGTAGATGTATGTGGGTATATGAATGTAAGATGACTTGATGGCCTCAACGGCCAAGTTTCACATATGTATATATATATCACATGTTCCACAATTTTCTTTTTTAGCCTTTTATGCTCGTACATGATAGTGGTATTTCTTATGTCATGCATATGAATGAATATAAGCAAAGCTTGGTTCTCTCGGGCCTTATCGACTACGGGTGCCAATCCGCCTCAATGGGATTTGGGGCATGACAAAAGTGATGTCCAAAAGGGTTAAGTTGTCAAGCCTAGTCTGATGGGTGGCCCTGTAGAACCTACGGTGGCGCCATATTTCTTGGACTTACGGACTTCTACTAAAAATCTCAGCCTAACTGACGGGTGAGCCTTCATCCATGTGTTTGCTTGGTGCTAAGTACTACTCCCAACTGAATGACACTGATAACTGAAATGCTTAATAGTAGTAATATTCTGAAGACTGAAAATAGATGCATTATCTGAGAGCATTCAAACGTGTAATCTGGAGAATATAAAAGTCATAAATTTATAAAATCCTAGGTCATCGGGTGTTCATAACTCGCCATCTCTGAAGAATGCAACTATCATGACAATTTCTATAAACTGAATAACGTAAGGAATTTCATGGCTCAAGTTCAAAATTCATGGATTTAACAATATAATTAGGGTTCATAATTTGGGACATGTACTAGTACTAAAATTCATGGTAAAACATGGATTACAACTCATTAATACCAAGAGAATGAGATATCAAGGAATTTACAACCTTCATGAACCCTAAACTCTGAACAAGGAATTAAACTTGAGAAATTGGGTTAACTTTGGGACTCAATGGGTGAATGAAAACCCAAATATGAAATCCCACATACCTAGAGGTGAAAACCCTGAAGAAATCCTTAAACTTGGGAGCTTGAAGTTGAAAACCCTAACTCTGCCTTGGAGAAAGAAAAAAAAATCACCTCTTTTGATTTGAAATTTCTAAGCATCGAGTGTTTTCTATGTAATGAGGGCTTAGGGTAATATTAACCCTAGTACTCAGCTTTGGGAAGGCTTAAATGATGTATTTTTGATGTTAAAACAGTGGGAAAGGACTGAGGTACCCTTATAAAAACGTATTGGAAAAACTGCTAAGAGGAGCCCACGAGACCTTCCCACGATCGTGGGTTCTACCTACGATCGTGGTCCGGGATGGATTTTGAGCTTCTCTGATCATGATCAGAAAGGACATGGTACGATCATGGGACCCACTCACGATCGTACCTTGGTCCATAGCTTGGAAGTTCAAGCCGGATCAAGCCTTTAATCGTGGTTTCAAAGCACGGTCATGGTTTCCTCTCGTGGTTGGAAGGTATACATGTAAAATTTCTGATTTTTTGGGACTGTTTTGATTAGGAGGGAGCATGGTACGATCGTACGTTGTAACCACGATCGTACCTACATTTGTATGTTCTCACTGTTGGACAATGCGTCACTAAAATGGCCATAACTCTTAGCCTTGACATCAGATTAAGGAAAATTTGGATGCGTTGGAAAGGTAATTCAAATATCTATCATTTGGTTGGTATTGAGCTCAAAAATTTCCCAGAACCTAGGATTTATACTAGTTTGAAGTTGACTATGGTAAGATTCTTCACAAGAAAATCACAGGAACAGAAGATTTCAACTTGGCTATGAGCTAGGAGTTACTTGAGGCCTTAATACATGTCTAAATCACTTATACTGAAGCTGAAACATGAAGTTCAAATTCACATGTACTTGAAGTATGGTTCTAATCTTAGCTTGGATTTTTGGGGTGTTACAATATCTCCCCCTTGGGGTCATTCGTCCCCGAATGAAACTAACAAAGCTGAAAAGTTAGGGAAGGAGCTGAAATCCCAATACTGAAACTCTAAGATCTGAATACTGACATGATACTGAGTCTATAACTGATACATGGACTGACTTGAACTCGTGAATGCATGATATGACATGAGAATAATTAAGTGACATGGAATAGAAAGAATTAATTAAGGGAAAACTATTACCCTGAGTTAGAGTAGGGTTTGAAGTTAAAAGATGGGGGTACTTGGTCATCATATCTACCTCTGCTTCCCAAGTAGCTCCCTTAACAAGCTGATTTCGCCAAAGGACCTTTACCAAAGCGACCTCCTTATTCCTCAACCTACGAACCTGATGGTTAAGGATCTCAACCGGGACCTCCTCATAAGAAAGGCTATCCTTTACACCTACAATGTATATAGGCACAACCAATGCTAGATCACCAATGCACTTTTTCAACTGAGACATTTGAAAAACTGGATGCACCGATGCTAAGTCCGTGGGTAGGTCTAACTCATAGGCTACATTGCCAAAATGACCCACTATCTTTTAAGGACCAACATAGTGGGGACTGAGTTACCCTTTCTTACCAAACCTTTTCACCCCTTTCAAGGGTGAAACTCTCAAGTAAACCAAATCACCAATAGCAAACTCAAGTTCCCTTCTCCCCACATCTGCATAAGACTTCTGATGACTCTGAGCTATTTTCAGTCTTTCTCTAATTAACTGAACTTTCTCCATTGCCTCATGGACTGAATCTGGCCCTATCAAGGTAGCCTCACCAAATTTGAACCACCCAATAGGAGACCTACACATCTGACCATAAAGAGCTTCGAACGGGGCCATCTGAATACTAAAATAATAACTGTTATTACAAGCAAACTCAATCAAAGGAAATTGGTCCTCCCAACTACCTTTAAAACGATCACACATGTCCTCAACATATCCTCTAAAGTCAAAATTGTTCACTCTGCCTGACCATCTATCTGCAGGTGAAAAGCTGTACTAAGGTGAACTTGGGTACCAAAAGACCTTTTGGAATGTCTTCCAGAACTGAGAGGTGAACTGAGTACCCCTATCTGAAATGTGGTATGAGGGACACCATGTAACTTCACTAATTCTCGAAGATAGAGTTTATTATAATTTGCGGCAAAGTTGGAAGTGTTAACTGGCAGAAAATGGGCTGACTTAGTCATTCGGTCTATGATAACCCAAATAGAATCATGCTGACGATGAGTATGAGACAACCCTATAATGAAATCCATATTCACCACTTCCCACTTCTAAGTAGGAATACTTATATCCTGAAGCTTACCACCAGGTCTCTGGTGTTCAACCTTAACTTGTTGGCAATTTGGACACTTAGCCATAAATTTTGTGATATCTTTCTTCATGCCATTCCACCAATAGACTTCCCGTAGGTCACGTTACATCTTGGTGGCTCCTAGATGAATAGAATACCGATAACTATGAGATTCTGTTAGTATCCATTGTCTTAAGTCATCCACATTTGGAACGCATAGTCTGCCATGACAATGAAGAACACCATCTCCCACTTGGGAGAAAACCTCAACCTTCTGACTCTAGACCACTTCTTTCAACTTAAGAAAAATAGGATCACTATCTCTCTTTTCTTTTACCTCAGCTATTAATGAAGATTCAGAACTATTTAGAATCAAGGTATTACCTTTGGCTGAATAAACCAACCAAATTCCCTATCTAGCAAGCTGGTGAAGTCGCGAACTAACTCTTTCTTCTCATCCTCAATATGAGCAACACTTTCCATAGACAATCTACTAAGGGCGTCGGCCACAACATTAGATTTACCCAAATGGTACAAGACACTCATATAATAGTCCTTCAATAACTCTAGCCACCTTCTTTGCCGAAGATTTAGATCTTTCTGGCTGAAAGACTCTTGTGATCAATAAACACATCAACATAAATCCCATAAATATAGTGCCTCCAAATCTTTAAGGAAAAAACAACTACTGGAAACTCAAGATCATGAGTCGGGTAATTCTTCTCATGAGGCTTGAGCTGTCTAGAGGCATATGTTATAACCTTACCATGCTATATCAACACACAACCAAGTACCACTCTGGAAGTATCACAATAAACCATAAAACCATCTGAACCCATTGGCAGAGTCAAAACTAGAGCGGAGGTGAGTCGAGTTTTCAACGCCTGAAAACTCTTCTCGCAAGAATCGGACCACTAAAATTTGACTTTCTTCTGAGTCAATCTAGACAGTGGAGAAGCAATAGAAGGAAAATCGCTCAACAAACCGTCTGTAGTAACCAACTAAACCCAAGAAACTCTTGATATATGATGGAGAGATGGGTCTAGGCCAATTCCTAACTGCTTCGATCTTTTGAGGAACAACCCGAATGCCTTTACCGAAAATAATGTGACAAAGGAATGTTACTGATTTTATCTAGAATGCACACTTGCTGAACTTAGTGAATAATTGGCGATCTTTGAGAATCTGCAATACAATCCTCAAATGGTCCGCATGTTCATTCTCACTCCGAGAATAAACGAGGATGTCATCAATAAAGACAATGACGAACAAGTCCCAATACTACTTGAATACCCTGTCCATCAAGTCCATAAAAGTTGCAGGAGCATTCATTAGTCCAAAAGATATAACAACAAATTTGAAGTGACCATACCGAGTTCTGAAGGCTGTATTCAAAATGTCACATTCTCTGACTTTGAGCTGATGACAGCCAGTTCTGAGATCTATCTTAGAGAAGTAATTTGCACCCTAAAGGTGGCCGAACAAGTATTGACTGTGACTTTATTCAACTGACGGTAGTCGATGCACATTCTGAGAGAACCATCTTTCTTTTGCACGAAAAGAACTTGAGCACCCTATGGAGAGATATTGGTTCTGATAAAACCTTTGTATAAAAGATCTTTTAGCTGCTTCTTTAATTCTTTAAGCTCAGTTGGAGCCATTCGATAGGGTGGAATTAAGATTGTCTAGGTATCTGGGAGGAGATCTATTCCGAAGTCAATTTCCCGTTAGAGAGGAACTCCAGGCAGATCTTCGGGAAACACTTTTGGGAATTCATTAACTACTAGAACTGAATAAAGAGTTGGGGCCTCAGACTTTTAATCCTTAACCCATATAAGATGATAGATTCACCCTTTGGAAATCATTTTTCTATCCTTAAGGTAAGAGACAAACCGATCTATAGGCACTGAAGTATTACCCTTCCACTATATGACTGGCTTATTTGGGAATTAAAATCGGACTACTCTCTTTCTATAATCAATAGAGGTATAGCAAGAGTGGAGGCAATCCATGTTAAGAATAACATCATAATCTAGCATGTCTAGCTCTACAAGAGCAACTGAGCCATAATCTAGCATGTCTAGCTCTATAAGAGCAACTGAGATGACTTTTGAGAAACTGTGATCGGATAATTTCTGTATACCCTTCTAGCTATGACTGAATCACCAATTGGAGTAGAGACTAAGAAGGGTTCTGAAAGGATTTCAGGACTGACACCGAAGTCTACAGTTATGTAAGGAGTCATGAAAAAAAAGTGTGTCTCCAGGATCTAATAATTCATAAACATGAATATGAAAGAACTAAAACGTACCAGTGACTACATCATGAGAACCTTTCTGATCTTGTCGGGTCTGAAGGGCATAAAAACTATTGTGACATTGCCCACTGGCTGCACTAGATGAGGCACCCTACTGAGTTGGGTGACCTACTGGAGCTGCTGAAGAGTTAGACTGATTCTGCTGATGAGTATCTCTGCCCCTCTGCGAAGCCACTGGACACTACCTCAATCTATGGCCTAGATTTCCACACCCAAAACAAGCATCACTGCCAGCCATGCACTCACCCTTATGGTTCTTACCACAAAATAAATTAGTACGACCACTAGTAATATTGCCTCGGGACTTAGAGCCTGGTGCCCTATCCCGATTATCCTCCCTGAAATTGGGAACTGGAGTACTAGCAGATGATGGGGCTGGAGTTGAAGGTTTTTGCAAAACTGAGAACGATTACCACCATCTGACCTCTACTGAAAGAAATTAAAACTACCTATTCTGGACCTCGTACTATCTCTTTCTCTTTCCTTGACTTTCTCTTCCTCAATTTGTTGAGCATGAACCATCAACCTGGAGATGTCCATCATCTTAACCAACATAGAAGTCCTACACTCTTTGACCACATCCTCAAAAATACCAGACACAAACTTACTCATATGGGCCTTGGAGTTTGCAACCATGATTGAAGCAAACTTTGCAAGCTGAGTAAACTTAAGAGAATACTCCTTCACACTCATGCTACCCTACTTCAGGTTAATAAACTCCTGAACCTTAGCCTACCTCAACTCAAGTGGGAAGAACCTGTCCAGAAAAGTAGAAACAAACTCATCCTATTCTATTGGTCCTACTTCTGCACCTCTATCCTTTTTCCACTGCTTGCACCAAGTGTGAGGTACTCCTTTCAATTGATAAGTAGCCAAGTCAGCACTCTCAACTGGAGTGACATCTATAATTTCTGTAACCTTCTGAATATCATGAAAAAACTCTTACGGATCTTCCTCAGTCTTAGAACCATGGAACTCAGGAGGATTCATTTGAGTAAAGTCCCTGACTCTAGCCGCTGCCGTGTTACCAGTGGGTTTGACTAGGGCAACGGCCTGCTGATTAGTCTTGGTGGTCATGGCCTGAGCTACCACCATGAAAGCATCCCTTCATTTAGTATGAGATACTTGTTCGTTCAATCGGTCTGCTGGAGCTGGTGGGGCTTACTGGTTCCTATTTCAATTTCTTCTTTTGTTGTCTCTTCTAGGAGGCATTTTCTGTAAACACGTAGAACACGAGTTAGAAAAAGATTTTACTAGAGTTCACACTCTATCGCACAGTATGAACATGAAAGAAGTGAAACTTTTTCCTAAAACATTCCATAGCCTCTCACTCATAAGTGTGGCGTGCTTCACACCCATGAACAAGACTCTACTTTATGCGACTTTCAAACACCCTAGGACACTTTAACCCTAATGCTCTAATACCAAGTTTGTCACGACCCGAGACTACCCCCTAGTGGTAACACGGTGATTATAGTCATAAGTTACCCCAAGATAACCCACGACCCGGCATGACATTAAGAATACTGAAAATAACTAATATAATGTTGTGCGGAAGCTTAACTGAAATTTTTGACCATCATAATAAAAGCGGAATCAACATTGGATATCAAAACTAAGATTGTCTAACATAAATAATATGTTGAAAATATAATTGTCTTTCTAAAAGCCTCTAAATCATATGGTTGTTGGGACAAGCCCCCAACTCACTCCAACTGTCTGAAACTAAATAGTACTGAAAGAAAATACTGATGATTGGCCCTCGAATGATGAGGACTGTAACACCCGTATGTTTTCAAACCTAGTTGATTACCGTAATATGTATGGAATCATTTAGACATGGTATTGTTGGGGTATTATACATTAAATTTGATGGGCTGAATTTAATCTTGTGATTTGGGCTCAAAAGAGGCACAAAATTATATAAAAGACATGGGCCAAAATGGCAATGACCCATTCTTTCATGTTGACCAAGTAAACACAATTAATGTTGGCTAAGGATGACTTGAGGGACTATATAAGTCAAGGAAAATCATATTTTTATTCATATTCATACTCATGCCATTTCTAGAATTTCCAAAGATATTTCTTTTATTTTTCAAACCCTAAGCCATCACTCCCTTGGACAAGATCATCATCTTGAAAGCTTTGGTAAGTATTTATTCTCATGGTTTAGTATATTATATGATTAATATGGTGTATAAATCATGTTGGTTATGTTGGCAAAGTGTTGGACAGTTCACTATGTGTAAAACTGTCTATTTTTGGAATCGAAAAAGGGTTTTGCCTTGTAAACTTGAAAATGGACTTGTGGTCTTGAAGGAAGTGAACTTGACAGATTAAATATCAAAATTTAAGAAGTGGTTATATCCTTAACTTGTTTTATCTTTGTATATAATGTTTGGAATTGTTATTGCAAAATTGTGCATGGACTTGGTGGTGTATTGAAAGGAAAATATGGTTTTGGTAATATTCATGGGTGTGGAGAAACCATGGTTGTTAGTTGTCATCCGAGTTGACCTAAAACATGTAAATATAAGCTTATTTGTGTCCATGGACCATTTATTACAAAAAAAGGACCCTAAAATGACCCCTGGAGGCTGAAACGGGCATCCGCCCTCATGTCTAGAGCACCTGCGGGCGCAGATGCCAACGCAGGTGGATCTGGACAAGGCCAGAGGGGCACCTACAGACGCATGTCATCCATCTGTGGATGCAGGTGGCTCCATAGCCCTGTCTAGAATTTTATTTTGTGTGTTTTTGTCTCTCTTTGATCCCCGAAGCCTCCTATACCCTTCTTGGATGTAATTATCAACTTATGATACCTTTTGAATGACTTTAAGGGGTCGTTTGGAGGCATGTTGGATTATATCAATTGTATATGGTTGTTAATATGTTGTTATGAAAGGTATTGAGGTGACTTGATGGAATATTTGTGACGTAGTGTTAATGAGGAAGCATAAAGGGTACACGTGGTGTGAAATGCTATTGTTTTATGATGTCTTGGTCAATGTGTGGAATGTTATGGTGTTGTTGGTATAGTAATGCAGTGGATTTTATTGTAAAGTGGTGGAAATGATGTTATATGGCATTCATGTAGCTAATTGTCGTCTTGTGCACGTGAGCTCCGTTATAAACTTGTGTTGTATAGTAACACGTAAGGAAGGAGCTGGAGTATTGTATTCACGTATAGGACTGTGTATTCAAATTGTGAAGATAAGGTATGTAAGGTTACTCTTTCTTTATCAAAATGTTCTACGGTATCCCTTTTCAGGTTATCAATTATTGTTAATCACATGTTCCTTATTCATTGATCAATTGTGATTCACATGTTTCATGTTCATTGACTAATATTTCAAAGTTCCAATAATGTACAGTCACCAATGTATCAATCTCATAGAAGTAAAGAAATGAAGTAAAGTATAATCGTTTGAGTGTTCTTGGGGTGGTATCCCAGGGGTTAAAATACCTAGCATGGGTCGATCCCAATATCACAGTAACATCCCAGGGGCGACAGAAAAGCCTAGCATGGGTTATCACAGTAACATCCCAGGGGCGACAGAAAAACCTAGCATGGGTTAATCACATCCCAGGGGTTAAAACACCTAGCATGGGTTAATCTCATCCCAAGGGCGACAAAAAAGCCTAGCATGGGTAGAACGATAAAGATGAATAAATGTAAAGGCAAAAGGAGTAAAGGATGTAATGTACATGGTTTTACATATGCAGACCGATGTTTATCTGTACTGACTATTCTCTTATATTTGATTTCATGGAGGTACTTATATATCATGCAGTTTCATATAACCTTAGATACTCAGTACATTCTTCGTATTGACGTCCCTTGGGGGACTTACCTTACTTGCTACAGGAACAGGTGCTAGTAGACCTCCATAGTAGGTTGTGGGTCATTTGCAGATCTTTGGTGAGATCAAAATCGATCTCTGAAAAAAGAGGTGGAACTTTTTCGAGTCACATATGTACATTTGTTTTGGTATTGTAATGTTGTATAAAGTGGGGACTTCTCCCGACTTTAGGTTGGTTATGTATATGCATTTGTTAGAGGCTTTGTAGACGTATGTGGTGAGATGAATGAAAGAATGTATGTCCATTTTGGCTTGGTGTCCCTAACGACCAAGTTTCATATATATATATATCACATGTTTCCATGACTTCCGCCATTACCATCTTGTATCTATACGTGATGGTGATGTTCCTTGAATGACATGCATATGAATGGGCATGAATGAAGATTGGTTCTCTCGGGCCTTATCGACTTCGGGTGCTAGTTCGCCCCATTGGAATTCGAGGCGTGACAAGGACTCACCGACACTGCTGCTGATATAGTATGGAATCATATTAAGTGTGGTCCGGATGCTAAATGTATGCACCTATATTATAAGACAATATAGCGCAAAAGAAGGTATGCTATCAGTACTTTGAATGAGCTGAGTATATGATATGGAAAAATACTGATATAGACTGATGCATGTGACATGGAAACCGGATGCAAGACCGAGTAATAAACATGTACTGTATGATAAGTTGAACAACTGAATACAAGGTCATGCAAGTATCTGAATCTAAACTATGAACTATGGACTGTGGGAGCTATCGGTAATTGACGTACCCCAATCAGAGCTAACCGGGATCCAACCTGTAACCCCAGTTGGAAGGATGTTCAGTACCTTGCCAAGGGTACAAACACTGAATAATGTGGATCCACTAAAGTGATGTCCAAAAGGGCTAAGGTGCCAAGCCTAGTCTGACGGGTGACCCTATAGAACCTACGAAGGGACTTCTACTAAAGGTATCAGCCTAACTAATGGGTGAGCCTTCATCCCTACGTTCGCTTGATGCTAAGTACTACTCCTAACTGAATGACACTGATAACTAAAATACTCAATAGTAGTAATATTCTAAAGACTGAAAATAAATGCATTATCTGAGAGCATTCAAACATGTAATATAGAGAATATAAAACTCATAAAAATATGCATGAAATCCTAGGTCATCGGGTGCTCATAACCCACCATCTCTGAAGAAAACAACTATCATGACGATTTCTATAAACTTAATAAAGTAAGGAATTACATGGGTCAAGTTCAAAATTCATGGATTTAACAATGTAATTAGGGTTCATGATTGCGGACATGTACTAGTACTAAAAATCATGGTAAAACGTGGATTACAACTCATTAATAAGAGAATGAGATATCAAGAAATTTACAACCTTCATGAACCCTAAGCTCTGAAGAAGGAATTAAACTTGAGAAATTGGGTAACTTTGGGACTCAATGGGTGAAAGAAAACCCAAAGATGAAAGCCACATACCTGGAGATGAAAACCCTAAAGAAATCCTTGAACTTGGGAGCTTGAAGTTGAAAACCCTAACTCTGCCTTGGAGAAAGAAAAAAATCACCTCTTTTGCTCTGAAATTTCTAAGCGTCGTGTGTTTTTAATGTAATGAGGGTTTAGGGTAATATTAACCTTAGTAATAAGCTTTGGGAAGGCTTAAACGATGAAGTTTTGATGTTAAAAGAGTGGGAAAAGACTGAGGTGCCCTTATAAAAACGTACTACAAAAACTGTTAGGAGCAATCCACGAGACCTTCCCACGATCGTGGGTTCTACCTAAGATCGTGGGTTGTGATCATGGTTTGGGCTGGATTTTGAGCTTATCTGATCATGATCAAACGAACCATGGTACAATCTTGGGACCCACTTATGATCGAGCCTTGGTCTATAGCTTGGAAGTTTAAGCCGGATCAAGTTTTGAAGTCACGATCATGCCTTTAATCGTGGTCTCAAAGCACGGTCGTGGTTTGAAAGTATACATGTCAACTTTCAGATTTTTGCGACTGGTTTGATCATACGGGAGCATGGTACGATCATATGTTGTAACCACGATCGTACCTACGCTCGTATGTCCTCACTGCTGGACAGTGCTTCACTAAAATATCCATAACTCTTAGCTTCGACATTGGATTAAGGTGAATCTGGATGCGTTGGAAAGGTAATTCAAATATCTATCATTTGGTGGGATTGAGCTTAGAAATAGCCTAGAACCTAGGAGTTATACTCGTTTAAAGTTGACTATGGCAAGATTATTCACAACAAAACCACCAGTAAGGAAGATTTCAACTTGGCAATGAGATAGGAGTTACTTGAGGCCTTAATACATGTCTAAATCACTTCTAATGCAGCTGAAACATGAAGTTTAAATTCACATGTACTTGAAGCATGGTTCTAATCTTAGCTTGGATTTTCAGGGTGTTACAGTACCCAAAGGCTTGAATAGGTAAGGATACTGGGTCCACATGTCTTGCTTGGTGTCCTAGGTAGACTCTTTGACTAGACGATGCCTCCACTAAACTTTTACCACTGAAATCTCCCAAAAACACAACCATTTTATTTATTTGGCTAGGATAGCATCATGCTCCTCCACGAAAGTCAACCTATCATCCAACTTAACTAAATCCCACAGGAGCACATGAAATTTTTTTGGAATGTAAAGTCGTTGCATCGACACATGGAAAACAAGGTGAATGGCAGAGAATGTTAGAGGAAAGGTTAACTCATAAGTTGGCCTCAACCTTAATTTGAAACTCAAATGGCCCGATATACCTGGGGATGAGATTTCCCCTCCTTTAAAACTTCATCACACCCTTCATGGGCATCACTCGAAAGAAGCCATGGTCACCAACTCCAAACTCTAGCACTCAAAGCCAGTGGTCGGCATAACACTTTTGCCTACTTTAAGCTGCCGCCCGTAACCTATTTTGAATCATCCAAACCATACTCAAAGAATCACAAAGCAAGTCTGTTCACTTAGGTCTTGCCTTGAAAGCATCGAACCACCCTATCGGAGATCTACACCGCCTACCATATAATGCTTCAAATGAAGCTATTTGGATACTCGAATGGTAACTATTATTACATAAAAAACTCTACCAAATGGAGAAAATAATCCCACTAACCTCTAAAATCAATAACACAGGCCTGTAATATATCCTCCAGAACCTGAATAGTACACCTAGATTGGCCAATGGTCTGAGGTTAAAATGATGTGCTAAGATCAACTTGGGTACCCAACTTCTCCTGAAATTCCCTCCAAAAGTTAGATGTGAACTGAGAACCTCTATTAGCGAAAATGGACACTGGTACCCCGTGCAAATGGACTATCTTATGAACATAAATCTATGCCAACCTCTCTACACCGTTGGACATCTATATCAAAAGAAAATGTGTAGATTTATCCAACCGATCAATAATGACCCAAATACTATCAAAACCTTGAGAAGTGCACGACAAACCCATAATGAAATCCATAGTAATCCGCTCCTACTTTCACTCATGAATGGGTAGCCTCTAAACCAAACCACCAGGTCTCGAATGCTCAGACATCACCTACTGACAACACAAACATTGAGATGCAAAGTTCTTTATATCCCTCTTCATCCTGCACCACCAGTAATGTTGCCTCATATTTCTATACATATTAGTTGCGCTAGGATTAATCTAATATATAAAACTATGAGCCTCCTACAATACCAACTGAATAACATTACCAACCCTTAGAACTTAAATACAGCGGCCCTCAAATCTCAAAATGACCTTTAAATCTAAGGCGGCCTTCCTGGCCTCACACCACAGCACCTGATCTCGAATTCTACACAAATGACTATCCTTAAACTGCGGCACTCAAATCTACTCATTCAAAGTAGACCTAGACTCAACACTATCAACAAACCTCTTTTGGTCTGAAATATCAAGCCAAACCAACTTGTTGGCTAAGGACTTAATGTCCAAGGCCAATGGTCACTCCAAAATTGAAAGAAAGGAAAAACTCCCCATTCTCACAACCTTCCTATTCAAGGCATCCTCTACCACATTTGCCTTGCCCAGATGGTGTAAAATAGAAATGTCATAGCCTTTCAACTCAAGGCATCCGCTACTACATTTGCATTGTCCAGATGGTATAAAATAGAAATGCCGTAGTCTATCAGTAATTCTAGCCACCAGCGCTGCCTAGAATTAAGGTCCCTCTTAGTAAGTATATACTGCATGCTATGATGGTCTATGAGTATCTCACAATGAACACCATAAAGGTAATGCCTCTAAATTTTAAGTACAAAAACTACCGCCACCAACTTGGCCCTGCTACATTAGAACACAACCCAAACCAACACCTAAAGCATCACAATAGACTAAAAATCCCTGGCCCTCAACTGGATGAGTCAAAATCAAAGTTGATATAAGCAAGGGCTTCAGCTTCAGAAAGCTCGCCTAATACTCATCGGACCACTGGAACGGAACATCCTTCCTTGTCAATCTGGTCAACACTGCTGTTATAGAATAAAACCCATCAATGAACCATCTGTAGTAACTTGCCAACCTAGCTAAACAAAAAACCTTGGTAGGAGTAGTGGGCTTAGCCCAATCAAGAACTGCCTCAATCTTTGTCGAGTCTTCCATAATACCATCCTTGGACACCACGTGCCTCAAGAATGTTACAGACTTAAGCCAGAACTAGAACTTTAAAAACTTTGTACAAAGTTGCTGATATCTCAAAGTGTGGAGCACAATCCTCAAATGTTGCTCGAGCTCCTTCCTACTCCTCGAGAAAACAAGGATGTCATCAATAAACACAATCATGAAGGTGTCCAAATAGGGCCTGAACATGTGGTTCATCAAGTCCATGAACGTTATTGGGGAATTGGTCAACCCAAAAGACATCACCAGGAACTTGTAATGGCTATAACAAGTCCTGAAGGTTGTCGTAGGGATGCCCGTCGCTCGAATACTTAACTGATGGTAGCTGGATCTGAAATCAATCTTTAAAAGCATGGTTGTCCCTAGAGTTGGTCAAATAAATCATCAATTTGCTACATCAAATACTTATTCTTTATAGTCACTTTATTCAACTATCGATAGTCGATACACATACGCATAGGGCCATCTTTCTTCTTCACAAATAGGACAGGGGCACCCCACGGAGAAACACTCAATTTGATGAAATCATTACCTAGAAGATCCTAAAATTGAGCACTAAGCTCTCTCAACTCAACAGGAGCCATGCGATATAGTGACATAGAAATAGGCCTAGTGCCGGGCTCATAATTTAATATCACGTTCAGGCGGGAGGCCAGGAAGTCGGTAGGAAAGACATTAACAAACTCACAAACCTCAAGAATAGAATCAATTGAAGGGATAGACGCACTAGTATCACAAAAATAAGCAAGATAGGCCAAACACCCTCTCCGTACTAACCTCATAGCCCGAATGTAAGAAATAATCCATGTTGGCGTGTGACTAACAAATCCCTACCACATAATTAGGGATATGCTAGGAATGGCTAGGTAAGGGTCTTAGCAAAGTAATCTAAGATTACATGGTAGGGAGATAACCAATCCATGCCCAAAATAGCGTCAAAATCTACCATGTAAGCACAATAAGGTTAGACCAAGTGTCATAATCCCAAATAGTCACCAAACATAATCTACAAACCCTATCCACTACTAAAGAATCTCCTATGGGAGTAGCTACATGCATTGTCATAGATAAAGGATCACTAGACAATCCTAAACAAATAGCATAAAATGCAGAATATGTAGAGCCCGAATCAAATAAGACAGAAACTGGCAGACGAAAAACTAAAATCATACATGTGATCATTGAGTCCTATGCCTCAGACTCTGGCATTCTAGGAAAGACATGTAACTGTTTGTGGCCACCACCAAATTGATATCCTGATCAACCACCTTCGCTACCTAGCTAACCACCTCTATGAGAACCCTAAAAACAACCCCTAGCATTTTAGGAACCACCCCTGGTGGTAAGGCCACTGCTCTAAAGGGATGAGTTATCTATGCTGAAGTCTTAATCATCCCACATTAGGGACACTCTCTAGAAAAGTGACCAACAAACCCATAATCAAAGCATGCCCCGGGTGCCTACTTTGAAAAAAGAGTCCTGCTGACCTAGAATAGCCACCACGGCTTGAAGCCCCAAACTGAAAATACTGCGATGACTGAACGATAACCTGACTACTAAAATCACTATAACTAGGCTGACCCCTATTTGAAATCTAAAGCATAGCATGAATTGGCCTACTAGACAGACCATACTACTGATACGACTACTTTTGTTTATACTCCTGCTGATGCCTGATGTCGCTAAAAATATACCTCCAAAAAAGTATAATACGGTCGATGTGTCAAATATAGAAACCAACTAGGTTGGGGTCGATCCCATAGGGAATAGGACGAAAGTCTATCGAATGCTAGTCTGAGTAATTGGCAAGTAAGTAAAACTAGGGGATTTTTGTAAGAAAGTAGTAACAGTAACAATTGTAGATTATTAGATTTGTTATCAATATAAGAAATACACTAGGACTGTGATCCCCAATGATTCCTTAAGTTGTGCTGGCAAAACTGTCCCACTGCGCTGCATGCAAAATCTAACAAGATATGTTCATCTAAACATCTCTCGACCTTGATTAGATGAATTTCACTCTTCTTCTCTCGATCTCTGAGTGTCGGACTACTAACCCTTGTCCTAGATCTCAGATAACTATCCCTGTTACAACTCAAGTTATTAGATAAAGGTTGATAGCTTCAAATCTCTGTTGTTATTCCCTTTTCCCAATCTCTACCTCTCTCTCGAGCAAGTCTAGAATACAAGAGAGTTTCTAACATTTGCAACTGTTAAAAGATCAATTATAATGAAGGTAATAACAATACATGCATTCAAATCGGTTAAAAATTACTTTGCACTTAACCTATTTCGTTAATTCCTCATGGTTCACACAACCCTAGTTGATGGGTTTAGCTACTCATGATTGCAAGAACACAAGTAGAATTCAATGAAGAAAACATAATTGTAAACTCACAATAATAAGAAAACTCTAAAATCTCAATATGAATAAAACCCTAGAATCGGTGTTCTAAGATTACAAAATTAATAATGTGTTTATGAACTCAAAATAATGAAAATATATCTCCAAACAATGCAGTGAACGATCCCTAAACATAGGACAATATAGGGGTATTTATATATACAAGATAAATCCTATCCTAAACAAAATAGGAAAACAGAGTTGGCACTTTTCCACGGTACTGACCAACGCCACGTGGGTTGACCCTCCCCATGTGGGTCCTATCGTGGAAATCAGACTATTTCAACTAACTGTAGGAGTCGACTTACGGCACAGACCTACACCCCATAGGTCAACTCACGTGACATGGGTCCTATCTTGGGTCAGTCCTCTAGTGCAGGACTTGGCTCTTTCGTGTTCAGATATTTCGTTCTAGAGCATGATTCTTCCTTTTTGTCCATTTTGCCTCCAAAAACCTACTCTCCTGCAATATAGAACAGAAAACACATCATACCAACCAAACATACCCAAGTTATTGCATATTTTCTTTGTTTTAATCATCGAAAGTGCCATGAAACCACGGTACATCAACACCCTCAACTTAGAACATCTGCATGTCCTCAGGCAGACAAAATAAAATAAACACAATCGATGCTTAGCTAAGAGACCTACGGCAGTTGACTCATTGCTTTTGGCACCAAATTTTTCCGACCTCTCCTATTTCCAAAGAAAAACCACGGTGTGTATACATGCAACACATGACATAGCAGGGATCAAATGATTGCATCAGTATATGAATAAATAACTAAGCATATATGCAAATGACATTATCCGAACAAATAGCAGCTAACAATGCAACCCATGTACTCTCACAATAAAGAAGTCCCGTACACTCACAGTATACTAATAAATATCAAAGTAGGGACTGGGTCAAAATACTCTCTCTCACAAAGAAGTTCAAACAGTGTGCATGAAATACCATAGGCTTGCCCTTATTTTCTATGCCTTAGTTTTTCAGACAGTTAGACTAGGATCACTCTAGGACTTTCATCGACTTGTAATATAGGCTTGGGGATGGGTATGGTACATATGGATATGGTGACTCAACCCTCCTTGACACTACACTATTTTTGGCTTCACTTTCTAACCATTCTCACTTTATCTTCCCTTATTCTCCTTTATTTATTTTCAGATTTTTGGGTGTGATTCTCTTCATACTTTCAAAACACAATTTTTTTTTCTTTTTCTCTTTTTTTTCTCTTTTTGTAATGTCTATTTATTTCACTCATTTTTTTTATTCTTCACACCCAAATTTGTTCTCTTTTTCTTTCACTAACCCCTTCTTCATATCCAAGTTAAACTACGCACCCTATAATAGCCACCCTCAACTTAGGCGATTTGCCTGAGTTCAGGTACACAATGTCCAAGGAGGGACTAGGGACAAGACAGGTTTATTGTAAGTCAAAATGGGAAGGTGAATGGGCTAATGAAAGAAATATGTCAATTAAGGCTCAAAATCGGGATCAATGGATATTAGCTTCATTTGGTCAGGTAGTTTAGGCTAACAGTGGCCTTATTCAAAAATGGCCTATGATCCTTTCCTAACCCCTATCCTATAACCTAGGGAAGACTAACCAGGCAAGTTCTGGATCGCACACACAAAGTGAACTCTATAATGACTTCACACACACATAGCACAGGGTTACACTATCAACTACTACCTATCCAGTTCATACATTGCTAGCTACCATCATGTTGCCTATAATACTAATGCCATAACAAGATCCAATTGCTGTCACAAATTATCATGCTACACACACATTCCAAAAGAAAATTTTCCAGGAGGGGTGTTCTTTAAACAATAAAAAAACATTATTATCATTCAAAATTTGACTACACTAAGGTTCCCCTATTTTTCTCTTAATTAAACATGAAAACACATAAATATCATAAATAACAACCTAAACATGCCGGTTCTACTATGATAGCATACTTGGGGGAAAAAAAACACGGCAACAAAAATCCCCAAGTAGTGGTACACCCCCACCCCCAACTAAAAAATGGTGCACTGCCTTCAGTGCACAGCTATCAATAGGATAAGTGTAAGGGAGTGAAGACATACCTAGGGCTCGCTAGGCACCTAATGTCATCCTATCCATAGCAGGATCATCTGTATGCTCTCTAGGCTCCATGCTAGGTGCTTCCGATAGAGGGGGCGACTGACTAGATGATGCACCCCGTGCTCTTTGCTCATGGTCAATCTGACTGATATGGTACTCTTCCCAGGAGGCCTTAGTCACCCTCCGGATATCACTCTCAAAATCATCTCCACTATCAGTCTTGCCCTTAGGACTCCGTAGCCTCTTGCCTCTAGCAATAGGAGGCTCCTCGTCAGCAAAATAAATCCACCTCAAAAACTGGTGCTGAGGGTATCGATGTAGGTATGGGTGGAATAAGAGGAGTGTGGCTAACTGCTAAATCTCGAATCTCTACCCTCAATGCAGCCACCTCCTTAGTCAAACCCATCAAATCTGAGTTTGGTCGAGTCGGGTATAGGTTTTGAGTTATGGAGCCACAAATACCCTCTGATTCCCATGACACAAACCCACGTCATGTGGGTTGACCTACGTCATGTGGGTCCCTATCGAGGGTTAGATTCCACAACCAAAATTTTTTCTCTGATTCCCATGATACCAACCCATGCCACGTAGGTTGACCTACGTCACGTGGGTTACCACCGTGGTTTAACCTGCACACTTTTCAGTTCACATCTATATTTTCAACTCATGACTGGTAACAATCCTTGGGTTGCCTCCCAAGCAGCGCCTGATTTACCGTCATGGCACGACGTAGCTAGGTTGGTTACTCAGACTTCACCAACCATCCCATGGGTTGCCTCCCATGAAACACTTGATTTAACGTTGCGGCACAACCCTACTTACTTGACTACTCAGACTTCGTTAAGACTAATATCCGTACATGTCCTTATTTCTTCTGTGATTCCCACATAGAGCTTTACACGCTGTCCATTGACCTTGAATAGAACATTATCATCACCTTTCAGCTCAATTTCTCCATGCGGGAATACCCTAACTACCGTGAATGGTCCTGACCATTTGGACTTTAACTTTTCAGGAAACAAGCGAAGCCTGTAGTTATAAAGTAGTACCAAGTCTCCCGGGTGAAACTCTCATTGTCCAATCTTCCAATCATGATATAATTTCATCTTATCTTTATACAGTGCTGAACTTTCATAAGCCTGGAGATGAAATTCATTCATCTTCTCTAGTCTCAATTTAGCCGCATCACTCCATTCAAGATTCAACCTCTTCAATGCCTATAATGCCTTGTGTTCAAGTTTGATAGGCAAATGGCACGATTTACCAAACACCAGCTGATATGGAGATACACCAATCGGTGTTTTGACTGCAGTTTGTTCATACCATGCTTTTTCATCAAAGGAACAAGGCCTAATCCAAGGTCAATTTACCAAGATAGCACATCTTTCACCAAAGGCAAAAATACACTATTCACCACCTTGCCAACACATCTACCATAATATACATAATCTTCCATGCATATAATATGTTAATTCATGTGAATAGATACTTACCAAGGCTTGGAATATGTTGATCTTGTCCAAAGATGTGCTATCTTGGTAAATTGAACTTGAATTAGGCCTTGTGCCTTTGATGAAAAAGCATGGTATGAACAAACTATGAACATGTATGGTGTTATTTTTGGTATTAAACTTGTTCTTGTCTATAAGTGGAAATTGTGGGATTTTGGCCGATATGTGTTATGAGTTGTTTAAGGTCATTTGATGGGTTATTCGTGATGTGTGATGGATAAGAAAGTGTAAAGGAGAAGTGTTGTGGTAAAATGTATCAATTATCATGTATTGGTCAATGTTGGGAATATTATGAAATTTTTGGAATAATAGTATGATCAATGGTTTTGTCAAGGGGAAATGACATGTTTAAAGGCAAACATGTAACTCATTGACATGGTAAACAACGCAGTGGTACAAGAATCCACTGCCCTCTGAATCTTCAGCCTGCAGGTGGCTTGCGCCACACCCCTGAAACAGGGTAGTGGCGCAAGTCTCAGCACATTGCTGAAATTTTCGGCCACTTATCCAATGTTTGCGTATCGTCCAATCCCTTATCAAAACACTACAAAATACTTACTTAGTGATCTTAACCATCAAGTAAACATGACTTAAAGTCACCAAATGAGGTTAGAATGTGTACGGGTTATTACACAAATGCTCCACGAAATCACAAAACACCTCCTACGAAGGTCTAAGCGCACATGTTAAGTCCGATATTAAATGTTTCACCAATGACACTATAAAACAAATATTCATGGCATCTCAACACCTATGTAGATATGACCCCAAGATATCAAGTGAGGTTAGAAAAGTACGGGGTGTTACAAGTTCAATATGCCCATAATGCATCATCTAATCTTCTTACCCAATCAATCATGTTGGCATTTACCGTCTTTGCCAAAATGGCCTTTATCTCACGATTTGGCACCTCAACTTGTTCGCTCGTCTGAGGATGTTAAGGTGTTACCAACTTATGTTTGACACCATATTTTTCAAGCAAGGCTTTGAATAGCCGATTACAGAAGTGGGATCCTCCATCACTAATGATAACTCAGGGTGTAACGAATCGTGAAAAATGTTGTTTTTCAAGAATGTCGTGACACTTCTTCCTTCATTATTGGGAAGCAATATTGCCTCCACCTACTTAGAAACATAGTCAACAACTACCAGAATGTATTTCATTCCATGTGAGATCACAAATGGGCCCATAAAATCAATTTCCCATACGTCAAACAATTTGAGTTCAAGAATAGTGGTCATAGAAAGTTCGTGTCTGCGCGAGATGTTCCCTTGTCTTTGACATTGGTCACAAGCTCGAGCATAGTCATGATCATCTTTATAAATTATGGGCCAGTAATACCCGTATTGTAAGATCTTATGAGTAGTCCGCGCACCTCCATGATGACCCCCAACTGGAGATGAATGACATGCTTCCAAAATACTCATCATCTCGATTTCCGAAATACACCTTTGAATTATGCCATCCGCACACACCCTAAATAAATAAGGCTCATCCTAGAAGAATTTTCTCATTTCATGCATGAATCTCTTCCTTTGTTGGTACGACATATCTTTCAGGACTAGATCACTTGCCAAAAAGTTGGCAAAATTTGCAAACCAAGGGATTAATTCTTGTGATGCTGCCAACACTTGTTCATCTGGAAAAGTATCATCAATATCAAGATTATCCCTCATCTAAGCATGGGCTCCTCCTCAAGACGTGATAGATGGTCTGCAACCTAATTCTTAGTCCCCTTTCGATCCTTGACCTTAAAATCAAATTCTTGTAGCAGAAGTACCCACCAAATCAGTCTTGGCTTGGCGTCCTTTTTTGACATAAGATATCTAAGTGTTGCATGGTCTATTTGCACAATCACTTTTATACCAATCAAGTATGATCAAAATTTCTCAAAAGCAAGGACCACTACCAATAATTCTTGCTTGGTTATAGTATAATTTTTCTGAGCTGGATTAAGCACTTTGCTAGCGTAATAAATTGGATGTATAATCTTCTCATGTCTTTGGCCAAGGACTGCACCCAAGGCCAAATCCCTAGCATCACACATAACCTCAAATGGCATCGTCCAATCTGGTGAAACAATGATAGGGGCTGAAATCAACTTCTCTTTTAAACACTCAAATGCTCTTAGACACGCGTCATCAAATACAAAATTCACCTCCTTCTCTGAAAGCTTGCATAATGGATGTACAATCTTAAAGAAATCTTTGATGAATCTTCTATAGAAACCTATATGTCTCAAGAAACTTTGAATTCCTTTAACCAAAATAGGTGGAGGTAACTTTTCAATCACCTCTATCTTGGCTTTGTCAACTTCAATAACTTTCTTTGAGATTTGATGCCCCAATACGATACCCTCATTAACCATAAAGTGACATTTTTCCCAATTTAGCACTAAGTTGCACTCCTCACATCTTTGCAACACATTAGCAAAGTGGGTCAAGAAATCATCAAATGAGTCTCCCATAATAGAGAAATCATCCATAAAAACCTCAATAGTGTCTTTCACCATGTCGGAGAAAATGGACATCATGCAATGCTGGAAAGTGGTTGATTCATTACATAAACCGAAGGGAATCCTTTTGAATGCGAACGTCCCATATGGACAAGTGAAAGTGGTCTTCTCTTGGTCCTCAGGAGCAATGAAAATTTGATTATACCCCGAATAGCCGTCAAGAAAACAATACCATTCTCTACCAGCAAGACGGTCTAACATTTAATCCATGAAGGGCATAAGAAAGTGATCTTTTTCAGTCTAAGAATTCAGCTTATGATAGTCCATGCAAACTCTCCATACAGTAATTGGCCTCATTGGGATTAACTTATCTTTGTCGTTTGGAATCACTATGGTTCCACCCTTCTTTGGTACACACTGAACTGGGCTCACCCACTTACTATCGATAATGGGGTAAACCACACCCGCATCTATCCACTTGGTGATTTCTTTCTTCACAACCTATTGCATAGGTTGGTTCAGACGACATTGGTGCTTGATGCTTAGTATGCACTCAGGATCAAGCAGGATTTTGTGAGTGCAAATATCGAGTGGAATCCCAATAATGTCAGCGATGGACCAACCAATGGCTCTCTTAAACCTTTTCAACACTGAAACAAGAGCCTCTACTTGCCATTCTACCAACTTAGCAGAGATAATCATGGGTAAGGTGTTTTTAGATCCCAAGAATGCATCGCTAAGGTGAGAAGGGAGAGCCTTAAGCTCAAAAACTGGAGGCTCCTTAATAGAAGGTCGAGCAGGTGGGGTCACCTTATTCTTTAAATCGAGATCAAGTTTCTTAGGAGCATAAGTGTATGATCCCCTACCAGTGAGTGCACCAACCATCTCATCGTATTTCTCAATACCATCGCTATCGAAGTTCATAATCACGGTCTCAAGAGCTTCTACCCCCAACCTTTCTTTAATAGGCACTACAATACCACTTTTATCAATTGTATCTATTGCAAAAATAACCCGTATATATTTCAGTTGCTTCATGGAACGGTAAACATTGAAAGTGACATGTTCATCATTCAACCTGAATTTCATCTACCCAGTTTCCTTGTTAACCAATGCACGATCAGATGATGGGAACCTCAAAATCAATTTCACAATCTAGAATCACAAAGTTAGCCAGGAAAATGAAAGATGCAACCTTCACCAAAACATCATATAGAATGCCCACAGACTTTTTCACAGTTCTATCCGCTATAAGGAGTCTCATAGAAGTCGGTTTCGGTGCTCCAAATCCTAACTGCTTGAAAAATGCTAGCGGCATCAAGTTAATGCTAATACCCAAGTCACACAGAGCTTTTGAAAAAGTATAGGACCCAATAGTACAAGGAATTGTGAAGGCTCCCAGATCTTCCTTTTTCTTAACAAGTGAGCGAGAAGCAATTGCACTACAATAGTGTAAATTATCTACTGGCTCAAAACTGACAGTTTTCTTCTTCGTCACCAAATCTTTCATGAATTTTGTGTAACCTGGAATCTGTTCTAAAACCTCGATAAGAGGAATATTTACCGATAAGTCCTTTAACATTGAGATAAATTTATGATATTTATGCTCTTCAACTTGCTTTTTTAACCTTTGAGAAAAGGGAGGGGGAGGTCGAGGAATTTGTTTGTACATGTGAGAGACTTCTTTTTTCTTCTTGAAATTAGATTTTTATCAGTATCCTGAGGCTTTTGAAATGCATCACCCTTTGAATTCTCTAGCTCTGCCTCAGTTTCTACATTAACTACCACCGACTCATCTTTCTTACCACTATCCATAGGTATGGATGGGTCAGTCGTGCACTTCACGTTTTTAGTAGTAATGGCTAAACAATGGCTATCATTCTTAGAATTATAGATGGTGTTGCTCGGAAGGGTACTTGGTTGATGCTGGTTCAATGCCACCGATATCTGCCCGAACTGTTGCTTCAACTGTTTAATGGTAGTCGAATGGGATTCTACTTTCTGGCTTATTCCCAAAATGTCTGATCTAATCTCCTTCAACCAAATCTCTTGACTCTTTGACCCTTTAACCAGTTTATTGAGAAGGGATTCCATTCTTGAATTTTCATAGTCAGTATCGTGGTTCCACGGTGGAACATATGCGCCACTCTTCTCTTTATAATCATCCTTTCGCCTCCAATCACCGTTATGATCTTGTTCTCTGTCTCTATATCTTGGCTTGTTATAACTTTCTCCATAGTAGTTTCGAACTTGATTCCCTTGCCTTGAGTTCCAAGAGTCTTGATTAGACCCTAGACCCTAGACCCTTGACCCTTGGCTCAAAAACCCGCCACTTCTCGATCCAAGTACTTAGCCTCCTCCTAAGACTCATAATTGTTATGCCTAGGTGTTTTGTCTTGTGCACCTATGGAATGTAACTTTTTAGTACCTCCAACCATAATCTATTTGGCTAGCAAGCAAATTTCTATCCTCAACTGTGCGACCTCTTGAGCTACAAATTCATCCAAAGCCCGTTGTGCTGTCGAGGCTCCAATAGCATACGTCCCTGCAGGTGTCTCTGCCTCCTGAGTATGCCATCCTCAGTTGGTCTTAGTGATACGATCTAAAATCTCTAAATCTTGTTCCCACCTCAGACTCATAAATGCTCCGCCAGTGATAGTATCTGCTACAACCTTTGTATTGGCGTTCAAAGCCGTGTAGAAGATTTCAAGTAAACTCCTACCACTTATCCTATGATTTGGCACATTCTGTAGTTTCTTATTAAACCTTAGCCATGCCTCGTAAAGTGATCCAGAATGTAGTTGTTTGAAGTTGTAAATATCATCGTTCAACTGTAGCATCTTGGAGTGTGGGAAAAATCTCTCCAGAAATTGATTTCTCAATTCTTGCCTAGTCGTGATGGATCCTCGTGGTAACTTGGCCAACCACAAATTTGTTTCTTCTGTTAGAGAAAATGGAAACAATCTCAAACAAATAGCCTCTTTTTCAACTCCAGGTAAATTATATGAAGTGCATACCCCCACAAAGTTCATCACATGTATGTTCGGATCATCTGTAAGAAGACCAGCGAACAGACCTTGCAAGTTTAGCAGGTGGATCATGGCACTTATAATGTCAAACTTAGTTCCCTGAGGTAACTCTGGGGGAATAATGGCACCAGTATTAATCGGCTTGAAATAAGCCACATCCTCGTCTTTGGGATCATCATAAACCGGCACATATGGTCTTTGAGGTGGTTGTTGAATCCTCAGTCTTCTTTGTCTCTCTTCAAGTGTAGATGTTGTGCTGCTTCTTGCATTCCTTGATGATCTCTATCCGCTTGTCTAAGAGATGCTTGTCTCGCATTTTCTTTAGCCATTAATCGAGCAGTGATTTGTTCCACAGTTTCATGACCAACTGGGGGAATATCTGGTTATGAATATCTCCCGCGGTTGCGGGATCCTAAACTTCATTGGTATACACCATTCTTTGATTAGGTCTCAGTATTCGTTCTATCTCAGTATCAAGGGGAATCAGGGGATTGCCTTGACTCCTAGTGTTGGGTATACACAGGTGTGTGCCATTAAAAGTATAGAAAAATAAAACCAATCAACTCCAACAAGCAAACTAATCAACTCCGTAATCGTATTCACCGGCAACAGAGCCAAAATTTGATGTCACCCAAAATATACCTCCAGAAAAGTATAATACGATCGATGTATCAAATATAGAACCTAACTAAGTTGGGGTCGATCCCATAGGGAATAGGATGAAAGTCTGTCAAATGCTAGTCTGAGTAATTGGCATGTAAGTAAAACTGGGGGATTTTTGTAAGCAAGTAGTAATAGTAACGATTGTTGATTATTGGATTTGTTATCAATATGAGAAATACACTAGGATTGTGATCACCAATGATTCCTTAACTCCACCGGTTACTTGTGCTGGCAAAACTATCCCGCTGCGCTACATGCAAAATCTAAAAAGATATGTTCATCAAAACGTCTCTCGACCTTGGTTTGATGAATTTCACTCTTCTCCTCTCAGTCTCCGAGTGTCGCACTACTAACCCGGATCTCAGATAACTATCCCTATTATGGATCAAGTTATTAGATGAAAGTTGATAGCTTTAAATCTCTGTTTTATTTCCTTTTCCCGATCTCTACCTCTCTCTCGAGAAAGTCTAGCATACATGCAAGTTTCTAACGTTTGAAACCGTTAGAAAATCAATTATAATGAAGGTAATAACAATACATGCATTCACACCGGTTCAGAATTGCTTTGCACTTAACCCATTTTGTTAATTCCTCATGGTTCACACAACCCTAGTTGATGGGTTTAGCTACTCATTATTGCAAGAACACAAGAAGAATTCAATGAAGAAAACATAATTGTAAACTCACAATAATAAGAAAACTCTGAAATATTAATATGAATAAAAACCTAGAATCGGTGTTCCAAGATTACAAAATTAATAATGTGTTTATGAACTCAAAATAATGAAAATATATCTCCAAACAATGCAGTGACTGATCCCTAAACATAGGACAATATAGGGGTATTTATATATACAAGATAAATCCTATCCTAAACAAAATAGGAAAACAGAGTTGGCACTTTTCCACAGTACTGACTCATGTACATCCTCCCCTTGGGCTCTTGAAAACATCGATGGAGCCAATCTAAGAAAGTGACCTAGCATTTTCTGCTCCTCAGAAGACATGGCTGGCAGGGCTACCATTGGCTTTGTAGCTAGTGGTGCTTGTGGAACCTCTACTCGGGGAGTCGCAGCTGTAGGTTGTGCCCCTGTACTTGGCCCATTTGGTGCTATACCCTGAGCAGATGTCTGTGCCCCATTCATCTCCTGAACTCCAATAATACCCAATAACTAGATTAGGGCATCTCAAAGGACAGATATGGCTATAAATCTGGGTTGATCCCAGGATGGTCCCTGGACTACTGGCTGATGTAGTGCCAGATCCGTGCAACATCCAGCTCTAGATCACTAACCAGCTCTAGTGTAAGCTCTCTTGCCTAGCCTTGAGCTGGCTTTGCAGCTCTAGACTAACCTCAACCTTAGGGTCAACCTATATCTGCCCTTAATAGGAGCCCTAGATGCGCTCAAGGCCTCGCCCTCAATCGTCATGGCCCGCATCCTAGCCATCTGTAAAAGAGTGAAACAAATGAGAATGCAGAAACCAATACAGACAGAACGGATGAAAAAGAATAAAAAGGTGAGATTTTCCTAAAAATATTTTGTAGTCTCCCGAAGATAGGATACAAACGTCATCGTGCCTATCCGTGGGACTCTACTAGACACTTGCTCCTGTAACAATGATATCGGTGAACCTAGGCTCTAATACCAAGCTATCACGACCCAAAACTCAGGTCATGATGACACCTTCTACAACCCGCTAGTAGGTAATCCAAAACCATAGTGCGAAACAGTGTGTAATGGGATAACAAGTGGTAGAAAGAGAAACAAGGTAATAGCAGTAAACAAGGCGACTAATAATCAAAAAGAAATGGAACATGAATATATATATATATATATATATATATATATATAGGGAGGGTAAAGAATAAAATATACAAAATGAGTCCCCCAAGACCTGGTATAGCCAGTACAAGAGCCACTAAAATAGAAGGAGTACTAGACAAGTGTTATATGTATAGAATAGACTTCGGAAGATACAAAATAAGAGTAATCCAAAAATAGAAGGAGATGGGTCATCTCTGAATGCTGAAAGCACCACACGAGGGTATTGTGAATGACGATGACTCATACTAAGATCTGTACCATGAAAAAAGATGCAGAAGTGTAGTATGAGTACCAAAATATGAGGTACTCAGTAGACATCATAGACCGACTAAGCTCAAATAAGGTAAAAGCGTAATAAAGTGTAAATATATGCTAAAGGTAATAAAAGAGGGATCAGAAAGAGAAAAACAAGATTAACCTAGGTAAACATGAGAATCCTAAGTAAATAAATCAAATAATATAAATAAGCACCTAACCATAACCTAACTGGACCCCCATAAGCCTAAAAGGTACACACAACCAAAAAAACTCGTTCGAGCCCCCATAAACACTATGGATGCAAATAACAAGTAATACTAACATAAGACAAATACGATAATAAGTAATGTGAAGTTAATAACAATGCATGTCGGACTTGAACCAAGAATAAATATATATTAAGCAGTAAAATCCGGCGTCCAACTGGAACTAAATATGTAATAAGTGGCAACATCAACTGCCTGGAATTCAACCATTAAGTGGTAACATCAAGTGCCAGGACTTAAAATAGGACTAAATGGTCTATCTTCTTTAATAGAAAGCTAAAATTCCTTAAAAATGTTTCAAAACACCATTTATCAAGTTGAAATATGTGCTTTTAGGCCTAAAATACTAAAATTCCAAGGATACCGAATCAAACAAACATAATATAGAAAGAAACCCAACTAAATTTCTATATTCATCCCACCTAGGTACTTCATAGTCATATATAATAGGAAAGGACATTATCCTAAGGTTAATCATCTTAAAAAGAGCGATAACGCTAGCTACAAGCCCTCAAAAACCCAACCTAAGGCAAGAAACTACCCGAACCTAGACTAATGCATCTAAGTACAACCCAAGGATCCTAGGTATGCTAAGTCAAGTCCTAAAGGAGAAGCGACCACCGAACCTAACGAATTCAAGACAAACTCTACTCAAAGGCCCCCTACCCAGCTATAAGAATCATAAAAACCTAAAAGATTATTTGAGACACAATTCCCCCATCGATAATAAGCAATTTATCACAGTGATAAATTAAATGATCAAAGTCTAAAAGTAGGTAAGTTGAAGCCTACCTGGATGCCAAATAACACGCTAGCAATCTACTAAAATTAGGCTTTTCTCTTTCGAGAGACCTCCGACCGCTGCAACACTATCAAAATAGTAATCTACTCATAAAGATGAGAATGATGATATTTATATCGATATAAAGTACTCTGAGTCAAAAATTAGGCTAAAAATCATTCATGGGGCCCGCTTAAAAAATTCAAAAATTGGACCTATTATAACTTCCCTCAGGGGACAAGGAGCTTGTGATAAAAAATTAAGCACCACCAGCTCTCCATTCATGCCCCAAATTAGACCTCAATGTCTAAGAAAACAAGAACTTAAACTAGAGAATCAACGGAATCAAAGCCAGGAACTAACGAATTAGGTGGGGATATATTCACGAAAATGAACTAACAATTTTCCTGGAGCACAATGTACAAATCCACACTGATTTTCCAAGCTCCAAAGTGCTCTAATGGAGGAAAATATAGAGAAAAGTGAGCTCAAAATTGTGAATGAGGGACATATATACTACCAGCATTGGCCGCTAATGCGACCCTTTTTACTTCTAAGGCGTTAACGCTAAAGCTAAGAGCACTTAAGTGGTGGATGGAGATGTCACCTTACTCCACCAAAGTAGACCCTTAGTCGCTAAAGCAGACAAGGGGCCGCCTAAGCGGCTGATGCTGAATCCATCAGGTACCGCTAAACTGGCAAAACGGGCACTTTAGCGGTTTCACCAGATTATATGCACCAACTATTTTTAGCTATCTTCAAATATACTGATCGGGTGTTTGGGATTCATTTTGAATCTCGTGCATACAAATGAAATATGCTACCCTATCAAAATTGGTAGTTTGGACAAAACAGAATAATCAATATTTCCAACAGAGGTTGTTTTGACAAAAAGTGGGCCCCACACCTACTGTTTTATTTTTACCAAATTCCAACCAATAGACCAAAATGAGCTTGGAAGTCTGGGGACCCAAACAAAAGGTCTTCCTAGCCTAAAGTCCACATTCTGGAGCTAACAAAATTGTTGGAATTGCCATCCTAGGCTGTTTACCTTAAGTTTTGTCCGAAGACTATTTCCTCAACTTTAAAAGCTCTAAAATAGGGAAACTAGCATAAAAACCAAATGAACTGCCTAGAAACCAAACTATCAGTCTAAGAAAGTCAAAAATGACTTGGGGAAGCTATAGGAAAGCTCTATACATAGAAAGGGCACAAAAAAGAGGAAAATAACCTAGAGCATCCTTAGATATTTGAGCAAAGACGTTGACGTGTAGCAATTTTGGCTAGATGCAGAAGAAGAATGATATGTGCCCAAAATGATGCCAGATGTTGCCAGAGTTTTAACAGGACTTAGTTTCCATTGGAAGGGTTGTATTATAATAATAAAGAAATGATGGTAAAAGAAAAAAAGATAATTCAAGGAAAGAAATATTCACGTAGCTTTGATATTATTTCCCAAATTACCTTAGTAGTGTTGAACTTGTGAGATGCTGGGGATGCAAAGTTGCGTACCTATTTGAATAAAGTAGTGGATCAACTTGTCTCATTGATGGGAAAATAACCCAATTTTAATTTGATATGCCATTTGAATGGGAGGCGATCCAACTTGTCTTATTGAAAGGCAGATGACCCATCTTGAACTTAATATGTCATTTAAATGGGTAGCAACCCAACTTGTCTCATTGACTGGTGGATGACCAACATGAACATGATATTCCACTTTGAATGAGGTGGCAACTCAATTTTTCTCATTGAATGGTGGACATAACTTGGACATGGTATGCCATTTGAACTGGTGACGACCCAACTTGTCTAATTAAATGGCGGACGACCAACTTGAAATTAACATACCACTTTGAATATGGTGATTTCCCATTGTGTTTCATTGAAAGGCGGATGACCTATCTTGAGTGCAACATGCCACTTTGAATGGGTGACTTCCTTACGTATCTTATTGAAAGGTAGACAACCTATCTTGAATGTAAGATGACACGTTGAACGAGGTGACCTCCTAATGTATTTCATTAAAAGACAGACGACCTATCTTAAATGCAACATGCCACTTTTAATTGGTGAATTCCTAGCTGTCTTATTGAAAGGCGGATAACCTATCTTGAAGGTTACATTCCACTTTGAATGGGGTACTTCCCAACGTGTCTCATTTAATGGCGGATGACCTATATTGAATGTAACATGCATCTTTGGATGGGGTGACTTTGTAACATGTCTCATTGAAAGACAGATGACCTATCTTGAATGTAACATGCCACTTTGAATAGGGTGACTTCCCAATGTTTCTCATTAAAAGGTGGAGGACCTATCTGGAATGTAATATGTCAATTTGAATGAGATGGCTTTTCAACTTGTCTCATTGAACAGTAGACGACCAACTCGAATATGATATTCCATTTGAAGGGGTGATTACCTAACTTTTCTCATTAAATAGTAGACGACCAACTCGAACATGATATGCCAGTTGAATGGGTGAAAACCCAACTTGTCTAATTGAATAGCGAATGGACAACTTGAACTTGATAGGTGGAGTCACCTTGATGCTAATCTGAATAAGTAGTCATCGCCTTGATAACTGTTTAGATAAATGGTTATCGTATTAATAATGATCTGGATAAATAGTTTTCACCTTGATGATAATTTGGATTAGCGATCATCACCTTGATGATTATTTAGATAAATGTCATCGCTTTGATGATGTTTTAGATAAAAGGTCATCAAATTTAGGATGTTCTAGATAATTTATCATTACCTTGATGATAGTTTGGATAATCGATCATCACCTTGATGACAATCTGGGTTACAAGTTATCAATTTGATGTCGGTCTGGATAAGTGGAGTCACATTGACATCAATTTGGATAAATGGTGTCACCTTAACATCAATCTATAGAAGTGGAGTCATATTGATGCCTATAGATAAGTGGAGTCACCATGACTCCAATCATATTGACCTCATGTACATACCTATACTTAAAAGGAATGAATAGTAGACATGCCATCTCTTTGGCTAGCAACTTTAGTCAACAATCTAAGAAAACATATAAAAGACATTTTTAAAAAGTAATAGCTCAATATGCTATTTTGACAAATGGGCAATAACATATTAAATAAATGAACCCTGTTGAAGAAAGAACCAATGAGTCTCTTTGAAAAGTATTCAAAGGTGGGAGCTTGTGCTAATTTCATTTTTGAATAGAAAAGAGAATCAAGTTTTGACTATAGTTGGCACCAAAATTTAACATAGCTTAGAAATATCTCTTTTGCTTCTCTTTTAACTGAGATCGACTTTGAGATAATTTCTATAGATTCAAGTGGTACCTCAAACATACCTAAGTATCGGCAAGATGTGTTTGCCTTGCTTCAAACAAAGATTTTGAACTAGACCTATCATTATGTTTCAAGTGCCCTCTCCACAAATAAAGTCCTTATTTGTACACACTTAAAGTATATTAATTTGAGGATATTCTGCAAAATATAGTCACACTCAGAAAGAGTTCAATGCATGTAACTGTGATGCCATATGTTTGGCCTTCATGTAAGTCTCCACTAATGTGAGAACATTTGGATTGAGATCACGTAGGGCATGTTATCGACTTGTAATATAGGCTTAGGAATGGGTGGGATATTAATTTAGGATTAAATGACTTAACCCCTTCTTAAGCGTAACACTGGATTTGTGCTTTTGACATTTCTTACACCTTTAGCGCTGATCTTTTTTTGTTGCCCCTTTCATTGTTTGACTTCTTTTGAACTCTTTGTTTGCTAGAGCCTTTACTTATTTAATTTTGGTATTTTTCTTTTCCTTTTATGTTTATCCTCTATTATTTGGAGTGTTCTCCCTTCTTTATTTTGGATTACTCGTTGCCTTGACCTTGTGGAGAGATTTTGACTCTATCTTTTCTTTTGAAATAGCCTTTGTATCCTTGACCTTCAGGGACTTTTCAACTTTTTCCTTTGGATGTTTCAAAATTAAATCTTTTTAAGTAATTTGAAAGTTTTCAGTGCACTCAAAGAGGTTGTGCCAAGAGGGGATAGTGCGTGTAAGCACTTAAAAAGGTAGTAGGTAAGATGCAGTTATCCAAATAAGAGGCTTTAGGCTCAAAAAAGGAATATGCTAAGGATTAATATCATTTGGTACGCATTTAAAGACACAAATGGGTCAAAGAAGGCCTATGATCCCTTCCTAAACCTAATATTAGTCAAAATTTTGCCTCAACAAACATTCAGGTCAAGTTTTAGATCAATAGTGTAATGTAATTGAATTTAATCTAAAACTCACCACACAATGCACATGAAACCATGAGGTTGATTTTGTTCTTATCTTGGATGAATGCAAGAGAACATTTTTGAGTGTCACAAAAGTACGAGTGAAAGGTACCCCAAGAATCTATTGTTCACCTTAAAGTCAGTCCTCTCTATCATATTAATTATTTTTTGTTCTACCATATGCACACTACAAACTATTTTTGTACCAACCAAGTCAAATATATGATTCTAATAAATGTAATTTTTTTAAAAAAATTTGAATAAGGAATACCAAACCCAAAGAAGGTTGCCTTCGTATCTCACCCTGAGAGGTAAAAATTAGGTGTGCATAGTTTATGTTGGTATGATATAAAAGAATTCATCTTTTAAAGGAATGTAATACAATGAAAATTAAATATGTCTGGTATGAACAAAAATTAATGAAAAGGTACAAATAGAGGAATTTTGAGGACCTTCCTAAAACATTCTGCCTCAGTTTAGAATAGAAAAGAACTCTTATGCTTCCTTGCACTTTGTGATGCTCATTTGTCTAAAATTTTTGAGGCCTTCTCAAAACTTCTGCCCCTATTTTAGTGTCAACAATCTATAGTATTCAATTTGTAGCCAAATGCCTTCCTTTGTGGAATTTTTGAGACCTTCTCAAAAAATATGCCCCAGTTTCCATTGTAAAGGAAGATGAAAAGCTTACGAGAAATATGACCGAGACTTTGTGGTGCCTAAGTATCTCATTGAGTTAGGAATTAGTTCAAATATAATTTAAAAACTTTTAGAATAGAATGATAAAAAAATCATGTTTAAAGAAAAAATTATACATTAGGCACAAAATCAAATGAACATGGTGAAACAAATTAGGTAGCATATAACACATAAACAATGTATAATGCATCCTAATATACATGTGACCTTTTAAGCCAAAGGTTAGCCTAACGTTTGAAGTAAATGTATGATTATATTTTTTTATTGTGAGTCAATTATACAAAAGGTGATATTCTAATAGACCCAATATTGTAATGATCCTCAAGGTAATTTTCCTTTTTTTTTTTTTTTTTTTTTAGTGTTTAGAGATTTCCTATAGCTGTCCCAAGTCATTTATAAATTTCTAGGACCGATAGTTTAGTTCCAGGTTAGTTCCTTTAGTTTTATGCCAATTTTCCTATTTTAGAGCTTTTGAAGTTGAAAAAATGGTCTTCGGCCGAAACATTAAGTCAAACGGCCTCGGATGAGAATTTCAACAGTTCTATTAGCTCCTGAATGTGTATTTTATGCTAGAGAGACCTTTGGTCTAGGTCTCGAGGCTTTCATACTCATTTGTGTTATTGTTAGTTTTTAGTTAAAATGGAAGGTTGGGTGTAGGACCCACTTTTCATTGAAATGACCTCTGTTGGAAATTTTGTTGATTCTAAAATACTATTTTCGATATGATAGCATAGTTTATTTTCATTCACGAGGTTGCAAATGAATCTCGAGAACCCATTTAGAGTCATTTTCTTCTTGGGTTTTTATTGGTTTTTCAGTAGCTGGTGCAAGCTACTTTTGTCATTAAGTTTGTGGCCCATTGGTCACATTTTCGAAGGTTAAGAATTCTAAACCTTCCCATTCACAGACAGGTCATCGTGTTTGCAAAGAAGGATGACCTAGTCGGGTCAAGCTTGATCTTCGTGTTCGCAGTGGACCGATTAAATTGGTGAAGGCTTGACTCAGTTGACCTCCACTTTCTTGATAGGGGTCCCGCATTCGCGTAGAAGGATCATGTGGTAGTATAAAAGCTTCATGATCCTGATTTTAAATCATTTTCCTTAGCATTTTCCTCCATTGTTTAGCCTTTAGAGTGAAAAATTATTGTGGGATTGAAAATTAAAGCTTAGGGCATTGGGTTCTTGTTCCTTGATCATATTTCCTCCATTAATTTGTAAGTTTTTGGCTTAATTCCTGCTCAAATCTCTAGTTTAGTTCTTGATTTTTTCCATGACTTTGGGGACTAACTTGGACTAGAATTTGGGGGCCGGTCATGCTTAAATTTTGACCACATGATCCTTGTCCCACGAGGGACATAATTACAGGTCCAATTTTTGGATCTTGTCGCATGGGTTATTTTTAACCCGATATTCAACCTAGAGCATGAATTTGCTATATAGGCATCATCCTTGTTGTATTGATATATATATTATTATTTTCATAGCATGGAAGGAGTCTATGACTTCTCAGAAGGGAAAAGCTTCGATTTAGGTATTCGTGACCGCGTTGTTCGGCCTCTAGGCAGGTTACAACTTACCAACTCATAGACTTGGCTCATTTAAGGTATTTGAATGATGATTTGATAAGTATAGGGGGGGACATGGTGGTTTGGATACACTTTTCTTAGGTATTTATGACTTTATTCACTTACTTAGGGGCTTTTAAGTGGGATTAAACCGTGAATCCTTAGTTTAGGTAGTCACTTCTTTGCTTGGGCTAAGCTAGCATGGTTGGTAGCCTTAGGTTATATCATCAGATGCCTTGGTTATGGTTTGGGTAGTTGCATTCCTCAGGTCAGGTTCCTCGAGGCTTTGTAGCTAGTGTATCATTTCTTTAAGGTGTTTCACTCTAGGATAGTATCCTTCTTATAATACGAGGACCTTGGACTTCTCCACTATTGTGTGGTTGACTTGGTATTGATAATTGGCTTGTTTATTCACCTTGTAACGTGTGTTATTGCTACATTTACATGGGATATTTATAACTTGGTATAAAACACCATTTTTGGCTAAAAATTGAATTTTCAGAATACTTTAAATGGGTTTGGTTTTCTTAAAGGAAAATGGACTTTTTTAGCCATGGTTCAATTTCGGACACTTGATACTCTTGATTATTACTTTTTTAGCCTTGGTTCTAATCCAGGCATGCATTATCACTGAGTTCTATTTGAAATCCCAGTTCGAGTCCAGTAATGTATACATATATTGCGAGTCCCCCATAGGTCCTGCCTTTGCGAGCTATAGGCTGGAGGAGAAGTATACGATACTATTAGACATTTTTGTCTTTTCATATTGCAGTTCGTGGAATTCTTCTACACTTAATTATTTTCATGCTTGGCTTGTACTAGTAGTACTTATTGTTTTCATACCATACTTATAGGGGTCAGTGGGTTTTATGAACTCCTGTTTGTACCTTCTAGGTTTATGCGGGGTCAGTTATGTTGTAGTTAGATTATTATTCTTATATTTTCTGAGCTATTTACTTATATCTTCATTTATTGCCTTGCTTCAACTTGTTACTCTCTTTCTGACCCTTCCTTACTTTACTTAAGTTATATTTGCATTATATTTTACTTTTATCTTATTTAAGCTCAGTAGGCCTATGATGCCTACTAGGTACCGCGTGTTTTAGAAATCAAACTGCACTTTTGCATCTTTTTCTCTGATTCAAATCCTGTTACAAGTTATCGTCATTGACGTTATCCTCGTACGGAGCTACTGATCGAAAATATAGGGTGAGATTTTGGCGACCAGAGTTGATCCATCTCTTTCTATTTTAGACTAGTCATATTTTGTACTTACAGAGACTATTATATATTTATTGTACATATCTAGTACTCCTTATGTTGTAGTGACTCTTGAACTGACAGATACCTATACCGCGAGTACACGCCAGTAACCAACCTGCCACAAGCTATGTA